>OW121716.1:52500-1252500 GCA_933228805.2 Hipparchia semele | reverse complement strand
GGGAATAGGTATGACGTTCTGTAATAAAATTCCACAGTCGATCTTAGACTTGCCTTTACACGAGTATTCTAATAAAGAAAGGCATATTATACAATTGAAGATTCCTTAAAAAAAAAATGCGTGGATATAACTCGCTCCAGCAATACATGAGCATAATTAACTCGTAAATTACTGTACACAACATAATATAGTTATTACATTTTATTTTATTTTTAAAAGACCAAACGCCGAGTTTCTTGCTGGTTCTTCTCGGTTGAAACGGCATTCCGAACCATGGTAGATTAATTTGACGATTCGAAAGCACTTTCTTATACTATTCTATTCTATTCATGGGCGGCGGTAATCACTTAGCGTCAAGTGACCCGTTTGCCCGTTTGCTCGCTATAAATATAAAAAAATATGATATTACTCGTACCAAGGATAGTAACGATGAAGTGCTTTTCCGCGAAAAATCAACAAGAATACAAGCATTGGTGGTTGTTCGCGTCGCGGCCCGCACTATGTCGTCGCCCATTAGTCACGTTTAATGGAGCGTCGCCGGCGATATTCCTAATTTATGGCACATTTCAGATATAACTGCGCCCAACTTATCTGCTGAAAATTCCCTCATACTTTCACTGAGCTGTCATATTTTCGAGAGTTTTGCCTAAACGCGCAATTTAAAGAGTGGGGGATATTTACCGTCTTTTAGTTCCCTTTGGTGTCGAAGATCCTCTTTTTAAACATATATCTGTGTTAGATGTCCTCATACTCGTATCTTTATATGCCGTTGCCGTTGAGAGGTATCTCCATTAGTGGCTTATTTGGTTCAACACTGATCATTTAATCTGACAAGTTCAACAATTTTTACTTCCTTCACAGTTTGAGCTCAAGGTTGGGCATAAATCGTGATATTTTTATGCGGTTATGGTTTTTTTTATGGTTTGACCATAAATATAATAGGTATTATTTACTAGGTTCAACAATTCAACATCCGACGGTGTTCCCACTTAATTACAATATGGGGGCATTCAAGGGGCGGACCAATAAGTTCCTGAAAAGCCGACGCATTGGTGGTGCCTCTGGTACTAAAAGTGTTCATAGGCGACGGTAATCACTTAACATCAGGTGACACGCCTGTTCGTTTGCCCTCTATTCATATAAAAAACATTTATATAATACAATTGACTTGTTACCGTAAGCCGTCAAGCAATTCAATGTTAATGTTTCTATCTTCTAAATTAGCTTCTTCTTCTTTCCCCTGGCGCATTCCCTATTTGGGGTCGGCCCTCCTGATACAGGATCGCCACACTTTGCGATCTTGGGTCATTGCTGACGTTCCTTTTATGTTGTATTTTCATTTTTGTATCAGGAGATTGTGTTTTGGCTGTGTGTTTTACGGCCGGTTGCCACCTGACGCCAAGACTGTCACCTACACTCCAGGTGCGAGTGCCGCCGTTGACCCGCTAGGGGTTCATCCGCCGCCAACTCTTCTGCATGCCCCAGTCTAGACCTGCAGCACTGCCCACGGCCTCTACTCCGAATATGTCGGAGAAGCCCGAGGCAGGGGTTTGTTAACAGAGTGTCCTTCTCCGGCCTTGTGGTCCGCGGGAGGTATTTTATTTCCCTCCTACCCTATGAAGGTTTGACCCTCCATCGAGCATTCCCCTATCCGCCACCTGGGGACGCGTCCTCTAGGGAATCAGGCTACCCTAAGGATATCTTCTAAATTAGCGTAATTTAAAATTTTATGCCTTGTTTAAAATGAACGTGGTAAAATTACCAATTTTATTATGCCTTTATTGTGAATATAGTGTTGCAGAAAAAAATTACTCCGTTATCAAACTATTTCTGCTTTTCGCAATCTATGGACGGTATGTTTTTGGACTGCAAATAAAGATGGTAATTATTTCACATTATTTGAAAAAAAAAAAGTAAGTTCAATTAATCACTTTAAAAATTGTAATTCTTATATTGATGCTTCAAAGTGTTAGGTGAGTGGCGACATTAATTAATGTAATCGAGAGAAACAGTCAATTTAGATATGTTAACGATAGTTTTGGGAAATAAATCTCGAGCAACAAATAACCGACCGTTAGCGATAGATATCGTTATCAGTGAACGACGTCGGGCGGTGTGAATTACTTGTTCCGTTGTTACTTGTGGAGATGCTTCGTCTTAGTTATTTATTAGGACGTTGACACTTACGTAAAGTGCAGGCTATACAATATAAATTGTTGTATTTCTGTAACTTTTGTTCACATAATTATTTTGAAGTTTTTTTTTTGAAAATTGTTGAAATCGCATAGTCTGTTCTCGGTTTAATTGTTATGTCCCGTCTGAACAAGGTGTAAACCAAAGCCAATATGCATTCTCTTGTTTTGGTGACAGCTGTCTTTGCATAGATAAAAGACCGCTCTCTCTCATCAGCGTCACCGAACGATTAAGAATGTTGAACGTCTCCCTGGGGCCCAAGTCTGCTATTGCAATTGTAGTTACATTGCCTATCAATGACATTCCAATTGCTACTTTTAGCAATTTTGGTAGTCTACTAATTCAATGGCGTCACAATTGTTTTCCGATGGTTTGCCACTGACACATCTAGCTTTGAATCTAGCTTAAATAAACGTTTTTAATATGTAGTTTTTTTTAAAACTCATTTCGGCAAACGCTTTTTAAGCTAATGGCAATACCGAGGTATGATTGAATTACAATCCAATTATAAGAAATCAAACGACCATTGTGAATTTAGTAGACTACGAAATTTTGGACCAATGATAATTGTATTGTAATTGTATTGCGGATCAATGACAAAAACATGTAAAATAGCAGACTTGGGGCCCTGTTCATTTATTGTCACTGTTTCAAATATATTAATTAAATCCGTAATTTAAAGTGCAATCCTTTTATTAACGGTCTGTAAAAACCATTAAGAATCATAACGTTATAATGTTAATAAGACAGAACTGTCTAGTAAGACAGCTTTATCTTAGTAGCCATTTATTCGTGTGTAAATCATAGTATGTGAATCAAAAATTACTGTATTTCACTACATTATTGTCACACTACTTATAAAAGATGTTATGAAGATGAAGATACACTATGTCATTTGATACACTTAAATATTTTACGCTTTTAAAGTCGAGGGATATTTGTGTACACTGAATAGCGGAAAACGAAAGCGCTCGCGTGCATATAAAAGCTTTTTTTTTTCCAAAATTAATGCCAGCCATTAATCAGTGTTTATTTGCGCTGAGGGCCGCTTGTTAATTCGTTAGCAGATGAAAAGTTAAGCTATTAAGGGGAATATTTCTTGTCGGTTTTTTCACGAGCTCTCTTAATCTTGTGAGAAGCTTTTTATAGAGTACGACGATAAAATGTTTCGATACGATTGTCTGGCGATAGTTTAATAGATTATACCGCAGGTATGATTCATCTAACATGGCATCTATTCATAATATCACGTGTCCAAATGTCTAATAAATCATAATAGCGTTTTACTTAACTTTGTAGCGTTTCCATGCTAGGCCTCTATTTCTTTGCAGATAAATATTTCACTTAAGGTTTTGATGCTGTCAGGTGCCCATTATAAGTTTAAATGGGTTTTAATGTAGAATAAATTACTACATTGAAACTGGTCTAAGGTCTATCTAAATCATTGACATACACAAGCATAGGTATCCCAATTATTATTTTATTTTATGCACTCATAGGTGTTAAACAAGGTAGTATCCAATTTCCTTTAATGTTTTTGCTACTTACAGGTCTATTTGTATAGTTATAAAATCCATACTATTTTATTATTACTCGTTATTCCAAGTAGTATGAGGCTTTAATAATTGTAACACTAGTTGATGCCCGCGGCTTCGCTTGCGTGGATTTAGTTTTAAAAATCCCGCGGGGTCTCTTTGATTTTCCGGGATAAAAAGTAGCTTATATCATTCTCCCGGTTCTCAACTGTACCCATGCAAAAAATAACGTCGATCCGTTGCTTTGTTGTGGCGTGATTGAAGGACAAACAAACAAACAAACACACTTTCGCATTTATAATATTAGTAAGGATAAGGATAATATAAAGTTGTATATCTTTACTATTTCAATATTTCGCTAACAAGTAAAGATATGTAGCAAAGATCCATTCTATATCGCATCGTGGTCGTTGATAGTAAAATCACATTAACGGGGAAGACAAATTGTTGCCTCTTAGGAATTAATTTGAAAGAATACGCCCTTCAGATCGTTTTTCATTGTCATAATGTTTTTTTGCTCCTCTAAATAACGCTTTGTTTCTAATTAGTGTCTGATGTTCTAACGCGGCTGCTTTAATATGCTTTCTTTTATCCCAAGATTGATTGGTTACTTGACAAATTGTCTGCCCTGTCTGTCTTGTTATTGAGTTCACTGACCTTTGTGTAGAGTTAAATGATTTATCTGTAGGCATACTGTAGGATCATCATTCATAAACCAATAGCATTCCTTATTGGAAATATGTATTAGCTAATTTTTAAGCTTGGTTTTTAAGATTATGTGATCTATTCGTTTTTTTTTGTTAGTTTTTTTTCTATCATATATTTATATTGTTTTTCTACCTACTTTCAGCTATAATCCAGTTTTTAATAAATATACAGCAGCCTATTCAAAGTATCATGCTACACTCCAATATATTGTATGAATTTCGTGCAGGAGATTTAAACAAATATTTCGTATAAGATCCTAATCAGGAGATTAGAATTGGTAAATTTACTGTTAAGCAAGTTCTTATTATACCTATTCTAATGTTCTTTAGTTTTAACGCTGTGAACATTATTTGTATTATCAATCACGAAACATGAATGTACTAAAATTACCTTATCAAACTGTAATAAGTTGTCGCTTGTCCCATTGCGCTTAGCAAGTAACTCGTATACTTGTCAATTATGAGTGAGCGCTTATCAGATTTACGGTCTCGGAGACACCTTGTCCTTCCATTTAACGGCTATAACGTTGTAAATTCAAGTGTTATTGTTCCAGTCGTTAATATTAACGGTTATTGTTGGAGGCATGGCCCGGCTGATAAGTGACGATAAAAACTTGGAGGGATGTTGCGTTGATGTGGCAATGACATCTCCCGAATCATTGCATGCATTGGATTGTATATATTTGTATTTGTATTGTATTTTATTGGACTTAGGAAACTTCATCGTGGAAGCACTGTATACATAGTATAGTTTCATTACCTATTTTAATTTTTTTTTTTGAAAAGAGCAACTGCCGAGTTTATTGCTGGCTCTTCTCGGCAGGAAAGGCATTCCGAACCAGTGGTAGATTCATTGACGATTCAAAAGCGCTTGTAAAAGTTTATTTGAATAAAAAATATTTCTATTTCTATTTCTTTACTGATTTCATTACTAACATCTTTCTTAATATACTTATTCAAATTCAAATTTATTTATTTCATGTAGGCCAACTTATAGCTCTTATGACACATCAGGACTCTACCACCGGTTCGGAATGCAGATGCTGCTGAGAAGAGCCGGCAAGAAATTAATCTTATCTAATATCTTTATTAGTCTTTTAAATGTATAAAAGGACTAGCTTTTGCCTGAGGCATCGCTACCGTTTAGTTCAATTTTTCAAACCACTATTTTAGCGCCTTAGGGATTGAATTTTCAAAAATACTCTCTTAGCGGTTTGCCAAATAGCCCGATCCATCCAGTGATTTGAGCTGTGCGTTGATAGATCATTCAGTCGGTCACCTTTGCCTTTTATATATTTAGACTAGTTGATGCCCGCAGTTTCACTCGCGTGGATTTAGTTTTTAAAATCTCGCGGGAACTCTTTGATTTTCAACTATACCCATGCAAAAAATCACGTCGATCCCTTGTTTTGTTGCAGCGTTATTGAAGGACAAACCAACAAACAAACACACTTTCGCATTCATAATATTAGTAAGGAGTGAGGATAGAAAAGGTGACTGACTGATTGACGCATGGGTATTGCCGCATCCTCCTCGCATCTACGATCCGCGGCTAAGATTTATGAAATGCTTATGTAGGAAGATTTCAAAGAAGACTGCCCTCGATAGCGCAGAGTTATGAGCAATAAGTGCCGGTAAACGCAGAATATGCTTTGTTTACTCGATATCGATTCAGCCTTTTATTAAGATCGAAGGAAATAACCCTCTTTTCCTTCCTTTAATTGTTCTTTCTGATACGTCTTTGACCTCGAACTTTATATAAGCACGGTAGACAAAAATCTTGTTTGATTCCAAAGCAATGAAGAGTCGCAGGTTGGAGCGCGCTTGCCTAATCACTCTTACCTTCAAGGTGCTTAAGTTACATGTGGAATGTAACACGGACGCCGGAAATTGCCGGAACTGCCGATTGGCAGGCTTCGATATAATACGAGTATATGAAACTTTAACGAAAATGTTTCGCGGGAGTACCTACTAAGCATTTTCATCTGAGTTCAGATAGGACGTGTATTGGGAGGCTTAGGTGTTAAACTTCATAAAGGTTTGCTAGAAATTCGCTATACTTTGATGTTTGTCGATTATGTCTGCAAAATACGGCTTTTTCAGAGCTTTCCAGATCATACTAAGGATATTTTACGGATAATGATTTAAATATAATCTAACTTTGTATAGATAAATAAAAGAATAATTCACCCGAGGAAGCTGGAGCGGGTGAGCTAGTTGCAAAATATGTAATTGCTAACTTAAGTAAGTAAAACTCGAATAACCTGAAGGGCACGCAAAGTCGTTCTACTTGAAACTAACCCAAGTAGCACACGGAGGCTGCTTAGCAGCTGAATAACAAATTCCCGTCACGCTTAAAGCTGTATAAAAAAGCTGCATAAGGGCTGTATACGGCCGTATACAGCTCTTATACCTCTTAAATGGGCACAAATTATACAGCCTTAAGTTCAAATAGCTGCTTAAGAGCTGTATAGCAGCAAAATAACAGTGTTATAAAGGGTAACGACAGTACTATGCGCTGAATAACGACTGAGTAAAAGATAACAAGTTACTCTTTATTCAGTTAAAATTACGTCATGTGACACATGACGTAAAAGTGAAGTAGCAAACTTTAATCTAGCAAATTATAACCTTGTAGCTTAAACACAATTTCGTGGAGTGAATTGAATACGTGGCTATATATTCAAAGTTCCCTGATTAGTAAGAAAAATGATTGGGAATGTAATTTTACTGACATTATACATATATATTACCTAAGAAAATTTAAGTGCGCCACGAAAATATTCGGTTTTTAATTAGTTTCGTGATATAAATAAGCCGTGATGAAAACTTGAATAAACAATTTTTAGTGCTTTGAAAAGAATTATAAGATAAAAAGTTATTATTATGATATACGGAAGTAAAAACTAATGCAATCCATTCCTAATTCATACACAAAACATAAAAGTTGAAAAATGAATCAGTATATTTATGTGAGGTTATACAATAAAATGGTGGATATCATGTTATAGTTAGAGAGCTGGTGATATGATTTTAAAAGCCTATAGCTTAGAATAAAGGCCTATATAAAAAAAGAGTGTTCGTCCGAAAAAAAGTAAATAAAAACGGATCTTTATAAGTTTGTCTGGTGTAAGAACTGCGTAATATTAGTACGTAAAGATGAAACCGACAAAATACATCATATACGATCTAGCAAGGATATAGAGAGATTGGTGAATCTAGCCACCACTAAATGAAGTTAGGTTATATTTACTAACAATCGACAACCCTCATAATGCACTAAATGGAATGATTTCGTGGACAACGGAGAAGTAACAAACCCTTCGGAGAAGTAACAAACAACTTGTGTACTCTGGATGTAAACATAAGTCTCAAGAACTTTAATTGCAATAGCAGACGTGGGCCTGGAATACATAATAAAGAACAGCTCGAACCAAATTCATATTGTCGTTGTTACTGAAGCTAACATAAGGGTCACAAACTCAAAATTGTTTCAAAGATAACTACAAGATGTTTTCGCAGCTACTGAATCACCGATGAAGTGATGGTGTAATCCCATTGTAATCCTCTATGTGCATAAAAGTGTATTGTTCTACAGGTTAACAGTGAATACAAGCTACTCTGAATCAGTTATTGGTGAAATTGTCACAAGTTTCAATTAAGTATAAATTAAGTGTTTGTGCATTGTACTGACCTCTGAATACTAACCAAGTATGTTTCATACAGGAACTTAAACAAATAATCTCTCAATTTTCAGGTAAAAGTAATCTTGTAATTAGTGGTGATATGAATATAAACATAATGTTAAACGATCCCAGTGTAAATTTATACTTAAATTCTATGAGTGAAGTAGGTATTGACTGTAGTATAAGGCAGTATAGACGGATAGAACCTAAAGGGGATAGGATAACTAAAAGTTGTATTGATCACATATTCATACGATGTGTGGACAATCCCAGCCAACATAGCTTATGTATACAAACAGCAGTTTTAAACAATCCTATAGCAAACCACTATTTTACCAGTTTGCAACATTAAAAATTAGCTTAAAATCTATTTCATTACATTACTATTAATTTATTACAATACATTATTATTAATTTATTTAAGTTAGAAGCTTTGTGTTTACATTGCAATATTATTTAAATGTCTAATATAAAATTTCTTATTAAAATGTCAAAAGTTCATAATTAAAATTTTTCCATGAGGTAATCACTGGTTTTAAAGTATGTCCTGTCAATCAAAAATTTAAGCCTTTTTTTAAAAAGTGGTATTTCTTGTGTTTCTAAATGGTTATATAAAAGGGGCCCAGTGCAGAAGAAACTCTTAGAAAAATGTGCACAACAACTGGGTGGTGGACGCAGTTCAATTAGGTACATGCCTTTTGCTGTGACGATTTTGAAATAAATTCAAGTTACTTTTGACAAATATGACAGTTTCATATACATACAGACATGGCATTGTAAGAATATTATATTGTTTAAAATAGGGTTTACAACTATCAGTCGATTTTAATTTAAATATTGCCCTTAAGCATTTTTTTTGTACCTTTAATACAGCCTCTTTTTAAGTGGAATTACCCCAGAATAAAATACAATATCTCAACAGCGAGTCAACATAGCCATGGTAAACAGTCAGTAACGCTGACACATTTACTGTTTTCCCCAACATATAAAGTGTGTAGGAGAATTGATTTAACTTTGAGCAAATATGACTCAAGTGTTCTTTCCAATTTAGAGTAGAATTAATATTCAGACCTAAGAATTTTGTTACATTGACTTCATTGATAGTTTTCCATTCATAATTTACATCTAAAGCAAATGATGCATTTTCTCTGAGCTTAAAAGTCATTAAGTTCGTTTTGTCTAAGTTAATTATGAGTTGGTTGCGATTCAGCCAGTGTAGATAATAAAATTAAACTGTCAGTCATGTATGAAGCTGTGTGTGATGTGAGCATGTGAGCTCACTAACAAAATACAGTAGATGGGTATACTTAAGACAACTTAAAAACTTGCCAATTATAGCAGTACCTCTGGAAAAATGACTTGGGAATACATGCTTCCTTTACTGCTCAATGAACTGCCAGCTGATTTATTATTTATTTATACAATAAGATACAAAATAAAAAGAACTATCACAAACTTTATGATTAAATAAGGGTGATTTTGAAAATAATTTATATATACATATTATATTACATAATTAGAACATAATATTATATATTTAAAGATATTATTTGCTAGAATTAATTTATTTGTGTTTTTTTATGTAATTAAAATGTAAAAGTATACTATGTCTGCGCAAAAACCCTGCGTGGTTTATGTGGAGGCTTTCACAAGAACCTTGTAACAATTTCTCCTTTATGTTTGGATAATAAAGATTAAAAAAAGGTATCTTTTTGGCTTTTTATGATCATTTTACTTAACTTCATAAAAAATCTTTTGAAAAAACCTACTTCTTAACTTGTCCCTGCTCTCTTTCTCTCTTCCCTCCAAAACGCTACTAATGTAGTCTATACTTGGTACCTGTGGTACCTACTTATTAACAATCCACAATTCCAAAATCCCCGCAATTTATGTGAGCAATATCAGGGTTCAGGAGCTTGAATATAGAAATTTTGCTCGCCAGCTCCCTAACTATTAAACAGCTACGTAAATAGTTAAAACTCTGATATTCTGCCAAAGGCTGTCTAATAGTTCACACGTGCCCCCTTAATAAGTCAGTGTAATAGGAGTTCACAAATACCTTCTTATACAGCATTTGGCGTAATTTTATCCACTAAACAACCCTTATTCAGCCTAAGCTGTTTAAATATCACTGACAGCTATTATGCAGCTGTAGGATCACCAGTGTACTCTTAAAAGAGTCTTAATACGCTTAGAGGTTCAAATAGGTCTAAAAGTGAATACTTACGCAGCTATCTGTGCTACTTGGGAAGTTCATTTCAACTTCAGTAATGACACATCATTACGGCGCTTCATACTAACGAGAAGGCGATTTCTTTGACGAGTTATGCAAAGGCCACGAAATCAACGTAGAGCGTTGACTTAGAGTAAATTCTCGATTCTAAGGCGATACGCGTCGAATGGAGAACCTCCTCCATTTTTTGAAATCGGTTAAAAACAAATAAACTTAACTCCTTGTAAAATGTACCGCTGTTTCATGGCTTAAAGACGATTTAAATCTCTGTCCTTTAGTATTTTTTTTATTCGATTACAAGATAGTCCTTGACTGCGATCTCACTTGATGGTAAGTGACGATGTAGTCTAAGATGGTAGCGGGCTATGGCCCTAATCGATTTCTACACGCCATCGTGCCGGAACGCTAAATCGCTTGGCGGTACGGTGATAACTAGCCACAAGCCTCCCACTAGAAAAAACTTAAAACTAGTTTGTAAAAACTTAAAATTTTCTATTGAGTGAAGAGAGGTTTGGGACTGCCTTTGTATGAATTTTTGCTTGTCTGTCTGTTTTTTGTGTATTGTATCGCCGCGGCGGTACCTACAAAAAAAAGCCTAAAGTTTTGATTAGTATCATGAGTACATCGATATATAAGGATAGGCCCTTAGAAGAAAAAAAACGCGCTCAAAAAGACAATAGAATTTGCAAAAGTCTATTGTCTTTGTTATCAGTCGGCCGCACGCGCTTCAACGCATCGCTCGTGTTTTTGATCGTTAAAAAAGCCGTCGTGTGCAGTCAAATCATGCAAAAAACGTTCGGAAATCCATCAAAAAAGAGATGGAATAACATTTCACTTGTAAGTATATCATTTTCTTATTTAATTTACAGCATAAGCTGGGTATTGTTTAATTTTGCTATGATAAAAAATGTGCTACAAAAATATCGTATAACTGCATTACAAAAAGAATGGAGTCGTGTTATTTTTTTCGAAGTAAAACTTTTTATCCGCGTATGAATTATGATTATGTATGTATTTTACTATGTATATATGTTTGTATGTATTTAGCTATATAACTATGTTTGTATGTCGTACGTATTACGTACCTATAGATTAGGTAAGTTGCGGATATTCCGCATTGAGTTGGACATCCGTATCTGCATCCGCAATAATCAATGCGGATGGTCATGCGGATGCGGATGTCGCTAGTTGCGAAAACTGTGTACTGTACCTATGTTTGTTTGTATGTATTTAACTATGTATGTATGTTTGTATGTATACGTCGTATGTATTACGTACATACAGATTAGGGATGCTACGGATATACGCATCCGCATCCGCAACTTAAAAAAAAACTGCATCCGCAACATCCCTACTATAGATATTATAAACACTGAAAAAGTTATAAAAATAAAAATTGTACTTAATCGAAAAGAATTACAATCCATTAAGTTTTTGTACAAACTGTAATATTCAGCTTTCTCATAAACAAAAAATAATGCCATATAATATCTTTGCGGCGACTTTTACCAAGTCTTTATTCTGTGGCCTATACTAATAAATAAATACATTATATTTTTAAATTTTGTTTTATTTTAATTTAAGTGATTCAATTAACTAAGGCAAAAATATGTTTGTACGTGTATCCGTTGCGTACATGCATACATAATAAGTGAATATCCTTTGATTTATATTCATTACACGCTCAACCGCAATTATATTATTTTATATAAATGGAAAAGTCTGGTTTTCACGTCCCATCCGTATAAAATTTTGATGAGATTTTATACGAAAATAGTACTAACGCCACTCCATTCCATCTTTGTTCTTGACGGCGGTTTGTCCTCGAACGTGATTGGTTGACACTCGCGTCAAAGGAACCGCCGGCGACGCGCGTCGTTCACTGACGTAATATTCGAGCGCATTTTTGTAGACGGAATTATATAGGAAAGGCATATGGTTGCATGAGTATAATAAAAAAGGAATGTCCGATTTCGAGGAAAATAACATAATATGCGCCGGGATTAATGAAGCATGGCCTAAAGCCGAAACATCAAAAGTTGAAATACAAGTACTATTTCAGGCATAATAGTTAAAAAATAAATAATGACATATCTGGTAAGTAAATTATCAAACTATGATAAAAATTCAATAATACGTGCGCGAGGACCTATTCCATCTACATCTACATTCCAGGACTTATTAGGAGAAAAATACGTGCGACCACGAAAAAGATACCGGCTAAATTGATAACCTCCTCCTTTTTGGAAGTCGGGTAAAAACGGATGTTTTTAACGCTCGTCGTTGTAAATGTAACTCGCTTTGAGTATCGATGTCGTGGCCTTCGGGTTATTGTTTTCCTAATCGCTCGTATTTATGACAGGCAGCGAGTGCGGGCATCGTTACGAGAAATACATTACTACCATTTCTTTGAAGTGGGCAATCACTTATAAACATGGTCTTATGAAATATGGACACTTGGTGACTGTACTTTCATAAGAATCCGACAAACGAGACCAATCAGGAGCCTAGGTGGGAGCGGTCAGGCGCGAGCAAGGAATATACTACTCTCTACCGAGAGGGCGCGATCAAGTTCTCACTCCCACTTATACAGATACGACACACACACAACCATGAGCTGCGTACCCTCGTGAATTGAAAGAACTATACCTACTACTAGTAGGTATAGTTAGTAAGTGGTATAGTTCTTCAACATTTTTATTAAACCTAGTAGTTAAGTAGTATAGTATTTCAACATTTTTATTAACAAATAGGTACCTACTTAGACAATTTTAATATTTTTTAAATAGATCTTACATAGACAGAATTTTCTATTTAGGACATAGGCAGATTGTTTTTATGAAATGAATTGAGGCGAATATTCATGATCTTGAACTTATTTAATTGACGCATTGTTTACCTATGTATTTTGTGGGTAGCGGGAGAGCACCGTAAAGTATAACACCCTAAATTAATAATAAGTTCTAAATAAAACATTGTGAATTAGGAAGGAATTAGATTGTCTTCGACAAACAACCTGCTCCATTAAGATGTCTTTACGTGGTATCAAAAAAATAAGCATTTTCATTTATTTAATCCATTTATTTAAACATGTGGACAGCATATTTCATAAATTAGATTACGCGCGGCGTAAGAACCGATCTATTTTGACGGTGGCATACGTCACGTCGTATTTATGACGTCGCCATTTATAAAACTCAATTACCGCCGCGCCGCGATCCCTAATAATTATAATTGATGACGGAATTTGCGAGCTTTTTGCGGAGATCCTTTCCGGCTATATTTCTTGTTGGTGTGCGCTTTTCCGTTGTTTCGTGGTACGACATTTAACTCGTCCATTTTTTCACCTATGGTTGAGAATTTAGGTAAAATGCGTTAATATTGAGACTAGTCATACGAATTAGCAGACTTTATGGTAGCAGGCTTTTACTGCATAAGGCAGTGGCACAGTTGAGACAATTGTGTTAGTGATACGCACAGATAAAATACATTTATATTCAATATACTTGTACGAGTACCTAACACATAATGTACAAGAAATCAATACACTATGCTCCATTTATCATGTATCGTAAGGAAAATTAAAGGCTTTTTATTTATTATACTGTGATAATATTTACTCAAATGAGCCATTGGCAACATTTCAGTCATTAATACTGGTTAAACTCAGAAAAAAGGTCACTGTACTGTCGAGGTCACCGTCATAAAAAATCCTGATTAAGGTGAAGGAAATACTAAAATGCTTGTTAGTTTATGTATCATAGAAATGAATAACCGTATTCTAAGGAAAGTTTCACAATATCTCACCAAATAGCAATTAAAGCCTCAACAACGTAACACTTATGTAAGAAACAGACTGAAACCTGAAAGTTGTCGACTTTCGATGCAGTCTCCACCGGTTGCACTATTGTCGTACCCACTCCTAACACAAGCTCTTGGATTTGGAGACAAGAGGGGAATGCTGAACGTTACTAATATATTCTTTAAGATGAAAAAAAAAAAACAATGGAAATACGCAATTCGTATCTCACAGTATTTCTTCATAACAGCAGCCCCTGTTTAATTTATAAATCGCTTCACGACTGATTAAAAACTCTTTTGAAAAATTTACGACGAGAGCCGGCGACGACGCAACGAACGTCATTCGCAACGCGGGGTCACAACGTCGGCGAAAATTAAAAAATGGAACTTCAGTCGCTTTTGGATTATTTATCTAAATATATAAAAGGCAAAGGTGACTGACTGACTGACTGACTGACTGACTGACTGACTGATCTATCAACGCACAGCTCTAACCACTGGACGGATCGAGCTGAAATTTGGCATACAGGTAGCTGTTAGGACGTAGACATCCGCTAAGAAAGGATTTTGGAAAATTTCAACCCCAAGAGGGTTAAATAGGGGATTAAAAAGTCGAACCTAACGTGAGCGAAGCCGCGGGTTAAAGCTAGTTAGTTTATAGTTTCAATAGTTCAATTCAAAGGGTAGGAAGTGAACTAAAGTCGACGTCTACTGGTGTATCTACTAAAGGAGTATGCGTATGGTTTATCTTTACCTGAAGATGTTTATTTTTTTTATTCGATGATAAGATAGTCCTTGTCTGCGATCTCACCTGATGGTAAGTGACGATGCAGTCTAAGATGGTAGCGGGCTAACTTGGAAGGGGTATGCCGTATGGCAGTGTACATTCGACCCATTCCCCTAATCTGTTTCTACACGCCATCGTGCTGGAACGCTAAATCACTTGGCAGCACGTCTTTGACAAGAGGCTGGAATCAGGGAAATCAGATGATTGTTTTTCAATTCCGAAGTTTTAAATCTATCTAAATTATAGCTCAAAAATAATTCGCAATCTTAATAATGTATGAGTGGTATTTATAAGCCTAGCAGTTACGAGGAGGGAAATCAGATGATTTTTTTCAATGACGACGTTTTAAAATCATCTAAATTATACCTTACAAATAATCTGCAGTCGTGAAACGTTCGAGAGGTATCTCTGGCAGCGATGAGGGGGCCTGGGAGGGGTATCAGATAGGGCCCTCAATTTCCCGGACAAATTATGACGAACAAGACGCTCGGAATGATCGTAATGGGCAGTTGGAGGTGGCCGCGGGGGATCATAAATCCGGAGATAAGTGCGGGCGACGCCGTAATGCCGGGTATTAGCTTCCACCTTCGAGTTGCCGACGATGACTCGGCTTGTTTCTGTGAAACTGTTATACTTTATTGGGTAGCCGGTAGGTAGAGGAAGGTTACCGATAGCGCTTTGCTTTTGTTTGTTGATATTTCTTTTACTTGTTAAGTAAAGCGATACCTTCTACACTCGTCTTGTAGAATTACTAGATGATGCCCGCGACTTCATTCGCGTGGAATAAGGTTTTTTTGATTTCCTTGGGAACTCTTTCATTTTCCGGGATAAACCTATATGTTAATCCTGGGTATGAACTATTTCCATTCCAAATTTCAGTCAAATCAGCTCATTCGTTATGGCGTGAAGGAGTAACAAATACATACACACACACACACGCGAAAGTGTGTTTGTTTGTTTGGTTGTCCTTCAATCACGCAGCTGGGCAAAGGATTTGTTTATTGTTGAGGACTTGGAGAGTGACGTAAGTTACTTTTTAAACGCAACGCAGATAAAGTCGCGGACAAAAACTATTTAAAACAACACAAATAGCTACAAAAAGCCTTCAACGAAGCCTTCAAAAAAGAAACACCCCACATCACAAGAAAAAATTGCAATCGAATGAAAAAGTGAACGATGAAGTCACATTAAGTTAAAACAAGAACGAAGCGCCGCGCCGGCGTTTACTTGATTGAGAGGGTTAAAAGTGCTGCAAATTACAGGTTGGGGCCTGACGTGTGATTACGTGGCTTGTCGTGCGAGCCCGGCCTTCCCGGCCTTACGAGCGACTTTAGAGGCTCTGGGCTCTTCACACCGCACGGATACTGCATGGCTTCGACGTTTCATTAAAAAAGAAAAAGGTTTAAAAATTGTATAGGTACGTAACTGTATTAGTAGGTAACTGTACAACGTGTAATAAAAGTATGAAATAACCCTGAAGGAGGTGAAACTGAACAACTTTCCCTAAGGAACATAGGTCGAAATGTGAAAAAAAATGTGAACCTCCCATACAAAATTGACGATCAGCTGATTGATTTACTACGGGAGGTTAATTTATTTTTTTTACATTTGACCTATGTTCCTTGGGGAAAGTTGTTCAGTTTCATGAGCACGTTCACCTCCTGGGTTATTTCACATTTTTGTTACACGTTGTATAACTGACTGTGTAACTAGGTAACTAACTGTAACTTGGGTACCTTTTAATTACGAGTGAATAAGTCTCTCTCTTGTATGAGTAAATAAGTCTTCTCATATCTGATTTGATCTTGCAGGGGTTCTCCGAGTATAGTTCTTCAACACTTATGAGGTTTAAATTAGCGACCATGTTTAGGTTCTGTAAGTCATCACTAACAATGCGTAATGTTCGAAGACTTGGGCTAAAATCTATAGACCGCACTCTCATTCTGCTCAGACTCAAGACATAGTTAAAATAAGACAGATTTATGTCAGAGCATATTTGTGTCTCGTTTTAACTCTATCTTAAGTCCGTGCTAAGTTAGAGCACGCTCTATAGATATCAGCATGTGTCTTCAGGCACTGAGATGTGATTAAAACATCACACTTAATAAAATTAATTGCAGCTCATAAGTAGATGTCCTTTTATACATTAAAAACTTAACGGATGTTGTCAAATGTAAAGGTCTTCACAGAAAATTATTGAGTGCTACGAAATGAGACGAAATTACAAATTACTCTGGCATTAAAGTCGAAAACGAGTGAGTGTCGGGAATGGTCTGTCATTAATAAAATACATGACGGGCGGCTGTTGCCCGTAAATCATCGTGTGTCATTAGGGATGCCATTGCCTCAATGTATGTTTTAAGCTGTTCTAAGGTCAACTTTCATTCATGGGGTTGTTTGTAGAAATACAAGTTAGAAAGACAATAAGTCACTAATCACTATCTAGCAGTGCCGCTAGTAGAGCTTGTCTAAACTGAAATGACGACCCCCACTACCGCTTTACGTACACAAGACACTATATTGTATTGTCACAACTAATTATGTAGTGGGACGCGTCATTTCAGCTCAGACAAGCTCTACCTATTTCAGAAATTCTTGATCGAGATCAGTCAAGATTCCTTATTTAGTAAAGAAATCCTTACTTAAGAATGCGAAAGTGTGTTTGTTTGTCGGTTTGTCTTTTAATCGTGTATCGAAGAGTTTTTGTTGTAAGTTTTGTCTTGTGGGAGGCTTTGGCCGTGGCTAGTTACCACCCTACAGTCGAGGACATGCCGCCAAGCGATTTTGTGTTGCGGCACAATGACGTGTATAGAAACAGATTAGTGTTGAATTTAGACTGCCAATTTATTCCAAGTTAGTCCGCTACCATCTTACACTACATCGTCACTTACCATAAGGTGAGATTATAGGCAATTGAATAAAAAAAATTTATGTGAAATTATTTTTTTTGTTAAATTCAAACAGAAACTATAAATACGTATGCATTTATTTACATGTCAATGATAGATAGTACTTAATTTATTGACAAAAACCGGGTTATTTACGTGAATCTCTAATTGAGTTAATAATGATAAAGACTACACATTTTTTAAATTTTTCTCTGTTATCTTGTCCTTTCTTACTATTGCTAAGCGTAAAGATTCATGATATAGGCTTACTTCCTTCTGTGAATAAAGAAATGACATACGATTTTAACTTACGTACCTACAGGTAATCTAAATACTAAAATTCTAAACATACATTAAAATTAAATTATAGCATCAATATTTTCGGTAGAATAATAGAAAATTATATTCATATTTATAAATATTCAAATTACTACAGCTTTGCTTCGTTTCTTCTTATTATTTATAATCTTAATTATGTACCTATAAGCAGTTTAACATAAAAAATTCCGTCAGTTAGATATCTTTTTTTTGAAATAGCAAATGTGCGAACCATTCAAATGACGAAAACTGGTTACAGAAATAATAAATGAAGCCTGTTTCAATAAAGTCTATATTTAGTTAGTAAAGTGGTTTTCTTCGCTGTTGATAGCTGTGCTGTGAAATTTAATGATTCTAAAGTGTACTAATAATATAGTAATAATAATAAAAACAAAGTCAAAATGGAGACAGATATAAAACAAGTCGCTAAAGTAAAGGTTTTTACAATAAGTGACAGTGTAGATGAAAAAATTGATAAGGAACAAGAAAATAGTGAAAGTGATTATCTCGAGGAGTGTATAGGTGCGAAGGGAGTATGGCAAGTGTGCGTATCGCTTGCAATATTAACAAGATGCATTGCTATGTTCAACATGATGTCAATAGTATTTTTGACACCAACTACAGACTTTTTGTGCGTCGAGTTTGCAAATAACATGACTACAACAGCTGTTAACGGAACTTGTTACGAAAATTGTGCTAAATACGTTTACCATTCCGACGTTATGCAAAGCAATTTGATAAGTGAATTCGGTTTGATTTGCGGAAGGGGATGGTTGGCGAGTTTTGCTCAAACTATCTTGATGTTTGGTGTTGTGGTCGGAGTTTCAGCGTTTGGATGGGTCTCAGACAGGTATTTGAATAGTCTTTATCAATTCGCATTACTGCAACTTGCTCAGGCATTAGTAGCCTAAACGTGATTCTTAGTTTGGTCCTTTTCATTTGTCTATTCGTCAACTCGCTTTTAATTTGCCTATTTGTATAAATTTTGCAATCATTTTATAGGTCTGCAGCGCTACGTGGTCGAAATTCCATGATTTTGAATTTGAATATTAGTGGGAGCGTGAATATTAACGTGATTTCACGAAATAAAAATTAACATCGTATAGAGTCTCATCTAGCATATCACAAAACGTAATTTATTTTTACTTGAATCTGTAATCATTACTCAGAAAAGGCCATGATTTTCAGCCTTCGCTTTTTATTAAGACCCTGAAGAATTTATAAAAACATAAAACTGGTTACCGAGGTCAACAGGTCTGATTGTTTGAGCAATTTTATAGTGTTTGGATGTAGACTTAAAATAAGATTAAGATTGCTGCCGTAAGTTATTCAGCCGTTATTATCCATTTGATTCTTAGTGCCAATTGCACCATCACCGCTGTCTTTTATCCTACCTTTTACTGAGGAATAAAGTCAATGTTCTGGAAGGTTTTCAATACAAAAACTGTCAGCACGTCAGATTTGTTCCTCAATTAAACTTTATTCAGCATTGGTTAAAGTGGCACTTAGTTTCATCAATTTTTTGGCTACAGGATAAGTTAATTTTTTTTTTTATGAAATCATTTTACTTTGCAGATTCGGTCGACGTGTCGCTCTAATTACCTCGACCCTCTTGAACATACTTACCATGATACCGTCATCGTTCATGACCCACTACTGGTCATTCAGTTGCTTACGCTTCGTCACTGGTGTAGCGTCTGGCGGGTCACTAATAGTTGCCATACCGATGATAATGGAAATTATTGGGAAACGTTATAGAGAGCATGCAGGTAAGACAAAGCCTCTTCATGGAGAAATTATTGTTGTCATCTTCGTCACATTTTGTGTAGGGTCCTGTGTGTCCTGTTCATCCATGTTTTTGTTTTTGGCGTGCACCCCACCCCTTACTCCTTTTATGTGCTACATAATTATTACCCCTGCAGCTTGTAGAAGTACTATCCCTTAGAATTTGGGCTCGTATAATAAATAATAAACATTTTTTGATCTTAAAAATATATCACAAATACAAATCCTATCATTATTATACAAAGTATTTTTTTTTCAGGAGCATTATGTCTTTTACCGGATAGTTTTGCACAAGCTTCCTTAGCTTTATATGCTTACTATTTACCAACGTGGGACACTTATTTACTTGGACTAAGTTTGACGTCCATTTTGATTTTGATATTAGTGTGCTTTGTACCGGAATCGCCTAGATGGTTGTTATCTCATGGAAAGGTCAACAAAGCTTTGGGAATAATGTTTGGAGCGGCTAAAGTGTGAGTTAAGTCTGATTTTATCTATTTACGACTACAGTACTCATATGTCATCATAACAGTAATCATATGGATACTGTTTTTTTAGTTATTTTTCGAAATTCTCACAACCGAGTATGAAAAACGTCACACGTTTGGTTGGACAAGTCAGGATTCTTAAACCTTTTATCATTTGAGCATTAACCTTAACCATGGAGGTATAAAGACTGACGCATCATTACCATTACTGACGTGTGCTATCCAGTTGCTAAACTTTAACAACCGAAATTACTTTCCATGAAAGGGGACACCATGAAAAAAAATGAAAAACAAAGCCTTTAACGACCTGACGCGTAACTAACTTTTAGAGTAATAGGTAGGTTATAAAAACGTATAAAAAGACCTCGAATTGTTACTCGTTTTCATCTCTGCTACATATTCGAAAGTAGCCAGTTAGCATGTCTCTAATCCTCTTTATGGATGCAGCTAGGAAGATACTATGGTCTTCTTAATATTTATGTCTATTAAGTATATTTTTGTTTTAGAAATAAATTAGCCACAGAACATATCAAAGATACAGTTACAAGAAGTATGGAAGACATGTTAATCGAGGAAAACAAAACAGTGAATGCTTCTTATTTGGACTTCTTCAAAGACAAAAGGACAACAGTAATAACTTTTTCGACATTTGTGATATGGTTTGTTCTTGGTGTTACTTTTTATGGTATATACCAGTACATATCTTTCCTCGGATCGAATGTTTATGTAACAGTTATTATAATGGGACTAATTCAGGTAAGAAGCGTTATTTTTGGGGTTTGCTTGTTTGTTAACTTTGTGAATTTCTGCATGGGTATAGTTTCGAAAGTGACATAAGTCTGATTTTAATCCACTTTGCCCCTTGGAAATCGTGCTGACAAAAATGTTTAACCGAAAAACATATCTGGCTGCATCATTCTTAATGACCGTTTTTTACGATGGCTGGTCTAATCTTCACGCCAGAGGGCCATTGGTCGACTACATTCCTAGGGGCTGTTCCCACAGTTTAGGGGAAAAGTATTCCTATTTTTAATTTATTTATTCACTTTTCAATCTTAATTGTTTTCAGGTACCGCTTTGCCCCATACAAATGGTAATGATAAAAGCGTTCAACCGAAGAACTGCGCTGGCTGCAATTTTCATAACAACCGGATCTACGATGGCTGGTCTAATTTTCACACCAGATGGACATTGGTCGACAACTTTCTTAGGAATTATGGGCTTTGGTGCCAGCTCAGCTACGTATGCAGTAACATATTTGTACCAAGCGGAGTTATATCCTACTCCTTTAAGGAATATGTCGGTTGGTATAGGATCTGCGGCGGGTAAGTTAGGATCGATGGTTGCACCGTTCATATCGAAACTGTCTACTATTTGGCTGCCACCGTTGATATTCTCTGCTCTGTCGATGGTAGCTGTTGGGGCTTGTTTTTTACTCCCCGAAACTAAGGGAAAGAATTTGAAGGACACTGTCGATTGAACTTCTTTGAATGAAATGAATATGAATATTTACTTGTTGATCATCTGAGACATTACCTACTTGTTTATATTTAACTTAGTGATGATCACGACTTTTGCGTGGATTAAAGTTTATATAAAACTGTTTCTTCAAACAAACTTCCTTCTCTCTTAATTTAATTACCTGAAAGATGGCATTTCAAAAATCTTCTTATACATTTTTCTTAAGTTTTAATTATTTAACATTTTTATAATTAATCCCTTCTTAGCAATTTCCTAGGTGATAAAAAAAATTGCTGTCAAAATTGCATGCTTCTAGCTGCACTAGTTTCAGCTTGGCGATGGTGGTCAGTCAGGATATGTTCTTTTTATTTATGCGATCGTGGTAAACTAAATAGGGGTAATTATACAAGTTTTCTAGAACCGAAATCAGTCTCTCCGTAAAAAAAAATTACTGCTTATTTATGTTATTTTGTTTTATTCAGCAAGAAACAATATACTTGCATATTTTTTTATATGGTAGTACGTAATTTATTGATAATAAAAAAACAGGTTAATATATTGTTCAGCTACCGTACGAACGGTTTAAAGATTAAACATTTTTAATACGTATTTGTGTTTTTTTGCATTTTTGCTTACTTTCTACTTATAAAAAGTAACCGTAAACATAACGTAACTGTTGCCGTTTCTATTCCTGTTGCAAATCTAGTATTCTAAAGTTATAATGACAGATTTTTTAATATAAAATTGGTAGGTACAGACAAGTGATCTAAAATACAAGTACTACAGTTTTGCTTCGTTACAATTTAGTTCCGTACCCGTAGGGTTCCAATGTTAGCCTATTACTAAGCCTCCGCTGTATGTCTGTCCGTCCGTCTATCTGTCAGCGTGCTGTATCTCATGAATAGGTAGATAGGTACTTTAAACTTTCACAGAATGGGTATTTCTATTGCCATTATAAAACATATAAAAAAAGTTAAAATCAAAGAGGGTCTCCATAAAATAAACTTGTTTTTGCTAGATCTTAAAATAATAGCTGGTGTTAAATATTGTACGATGGTACGGAATCTTTTGTGACTCGCACTTGGCGGGTTTTTTTATTATACTCAAGTATAAGTAGATAAGGATAAGTAATTTGAATATTCATCTCATTAAATCATATATTTTTTTAAATAGCAAATGTGTTAAACTGGTTGCAGAAATAATAAATTCGACTTTTTGCAATAAAGCCTATGTTCGTTAGTTAAGTAGTTTTCTTCGCTGACGATAGCTGTGCTGTGAAACTTAATGAGTTTAAATTGAATTATATATAGTTATTCTAATAAAAAAATAAAGTAACAATGGAAAAAGATGTAAAACAAGTCTCCAAAGTGAAGGTTTTTATAATAAGTGACAATGTAAATGAAAATATTAATGAGGAAAAAGAAAATAGTGAAAGTGATTATCTCGAAGAGTGTATAGGTGCGAAGGGGGTATGGCAAGTGTGCGTATCGCTTGCGATATTCACTCGATGTATTGCTATGTTCAACATGTTGTCAATAGTATTTTTGACACCAACTACAGACTTTTTGTGCGTCGAGTTTGCAAATAACATGACTACAACTGCTGTTAACGGAACTTGTTATGAAAATTGTGCTAAATACGTTTACCATTCCGAGGTGATGGAAAGTAATTTGATAAGTGAATTCGGTTTGATTTGCGGAAGGGGATGGTTGGCCAGTTTTGCGCAGAGTATAATGATGTTTGGTGTCGTGGTTGGAGTTTCAACTTTTGGATGGGTCTCAGACAGGTATTTGAATCGTCTTCTTAACGAGTTTTTATCAATTCCAGTTTTGTCTGTCTATTTGGTAGTTTTGCAATCAATTTCAAATCAACTTCTCGATGAGCTAGATGAAACTATAAACTGTAAGAATTTCTGAGAATAAATGACAATGATTTTCAAACTACACTACGTTTACATAAGAACTTATGAAGAGACCTTGGAGACTCTAACAATATAAAACTGGTTGTCGACGGCAAATCACTCGGTTGTTTGAATTTTATATTTGAAGCTGATATTGCTGCTGCCGTTGCTGAGGTGTTAGTAGCCTTAATGTTATTCTTAGTTTGGTCATTAATCTCAAACTGAATTAGGTAAAAAGTGTTTTTTTAATGAAACCATGTTATTTTGTAGATTCGGTCGTCGTATCGCTTTAATTACTTCGACCCTCCTGAACATAATAACCATGATACCGACATCGTTCGTGACCAACTTCTGGTTGTTTAATAGCCTACGCTTCGTCACTGGTATAGCGTCTGGCGGGGCACTAATAGTTGCTATACCGATTATAATGGAAATTTTCGGAAAACGCTATAGAGAGTATGCAGGTAAGACAAAACATCTTCATCGGGTTTTAGTTATTTTAGTTGTTTTACTTGTCTAATGTCTTCATCGCGTTCTGTCCAGAGCCTTAATTATAACTTTTTAAGTTGACGTTAAATGTTCGTTTATCTGGCATTTAGTGAAGAAATCATTATCATTGGAACCTCACACCTTTTTTCTGCTTCTTCATAAAATAGTTAAGCGCCATTTCTGTCCCCATTCTTCCGTGGTCATCTCTTTGGGGCATAGGACATAAAGAGGCATGCCTCCTATTACTTTGTCGTCTATATTATTATTATCGTGTATAAACATGAATCCCCTATTCTTCTATTATTTTAATAATAAATATTTTTTGTGTTCTAAAAAATTATAAATTCTCATCATTAAAGCTTTCTCATTGATCTCATGTGTTTCTTTTCAGGAGCGATATGCTTTTTACCGGAATACTTTGCACAAGCTTCTTTAGCCTTATATGCTTACTATTTACCAGCTTGGAAGAATTATTTACTTGGACTAAGCGTGACGTCCATTTTGATCTTTATTTTAGTGTGCTTTGTACCGGAATCGCCTAGATGGTTGTTATCTCATGGAAAGGTTAACAAGGCACTGGAAATAATGTTTGGAGCTGCTAAAATGTAAGTAAAGTTTAATTTTGTCTATTAAGCTGAAGTTGTAATCAACCATAATTCGTATTTAGTTATTTTTCGAATTCTGTAGAGTGTAGATACATATTTATACCGAGTTTGAAAAAATAATTTTCGAATATTACTACCAGAAAAACTAAATTCTTTGCTCCACTCGGCTTCGTAGAATCATTTCATTCAGGACCTTTTTCACGAGCTTCTGGCTCCGCCCTTTATAAACACTTCAGGCGTAGGAGGACAGACAAGACTACTTAAAGTCAGGGTGTTTGCATTTCGTTTTCAGGAAACAAACGCGTGATTACCATATAATTTTGGATTATATTTTAAATTGCTTAAATAAAAAATCTCTAATGTCAGATATTTCATCTTTTATGTCACATGGTGCCCCTGTTATATGAATGGCCTAAGCATATCAGCCATTCCATTAAATATGCTATATTAGTCACTGCGGCTGAGTATATGTATATCATTCAGAAAGCTAGTAAAGCTAGCGGCGTTTAGTAAAACAGCTAGGTTGTTAATTTGATGGCTTATTACGCTAGTTGGCTGCGACATAATTTAAAATATAATGTATATTGTACATATTTATGTTTGTTTTAGAAATAATCTGGGTACAGAACATATCAAGGACACGGTCACAAGGAGTATGGAAGACATGTTAATCGACGAAAATAAGACGGTGAATGCTTCTTATTTGGACTTCTTCAAAGACAAAAGGACAACAGTAATAACCTTGTCGACATTTGTGATATGGTTCATTATTGGTATTACATTTTATGGTATTTACCTTTATATGACTTTCCTTGGCACTAATGTTTATATAACAGTTATTATAATGGGACTAATTCAGGTGAGAAACGTTATATTTATTTCTCATTTTATTTACTTTATTATTCAATGACTGTAAATTGTTCTTATTTTGTAAAGTAGGATTGAAGAGTTGGGACCTGGAATTCAAGAATGTAGTCTTTACTTGGCACCTACAATAACTTTTCACAATCGATAGTTCCTAAATCTCCACAGTTTAGGGAGGCAGTACGCCTGCAGCATCAGGATTGAAGAGCTGGGCACTGGAATTCAACGATGTAGTATTTACTTGGTACCTACAATAACTATTCATAATCGACAGGTCCTAAATCCCCAAAGTTTAGGAGGGCGGTATCCCTGCAGCTTCAGACACTACAATTTTATTCATATTCCTGTTCTGATCTGATTTACATCTTGTGCCTCTGTACATACGTAGAAATATAGCTGATATTTGCTTTTTACTCAATATAGCCAGGGGGTCAATAGATTGTCCTGAATTACTTTCTAAGCTAGGTATTATAGTACCCTCACGTAGATCATTCCGTTCACCTAGACATAAAAAGATATTACATATCCCATTAACCAAAACAAACTATAGACACAACTCATTTATTATTCGCGCTTCTCGCCTTCTGAACTCAGTTTATGACGAACCTAATGTCGACTTGTTTTGTGGTAATATGAATAGTTTACGTCGAAATCTAACAAAAATATTAGTTCAGCCAAGTGCATCCTAAACTTTCTACGTTTAGATGGCTTAGAATTTTTACTGTGCACTCGGGGTTATTCATTTAGTTTCTATTTGTGAAAACCTTTTATTAGCTATTAGTTGTTTAAATTTAAGTCTATCTAGTAGTATAAGCTGTTGGTTTTCCAAAATAAATAAAATAAAATAAAATAAAATATGTATAGATTAAACGATCTATAAAAGTATTCCTATTTTTATTTATTCACTTTTCAGTCTTAACTGTTTCCAGGTACCGCTTTGCCCCATGGAAATGGTAATGTTAAAAACGTTCAACCGAAGAACCGCGCTGGCTGCAACTCTCTTAACCACCGGTTCTACGATGGCTGGTCTAATTTTCACACCAGATGGACATTGGTCGACAACTTTCTTAGGAATTATGGGTTTCGGTGCCAGCTCAGCTACGTATGCAGTAACTTATTTGTACCAAGCGGAGCTATTTCCTACTCCTCTAAGGAATATGTCGATTGGTATAGCGTCTGCGGCGAGTAAAATAGGCTCAATGATTGCACCGTTCATATCGAAACTGTCTCCTATTTGGCTGCCATCGTTGATATTCTCTGCTCTATCGATGATCGCTGTTGGAGCTTGTTTTTTACTCCCTGAAACTAAAGGAAAGAATTTGAAGGACACTGTCGATTGAGTTTAATCATTACACATTAACATATTTACCATTTTTTTCTTGATGATTATTTCAAATATTGCTTGTTATATTTAAATACATGTTGCTGGAAGAACTGCTTCTTCGTGCAAAAAACTCTCATGGATTAAACTTATGAAATTACTGATTTTCATACAAGCCTTCATCCCCTATTCAACCCGTTCAGGGTGAGTATTTACTACTCGCCCGTGTGCCCGCGACATCGTCCGCATGGATTAAGGTATTTTGATTTAAGGTACTTTAATTTTCTGGGATAAGAAATGTAGCCTAAGTAGGTATATGTTAATTCTGCGTATGAGCTATCTTCATTCCAAATTTCAGCCAAATCGGTTCATTTCTTGTGGACTTGTAGCATGAAGGAGTAACAAACATCCATCCATCCTCAAACTTTCGCATTTATATCGACGTAGGAAAGCATATTTGCTGTAAGTAGACAAAATACCTAAAGTGACTTTTTACTACCATTAGAATCAGAAAAAAAAGCCGCATCAAATGACCGGGGTCCTGTGTCTCTACGATGAAAAAAAAATTACATACGCCGTTGAAAACGCCCGTACTTATATTTTTTTTAGCAAGATTAAATGCTGTATGTAGACTAAAATCTAGTAATTTTAGATATTTTGTACTTACAGCAAAAGAAAGACTGCATTTTTTGCTTTACAAATACTTAATTCTTCCCATTTAAAAACTTAACGCTACTTACAGCAAGTTTAGGGATCTTACAATTTTAGTTTTTGTTATTTACAGCAAATCATCACGTATTTGCTTTAAAAGCTCACACCACATAATGCATTTTAAAAACCTGTGATTTTTTAAAAATTTGAGATAATGCATTTTGATTTTTAGTAGTTTTTATTTTGTATATTTAATTTTTTTATGTTTTATCTCTTATATATAAGAGGAAAATACTTTTTAATTCATTTTATTGTTGAAACGAAGTTTTTGCAGTATAATTAGAGTTTCAAATTGTGTTTCAACAATTTAAAAGACCATAATTTTTTTTTACCATTTCCGACATTTTATTTCAACCAAACATTACATTACCAACTGACCCATTGCATTTCTAGATCTAATCATAATTATAAATTTAATCTTACATCTTGAATTGCAGTATCCAAATAAATATATTTCCTGCATACAGCATATTTACCGCCTGTAAATTGATATTTCCATCTACGTTTACATTTTTCTTCCTTGCTTACAGCGTTTTAAAGGTATGTGATTTAAAAAACTGTTTGCTGTAAGTAGCCAAACACGTACTTATAGTAAGTTTGGATAAAAAGTTTACATTGCAAATGGTGACTGGCAGTTAAATAAACCTATGTTCCAAAAATGGTAGCAATATCATGGATAGGTCAGACACTATTAATTTTTTTCCGAAATTAATAAAGTTTTTTGGCTCTGGTGAACAATTGCAATGTGTCTACTTACAGCAAATGTGCTTTCCTACGCCGATATATATTATATATTATGTATTAGTAAAGGATTTTTAACCGAGAGCGCAAAAACCAATTTTCATTTAGGTATACTATACATAACTTGAAAAATGACGGATTTTCTTACAAACTATATTAACCATTGGGTTGCATTTAGAAAAGACCTAGCACACCCCATTTACTATTTAAGGTCCAGGTGTTATGACCCTCAAAAATGAGAAATAAAACGCAGAGAGGGAACATGCCATTCGTAAAACATCGGCCGTCGAAAGCTCATAATAAATGGAGGTTATGACTTGTCTCTTATCAGCCTATTCATTATCACGTCTTATCGGAGAATTATTGGTGCCGATAAAAACTATCTGTACAAGCACTTTGACAAATTTATGGAGGCATTAATATTAATGACTTACTTTTGAGGTTATTTGAAGAGGTAGACGTTCATAGCCGATGAAAATTTATTATAGTGGAAAAATACTTTGATAGTTTTATCGATAATACTTTTTAGTATAGGACGTAGTACCTTGGGATAGACACGTTTAAGGTTTATTAATTGAAGTATACTTTACTTACCTCCATACCAACTTGTGACTCTTCAACACTTCTTCTTCTCTTGTGACAAGTCGAGAAACTACCACCGGATCGAAAAGCTGATTCTGCTGAGAAGAAGCAAAAAAAGGAAACGGCAAGAAACTTAGCAGTTGCTCTTTTCAAAACAAAATGATACAGAATTATAGCTTATCTATCTTGTACTCACAATCATCCAATAAAGAAATTGAATTAAATTGAATTGAATTGAGCTGAAACAAAGCAGATTGATTTCAAGCAACTTTGTTATTAAGAAATTAATTTACTGTATTTCTAATAGGTTATAAACCTTTTGTGCCGTATTGGCATGACAAAAGCCGCATTAATCAAAACAACAACAAACCTATAGAATCATATAAAATTAACCATAGAAATTCTGTAACTTTTTGTCCAAGCCCAAAAACTTCAGTTGACGTTCAGACGGAACGACCGTCAGAGAGTTAAGTGATAAAGTTGTTGGTAGCAAATTGATTTTCACTGGGAATGAAAAACGGCTGCAACACATCTCCCGTGTCAAGGAGGTCATAAAAAAAGAGGTTAAGCGCACCACACTGCACGGAGCATTCTAATTCATGCAATTTACCCATTAAGGCGGCTTGACACCGCGCGGACATCAAAGGCGCCGCCGCCCCGCACTCAACTCCTTTGACGTGTAAATTGTTGAGTCAATGGGATAAATCCGTCGGCAAAGCTCACGCTCACGCTTCAATGACGCTGGAACAAGATGATTGTGGGACCGATTTAAGTATTGATCAAAATATACTATTATGAACATACGAATCAATTGGGTACTTGACTGTTGTCAAAATGTAGATAATATTCATTAATAATTACAATCTTTTTTTATCCTAAATAGGCTTCTGATAAAATAATTACTGAATAGCACTGATGAGGTCTAGGTTGGAGCGCGCTTGCCTAGAAGATGCCTATTCACTCTTGTCTTGAAGGCACTCAAATTATAGTTGGCAGGAAACACGGATGCTGGAAGAGTGTTCCACACCTTAGCGGTTCTTATCAGAAACGTTGAATTAAAGCGTTTCGTTCGAGTAGGTTGGGTTTCTACCACATAAGGATGCCAACGCTCACGACTTCTCGCAGTTCTGTGGTGAAAAGGTGAAGGAGGAACTAGGTTGTGAAGTTCCTGAGCGTACTCTCCAAAGTATATCCGATAGAAGACCGATAGACAGGCGACATTGCGTCGATGCTGTAGACTGAGCATTAGTATCGATAACATTAGTAAAAACAGAAAATAAATCGGTCAAAAACAAATAAATTATAAGCTGTTTTATTGCGACTGTATCCGTCCCTTTCTAAAACAAATTTTGTATGGGGAGTGGAATTTGAAATATTATGAACAGCGAAAAAGATATTTTGGAATAGACGGATTGAGCTTTTTAACCGACTTCCAAAAAGGAGGAGGTTATAAAAATTACTGTTCAAAAAAACCCGCACAAAGACTAGGGTGTACTGTACTCACCATGTGTGTTAGCCCTTGAGGCTACACACTGTTGAGTAGGTATACATAGTCATACCTACTGCATCATGTCCTTTCAAATCTATTTCGTATCTGTTTCGACCAAGATCAAATGCAATAAGGTCTAGAAAGGGAGCAATTTTACAGCAATCACCGCAGTCATTAATAACGTCGATGAACTAGCTCGTGATCTCGAACTGATCTCAGGGGGTTGAAACCTGTAATTTTTATCAATACCCTATAATTTGGCAAAAAGGCATCTCATTCGAAACAGAAAACGAGAAAAGTAAGGTAAGGTAAGTAAGTTTTTTTTTTGTTGACAATAGGTACTTGTATGAATTTAATCTCACTTGATGGGAATTATAAACGAATAAATAAATTAATATTTATTTATTTTATTTTTATTAGAGTTATAGTTCTTTTAACTGACGAGGGCGCGTGGCTCATGGTTGTGTGCGTGACGTATGTGTATAACTGTGAGCGAGAGCTTGCTCGCGCCTGACCACTCCCACCTAGGCTCCTGACAGGCACGCACACTTACGCAATGTGCTTATACACGACGTAACCACAAGTAGAGCGCCCGAACCTGGACCTCCCGAAAAAGAGGCTGATATCTTATGCTGAGATCTCTAGAGCGTGCTCTGACTTTGCTCAGACTTAAGATAGAGTTAAAACGAGACCCTGACATAAATCTGTCTCGCTTTAACTCTGTCTTGAGTCTGAGTGGAGTGCGAGTGCAATCTATAGATTTCTGTTTTAAACCTAGGCTATCAGGTACTTACTATGCTTGTTAATCATTAGCACGTACTGACAATGCAGTCCCCAGCGACTTAGAGGCACACCGTAGATCCGCATCGATTCCGGCGCGCTGTGTGGTCCAGGCATAGCTTAGCTTGAATTTAGACTTTAGCCTATTATTTTTGAAGGATAAAAAGTATCCTATATCACTCTCCAGGCTTCCAACTAAACCCGTGAAATCACATTGAGCCGTATCCCTATTGCGGCGTGATTGAAGGGCAAAGCAACAAACCAACAAAGACACACACTTTTGTATTAGTATTTAGTAAAGATCTGTAAGGTTAGAAAGGATGCAACGGGCCGCAAGCTGCCATATGCTGAGTTTCGCTCTTCTTTTTCTTTTCTCTTTACTACTGCATTTTTAATTAAAAGTTGATTGAGAGTTCGAAGAATTATGTAGAATGATTTCATAGATTCATAAATAATTATAGAGGTAGGTACGCCATTTGCAATATTATTAGTTCCAGAGACTCCCGTATGTTAAATGTGGCGCTTCAAATTGATCCATAAATATGCTGTCATCTGTATAGGGTCAGCAAATCCAATATTAATCATAGTTTAACTATCACCTCTATGATCTCTATAGATCATTCAGTGGATTCTAGTGGATTGAGGGTGATTCCCGTCATCTGAATATGACGAAGCCTTTTCTATTCCTTGCGGAACCCTAAAGAACCACAAGCAACGCTTAGTCATTAACAAACAATATTTGTTTAATCGCCCACGTCCATATAAATCGCCAACCGACAAACACCCTCGAAGCGACCTGAATAACAATCGCTTAGACCACCGACAGCGAACGGCGGACGGAATTTTAACTATAATTGTTTTTTGCGTCACCTACAGACGACGTGCACGGTGGCAGCCTTATACAGTGTCTCAATACAGATTTAATATGCCATGCATTTCGTGCATGGCACTTGATTGCATTTTTAGTAGGTGTACTGAAGTATGGCTTTACATAATTTATTTATTCCTTGTGAGAGAGCTTACTGGGGTGCGCTCTCACTTGATTGCCGGAACACGACCGATATCCTGGGATAATGTTATACTAACTTCTTCCTAATAGCGATTGTCTCGGCTTACATCAGGGTTGCTTTCTTGCTAAGGTTCTTTACGCATCTACATCCGATCTGAATTCCATCCAAATCCGAGAATTCTAGGTGCGAAGTAGATGTCCAATATAGAGTATAATTTGTATGCCTCGTTAGTTCAGTGGTTAGCATGCGAGATTAGTGTAGTGATTGCGGATGAAGAGGTCCCGCTTTCGATTCCCGGGTCGGGTCAATAAATTGGATTTTTCTGTGAAGAAATGTTTGGAAGTACCTAGGCGGTGTATTATCCCCGTGCGTCGGGGAACAAGTAAAGCTGTCGATCCTGCGCCTGATTTCTCTCCGGTCGTATAGAATTTCCATCCCACCAGAATATGAGAGTGAGGGAATAGAGGGTGCACCATGTTTGCGCACACACTTGTGCACTATAATATCCCTCGCGTAGACGGCTAACCTCTGAGGTTGGCCGCCACCACCGGATTTGGTCGGGAGGACAGGCAATTTGTATGAAGGGTTGTGCACTGCCATTTGCCATTCCATACCATACAGTATTATGTAATCACGTACCTAGTGTCCTTGCCTACGTAGTACATGGTACGTGTAACTTTCCTAATCCCATGTTAACAGTCACACGGGCAATAATCAAACAGTTTCCATTCGGGCGCGGTCCTGCCGGCCCAATAACCATCGGAGGGTCAATCTGCTTACGTCGCGTGAATTTTTACCTCCGATAACAGAGTCCGTCGCCGTGAAAGAAGCGATTCACGTAACATTTCAAACAGCTCAATGGATTTGAAGTTTTATCACATAATTGAACTTATTTGGTCTTTATCATGGTAATAGGTATTCCATCGCTCGCTGAGTGACATCGGGCCTTCAGATGAGACTCATAGTGGGATAATAATTTCTAACAATATTATTATTTTGTCAAAACAGAATGTACTTACTTTCAGATCGACGAGATTTCTTGCATGGCCGAGCTATGTTCGGAGTAGGTATGTGCCTACGAGATAAAAGCAGAATATATAGAGATAGATGAATTCTGTCGGTTGAAGAAGAAAAGAGGAAGTACTAGTAGGACTAATACGTACACATTTATGAAAATACTAGATGATACCCGCGATTTCGTGCGCGTGGATAAAGGTTTTTTTAATTCCCGTAGGAACTCTTTAATTTTCCAGGATAAAATGTAAGCAAACTTCAGCCAAATCTGTTCATTATTTGTGGTGTGAAGGACTAACAAACACACACACACACAAATACAAACTTTCGCCTTTATAATATTAGTGTGATATTAGATATTAGTGTAAAAAAAATTATTAAACAGACAGACAAACCCCAAACACAAATAGACAGTCGTACAGTGATAATAAACAAGTTTATTATCAATAAAAGTGAGCTATAAACTACTGGTAGCACGATTTCACCACATTCAGAGTATACGTCATGTTCTTTCTCAAATTATTATTAATATAATAATAGTAAAGTTTACAAGAAAACGTAAAAACAGACTAACGACTAGTCACAAGATAAAAAGTCTGTCTTCACTACATTTTATGCGATGTCATACACATTGGAAGGTCTGGCTAAATCAGGCTAAAACAGGCTAATAATAATAATTTTGGTCTGGTGGGAGACTTTGGCCGTGGCTAGTTACCACCCTACCGTCAAAGACGTGCCGCCAAGCGATTTAGCGTTCCGGCACGATGGTAGAAACCGATTAGGGGTATGGGTTGAATTTACACTGCTATACCCCTTCCAAGTTAGCCCGCTACCATCTTAGACTGCATCGTCACTTACCATCAGGTGAGATCGCAGTCAAGGGCTATCTTGTCATCGAATAAAAAAAAAAAATAATAACAAGACTAATTCCTTAAGCCACCGATTAGGTTACTTACAAGTAAGCGTGTGAAACTATGAACGGAATCATAATGTATTATGTACAAAATAACAGCGTCATTACTATGTCACTGGAACAAGGACTTATCATATCTTAGATACAGCTCCAATGAAGGCTCAGATGCAAAATGCGCATAAGCAATTTTAACAAAAGAAATGTTTTGTCGTATCGATTCAGTCATTGCTTCCACGCTTATAGGCTATATGACGCAAACACCATTAAAATAACTATACAATGTTAACCAGTTCGCATTATACAAATAAAAAATGATGATTGTAACAACTCACAATCTCCAGCGATGATTTTGAAGACATAAATTTTGACTCGAATATAGCGAATCTCAATACTCTGAGAGGCGAGGATCAAATGCCGCGAAGCAAAAAGTCGCTAGTGTGCACTCAAGATTATGTTTACGAATTACGAGGGAGCGGACCGACAGTTGCGTATGTCTCTCACATGGGGCGTTAAATCTTGTAATGTGTAGCTTTATTGCTGTTTTATGGAGTGCGGGAGCGGTTTTAGGGGCATTCTAGAGTCACATTACATCATCACTCTCATACTAGATAATATAAGAGTACCCGCAGACTTACAATTTCAAATTGGACAACTATCTCAGAGTATACTAATAGCCATAGTCACTTATAGCTCATCTTATCCAACTAAATCGTCGATCATTTCTTTGTCAAAATATGTAGTTGTGTTCGATAGTCGGCCAACTTGGAATTGTATGTCTGTTGTCGCTGTTAACAGTACCGCTGTCTCAACCTATAGACGTCCTCTGATGGGAAAATGTCTCTTGAATGCTGGGCATTCGTCCACAGAATACGATAGATCTTTTGACGACAACCGATTAATCGATAAACAACAACAACAACCGATGGTTCGTCAGTCTAATGTGATGTTCAAACTTCAAACGCTGCGCTTTCACCGTTTACTGATGCCAACATCTTGGTATACTTACCTAGGTGCCCCACGTAATGCTACTTCAGCTATGCAGAAACATATCTTCGTCCCTTCCTTTCTGTCAAGAAAATCTTAGTTCTAGCCCGGAGGTAGGTACTTCCTACCTCCCGCGATGTTTTACCCTCGTGTTATGCCGTCGGTTTCGCTCCTGATTTTTCTCCGATAGTGTCGGATTTCAATCCCACCGGACAACGAGAGGGAGGGAATAGAGAGCACACACTTTTGCACTTTAATATTCACCGCTTGTCTCTGTGGAGATTGGCCTACATAATTATCAATCTAAATGACAATCGACAGAGCTACCTTACATAAATGTGACGTTTATTTACACAATATTACCACTCGATTACCGCACATAGGTACCTACTACTCAACTGTAATAAAAATATATTTTCCACTAAAGCACCCTTTAAGGTGCGTTTCCATTGAGCTTAAAATGACAGGAGCGCTCTTGTCATTTTCATACAAAATTTCTTGCTGGCTTAACTTTATCTTTACTATTCGAAAGTTAAAATGTTCGTGCTTAGGCTACAGAAGCACTGCTTCAGAGTACCTTTTCTATGAGCAATAATAAGCAGTCCAGTCCCCTGATTCTGTAACTCAGTGCCTATCACCGACGATAGGCATTTTTTATCCATTGAAGGTTTGAAAAGAAATGTCATTTACTATTTCATACAAAACCTTCAATGGATAAAAAATATATGTCAGTGGCTTTCATTTATTAAAAAGCACTGAGTTACAGAATCAGCCCCCAGAAGACTAGATGGTTCGCCTAAAAGATATCTCCTTCAGTCTTCGGCTGCCCCATTTCAAAACCTAGTAAGTGTGAGTGACAAAATTTTATAGCAGACCAAAAAAACATATTTGTGGTAGTCCTTCTGAACTAACTCTTCAGTATCTATTGATGAATTAATATTAAGTTCATCATATAGATCTAAAAGAGCGGGACATCCTGGCATATGTATAATACTTACTTAAAAGGATGTCCCAGCGACGGATTAATGTATTTGGAAAACTTTTTATTAATAAATCATTTTTCGTTTTCATTTTCAATGTTTCGTTAAGAAACTACTTTGAACAAACCCTCTACAAATATTTCAGGTTAAAAAAAAAAGCTTTTATATGATATATTTATTTTTTACTTCGCTAAGCCATCTACCACAAAACATGTTTTTTGGTCGTCTGTAAAATTTCGTCAATTCCACTTACTAGGTTTTGAAATGGGGCAGCGGTCTTGCTCACGCTTCAGTGGAAAAGTACCTTAAGTAGGGTATAATAAATACCCGTATAAGTAGGGTATTAAGTTGCGCGCGCGCACCGCGAGCCCGTCACATTTATTTCTTTATTTATGCCGAGCCAATAAGGCCTACATTCAAATAGTTCATTAGGCAAAGCGCAGACATATCGAGCCCTTTATATGCGGACTCCGTTTGTGTACTTTATTTAACTGCTTCTTGTTGAAATGGGCACGGACACACGGGGCTGTAGATCGGCGAGCAACTCTGGCGTAATACCAACAATGATTTCTACTAGGGATGAGTTATATACTCACAAAACAAGCGAATAAATTGTGCCGAACGACGAAGAGTATAATAGGTAGGTACTTCACTGTCAAATGATACGACAAATATCTGCTATTACGTGCTTCATTTACCGCACGCTTGTAACATATCCACCTCTTTTTATACATATACAATATCATAGAATACAAACAGTTCAGATGCACATTGAAAAGGAAATGCTCGCTGTTAACGTGAACTGCAATGAAATATTTTCAAAATCAAATGTTTGGATAATATGGTTTCAATTCAAATTCGAATACGATATGCGCAAGAAGCTGAATAAAGTAACTTTTCTATATATAAACACCAGCCTACAGAAGTAGCTTTTTTCTTCAAAGATTAAGACTTCTGCCTCCTTTTTGGGGGGTCCAGGGTTCGATTCTAGGCATGATTTCTCTGATTTTCGTATCTTTGATTTTTCGAAGTTATGTGCGTTTTAAACATTTAAATTAATATATCGCTTGACTGAAAGTGAGGATAACATCGTGAGGAAACCTACATGCCTTAGAATTTTTTATTATGATCTCAAAGATGCGCTTAGTCTTCAAATATGTACTTGGCCAGCATAGGGGATTATGGCTTGAAAGCTTGAAGAAAAAATGACATGGGAACCGGGTAAGTAAGTATTGGGCCGGCGATGGAATGAGATGAAGAAGACTTAAACCTTAAAAGAACTTGATAAAGGCCAAGGCCAGGTAAGTGTGTTTGGCGATGGATTGAGAGGGAGACTCGACCAGAAAAAAGATGTTTTAGATTGAGAAAGGTTTACCCATTTCGGTTCAGCTCACTGGCTGGGTTGAGTTGATGAACTTGCACCACACCGGAAACGACCGTGTGTATCGGCTGTCAGGCTGCAAATCATTGCGTGACGTGGATATATACGACTGTACGAGCATCTCGCAATGGGAACGGATGATCATTACGGCCTGTACGAGCGGCGTGTGTACGCGGCTTAAATAACATGCCACAGCGCGCTACTAGCGCGTGACCGCTGCTTTGCCTGAACAAGGTTCCTACAGGTTCACAATATTTGACTGTTGAAATATTGAAATTCATTAATTACAATCGAAAATGTAACATGTAAGAATAAAATTTGTAAAAACAGATAAATCAGTCTATGAATTTTTTTTTAAAGAAAATTAGCCAAGCCAAAGTTGGCTCCTAACACTTTCAAATAAGCGGAAAGCTTATGCTAGGAGTGTGTTCGACAATAGCGCAACGGGTGGGACTCGAACCTGCGACCATTCAGTTTTCAGTCCGCACCTTTAACCGTTGGGCTATTGAGGCTTATAAGTCTACGGGCACGAAATTAGCGGCGGCCGAGCGATGGCGCGGGCGCCTAGCGGTAAAAACGAGTTTTTTTCATTACCTAAACACTAAAACGGTATAAACCTGTGCTAAAAACAATAAATCCCCCCCAATCTGTGCGCTCGTCACTAGCGGGTAGTGATGGGCGATCGGCGTTAAAAATAATCTCGATAAATCGAGCCGGAGATCACAGCGTGAACAAATCGGCCGGGCGCGCTACGCGGTGCACGAAATCTGTGAAAATGGATGCGGTAACAATATTCAAGGAACATTGAAAAAGTTAATTAATTGTAGGGGCTGACTCAGCAACGGGAAGCTTGCACGTGGCTGGCACCGGACGCAAAGTCAGTCTCTGCCGCGCCGACCCCTATAGCGCACGCTGTTTGGGTAGTGAATAAATAGTGCTTTCGAGAATATACACCAACCCTTCCAATACGTCGGGCAGCAGAGGCACCCCAACATAATAAAAAAAGATCCCGGCCGAATTGATAACCTCCTCCTTTTTGGAAGTCGGTTAAAAATGAGGAACGCTCTATTAATGCTACTTTCTACATCTCATGATTGTAATGTTATACGGTATCTATCTGTAATTAATACAGCTATATTTTCCATGGAAAGTATTATACAAGGTGTTCCATAACGACTGACAAATTAATTCCTCATTAAAACGTACCATTAAGTTAATTAGTTAAAAACATAAGAGCCGTTAATTTTTAATGCTTCCGTTACGTCTATCGTATATTAGCAAATAATACACTAAATGTGTCTCAATAAAATAACATTATTTATTTTATTCTAATTAAATGTTGATTAAGTGTTAATTAGTAAGATTTATTGAGTATGTTATAAGCTTTTGAAATGTATAATTGCTTCTAACGAGCTGATAATATCTTAAAAATTTGGCTATAAAAATACCTGTAGTTGTAATGTTGTTGTACCTTTCAAAAACATAATTAATAGTGTAAATTTATTAGAAAAAAAACTTTAGAACAGGGCAATGGGCATTAATATTTCTCCCAGCTTAAGTTACCAAGTTGCTATAGTAGTGTTTGATTATAAAAATATCGAAGAAAAACATCATAATAAAAATACAAGTCTTCGTCTTCTTCACTTTTTCATCAACCAATAGACACCTGGACAAAGGTCTCTTGCATGTGCTTCCACAGGCGATCTTGCGCCACTTGTATCCAGCGGCTCCCTGAAACTCTCTATTAATGAGTGAGACTTTCGCTTTACGCTTTTCGGTGCGTGGTTGTTACTCCAGCACCTTGGGACCCCAACGACCATTAGCTCTTTCCTTCAAATAAGCGGAAAGCTTATATTAGGAGTGGGTACGACAATAGTGCAACGGGTGGGCATCGAACCTGCGATCTTTCAGTTTTCAATTACCTACTATTGGAATGAGGGTTCTTTGAACTATGTGGCCCGTCTGTTTTGGTAGCTTTGGTTTTCATACGGATGCAATTTTTTTTTATTCGATTACAAGATCCTTGACTGCGGTCTCACCTGATGGTAAGTGACGATGCAATCTAAGATGGTAGTGGGCACACTTGGAAGGGGTATAGCAGTGTACATTCAACCCATACCCCTCATCCGATTCTAGTTTCTACACGCCATCGTGCCGGAACGCTAAATCGTTTAGCGGCATGTCTTTGACGGTAGGTTGTAACTAGCCACGGCCAAAGCCTCCCACCAGAACAGACCAGACACAATTCAGAAATTATAAATTACCAAATTACCGACGCTGAGAATCGAACCCGAGACCTCCCAGTTATAAGATATATAGCGCTCACACTGCGCCAGGGGGGTTGTCGAATCGTCGAAAGAAGCATATCCAAAATGTTGTCTCTCGTTGGTCCGACGTGATTTACTCGCGCGCGGGGCGGGCGAGGGGCGGCGGGGGGTGGCGGGGGCGGCGCGGGGCGCGGAGGGCGGGGGTGCACTCGACTAATAAAAAACACCCCGACGCCCTCCTGACTGATGCGACAATTAATTTAATCCCATTTCTCTGCGTCTTCCGACCTGTCAGGGTTGGCGATGCTAAGTTTATCCCGGAGTTTTTGCTTTCTACGTCATTGATGAGGGTTGCGATCTTTACCATTAGGTAGGTACACGATGATAGGGGATCTTCTTGGTATCAGAAAGACTTTTTTTATAGGGAACAGAGGCTTTTTTGAGTTGTCTGATTTTTGAAGTCTCAATAGCCCAACGGTTACAAGGCGCGGACTGAAAACTGAAAGGTCACAGGTTCGAGCCCCAACCGTTGCATGATTGTCGTACCCACTCCTAGAACAAGCATTTTACTTATCAGAGAGGAGAATATAAGTCAAGTTAAGCTTGGCTAATATCCCTTACTTAAAACATATAATATACTAGATGATGCCCGCGACTTCGTTCGCGTGGGTTGAGGTTTTTTGGATTCCCGCTGGAACTCTTTTATTTTCCGGAATAAAATATGGCCTATGTCTATCCCTAATCGGTTTCTACACGCCACCGCGCCGGAACGCTAAATCGCTTGGCGGCACGTATTTTACGGTAGAGTAGTAACTAGCCACGGCAAAAGCCTATGTAGGTACTATTCCAGTCTATAATCTATCTCTGTGTCAAAATTTCAGGCAAATCGGTAAAGTCGTTGCAGCGTGATTGAGTAACAAACATACATCCAAACTTTCGCATTTATAATATTAATAATTAATAATAGGATAATAATAGGAATAGGATACTTTGACTGCTAAAATATTTTCTTTTTTCCATTCTTTTGGCTTGGCCGTAGTCGGGTAAATATATTTTTATCGTTGGCAGCCCTGGGAGGCGCGAGTTAGACGCAGACATCAGCGCGGCAGGCGGCTATTAAACAAGACTAATTGAGCGATAAATTTCAGACGGGAGACGACATAAAAACGGACGCAAGAGAAAAATCCTAGATGAAGGAATATTGAAAGCGGCCGCGCCAATTGATCGCTGCCAATTAGCCGCCACTCGACACGTCCGCGACAGATGCCACCTCTATGCGTAGAGGTAGCGTACTCCGTGGGCAGACTTACCAAGGTAGGGCTCTGTGGTAGCAATTACCAGTCTTGACACTGGATGAAACTTTTTCTACGACCTAACGAAGACAGTGTATTTTATGCGTTTGGCGTTAATTACTGTGTGTTTGTTTGTATTAAATGTAATCTTATAATTTTCCAAAAAAAAAAAACTACCTACGTTTTTTCTAGTGGGATAAGTATTGAGACGTCACTGCGGGATAAATGTTTTTTGCATGGACTTCCACAGGCTTCGGTTTTGCGCCGCCTGAATCCAACGGCTACCTACTCGCTTGATGTCATCGGTCCACCTAGTGAGGGAGGTCGCCAACACTGCGATCCTAACTATGAGGCAAAGATTCAATTAATTATGTCATTCAAAATGATGTACTTATTAGTGTTGCTCAAATTAATTTAACGAATATTTATTATCTCTTCATAGCACTAAGTTGGCTTGAGCCCAGTAAATATTCTTTTTAAGATAATATTTGTAACAAACTTCATAGAATCGTGTCACTTCGGTGCTAATTAAAACAAAATGGAGGCCAATAAATATCACTCTAAACTATTAACTTATTTTATGAGCCGTGACATGAAGTCGAGTATTTATTGCAGAGCGTGTCTCCGAAATTTATTACATCTCAGTGTAAAATCACTTTAAAATATTAGTACATCTATTTTGACGTTAAAATATAATTAATTGCAGTAAGCAGTTAGTTTTATTTAAACTTCATACTTAACGAAAAGTGAAATGAAGTAAAATATAATAGACGATGCGAAAAAATTGGGGTCCAGAATCTTAACACTAGGTTTTTTAGGGGCCAATCTGTAATTTTTAATGATGAAACTGTAATAATTACATTTTGCTGCGTCCAACAGTAAAAGAAAATAAAAATAATGTATAAAACAATTGTAAATTATAGTTGGTGGTCTTATAACTGGGAGGTCTCGGGTTCGATTTCTGACGGGACAATTTAGGAATTTATAATTTCTAAATTGTTTCTGCTCTCGACTGGTGGGAGGCTTTGGCAGTGGCTAGTTACCACCCTGACAAAGACGTGCTGATAAGCGATTTAGCGTTCCGGCGTATAGAAACTGATTAGGAGGCATGAATGTACACTGCCATACCCCTTCCAAGTTAGCCCGCTACCATCTTACACTCCATCGTCACTTACCATCAGGTGAGATTGCAGTCAAGGACTATCTTGTCATCGAATAAAAAGAAAATTATAAAGATTATAATTATAATTTTATAAAGATATTATGGACAACCCTGCCTACCCGTGACACTCTCTTTTTCCACAACCTCTGTATAAAGCGGATGTGTAATAATTATTATTAAACACTTGAATAAAATACCGTGTTTTGCTGGTTGATATATCGCCCAGTCATCTATGGTGTCAATCCCAACAGGATTTTTTCAATATCCACTTATTTCTATTCATTATTCTACCGAAAATTAAATCAAGCATAAAGTTACGCGTGAAATATAATTATTTCACTGCATGATAATCGTCCATAAATATTTTTTTTATATGTACCTATCTGTATCGTTAATCTTCTATTGTAAAGGCTACTCTATATTATATTAAAGCTTATTGGCACTCATAAAGGGCACAACGAATATCGGCGTAAGCATTAATGTCAAAATAACCATATTTTCGCAATTATTCTAGATCAACGGCTCTTTATAGAGGCATTATTCGTATTGTGCGAAATCATACAATGGCGTTCCCACTTTTTGTATTGAACATGACTGATTGCACATTGTTCGAATGAAGCGAACATAAACATTCGATAGTAAAAGACCTCACTAAACAAAAACCTTTTTTAATAGTTTACCATTCATTGCTGCTTTCATTCGTCTCTCAATATTTCTGGTTTATTGAATACACGCAATGTATATTAAATTTATAAATGTAGTCTTAGATATAAATAGTGGTGTACCGTCGTCGCGTCCGGGAGCCGTGTCGATTAAGGATCAAGGCACGCGCTTCTCATGGACAGATTCCCGCTAGATGGCGCTGTTATAGAGTTTGTCAGTTTTTTATATTTTCGCAAAGTTGCTATGCATAGATTTTAAAAATATTAAACTACGCGAACCTATAGTAATGCCGGTTATTTTATTACATCATTAGTTTACTTTAAAGCGTAGGCCATTTAGACAAATAATCCTAAATTCTAAAGCTGTCATTTCAATTACTGTAGAGATACAAAACTTACGCACACACTGACGAATGATTATTATCCGACTTCAGTGGTTCTAACATAAAATACAAATTGTTTACCATAGAATGTAACTAGATGGCACTGAAACGTGGTTTAATTTATCTCGTATTTTTATATGACTGCCTGATTGTCTCCCATAGTGGTAAGTGACGATGCAGTCTAAGATATGAGCGGGCTAACCTGGAAGGGGTATGGCAGTTTTTATTAAACCCGTATGGGTATACACCCCGTTAGTTTCTATATGGTATTGTACCGGAACGCTAATCGCTTGGCGGCACGGCTTTGCTGGTAGAGTAAGCAAACTCCACTAAAAAAAAAGAAAGTTACCACTCACCACGGCCGAAACCTCTCACCGAACCAGACGAGAGAAAATTATAAAATAAAAAATTCCTCTCTACCGCGAACCGAACCCGGGACCTCCTTCTAATAAGACCACAGCACATACCATTGCGCCAGGGAGGTCGTCAAACCTCCGAATAGACAATCGATTGTCTATCGATAGGCTACTTACACCCCGCCCGCGCCTCACGTCGTCGCCATACCTTCGTGTATATGCCCTGCGCCATAGTCGCAAGACATACCAATTGCCTCGATCTATCATTGTAGGTATTTCCCGAAGTCAAGCCTGTTAGACCATAGTTGAAATTGTTAGGCGCCTACATCAGCCTGCAGGGCTAATATGCGCCAAAAAAAAAAATTTTGAGTGTCTACATCTTAGTACAAATACTCGTACGGGTAGGGCTGCCAACTTTTTTTGGAAAATAAGCTACTTCAATATATAGAAAACGGACAATTGTCCATATCTTGAAAACTTTTGAAACGATTTTAATGAAATTTGCACTGTTCCCTAAGTTCAAGTAATATAAATGTGTAATGTATAATGTAATAAGTAAATAAAAAAGAAGCCCCCCGCCGTTGATCGTATTCGTATTTGATGACATCAGCGTCAAAGTAAAATAATCCTTGAATGTATTTATTTAAAGTCACAAAGTAAACAACCAATTTTAATAGGGAACGTTATACGTATACACGAAATTGAGCTCTAATACAATGCTTTTATGGTTTATTTTACTTTTTCGCTAATGTCATCGAATACGATAACGATCAATTGAATAACATTAGATAATTGCAGGGCAGGTCCCTCGTTGAAATGATACACATACTTCGTTTTAATTCGTTTATTTCATGTTTGTTTGATTTTTCCCCGTTTACTAATTAATGCGAGTTACTTGTAACCGTCATTTCGGACAGAGTGCCGGCTTATAAATAAATCTTCGAAAGATGTAATCACTACTAAGTATCGCACAAGACTCAACATTATTAAATTTTAGTGAAATATTGAATTTAGTTTTTTTATGGTTTAATATAAATGTTTTTGTATAGTTTATTATAGCTGTTGGTAAACAAAATAAATTAAAAAAAAAAAATCATAGGTAATTGACACTCAAAAAGTGTACATTTGTACTAAATTTGAATAAATTTGAATTTTATTTTACTTTATAAATTTGGCTTTGACTTTGATTTATGAAAATAAAATCTAACAGCTCGGCCGTACTGGTTACACAAGTTCTCGCGTGAATCTACCACCGGTTCGGAAACTACACTCTACAGAGAAGAACCGGCAAGAAACTCTGTAGGAAAAAAAATTCACGCTAATCCGTATAAATCGTATGTCACGTCGCGCGCCACCTGTGAATAATCCAGCTCCGTCATCCATCCATTCAACCATGCAGTTGATTACGTGATGCATCGTCATATCTCTTCACAGGCTCGTAACATGAAAAAAAACAAGTTCTTATTCGTAGTTTAGAGACTGGGATTGCTACCTTTTGCCTTACAGAGTGTAAGAAAATTAGCATTTTATTGACCTGAAACACACAAACACAATTTAACTAACACATCAAACATAATTTACAAACTTTCGCATTTATAATAATATCAATAGTAGGGCAGTACGGGTGACAACCCTACATGCTGCTTGATTTATAAGCCACGCGCAAGTTGAGCAAAAATCACCGCGATATTATAGACCAAGAGGAAACGAAATGTTTTGATATGAATGTTATGCTGAAGTTGAAGGACGATTTATATCTATAGACTAACTTTTCTTATAACTAGTGATTCGCCCCGAACCCGATTTAAATAAATACAGTGACAGCTGATACTCTGGGATAACATACAGGGTAGTTTTTATCTCAAAACCTGGACCAATCTGGCTAAAATTTGATAGACAGATAGCTATTATGACGTAGGCATCCGATAAGACAGGATTTTTGAAAATTCAACTCCTATAGGGGCTTGAAAAATCGAACTTGAGGTGAGTGAAGCCACGGGCAAAAGTTAGTAATTTTATATAATAAAATGTATGGAAAAGTAACAAATTCCACATTTCTTAGTTTATTTTTCAATCGAGTCGCAACGGAGTAATGGATCGACGTGTTTTTTTTTTGCACGGCACGTATATAAAAATATAAAGAATGAGACAGGATTCTTTTTATCCCAGTAAATCAAAAAGTTCCCACGGCAGGTTTAAAAATTTAAATCCATGTGGACGAAGTCACCGGCATCAGCTAGTCTGTAATAAAAGAATAGGTAGATTTTATACTTGAATCAATTTGCCAAAGAAATAAAAGATTTTGGTAAAAATTTTAACCCACCAGTTTCATTCTGCAATCAAATGTTAATGTGTACTCGAATTATAAGCATGTTACGACTTATACCGATGTGGAAGGAGGATTTGATTCTGTAATGCAAGAATATGGTTTACACTTGATTCGATTTGCCAAAGAAATAAAAGAATTTGGTAAAAATTTTAACCCACCAGTTTCATTCTGCAATCAAATGTTAATGTGTACTCGAATAATAAGCATGTTACGACTTATACCGATGTGGAAGGATGATTTGATTCTGTAATGCAAGTATATGATCTACACTTGATTCGATTTGCCAAAGAAATAAAAGAATTTGGTAAAAATTTTAACCCACCAGTTTCATTCTGCAATCAAATGTTAATGTGTACTCGAATAATAAGCATGTTACGACTTATACCGATGTGGAAGGAGGATTTGATTCTGTAATGCAAGAATATGGTTTACACTTGATTCGATTTGCCAAAGAAATAAAAGATTTTGGTAAAAATTTTAACCCACCAGTTTCATTCTGCAATCAAATAATAATGTGTACTCGAATTATAAGCATGTTACGACTTATACCGATGTGGAAGGAGGATTTGATTCTGTAATGCAAGAATATGGTTTACACTTGATTCGATTTGCCAAAGAAATAAAAGATTTTGGTAAAAATTTTAACCCACCAGTTTCATTCTGCAATCAAATGTTAATGTGTACTCGAATTATAAGCATGTTACGACTTATACCGATGTGGAAGGAGGATTTGATTCTGTAATGCAAGAATATGGTTTACACTTGATTCGATTTGCCAAAGAAATAAAAGATTTTGGTAAAAATTTTAACCCACCAGTTTCATTCTGCAATCAAATGTTAATGTGTACTCGAATTATAAGCATGTTACGACTTATACCGATGTGGAAGGAGGATTTGATTCTGTAATGCAAGAATATGGTTTACACTTGATTCGATTTGCCAAAGAAATAAAAGATTTTGGTAAAAATTTTAACCCACCAGTTTCATTCTGCAATCAAATGTTAATGTGTACTCGAATAATAAGCATGTTACGACTTATACCGATGTGGAAGGAGGATTTGATTCTGTAATGCAAGAATATGGTTTACACTTGATTCGATTTGCCAAAGAAATAAAAGATTTTGGTAAAAATTTTATCCCACCAGTTTCATTCTGCAATCAAATGATAATGTGTACTCGAATTATAAGCATGTTACGACTCATACCGATGTGGAAGGAGGATTTTATTCTGTAATACAAGAATATGCTCTACACTTGTTTCGATTTGCCAAAGAAATAAAAGATTTTGGTAAAAATTTTAACCCACCAGTTTCATTCTGCAATCAAATGATAATGTGTACTCGAATTATAAGCATGTTACGACTTATACCAATGTGGAAGGAGGATTTGATTCTGTAATACAAGAATATGCTCTACACTTGTTTCGATTTGCCAAAGAAATAAAAGATTTTGGTAAAAATTTTAACCCACCAGTTTCATTCTGCAATCAAATAATAATGTGTACTCGAATTATAAGCATGTTACGACTTATACCGATGTGGAAGGAGGATTTGATTCTGTAATGCAAGAATATGATTTACACTTGATTCGATTTGCCAAAGAAATAAAAGATTTTGGTAAAAATTTTAACCCACCAGTTTCATTCTGCAATCAAATGTTAATGTGTACTCGAATTATAAGCATGTTACGACTTATACCGATGTGGAAGGAGGATTTGATTCTGTAATGCAAGAATATGGTTTACACTTGATTCGATTTGCCAAAGAAATAAAAGATTTTGGTAAAAATTTTAACCCACCAGTTTCATTCTGCAATCAAATGTTAATGTGTACTCGAATTATAAGCATGTTACGACTTATACCGATGTGGAAGGATGATTTGATTCTGTAATGCAAGTATATGCTCTACACTTGATTCGATTTGCCAAAGAAATAAAAGATTTTGGTAAAAATTTTAACCCACCAGTTTCATTCTGCAATCAAATGTTAATGTGTACTCGAATTATAAGCATGTTACGACTTATACCGATGTGGAAGGAGGATTTGATTCTGTAATGCAAGAATATGGTTTACACTTGATTCGATTTGCCAAAGAAATAAAAGATTTTGGTAAAAATTTTAACCCACCAGTTTCATTCTGCAATCAAATGATAATGTGTACTCGAATTATAAGCATGTTACGACTTATACCGATGTGGAAGGAGGATTTGATTCTGTAATGCAAGAATATGCTCTACATTTGATTCGATTTGCCAAAGAAATAAAAGATTTTGGTAAAAATTTTAACCCACCAGTTTCATTCTGCAATCAAATGATAATGTGTACTCGAATTATAAGCTTGTTACGACTTATACCGATGTGGAAGGAGGACTTGATTCTGTAATACAAGAATATGCTCTACACTTGATTCGATTTGCCAAAGAAATAAAAGATTTTGGTAAAAATTTTAACCCACCAGTTTCATTCTGCAATCAAATGATAATGTGTACTCGAATTATAAGCATGTTACGACTTATACCGATGTGGAAGGAGGATTTGATTCTGTAATGCAAGAATATGCTCTACACTTGATTCGATTTGCCAAAGAAATACATAATATAAATTTTTGTTAACATAAACATACCAGTCATTTCACTCAAATCTATACATTTTTCATTCTTCTGCACACGTCTCAAAATTATTTCTGGGAGGCAACAATTTTTAAAAAAGGTCACTAGATTCGGTAACATATTGGCAATAAATTCCTCATCACGAGGAACTTCGATAATAGTCAGGGGGTGTGAGACGGAAATAAAACAAATAAAATAACATTTTTCCATGTCACATACTCTTAATTGGCCCTGTACCTGAAATAATAGTAAGTATTAAATCTGTGTGCATGTATATAAAGGTATACAAACGTAAATCAATGACTGTTATTTACTTGATAATAATAATGATGCTTTTTATTCAATAAAAGCTTGTTTTCTTCAAACGTCACAGGGAAACCTTTTTTTTCCTTTGCTGCTTGATCTATCGTTTGAGATGTTCTTATGAGTGATGGAAAGCACTTTATTTCAATTATGGTCTTTTCATTTTCGATTATACCTGTAAACAATTCAATTAAAATTAATAGGATTCACAGCATAAGAGCTGTCTTCTCAAAATATAACCGTTGATAAGAAGAATCGTTGTTCATTTGCAAATTAATTGGATTTCAACTCCTAATTCAGTTTTATTTAAAATTGAAATAGAAGTATGCTAACAAGTTTTAGATAAACCTACCATCTGGACTTGCAGCTAAAAAACCAAACTCCTTATCAATGAAAAGACCTGACGGCCTAACAATTTTTCGGCTTTGTTGCATAAATATGCTCTTCGCCACATTTTCATTTTGCAGACCGTACAGCATATCTTTTGTGCAAAAGTTCTTTTTATAAAGAATTTCCTTAACATGGTTGTGACAAGGAGTCGATTTACGGCGTTTGCAAACCTGTGAAAGTATAACAAAATATAATATAACCAAATTTTAAAAATTTTTTGAAATACGACGTGTTCGTGACATTTTTTAATTTATACCATATTATGTAACGCTCACCATTCCAAACTTGCTAGCAGTCAGACGGTCACACCTGTAAGTATTATAAAGGTCATTATCGTGTTGCCCTACAGTAGCTAACTCAATTGATGTAATCTCTTGCGGAGACTTCTGGAATTCTTCCAATCGGTGTAAACATTGTTTTTTTAATTCCTGTTCATCAATGTCGAGAGGGTCAGAAGCTGCAGGGCCATAATGCTTGTCTGGTTTATTCGTCATTGATGGAGCAAATAATCGTTTTCGAACAGACGATTTCTGGAGTAATCTGCTCTTTTCTTGTCTGTGTATGAATTTTTTAAAATATTGCCCTGGGCTCTTCAAGGCTTGCTTTTTCCAAGCGTTTTCATGCCATTTCGGTCCAACAACTTGCGACAAACCTGAAATCATTAAGAACCCTTCAATACAAATGTCTCATCTTGTGCTACATCGAATGTCACCTTTCACTAAAAGCCTTTGGAAATTGACAAAGTGTAATATACGTTTCTGAAACGAACGGCTAAGGTATGGAACGCACTTCCAGCTTCTGTGTTTCCGGCCACGTATAATCTGTGTACCTTCAAGACAAGAGTGAATAAGCATTTTCTAGGCAGGCGCGCTCCAACCTAAACCTCATCAATGCTTTACATCATTGATTGAAAAAAAAAAAAAAAATTTTTTGTATGTTCTGAAACTGATTAAATTTACCTGCTACATGAACTCGTCTTTGATAAGATCCTCCTCTTCCAAAATTTATCCTTTTCCCACAGTTATATTTATTGATGACGCTCATGAAGTTTTCAGCCACGTTTGTGGTCTCATTCGAGAGGCGGCCAGCTTTCAAAGCAACTCTTTCATTAGCCGCATAAATCAACGCCCAAACCTCAGGTGCAGTTGTTTTTAATTTATCCATCACATTTTCTTCTTTTTTGTTTAGCTGTATAGAGTTTATTGATTATAGTATTATTTATAATCTCACTTTACACAATAATCGTATAACACCGGTACCGTCAACCTCCACGCTCGGCAGGTACACGAAGAAATAAAAATTATCCGTGTTCGGTTGAGGGCTGATTTTTATACTAAGTTTCGGAAGGTACCGGCATTATTTACGACGTATAATTTTAAAAATTGCTAGCAATATTATATATTTTTGTTGATGTTTTTATTTAAAACTATGAGTTTATATTTTTATCCAAACTAATATTTTTTGTAATTTAGAGTTAAAAACACACTATTTTAATGTTCATACACGAATCAAAACTCACATTATTGCAATAGTAATCTTTGCATTTTTCATGATTTCCAAATACATGTAGTGGACCATTTCTCAAATCTTCTGCCATGGAAGCAGGCTGACTGCAGTTGTTCATAATCATTTTACGTGCAACCACTGTCAGCCTCCCCAACTTCGCTTTCAAAATATTCCTCCCATAAAGAGGCAGTTTGGTGTTGGCTATAATCTAAACAATTTGTAATTTCATTTTAGTTCATAATTTTCTCAATAATCAATATGGTCCTAAATTGTGGTACATTATGGTACAAGTGTGGAACATTGGTGATTACCGCTGAGGCGCTATTGAGACCCGAGCCGTCAGGCGGTCTTAAGATAACCGATGACGGTTATCATCAATACACACGTGTACCATACGACATTTTTCACCACACTTGTGAAGAAAATAATACTAAAATAGTACATTATGGTACAAAACACTGAAAACGAGTTGTGAAATTTTTTTTGCAATGGCGAGAAAAATAAATTAGTTTTCCGGAATGCGCGCGCATCTTTCAATCGCGATCGGCCATAGAATAAAGGAATGAGCTTTTCTTTTTTTGGCTTTTCGCGGATAGCGTTTTAGCCACGTACAAAATGGGGAATTTCAAGTTTTCTTTATTACAGAAAAAACAAAAGTTATATTTGAGTGAAAGTTTTATTTGTTAAACACGTACAAGCAATAGGCACCTTAACTTATTTGTACTATTGAACACGACCTTTTTTGTATAGAAACTTTTTTAAGAAACTACAAAGCAACTCAACCAATTAAAAAAAAACTATAACTCACTTGTGAATAATTGTAATGAAAAAGTCACAGTTTGATTATAGGTGTCATTATGTGCCTAATTGCGCTGAAATTGGAGCCACTTTATGAGCAAGTGTGTTGAAAAAAATTTTATTTACCTTGTAAAGAGCACTGGTGTAGTTTTTGATTACATGATTCTTGCATTCAATTTTTTTTATTTGAGTTCCATATGATACCTTTTCTTTTAAATTTGCATACACTGACGAATCTCCATCACCAATGAAACTCAAATAACGAAGACGATGTATCTCTTCGCTTTTTTGAAATCCTTCTACAACAATTTGTGCCTCCATTGCCGTTGATGGTCCAGTATAATTTTTGCAACAACCATGCTCTTTTGTTTCCAGGTTTCTGCGCTCATAATACTGACAGGTATAACAATATTTATTTTTAATACCCAGAAATAAACATTTCTTGGTTTCCTTTCCTATAATACAAGCCTGAAATAAAATAAAAATTAGAGTAACAATAAAGATTTCAAAATTTAAAGTAAAATAATTTCGTTTTTCATTTCATACCATTCCCGATGATGAGTTGAAATTGTGTCCGTATGACCTTTTCAACCATCCTCCGTCTACATAGACAGTAGTGAAAGGAACACCGTCAGGAGACACATTACCTTTTTCAATGGCAATCGCTCTTTCTTGTTCACCTGCTTTTGCAATTTCATCGGTCAAATGTTCCAACCAAACTTCTCCCAACTGTTTTTCAATTTTCTTGAATTTTTGGGGTGACATTATAGGTATATCAATAATGCTCATTATTTGTGCAGATTGTGTGTAAAAGCTGCCTGAAGTTACAGTTGCCCATACAAATGAGGTATTAATTTGATTACTGTCACTCGTCTTATATTTCCAAGTTTTATTGCACATGCTGCATTTAAATTCCAATTCATTTAATAATCCGTCCCTTTTTTCTTGCACGAATTCGATTTTTGATGAATCGCACGCGCTACGATGTCTTTCCAAATTAAAGGCCCACTGAATTACATGTTTAAGGTCTACAATGCGACAGCCATTTATCCCAGATAAACCATCGTTTGTATCGACTTCTATATTCAGTTCATGCATTTCGATTTCATGATCAGGTTGTGGCCAATGGCAAGTGGTTGGCTGTGGTAAAGGTTCCGCTGCAGTTTCTGGATCATCTGTGACCATACTTGAACTAGGTGCATTGTAGTTGGATTCCACACGGATTTTTGGTTTAACACGTGAATATGTTTTTATTCCACATGTTTTCTTCTGAGCACTAGAGCACAGAAAAGTTTCAAAATAATGTTTTCATAAGAAAAAAACCCGGGCAAGTGCGAGTCGGACTCGCGCACCGAGGATTCCGTACTCCAGGAGTAATAGTATTCAAGTAAAACGATATTATATTATATTAATTTGATTATTCATATATATATTTTTTATTAATCCTTATCTTTGTTTATAGAGGTTTAGAAAAAACTATGCTAAGAAAAGTTTGATCGACTCGCACTTGGCTGGTTTTGATTTCGTTACAAAAATTATTGATAGATGGAATACGTAGTTGAGGACTTTAGCTGGAAGACTATCATTATTTTTTACACATTTTAATAGTTCAAATTAATGAGTTGAGCAAGTTTCATGCCAGAAGTTAGGAGTTTTTTTATGAACTTCCTGCGGGAATTTCAACTCTCCTGCAACCCCATGGTACAACGGAAAACGTCCATATTAGAGATAGGTACGGTACATATTGCATGCATAACTCATGCAGATACTCAAAAATAAAACAGGAAGAAATGATCGGAAAGTGCCGCTGCCTCCTGGACTATAAAGCGACTATGAATTCCATTCGACCTATTCGACTTTATAATTTGAAATAATTTCATAATTTAGATGTAGGTAGTAGGTACCTATAGATGTTTTCTTGTTATAAGTACCGTATTTACTTTCGTATGCAATTAGTTAAAAGCTGTTCTTTTGATATTACAAACAGACACTTCAACTTTATTTATTTGTTATTATAAGTACCTACCGTATTTACTTTCGTACGCAATTAGTAAAAAGTTGTTCTTTTGATATTACAAACAGACACTTCAATTTTATTTATTTGTATAGATTTTATGTACCTAGGTACCTACTAGCTGCGAACAGCGAATAAATCTGAGAATCCAAGTCGCGAATAATCCAGTCGACTTCAGTCGAAACGTCTTTAGAAATATGTACCTACTAATATTAGTAATTATCAATATCGTACCCTTATTGCAAAAACCGATTATCTGCATTTTTGTACCAAAATTAGGTTAAATATATCAATCGACTCCTCAACTCACGGCGAAGCTGCTGGTGAAACCCATTTTCTGCTACGACGCTTTTTTACGGAGATAGCTAAAGTTAAAAGCAACTACCTACAGGTATGATTTAATTACCTTCTTAAAAAAAGAACTAAACTCATTTAAATAGTTTAGATTTATAAATCTATACCACTAAAACAATGTATTGTATTATAATACTTTTCAGATGTAGTTGCTTGATTTATCATTATGTCAATATTATTCTGTTAATACATGTTAATCTGCGTAAACAGGTTTCAGCTTTTATTAATATACTAGAAATTGCTGATGTATCTAAAAAGTAAAACGAACTAAACAACATTAGTTGCTTTTTGCAGAATAATGAACTCAATATTTTGTTAAAATTATTGCAGGTAAAAGAACTTAAGTTCACTTTTACTGTATAACTGAGCTACGAGGGTTTTTGAACATCTTCACAAATCAAAAGTTTTTTGATTTATTAAGTATACACAATATAACTCTATCTTTAAGGTGATAGAGAAAAGACTGTCTAAAGATCTTAAGTTTAGTGACTGGCCAACTGACGGAATCTATAAAAGTAGAAATAAGCTGTTTGACTTGTATGCAGAAAAAAAAAATATAATTATTCCCCCGCGTTTATTGAATATGTAAGAAACTATTCTAAATTGTTTGAAAATGTGTTTATACAGGCAAAGTCACTTCACATAAAACAAAAAATTGCCAATTCTGATAATAAAATTAAAACAGCATGGGACATCATCGGCGATGAAATGAGTAAACATAAGATACATAATAATAATAATAAATTGGAGCTTAAAAGTGATAATCATGTAATTAACTCCGATACAGAAATTGTAAATACATTTGAGAACTTTTTCAAAAATATTCCAATTACTACAACCAGTTCTCTGAATTCCTCGCCAGCAGAAGTCTATCGTCTTCTAAGGAGCAATGTCTCTGAGTGCAATAAGTTATTTAGGTTTGAACACGTTACCCCATATGACATAGTCAAAACATTTAAATCTTTACAAAATAAGAAAACAGATGATCTATGGAGGATATCAGTTAAAATAATTCATAACATAATTGATATTATTGCGCCATATCTTGCTTTAATTTTTAATAAATCAGTAGATTCTGGATCTTTTCCAGACCTTATGAAATGTAGTAAGCTAATACCGCTTTTTAAATCGGGAAGCAAAAGTGACCCGAATAACTACAGGCCAATTTCAATTTTGCCAACTCTTAGCAAAATATTCGAAAAAATAATGCTCAACCAACTGCTTTTACACTTTAATTTAAATAAACTCCTACACACTGAGCAGTATGGTTTTACAAAGGGTCGATCAACAACCGATGCAGCCGCAAGACTGTTACAACACATATTCGATGCATGGGAGAACTCACAGAGTGTCATTGGTATTTTCTGTGATTTGTCAAAGGCATTCGACTGCGTTGATCACGAGACACTTTTGCTTAAACTGAGCCACTATGGCATTAAAGATTTTGCACTTAGTCTCATTGCGTCTTATCTCAGTGAACGAGTCCAAAGAGTATGTGTCAATGATGTAAAATCATCCGGATCAGCCTCAGTAATGGGTGTACCCCAGGGTTCTATTCTAGGTCCATTCATGTTTTTGGTCTACATAAATGATTTACCACATTTTGTCCACAATACGTGCGGTATTGTACTATTTGCTGATGATACGTCTTTGAATTTTAAAGTCGATAGGATGAAAGACAATTTTGACGATGTAAATAATGCATTAACTCAAGTTTCTGAATGGTTTACGGCAAATAATCTACTTTTAAATACTAAAAAAACAAAGTGTGTTGAGTTTTTATTACCTAACCCAAGAACTGTCAGTAAAAATTTAAAGATAAATAATGAACCATTGAAAACTGAGGACTCCACAGTGTTCTTGGGATTAACCCTGGATTCAAAGCTACAATGGGGCACCCATATAGCAACGCTTGCGGGCAAACTTAGCTCTGCTTTATATGTTATCTTTACATAGTATAAAACAAAATCGATTCCCGCTGTCTGGCCCTCTTTATGTACGCGTAGATCTTTTAAACTACGCAACGGATTTTAATTCAGTTTTCATCAGTAGATAGATTGATTCGAGAGGAAAGTTTACATAACTGTAATTCCCGTAGGAATTTAGGGAAACACTATAACTAGTGTTATTTTATTTAAATGAGCTAATCTCTAGAACGGCTGGACCGATTTCAACGAAACTTTCTTTTAAAGATAGCTGAGATTATAAGAAATAATGTAAACTTGCCCATTTCCCACGGGAACGGGAACTCCTCGGGTAAAACCATAGGGCGCTGCAGTTAATACGTACAAAGTTAAATGAAATCTACTTTACCTTCAGCCAAAAGCAACTAAAGATATTTATTTTACACCTGTACTGGCTAAAGTTGAACTAAAACGATTTTTGTCTTAATGATTATTACTATTCAAAACAAGTGATTAAATAAAAAATGCCATTAGAGCTACCAGAACGGTAAATTTGAAAATTTGATTGTTTTTCTACATTCAGGAAAAACTAACTAAGTGAGCTCCTTACCGGTTATTTTCTTCTTTTTGTTGAAAAAATAGTAAGTTTTTTTCAATTATTAACCTACTTAACATTTCTTGAATAGTTTCTTGTTTATAAAAATTATTATTGTTTAAAAATTGACATCATTATAACTAATTTTTAAGTCGTTAAAGTTTCAAATGCTTATAACTCAAAAACTTTTCGCTCAAATTTTGGTGCAGATAATCGGTTTTTGCAATATGGGTACGATATGACTAATTACTAAACTGTAATTAGGTACCTATATCCTGAGCGGCAAACGACTCCGAGTCGCGAATAATACCTACAGTCAAAACGCGAGGTACTAAATAATTAGTAGTCATCATTTGAATAAGAGCATATAGCAGTATATTACTATAAATACCTATTCAATTTGAATGTCTACATTAGTAGTTGTAGAATAATATTGAATAGATAGGTAGATTCTTTGCAACTTAGCGCGCGGGCGGCGCCTTCGATATTCAAATTATTATTATTATCGAGTGGCGCGGCGCGCGCGGCGCGGCGACAAGAGCTTTTGATCTTGTCTAATACACTTGGGTAGGTACTCGTACTTACTCTATAACTTGACTTCTACTTTCTTCACCCGGCTCTTTAGTTTTAGATCGCCAACCGGCTGCGTGGTGGCTGTTTTTATCACAAAGTGCACAAAAAGTATTGTAATGTAGGTATATAGGCATGAACCTATTTCATGTATATAGGTAGAATTGAGAGAAAATATCAATAAAACAATAGATACTTAACTACCTACATGCTTATTATTTTAAAAGGAAAACAATATCCCAAAGTAGAGTTGGTTATTTGGATATTTTTTATATTTTCTTTACGACACAATAATTAGGTAGGTACCTACCTACCTACCTACTGTGCTGAACCGATTTGGCTGAAATTTGAAATAGAGATTGCTTTTACCCTGGATTTATCCCGGACAAATTCACAGTTCCCGCGGGATTTATAAAAAACTTAAATCCACGCGTGTAGGTAAAGCCGCGGAAAGATACTAGGTAAATTATAAAAAAAATATGAAGACGGGTTATTTCATCTATATCCATATAAGTACAATTGATGTACCTAACAAAAGTTTCCTAATAATTTTACGTTAGCTTGTATTGATTGGACCTATGTATTTATAGGTATAGGTATACTAAAGAATGCACTCACCTAGTTTCACCAGTAGTATTTTTTAGGGCAGATCGTAGGTACCCTTTTCCTAGATGTATTCGACGCACCTGAATGTCGATGTTTTCTGTATGCTGTCTTGTTTATTTGGTTCATTTTGAACAAATCCTCAGTAATTACCTGCTTAGATATCTATAGGTAGCTTCACCTATTCTATTTCTTCTAATATAATATGTTGTCTTGTAATTCCTTATATGTACATAAAAAATAAAAATAAATAAATAAATAAATAAACAAATAAATAAACAAATAGTTTTTATCACAAATTTCACAAAACTCCGAAAAGAAGTGAAAATTAAAATTTCTTTAAAAGTTCGTTATTTTTATTCTTTTGATAGCCAAGAGAATATAATCACTTCGTGTTTGTCATTTGATAGTTTTACCGATGGGTTGCCATGACAAAATTTTAAAACGCTAGGGGAGTCACCATTCCGTGAAATTGGCAACTCTGTATGCTAGTCTATATTATATGTTTGTGATATTTCGCTAACAGCGTCATCTAGCGGGAATAATATCCTTTTGGGAAGACCGTGTCTTGAACCTTTCACACAGTAATTTTATACTATAGGGATAGATGGCGCTCAACAGGTACCAAGCTAAATGTAAATTCTCACGCATACATACGTAAATTTAGACCTTTTTTAATGCGGTTTTATATTATAAAAATAATATAAATATTTACCTGACATGAACTTGGCGATTGTAGAAAGCCCTAAAGAAATGATAAAACAAATGAAATAAAATAAAAAATGTAGGTATATATTTCAAGAATAACCCAAAAGAAAAATACTCAAAAATGTATGGATGTCGACTTGTGCACATTCACCTTAATAACATTTACAAGATGAAAGCCATCGGTATAGCTGCGATGCGCTCCAGAAATAAAAAGCAGCTTTATTCGATAACTCAGCTGGGGAAACTGGGGTGACAGTAATGTGATTTTGTATAGGAATATGATATTTTATAGTTTGATCATTCATTGTAAGAATGGCTTGTTTGTTTGTTCCTTACTAACATTATAATAAATGTGAAAGTGAGTTTGTTTGTTGGTATATCATCCAACCACGCAGCAACAGAGCAAAGGATCGACATGATTTTTTTACATGGGTATAGTTGACAATTTGGAGAACGTTAAAAGCTACCTTTCCCGCATGGATTTTGCTGGATCAATGATGCGGGATTATCCACGTGGTATCAGCGGGATCAGCGGGACTGAAAGTTTGTAGGTACTGTCCGCCACTTTCACCAATTAGCGTTTTAACACATCCTTAACCTTATTCCGTCGCGATCGTTTACGATGGGCATGATCGTTTGCGGTCCCGCAGGTCCCGGGGATTCCGCGGAGTTAATGATCTCATTCCCGCGGGTCTTCGGGGCTCAGGTTTCAATGCGGGATTGGAATCCCTAATCACGGGCATTGCTATTATATTGTTTATAATATAGATATAGACTAAAGTTTTCACGAAATCACATTAATAAAGTTGATTGCAAATTTAAATTGAAATAATTTTTACTTATCGTATTAAAAAACTATCGAAGGAATAAATTTTAAAGGTTAATTGAATAAAATAAATAACAATTAAATGAATAGTGTGAAGTTAATTGAATTACATTGAAGTTACAATTCAAATAATAATGCTTTTATAAAGAATGTTTATTGATATCCGTGAACACAATTAATCGTGGTGGCATTAGCGACCGCATGAAATATGCTGTGTGCAGCTAATAGGTGGGACGGCGTTAAGGAGGGCATAAATTAGTCGATGTTGTGACGCCGCACTCGCCGACCATCTGTTTGTCGATATGTCACGACATCACTACCGAATGGTATGGAGCTGCTAATACAATATTAAGGTGCATTTATATTTTAGCAATGGGTTGACCCACTTACGCTCATTATTATTGTGTCATATTTACCTACTAACATTTTGAAAGTGGGTAGGCTGGTTCGTACGCCAAAAGATTTTCTCTTATGAGAATGATAAGTATGCTACAATTTATATCCATGAAACTTGGTATTTGGGCTTTCAATTAAAAATGAAGAAATATGTATATCACAATTTTTGAAAATTTCAGCCCCAAAGGGGATAAATAGGGGATGAATGTTCGTATCAAAGTCCGTCAATTTTCAAGATATATGTAAGTATGAAAATCGGTATTTTGCCTAGGATTAAAAGTAAAGAAGTAAGTCCAGGGGTTTCATAAATAAAAAAATAAATACGTGTGTCATAGGTTTTGGAAATTCCACCCCAAAACCTAATTCCACGCGATCGAAGTTGCAGGCGCCCTCTGATGTTTCACTAATTTTGAATTTCCATGCGCTTAAAAAATACGAATGATCAACCGCAAAGTAGGTGTGTTACAATAAATAGTCGGTGGGTTTCTTTAACAGTTGTCGTAAAATAAATAATTTACTTTACAGCAGCTCTATAAAATTCCGGCACATAAAAGAAACGTTATTTCTGATCCCGCGCTCCCATGCGACGATAGTTCGCGACATTTGTACGCCTCCGGCTCTGGGTTTTTTCAGCCTCTTAATTGCCTCGCATATATCTTAATGTATCAGCGGTTAAACGCGCTTGCTCGCGCAAACACGGTGAAAAACTGTCGAGCGCTTCAATAATAGCCGCTTTGAGCTTGAAATATTGTCGGCTGGCTGTAAAAATGTTTAGTTTATATTCACTAGTTTGTAGGGCTGCCTCATTTGTGAACTCGAACACACTGAGGTACTGAATTATACATATTTTCTATTCTTAGCTTCAAGTCTGACATATAACTCAATAGCGAGTTTATTTGATGCAATTTAGTGTTGCGAGTGTAAAAAATAAAAAAATGACTTAGGTCAAAAATGGAATTGTGACCTTTTGTTCGCTCACTCCTCAATTGTATTATTAAAATACTTGCAGAATTCGTTTTTCAGGCTTAGTTTTTTGCTAACAAATGTGATCATTGCCATCTATTTTATTTATTTATTGCTTAGGACACTATACACACTATGTATTGTATGGCAGTTGTCTACAGAAGCAAAAATTGGTGAAGTACCTACTATAACCACATCTTAACTACGACCACTGAAAGCTGCCGAGATGGCGCTAGCGTCGACACTCGACAGTCATGTTCCTGCTATTTATAGTTGGAACAATATTTTTTTTGTATTAAATATCATATTTTTCATGTGTTCTTTGTAGCTTTAATGGAAAAAAATAGATCTTTGATTAAGATAGTGACAGACTTGGTTTAAAAATGAAGAAACAATATAAATGATCGGTGGTCACGGTCGATTCTTTAGTAATTTTAATAAAATAAGAGTGCAAGAGAACTTTAACTCTATTCTGAATTAATAAAAGCCATTCTTCCTCCCTAGATTAGTTCGATGGCTAAGATTATACATTTTTACTATCATCTTCTTGTAACTAAATTGCAAATAAATTTAAACTTTTACAATAAGAGACAACCCTGGCATAGTGATTGTTAACATCGCCAAAGATTAAGTATATAAATGGATATTGCTTCTATATATCTATATTATATGAGAGATCAGTATTCTGTACGCGATTATCCTTGACTTGACGATTTTAGAGAATTTCGTGTACGCAGCGAATATGTTAATAAATAAAGAGTAGGTTAGTCGCTAATCCCATACAGCAATATGTTATTGTCACGTTTACAATTTACGAAATAGGGTATTTACTAAAGCTTAACGTACATTTGGCAACACGATCTAAGCTCGCCGCGCGTTACGAAAAAAAAAAGCGTTTTAGTTGCTTACAATGCTTCGGTTTTAGGCTACTTATGTTATTTTACGATTGAGTTATAATTTTAAAACATGTATGGTTTGGATGAATACTTGAATAGATTATTGTGATACTCCTTAGCCGCTTTGAAAATGCTTATAAATGGTGGATATTCGAACTTATTGGACTCATTTGGTTGTTTTCATTAGATGTTTTAAATACTCGGGAGGATAAGGACATAAAAGGCCTTTATTTTAAAAAAGAGGCTTCGAATTTAATTATTATTTCTTAGCTCAGTATTTGAAATAAGAAATCCTGTATTTATAGGTATATGCAGTGCGGTCGGCTTTAGCGTGAGTTCATCGCTTGCGGCGCTACGTAAGGTTAGATGTGCAATCATTTTTATTTTATCAAACCAATAATTTTCGAATTGTTGGCAGCATCTTATTTGAAGGAAACTATTCTTTGCGTCCATTTATTTTGTTGGCGGATTACAAATACAAAATATTTTCTATATGAATTAGAGTGATGACCTTTGCACAAACTAGGGTTGCCACTTTACATACTATTAAGTTTAAATTATATACCAATACAAAGAAAAAATTTAAATTGACTGAAAATTTATTTTTTCGAATTAGAAGGTATTTCATTTAAACCTTTGCTGGTAATTTTACTAAATAAATTAGATAAGTTTCAAACATAAATATAATACTTTTTGAATTGAAAATGAAAGATATAATACTTTATTGAAATTATAAGTGTCAGCCCTGACCGTTCAGTAATCAGTTATGATATTTTATTTTACACATAGTATTATAATTTTGTGTAAAATTATATTAATTTCGTGAGGATGATTCATTGAAATGATTCTTTTACGTGAAGCCCATTTCATCGTAAAATCATAAACCGAAGCGAAGTTGTTTCATCTCAAAGTGTTATGTAAAGTATTTTAGGTTTTCATATTCTTTTGATGTTAAATAAAATTATTCTGAATTATATACTGCTGATGTCTCTAAAGTTCTCGGGAAATCGAGCAATTGCAATAAATAATAAACTAAATAAATCTAGTTAGGTACATTTAAATTTAATTAGGTGGAAATATTATTATTATGAAGAATTTATGAAAAACAGTTCATCATTGCGTTGTGCGTATGGTTATTTTAATATTCTTTCATGTATACGCTAAATTATATTCCGATGAAATTGCTAAGTCCTCAGGAAATCGAGCAATTGTAATAACTTACAAAAATATAATTGAACTAAACGTGGGGCTTTCATAAATTATATTCTTGGCAAACTAAAATAATCTAAAACTTTTTAATTTATTTCAAGGTTTAGCGACATAATATAATAATTATTATATTGTGATAATTATAAAAATGAAAACTATAACGATGAGATTAAAAACAGTAATTTAAATCGCTGGTAGACACTTTAGTTTTATTTATTTGTATAGATTACATTAGAGTAAGGGGTCCTAACTCCTAACAGAATTCGAACGTGCTGTAAACAATTAGTTTCTTTTGTTTCCTTGCGTCACGGAACCCGGAGCACGTCGAGTGTTTTGTATTATCGCGAATCACTCTAGGGTCGTAAAATTTTAACGAGGCCCGTATAATTAAGTAGTTTAATTGCAAATTGTTTTCCATCAGCAATAAAAGTGAGTAGAGCTCTGGTCATACACAACGCGTGACGACAACGATGCGTGAAGGAACGTTGTCTTCCCTTCACTCTTGGCAGTGACAATTCAAGGAACTGTATGCAGAAATTGAGGCTGTGGTGGCGTGCTTATACCAATAACACTGATATATGATACTAAGTATGCTAAACAGGCTGTAGGCTGGCTGTAGGTGATATCGAAACGAAATTTTTGTATTCAATGACTCCGATTTCATCTGATGGTAAGTGAAAATGTAGTTTAGAAAGTGTCCCGCTAATTTGGGAGGGATATAGCAGTTTTAATTAAATCTATGATAGGTTTCTTTGCAGCATGCTAAGCACAGGAATAATATATCGCTCGGCAGGACGTCTTTGTCGATAACTAGCCTGGGCCTAAGCTTCCCGCAGACCTTTGTTACAGTGATTGGTGTGGGCACCAAAGTCAATTGACATTTTATATGACACGACCAGGCCATTTTATTAGTATCATAGAAATCAGTACCGAAACTAGACGCGACGCTTCACTGATGTGACACGTTCACTACGGCTATAGTTCTGCTGCCGTACCTAACGCGTCGCTATCGTCTCGTGTTTTGTCTGGCCAGATCTTAAATTAGTATACCAACTTATTCGTGACTGGAGTAAATAATTGAAATAATTTGTGTAAACGGCTTTATTTCTGCGAACCCCACTTGTTCACTTTCGAAAAACATGAAATATTTCAAAATATTATAATGACTGTTTTATTTCTAGCAGTATTTTTAATAATTCAAGCAGTTGTTAATAGGTTGAAAACGTTATATTACATTTTTTCGATACCAAGTACGTAAATCTAAAAATTCAAAATATAAATAACCGTGGAAAAATATGACACCCTACTCAGCCCGAAGCCACAGCAAGCTGCAGCGCTGGTTTTCAAGGAGAACCCAAGTGCCAATTAAATAAACTATATTAAATAAATTATGACTACCACAAAAATATAAAAATACACAAATTAGCTTACACAAATAATAATAATTAAAAAATACTATAATCAAAATCTCGACATAAATGAAACAAAAAAATTTAAAATAACAAATGTCGTTCTAACACCAATGAATAATATTAGTAATAATTGACAAAATAGCATTTTGTCAACGTTATTTGCTTTGAAGAAAAGTAATAAAATAAAAATTATACGCACGTAAATGATAAGACAGGAAGTTGCTATTAAAAAACCTACTCTGCAGTGCACTAAACACTCGGTTCAATAATAAAGACAAATTTACCAATTTTTCAAAGCGCAACTTCAAAAGATGCGCGTTTCAACACATTTCTCATTTTGAAGAGGAACATCGATCGTAAGGCAACCATCATTTGTGATCCCGCGGGACATTTCCCATAGGGTTGCTCCCATATACGCTTGGGTCGATTTTTAATGAATACATCGAGGAAAGAAAGTACTTCGATGTGAATGGTAAAACAGTTTTGACCAAAAGTTGTCTTTAGAATAAAATATTGTTTTGTGAATAAAATTAGGAGAAGACACTTAAACCAAATCATGCCGCTATAACTGATTCGATATGGATTTGGCTGAAATTTGGCACAAGATAGATTACAAGATTAAAGATTACATCTTTATTCCCGGAAAATAAGAAAGTTCCCGTGGGATTTAAAAACCCCAATACACACGAAGTCGCAGGCATCAGGTAGTAATTTAAGATTAGGAGTATTTTGATTTGACTGATTTATTTTAGAGATATTTTCTTATATTAAAATATCTCAGATTTTAGAGCTATCAGAAAAACAGAATACCCAAGTTGGCGTTAGGAAAAAGAACTTTGACTTCTTTCTTTCTTTTGACTTGATTCGACAGAAGTCGAAGTCGAAGTCCTTTAGTATATCAACAGTAGGTAGTAACCATTTGTTTGATTAGAAATAATTTAGGTACAGTAAAGAAATGACTCTACACATATAAATTTTTAGACTCTTCTCTATAAAAGTGACGGCCCTAATAGTAAATCGACCATCATTCTTAATCCCGCGGGACATTCCCCGGGACGCGCTTGGTAATTGTTACCTTATTCCGGGATGGTCATTAATCTTGTCGGGACATGGTCGAGACGTTGCTAATGGAGCGGTGATTTGTTACGACTCTAATTATAAAAGTATTTGAGTTTTGTATGACGTTTTGTATAAGATGGATGAACTTGTGATTTAATTTGTATTGTGTCTCGGAAGCAAGGAACAAGGAATCTCGTATGCATCAATACCACAATGACAAAACAGCTGTACTCTTTGACGGCCATATTTGATCCACCAGATTGGTCCGAAAATAGTACACATGATGATACAGTAGGTACACTTTTTGATGTTGTAAGATCAATTTTAGAGACGGCCCAATATATTGAAAACGTTATTATGTAGGTACCTACATAGCACATGTATATCATATATGACTAAAGTTACATAACATGTACTCTACAACTCATATACAACTTAACATAACATTTCATTGTGATAAATAGATACGTGTATAACAATTATTAATGTGACGAACGGACTGCGGTGGCTTACTTATAGGGTCCTGTTGGTTACCCTCGGGTACCATAAAAATGACACAGCTAGTTGTCGTAGTGTAGGTTCAAGATTGACCTTATACCTATTCTTATTTTTCTTTCAGTATGAATGAAAATGAAGTGATTGAACGTGGCAAAAGTGACACAAAACAGAGTTGGAGCACGTACAAGTAAGTCACAGAGTGGTTGGTCTGTGATGTCACATTTCGGATACAACGGCGGCGAGCGGCGCGCCTCGCGGGATTCAACGAAAAATAATTAATTGCCCGACTAATGAATACCACGAGTTCACACCGCCTGTACCGTTGCCAGAAAAACATCTCACTTTAAAGTAAAAACAATAATACACGCTGAATTTTTAATGGTTGTATTCCCGAAGCGAAACGACTAACCCTCAGTAGTACTATCGAAACATAGAGTTAAAATCAAAAAATACAATTTTTTGTTTGAAAATAATTAAAAAAATAATCAACAACTCGAAAGTTTTTCTCGATTGTAAATTTGCCATTTTTGATTCTAATCATTTTTTTATTTTAAAAATCGATTGTAATACTATGATCATATTATTTCGCTTCGGGAATACAACCACTAAAAATTCAGCGTGTATATTCTTCTAAATTACCAGATTGATACCATGATATTCATTTAAATAGGTCTTTTATAGAACCGTCAGGAATTTAAAAAATGTTTTACGTACGATTTTTAGGTTCTGTAATTTGGGAAATGCAGCCCTTAATTACTCATGTGAACTTTTTCTCAAAAGTCAAATTATTCAGTAAAGTTGTCTCATACTAATTAATATAATATTTTCTAATGAGCGAGAGAGTATTTCTCTATGTTATATTTTGCTCGGCGCTTTTTCTGCCGTGTAAAAGTTTTATGTTATTACTATAAAGTCGGGAAGTACGCGTTTGTGGTGTCGCTACGCGGCTCCCGGGGGCGGAGTTAGCGCTGATTTATTCGGATCATTTCCGCCGCTCTTGTGGCTGCTTAGCACTCGCTGCTAAATTAACAGACAATTCAACACCGACTTACATATTATTATACCTACTCGAACATATACGTGTGAATATATATTTTGACATTTAACATAATTTAGGGGTCTAGTATCAAAGGTAACAAACTCCAAAGTTATCACTTTATAGTTTGTTACCTTTGATACTAGCCCTCTAAATTATTATAATTTATAATCCTTACTAATCCTATTGTATAATATTATAAAATATGCGAAAGTTTGGATGTATGGATGGAAGGATGTCTGTTTGTTATTCAATCACGCCGCAACGACTGAACCGATCTGGCTGAAATTTGGATTGCAGATAGCTCATACCTATAGGATTTACAGACAGGCTGCATTTTATCCCGGAAAATTAAAGAGTTCCCGTGGAAATAAAAAACCTTTATCCACGCGGACGAAGTCGCAAGCATCATCTAGTATCTACATCATAAATCTATAGTTTATCCTTCAATCTAGGTACGGATCGACGTGATTTTTTGCACGGGAACTTTTTATCCTGACAAAACCAAGGAATCCGGCGGGATTTTTAAAAAACTAACTCTACACGGACAATATGACGGCAAAATCTACTACTAATTATGATAATTATATCTCTATGAATCCATATCGTATTCTGTTAGTTCTTTCTTCTTCTTTCAAGCTATTTTTCTGCGTCGTGATGGGTATACCATTACCAAAAGAGCTTACCGTGTAAAAATTCAACCATAATAAAATTAGGTACAAACATGAAAGTCGAATGTGAAATCAAAGCGAAAACTAAACCGGGATAATCTCCTCGCATACATCACAGATCCCACAAATACTTGAGGCAATCCTCCTCTAACAAGACTGCAAACACCTAACACCCTGTACAAACACTCGCTGAAACATTGGCCCTTGGCGTGCCGCTAACTGTGGCACAAATCACGTCTTTATCCCTCAAGGCCTCTACACACATGATAATTTAGAAAGAAGAAAGAAAGAAAGCCTCAATAGTCCAACCGTTAAAGATGCGGATGACGATTGCACTATTGTCGTACCCACTCCTGGCACAAGTTTTCCGTTTATTTGGAGGGGATAGGAGGATATTAGTCAACTTCAGCTCGACTAATATTCTTTAAAAAAAAAGAAAATACGTTTAGTTAGTACATAGAAAAATTCTTCCAGTATGTATGTATGTACTACAAATACAGGAAAGCGAATGGCTTCGTTGTTATTGTATTTCTACCACCACACACTTTCTCCAAAATATACTCTAAGTAGATGAGTTTCATTCCGAAATTAATTAGTAGTTGTTTACAAGGAAAAACCAAAATTCTTTTGCTGTATAGTCCGCCAATCCAGAAAAAAATCTGTATAGTACAAGTACAACTGACGCTTATACTGGCACCATACATCATTTAGAAAGTAGAAAGAAAGAAAGAAAATGCATTTATTCGCTTAATACATAATATAAGGATTTTCATAGTATTACTATTTCGCTGTAACTAGCGTTTAAATGTATGAGGATAACACATTTTTAGTTATCAATGCTAATATCAGTTAAAAGTAAAATCGCGACCTCTTGCTTTCGGAAAGTTACCAATTACCGATGACGAAAGTATCGCGTGTGTTTTGACCCTAACAGTAGCACAAATTATGTCTTTATGCCTAAACTAACACGTCATAACAAGAACTGTTACACCATTCGTCACATTTTGAACCTTATCCCGATAGGAATAATGTATGATACGATGGTAAATTAAGTGTGGTTATAAGGATATCCGGAGTAGTTTATTATTATAAGCTTAATCACAAAGGAAGTTTAGATTCAGCGTGGCTTACTGCGGTGTTATGAAAATATTATACTATAGTGTTAGTGGTTGTGCGAGTTTGAGGAAAGTTATTCTACAAACGTATGGCAGCCTGAGTTTGTAAAAATAACACGCCATAACTATAACAAAATATCTTAAAATACCTTGATATTGCTCCAATTTTTTGGGTTCCGAAAAAAAAACGTAGCCCTTTTAGGCTCGCTCGATTGTCCGTCTGTCTGTACGTGTGTTAAGGCCTTTTTTCTCAGAAACGGCTTGAAGTACCAAGTTGTACTGAAAACAAAGGTCAACAGTAGGTAATTTAATGCTCTGAAAATTTTAAGTTTCCAGTTTAACTCTGTGAAAAGTTAACAGCGTTCAAAGCGTATTTTATAGTGCAGCGCCATGTAGCACCCTTCGTGAGAATACATACGATTTGTTTGTGACCGCAAATAAAGCTGGTATATAAATTTTTTACGTTAATTTTGAATGAACAAGGTATATAAAAGTAAACGGCGACTGACTGACTGATCTATCAACGCACAACTCAAATCACTGAATGGATCTGGCTGGGCATAGAGATAGCTATAATGACGTAGACATCCGCTAAGAGAGAATTTTTGAAAATTCAACCCAGGGGGTGAAATAGGGGTTTGCAAAATCAAATCCAACGTGAACGAAGCTTCGGGCAAAGGCTATATGTGACTTGCTGGCTTTTTTGCGAAATTCATCAAATCCACCTGTCACTTTTAAACCAAATTAACTGTCAATTTAATAACGATTGACGTGATGTTGACGTCGCCCTGTCGCGCGTCGCCTGCCTGTCTGTCTGTCTGTCAATGTACAACATAGCCAATTAGTGCTGATCTGAATTTTGTGGCTCTTTTTAATTTGTATCTGCAATTTATTCAACACTTATGGACAACATGGTCACAATGATAAAATAACGGCGCTGATTTGTTTCAAAACAATCTCTAAAATGAACTGAATTTTTCAGATCAAAAAAATAACGCTATCCTTTCTATTATCCTTGCACAAAGTTATTACTTTTTGATCTGTCGACTAAAGTTTGGCGTAAAAAGGCTTAAAGGCGTTTGAAAACGAGTGACAGAAAGCATCACCTAACTTGGCTTAGGTAGCGCGTAAAAATTGGATATTTGACTGTTGTCAAAATGTGGATGTGGAAAAACAGAAAATAAATCGGTTATAAATTTCCAAATTGCCCCCGCCGGGAATCGAACCCGAGACCTCCCAGTTATAAGACCACAGCACTCACCACTGCGCCAGGGAGGTCGTCAGGTCGAGTAGGTACATATACGTAAATCCGCTAACAGGCTCGCGTCTGTCCGTCCGCTGTCACCGTGTCCGCGTGTCCGTCACCGCGCGCTGTCAATTAGCCGAGCCTTGAGATACTTTACTTTTTGTGTGGACCGTACTCACTGGGCCGTAAACTTATACTAGGTAATATACCTACCACCTAATTGTGTGGATTTGTATGGTTTCATATTAGAAACAATCTTTTTAATGCCTAAAATTTATTTACTTACCACTACGAAACACCTGAACAACAATAAAAAATAAATAAATAGCTATGCAATAACACATTTTTTCTTTCCGAAGTACACACTTACCTATACAGAAAATGTCAAAAACCCTATTTTAGTTTTAAACTGTCTAACTTTAGTATTTTTGCCCTTTTTAACGAGATATGTTAAAAAACCTACCCTGTGAAAAAGGAAAAAATACTAAAGTTTAAAACTAAAATAGGGTTTTCTGACTAAAACTTCCGAAAAGTTTTTTACAAAAAACATAATTATTATGCAGTCAAATTATTACCGTCCAATTTTGAAAAGTAAACATATTAAAAAATACCTCTATATCCCTTAGAAATACGTAAATTCTGTCACATATACCTATGCCATTCGTAAGATTTATTTTAGTGCATCGATTTTTAGGGCTAAGTATAAATAAGTACCAACTAAATCCAAGAAATAAGTCCTTATTATCTAATCAACGATCAAAATTTATGAGACCAAAGGCGCCACCACTTATGAAACACCTCAAGAACATGTGTGACTACAAAACAAAAACACTTCACTTCACTTTCGACCACTTTTGACAACTTCCGTGGACATAAACTGCCTATCCTACTTATAATGTGACAAAGAGCTTCTCTTTCTTTGAGGGGAGAGTCGATAAATTAGGTGTAGTTTATCAACCAAACTAGTGGGCCACTTGGTCAAATATAATGGCAGATGAAATTGTCATTGTTACTTTGCAAATCGACAAGGAACAAAAAACTCATTTTGCTATAATCTCCCAAATCAAAAAAATCTTTGTACATAGTAGTCTCAAGTCTGTTGTCTCTCTCTTAAGAATATTTCTCTGTTAGGGTGAAACTTGTGTAGAATGTGCTTCAGAGAGTAATGCATGTTACTGCGTGGTGGTGGCGTGTATTGATTTTTTTTAAAACCTTAAAACCACGCGGATGATGTCGCTGGCATCAGCTGGTGTGTGCCATACGCTTACCGACTGGCTATGTCTTCTCCTAAGCAGAGACAACATCTCCTAAGATTATTATTTCGGTGTCAGAGTGAAGGTGTAGACTGGTCTTTATACAGTAATGCATGGTGTTGCGTGGCGGTGCTGATTTTTTAAAAACCTTAAATCCACGCGAACGAAGTCAGCTAGCGTGCCATACACCTGCTTATATCTTCTCCCAAGTGTATTGCTCGAAACGAACAGCTACCAACAATTTGCGAAATTACAAAACAGTATACGCAAAAATAGATTTAAAGGAATTTAGATAAGCTTCAATTTTCCTTGAGAAGTTTGGTGTAGGGTTGCAGCTTGCGTCGCTAAGTGGCGATTTCCTGACCATCCTGTCACGTAAGGAAGCGATAAATAAGCACAAAGTTACAAATGAGCGGAATGTTTTTGCTAACCGTATTGTTGTTTCGTGTTTTTGCAGTCACTCACAGGGTTTGGAGTTCCAATAATAAAATTGGATAAGTGAGAATTCGTTCAAGCGCAGGTGGTTCCGTTGTACATAACATGACTCATCCTATCCTATCCTCAGATAACGCGACTTTGTATTCGACATTGTAGTGTTTCAGAAAACAATCTAAAAAATATTTTTTTTTAGATGTTTATGTGTTTTTCACAACAGTTTTAACTTTTCCATTTAGCATGTCGACTTGGTGAAGCATACATCAGGATAACAGGTATAGATTATGAATTTTTGGATTGAAAACAGAGTAACCCAGGTATTATACCTACTAATTATCCGAAAAATCAAAAAAAAAAAAGACATATTTCAGCGATGTCAGCAAAGTAATCCGCGAAATTGCAGACTTACCAATTTTAAGTAGTGCAACTAGAAATTGTATGTCTGCGGGTACTCTAACAATTATTTTGCCAAATCATAACTAGGCAACGTCACGGTTCAATATAAATACAGCTCAAGAATGAAACTCCCATTAATCAATGCAACAGAACACAATTTTTTATACAGTTACGTGAAAATTGACTTCCCGTCAGGAAATGAAAACCTTAACCAGCCCTCGACAGAACGCGCATTTCCACGCGGCACGATTGTTTCCAACGTAAAGCCATCAGCCGAAAGCTCTTGTCCATTATGTAGATCGGGGTGTACATAATAAATTATTTATGGTGCCATCGTTGATATACCACATCAGAGATACACTTTAGAAATGTAACAAAGAAAATCCATATTCGTAAGTATAATATTTTTTTCAGTGTTTCCCAATTTTTTAAGCTATTGCATAGCTTCTATCGCGGGCCTTGAGCGTGGAGACCGAATCCAGAAATTCCGTAACGAAAATAACCTGACACGGGACTCTTCTCACCGCTAGATGGCGTTGATAAAAAATGCTATGCAATAGCTTTACCGCGGCAGTCCCCGAGTGCCACACCTCTTTTTTTATTGTTTTCCTCCTTTCTTTCTTTTAACACGGCTAGACTATTTTAAGTTACTTAGATTTTTCTTTATCTAAAAAATATTATATACTTATTATAAATCAGACAGTTTTAAGCTTCGACACGTGTTTTTTTGTGTCCCACGACTTTCCTGAGTTTACATCTGTCTGCTCGATTTTGCCTAGATAAGAAAGATCTGTCTGTAGTGTATTGCATTTGTCCTTATCAGTGAAAGTGAAGTGTGAGTCTTATTTTATAATAGTAATTATAATAAGGTCCTCACCACTGAATCCAGTCACGGATTCCGCAGAGATAGTCTCCCGCCATCTGCGCAGGAGATGTTATAGTGCACCAGTGTGTGTGTAAACACAGGTGCACTCTCGTTTCCCTCACTCTCATAGTCCGATAGGATAGAAATCCGACACGTCCGGAGAGAGATCAAGCGCAGGACCGGCGGCTTTACGTGCTCTCCGAGGCACGGGATTCAGGCCAACTCTGCGCTATGTTGCATCGATGCATTTTAACATATTGCTAGAGAGTACTAGCCAATCAGAGGTGATTGCGATCATTATTAAAAAAAATATTTTCAGACAATTCCACACCACAGCTGGTCTTATATTCGCTGTAAGAAATAGGTACGATTGGTTCCAGAAATAGATTTTTTATTTAGGCTTACTTTTTAATGGATTAATAATAGGAATATCTCAGGTTTCGTGTATCAACGGTCGCGACTGAGGGATTGTAAGGGGAGTGACTCGGCAGTGTACACAAAGGCATGAAAAATGATCGCCAGCACATTAGCAGTCATGTAGCCGTCACTCGGACGCGCGAATGAGATGGCCTTCGGTGTACCTGCTCCGTGAGCCCAGTGACAGCGGACAAATGACCTGGAAACTCTTCATCATTCAAATTCAAAATTTATTTATTTCATGTAGGCCAACTTGTAGCCCTTATGACACGTTATAAATCTACCATCGGTTCGGAATGCAGATTCTGCTGAGAAGAGCAGGCAAGAAACTCAGCACTTGCTGTTTCACACAATCCAATGCATGTCAAGACGGGCAGACAAAGCAGACCTATTCTCGTTGGTAGCACCTGTTTATTATAAATGGTACAATAAAATTAGTACTACCTGTCCACGTCAAGTTGGCCGCTACCTCGCCCCGCGCTTCCCCGCACCGCACCTCAAGTCAGACCCGCTTAGTACAGATAGCAGCGTACCGCTCGCGATTGTCACTACCAAATTTTTTGATTTTTTTTTTTATTGTTACGTTTTAAATGTTTTTGTTAACTTTAAATTAGTAATTTATTTGTTTGTTTACTATTGTTAGTTGTTAGCGTATCGTTCTACGATGAGTAAAAAAGAAAAGTTTTGATAGATTTAATGACTTTTTTGGGCTTGCAAGCTTTTGCAAGTAGGTACTATGTATATACCTACCTATTAAAAAAAAAATCTTCCCGCTCGAATCCGAATCTCCATAGAAATTAGCCATATGTGCGGGAGATACTACAGTACACAAGTGTGTGCGAAACACAGATGCATTCTTCATTCCCTCACTCTCATAGGCCGATGGGGCAGATGGGTCCCAGTCCAAAACGACCGGCTGGGAATATTAATAACTGCAATGAGAACAACAAAACCAGTTTATATAATGGCCATTAATATTTTATCTACGCAACTGAAGTAAATTAGTCGCGTCAGTATCGACAAGTGGCGACGTGTCACTGTCACGCTGACAGCCGTGACAGTGACAGCAGTCAGCGTGACTCGTGAGTGATTAATAGCGCGCTCTGCGCAGCCTGATTTACGATATACCTACATTTTGTTACCGCTTTTATAGACAAGCGAATATATTTATTGAGCAATTTTTGAATAGGTTACTTCTCTGGTTTTACTGAAATACCCATTGGCCTAAGGATAACAAATAATTGTCTAACATGTAAATATTATGTGTATGACGTATGTAGCCGGTGCCACAGTATGCAAACTGCAAAGGAAAGTGATAATGTAATGGAGATTGGAGAAGTAGATTACATTTGATTTTTACATTATTACCTACTTGATTTATTGAAAGGTACATAATTTTAATTACAAAAGTAAAGAGCTTTTTATTATTAATGTTTCAACTTGCCGTTTAAACACTTCAAACAAAATGCGGTTGCAGTAACGGCAGTAACTAATAATACAAAAAATGATACCACAAAGATACATTAAAAATGTCACCGCGACCATTGGCAGCTTTTAGAAATGGCCCAACAAAAAATGTAAAGTGTCCTAAAACTGTCACTTTACGAGCCGGCGCGGGACACTTGGAGCCCTAACAGGGGCTCATTTCCGCCAAATCCACTCTGGGCATAACCGTTTCCCTTTTTGGGGAATAAAAATTTAGCACCGCGCAGTGTGCCATGGCTCTTGAGTTATGCCGCGTTTTCATTTTTGTTGGCCGTGTATGATTAAAGTTTATAACCTTGTCAACGCGATATTAGTAACCGTGCCCAAAGGGTGCCAACGGGACCCTATTGCTATGCCTTCGCTGTTCGTCCGTCCGTCCGCCTGTCTGTCAGCGGGCTGTATCTCAGGAACCGTAGGTACCTAATAGGTAGATATAATAATAAAATAAAAAATAAGGGGGTCACCACTCACCATACAAGATACGTGATTTTTTCGGCGTTTTTTGCTTGACCTTAATGATAAATCGCTCAACGATGTGTCCTGCAGGAAGCTACTACTAGGAGAAAAAACTAGAGTTTTAAGTTGAGTATTAACTAGTAAAGAAATAAAAAACAAAGCATAATAAAATTATATGAAAACAAAAATAATTACAATGAAATATTTATTTATTAATATAATTTTGTCCCAAATAGTTCTCTATTATCCTCAAAAGCCCAGAATTGCTTGCTCTATGATCGCTCATAACACGATCTACAATATTTCAACACTGATAATAATAGTAAAATTTTAAAACCGAACTAAATCAAACTCCAACATAAAGCAAAGTAACGGTTATTACACACGATCCATAATACGCGGATTAAATTCGCCTAAACTTAAAGCCATAACCCGGCGCAACCCTAAACAATTACTGCAGCCAACTTCGACCATAACATAATATAAAGTGGTAAGTGGTATATTAATACGCTGTACGGGAAAGGGTCGGGATATGGTAGGTGTTTACACACAAACGTTTTACACGCTGCGTTTTTCTTAGGTCTGGTAGTCCCACCAGTCCTACAGGACCCACGAAAGAGAGGCGGTAAACAGAGGAGAATAGAGGCTTAGCTGGCAGGATTTACTTATTCACCAAAGTGGAGAGAGAGTGTACCTACTGGCTAGAGTGGAGTTGAATGCTCTGCTCGCCAGAAGTTTTCATACGTTTACACAAAAACGAAGGCTGTATTAAATTAATACATCAGTCAATCACACATCACAGTCACGTAAAGAGTCGCGTTACTGTTGGTTGTATCTTCTTCTGTATAAACCGATAGACGTCCACTGCTGAATAAAAGTCTCTTGCTTAGACTTCCACAGGCTTCGGTCTTGCGCTGCCTGCATCCAGCGATTCTTTTGATGTTTTTGTGGCGGTTGTATGAAACGGTTGTATGGTTGTATCATGACTGTATCAAATCATCACTCCATCACAAGTCATAGTTATATAAACATCCGCGTTACTGCTAATAATGTGAAACGCCCTAACCCACCGTCGCAATAACGCCGTATCAGGCGTATTAATAGCCCGAGATCATCATCGAGATAGCCCGGCGGCGCCCGCAGCGCTCGTCTCTCTTTATGGATGCCCTGTTTAGAAGCAAAGTGATGACTGTATCAATTCATCAGTCCATCACAAGTCATCCTATTATAATAATATTATAAATGCGAAGGTTTGGATGGATGACTTTTACTCAATCACGCCGCAATGACTGAACCAATTTGGCTGAAATTTGGCACAGAGATATCTTATAATCTGGAATAACACATAGGCCACATATTATTCCGGAAAATTAAAGAGTTCCCGCGGGAATCATAAAACCTTAATCCATACAGAAGAAGTCGCGGGCATCATCTAGTAGTTACTTAAACAGCTGCGCTACTGCCGGTTATGTGAGAAGCCTCTAACCCACCATCGCATTAACGGCATATCAGGCGTATTAATAGCGTATGATCGAGATAGCCCGGCGGCGCCCGCAGCGCTCGTTTCACTTTATGGATGCCCTGTTTAGAAGCAAAGTGATGACTGTATCAATTCATCAGTCTATCATAAGTCATAGTTACATAAACAGCCGCGCTACTGCCGGTTATGTGAAAAGCCTCTAACCCACCGTCGCATTAACGGCGTATCAGGCGTATTAATAGCGTATCATCGAGATAGCCCGGCGGCGCCCGCAGCGCTCGTTTCGCTTTATGGATGCCCTGTTTAGGAGCTAAGTTGGTGATAAATTTTATATGCAACTTTCTGAGCTTATCTTTGTTTATAGGAAGTCTTTTATTGGCGATGAAAAAACCGTTTGTTGCCTAAAGTGGCATCTATATTGTGTATGACTATGAGTTTTTCAGAAGCTTTGCCATAACTTAGTCCGACTCAAAGTTTCTTGTGGTTGGTTCTACTTCTTTGCTTAAATTATTTTATGCTAATTGAGGATTTCAAAATTATAAATTTAAGGTAGTGGTACAGTCGAGTTTATTAAAAGCCATCCAAATAGGATGGTTAACGATCTAATGAATAAAAATCATTAGGTATGTATTATCTTTCTATATATGTATCTATGTAGAATATATAGATCTACAATAGATCGTTCAGCTTAATGGTTCTTCTTTGTCAAGCGATAATGTCCATTGCTGTAGGCACTTCTACACGACAGGGTCTTGTGCCACCTGTATCCAGAGGCTCCCTGCGGCCTCCCTCTCAAATCGATTAACTATGTCGGGACTTTATCTCTTTTACGGATCTCGTCATTTCTGGTTTATGGATTTCATCACGCAGGGATACTCCGAGCTATAATATATGTTATTTTGAAAAAAATTCATTTACTTTGTTTTTATTTCGAAATAACAAACAATTTTGAGGTGTACATAATTTTGAGTAAAACGGTTTTTTCTCAAAACTGTTCTCATGTGGGTTGGTTCCGTTTTGCGTAAGTAAGTCCAATTAACGTCACGCTACCAATGCCGAGCTTTTATTTAATTACGCGGCACGGGATGGACAGTTTTAATTGTCACTGTGTGTTAATCATATCAGCGTGACAGCTAACTGACACGATGACAGTTTTGAGAACTGACAGCTAATGGTCGGCCAATATGTCTGCTTTTTTTTCAACTGCGCATTTATTGAAGTGAAGCTCATTATAGAGCGTTTTTATTCAAAGCAGTTTACTGAAGCAGATGTTACTTTGTAAAGTCGTAAGAGTAAAAATTTACCTAATCCACTCAAAACTAGATGAATCTGATTTGAACAACGTGCAGCATCACAGGACGTCGAAAACGTCATGGTCTGGTTAGAAGCTCTGGTCGTGGCTAGCTTAGTTGAATACTAAGCGTGCCGCTTAGCCGTTCAGCTTGCCCCACTTACATGAAGAAACTGATTAGGTTTAATGTACACCACTATGCCATACCATTTTCCAAGACTGCATCGTCATTTAACATCAGGTGAGATCACAGCAAGGGCTATCTTGTCATCGAGTAAAAAAACTTTTCTGAAATTTGGCAATCCGGCCAGCATAGAGTACTGTGACCTAAGCCTTTCTCGTCTTGAGAGAAGACCTATGCCCAATAGTTGGTTAAAACTGAATAGTTATTCCAAATGCCAAAAAACTTAACTATGGCTTGGCAAACTGGCATTTTTATAAAAAGCACTCTTCTTACTTGTACGTACCTACTTTATTTACTAATTTGTCTAAATAAATGTTTTTTTGGACACAATGACAACATAGTGTTGGTTATCTTTTTGCCAATATGAGCTGCTTACCAATTCTTTCAGTTTCAAGAAACTTTATCTCCTAAACTTCGTTCATTTTCACTGTCACGAAACAACACCGCACCAATTAATCACGCGGCGTGACACAAAACGGACAATTTTAATTGTCACTGCATGTAAATCGCCGCCGGCGGGTGTCACGCTGACAGGCGGCTGACACGATGACAGCCGTGACAGCTGACAGCCCTACGTTCGCCGGCCAATTTGCGAGCGATGTAGCAAATATTTTTTTGTCAACTCGTTTAAATATTATTTAAATATAAGGGAGAATGTTTTATTTTCTTTTACTTTTGTGAGGGGGGTGTAATTTATTTGTGACGTAGGAAATCAAACCTTTGTACCTACTTACCATTTAAGCAACTTTGACTAGTATAATCCTCTGTTTTTCCGGGCTAAAAGGTACCTCCAAGTCTTACATTAAATCCATGCATAAAATCACGTCGATCCAATAGTACCTACCTAATCTCTTGAAAGAAACACATGACGCGGTCTTGCGGCGCTTGTACAATCCGGCTCCCTATGACTTGTTTGATGTAGTCAGTCCAATTAGTTGAGGGTTTGCTAGATACTTTTTTCTGGTACCTATTAGATAGCAATTTCAAAATTTTGGGAGTTGCGACCCCAACCCTAACGATTGTTCGAACTATGTGCCGCGTAACACTTTAGGACTACGCAAGCTATAATAGCTTTTTTATCAGTACTGGATGGAACTGATGAGGTCTAGTTTGCGCTTGCCTAGAAGATGCCTATTCGCTCTTGCCTTGAAGGTAAGGGGTCAATGGGTCTACTAAGACTTTATTCAGCTATATTACAGATATATTACTGCTATATTACAACTACACACAAACAGGGTCCCAAGGCCCAAGCACCCTAACGACGTCGTCTTTCATATTTTGAATACTTACGCGAGTTATAAGAATTTACGTCGCACTTAGGCGGCGTAATGGCGCGTATAAAATGTTATGACCACTCCGCTCTTATGTATTGACTTTTAGTGTTAGTTTAAGGAGAATGTCGCAAAGGCTAGAATATTATGTGTTTAAGAAAAACTGTACGAGTAAAGCTCGGAGCAAAATAATTTTGTTATTAAGCTATTGCATAGCTTCTATCGCGGGCCTTGAGCGTGGAGACCGAATCCAGAAATTCCGTAACGAAAATAACCTGATACGGGACTCCTCTCACCGCTAGATGGCGTTGATAAAAAATGCTATGCTATGCTTTACCGCGGCAGTCCCCGAGTGCCACACGTCTTTTTTTTATTTTTGTAGAGTTTGTATTACAAAGTTATGGGAAAAACTGGCTGCGAATGAGGCAGTAGTAATATTAATAAAAATCCCTTGTGTTATGATAAAGTACTAGCTGATTCCCGTGTCTTTGTACGCGTGGATTGAGATTTTGATTCCCGCGGGAACTCTTTTATTTTCCGGAATATAAACATCCGGGACATATAGTTTCAGTCGTTGCGGCGTGATTGAGTAACATTCATACATCCAAACTTTCACATTTATAATATTAGTATGACATTTTTGTTTGTTAGTTTGTTGATTTGTCCTTCAATCACGAAGAAAGGAGCAACAAATTGCCAAATTTTTTTGCATGGGCACCAATACATCATCATTAATAATATTATTATTATTGGTAAGTTATTAAGCTATTTACTCCAAAACAAAGAAAACCCTAACTCTACGAGCACGAAGTAATGGGCAAAAGCTAGTATGTGTATCTTAGCCGTGTATGAGGATTCGCTTTAAGGGTAATCGATTTGAAGGTAAACGATTTCTTAGACTTAGAGGATAAAGAGTTGAGAAATTGTAAGATATGAAAAGGCTTAGGGGCTCAGTGACGCCCTTAGCACGTGAGCACTATATTTAAGTTTTTATGGTTGCCAGTGGACATTTTGGAAATAGTTCATAAGAACCATAAGAACATATTCGATAACGGGAATTAACAAATAATTGTTATTTGTTGTCAAAATGCAACCGACTCTAGTTTATGAGTTGTATAAAACATCGATAATACTTAACTATAATAAAAATATAAATAAGTATACCTAATCTTTATATATAAAAATGAATCGCTTAATGTGTTGGTAAGCGCATCACGCGTGAACGGCTGGACCGATTTCGCTAATTCTTTTTTTATTGTGTTTGTTATTGTTAGGAGAAGGTTCTTATGAAAGAAAAAATTAAGAAAATTGCGCGGAAAATTAGAAAATTTAAGAAATATTAACCACCATATTAAATTATTTCTAATGTAACCGCTTTTACAATTCAAACTTTTTTGATGTAACCTTATGGCGTTTGACATAACATTGACAGAATGCGTGCTGCCAATTTCGTCAAAGAGGATGTAAAAAAACTTAAGACAGGACAACGTCTGTCGGGTCCGCTAGTAGTCTATAAAATACACAATTATAATGTTTACTAATATTTTTGTTTGTTTGTTTATTGGTTTTAATAATGTTTCAGCTGTTACTGTTGTGTACAATAAAAAATAATCACCACAATTTATTAAAGGCATCTCAAATAAAATAAACAATAATAACAATAGACAATAGAGTGTGAATCTATTAGCGATAAATCAAAATGCCAGCAGGCTGCGCGATTGAGCAATAAATTTCAATGAGCATAATGTTCCCGCGCAACATGCGATAACTGTCAAACGGCCATGTTGGACGCCATTTTGATTTATGACATTTCATTGCGAGCTGTCAATAGGTGTCGTGTGTGACGCAGTTATGCAATCCTTTAGGTAGGTACCTATAATAATTACTTGTGTAAATAGTAACTAAAGTGTTAATATTCTGTAAAAGAATTCCTTTCCTTGTAACAAATATTTAATTGTAAAATGATTATTTTTTCCATTGATCTGATATTATTTTATAATATACTTAGTAAGTTAATATTTATGACTAAATTATGTTATATATATAATATTGTATGTCGTTTAAATGACTAAACATACCTACATACGAGTAAACTTTTATGTGAGCTGTCATGTTTTACGCAAATAAAGTGAATCTGAATTTGAATGTGAATAGTTTGAGCCTCAAGCCAAGTAGCCTCGTATTGAGGCAAACTCTCTCTGTCTCTCTCTGCATAGTTTCCCTCATTGCTGAGGGTCATAACCCCTTTCATATAATTTTATTAAAGGAGGTTCTTGGGATAATAATGCGGTGGGTTCCAAGATCCTTCAGAATACGACTCGACTAAGATAAAGAGATTTCGACTCTTAGATTTAACGTTTATTATCAGATGTTGGTGATAATAACCGGCACCGACGGCTTTACGTGCTCTTCGAGGCACGGGAGGTGCGAAAGGGCCAAATTTTGTCACCCAAATGCGGCCACCCATCCAGTTACTGACCGGGGCTAACTTTGCTTAACCAGAGTGATCGTTTGATATGCGCTGTCATAACTGGGCCACACATCTCAAATTGTGGCAAACAAAAACTATTTAAATGAAAGTTATGCTTAATCTACTAAAAAGCGCACGATTTAGTTAAACACGAAACGAGTTGTTCACGAAGTAAAAAGGCGAAAAATGGCATATCGTTGGCTCAGCTCAGCGCAAGTTGAGACAAAGTCCCCACTTGAGCTACCCTAAGATAAGTAGATAGAGTATTTAAAAGCTTTAGTGAACAAGATAAAAACATCCGAAGTCTGGCTGACGCCTGAAAAGGTGGCTACATTGATCAAAGTCGCCCGCTTATGAATGCGCTGTCAAAATTACAATGAGAAAGTTAATAGAAAAAGTTTGACAGCGTCGCCCGCGGGAGCAGCGCTGCGACAGCTTTGAATTTAATGTTGATAATGCCGCCTTAATGAGCGACATGATCGGGGAGTCCTGTATTTTTTTTAATTTGAGAGACACTAGTTTGATCGTTAGCGAAAAAGCGGAATCAATTTTCGTTCTTATTTAAATGCGAAAATGTGTTTATTTGTTGGTTTGTCCTGGTCAAAATCCACATTATACTCTGCCACTGTAGTGACGGTAATATTAAGTATCGGAATAAATATTGTATTTTTTGACTTGAGACCTACCTAGGACTTGAACCTAGGACTTTATGATCCGCATTCGTTTAAGTTAACTACTAAACCAACGAGACAATCTTTAAAAAAAAAAAAAAAACTTTAGTACAGTTGAAGTGTTATAAAAATAAGCTTCAACATGTTATTTATTCACTTCTGCCTTCATTTATGTACCTACGTACAAGCGGAAACGAATGGATTTATTGATTTAATCCCCCCATTTTGTTTCTCGATCGATTTTTATTTGCTGCGAGCAATAAATTCTATTTGGAAAGTCGTCAATCAATCAAAGAGAGCATAATAATTTTATGCTAGACTTGGGTAGTTCGTGCACGAGTGATAAGAATGAACTAAGAGTACTGAGTACATCACATAACTAACAAAAATATTCAGTCATGTAGTACATTTTTGTCATTGATAATATAATGAACTGTAATAGTTTAATAGAGTCTTCTAAAGAATACATAGGTACTTCCGAAAGCCGTGCGCTGTGTGTGTGTTAAATAGCAGGAATGAACTAAGGAATTAAGTACTTGTAGGTATGTGCAGTACATCATATTACTAACAAATTAGTAACATCATTTAGTTCATTTTTGTCATTAATATTAGGTATTATTATGAAATACTAATGAAAGAGATCCCTTTTCACGCATCGAAAGAATAAAAACTTTTACGTAAGCACGTTACGTAAGCATGGGATATACCTACACTTAGAAAACACGTGCTTGATGGGTTTACGTGTCTCGGAAATGTTTCATCTCTCTCACTCGTCTCACTGCACTGGCTCTAGTCAAAAAAAAAAAAAATGCCGTGCGAGCCAGCATACTTTGTATCAGTACGTCTTTACGGAAATACTGTACGAGAGATATGAATCTTCGATCCAAAAGATAAATATCCCTTCTTCTAAGTGAGTCGTTTTGCGCAGCTCTATTTTATGCGCAGGCGCACAATCTGTTGATCGGGAAAACGGTAATAAATCAGAGTTGTAACAATAAACTTGTAATTCATTAGTGTATTAAGTCCAAAATATATTCTCATTAATCTTCCAGTATGTAGTTTGCTTTGGTTAGTCAGAAATGACTAAAAAGTAGTTACGACTTCTGTAACTGTATCTCGATTTTATTATTTTATGATTTTCGAACTTAATGCTGTACTAAGTTTCACCTAAGTTTTTTTGAAAAGAGCAACCGTCAAGTTTATTGCTGGCTCTTCTCGGCAGGAACGGCATTCCGAACCAGTGGTAGATTCATCGACGATTGAAAAGCACTTGTAAAAGTTTATTTGAATAAAAAATATTTCTATTTCTATTTCATTACCCTCCTTTGCGTGCCCCGTAAAACAAAGTCTTTCCTTTCTGACACTCATTGCCTTTTCGTCACTGTCCTGCGATGAATATTTTAAATTCGTCCCGGCCGGTCCCGGTCTGTCCCGGCGCCGGACCCGTCCCGCGGGTCGCGCCGCTGTCAAACTTTTTCTATTAACGCGCCCTAATTTGACAGCGCATTCATAAGCGTTGCGACTGATGAATGGACCCGACTCTTTTAACCAAATTCAAATGAAGGAGGTTCCCGATGTAAATGTCAGTCTTTGTTTCCAATAAATAGTGCGTTAGTGCACTACAAAGTAATAAAATTTGAAGACTTCCCTCGATTTCTCCAGGATCCCATCATCAAATTCTGACCTCATGACAGTGGGACCACCTGGGAAGTAGTTATACACTTTCAAATAAAAAAAGAATTTTCCAAATCGGTTCACGCGTCTTCGAGTAATCGGGGAACATACTTACATAAAAAATAATAAAAAAAAAGATTCCGACCAATTGAGAACCTCTTTTTTTGGAAGTCGGTCAAAAAAGTAACCGTCGCATACATCGCCGATCTGAGTCATGTCGTATCGTCTATAGCGTGAAGTATACATTGTCGTGTCGTCGTATATTTCGACTGTTCCGTAGAACAAAGTCACATCTGCTAAATTCACAACTTGAAATTTGAGCTTTAAAAGTTTTTGTAAACTACATATAAAATGTTAATAGTTTACTAAAACTTCTAAGGCTTAAATCTCAAGTTATGAATTTAGCAGATGAGACTTTGTTCTACGGAACTGTCGATTTAGTGAGGCGTAAAGTGTAAGACGGGTGGCACACAAATCGCGCGCCAAGCGGAGGAGAGCGCTTAGCTTCTCAGTAATCGCCGTTCGCTTACCGAATGACTGCCACAAATAACATTGATGTACGTTAATAGCGACGTTTTATGTGTGGCACAAGGTTTACGAGTTAGCGATGAACGAAGAATAAGGAGCTGTACACACGTAGTTCCCTGTTGCAGCAATTGGCGACTCGGAACTAGCTGTTTTTGTGATTTTCAGATACTTTGTTTAATTCCAGTTGTGAGTTTCGATGATCGTTTACCTAGTAGTAATACTAGGGAAACTTTAAAAAAGATGAAAGTTTCGGCAATTGAAATTGCTAGTGTTTGCAATTCTAGAGACACATCTAGCGACATCTTGTGCGTGGAAATGGAAAAAATACAATAGAAAATTATTTAAATTATAAAAAAAGCTTGGATTTGACTAGCTCCAGCAATATACTAAATGATATACTCACACAGCATAATGTAGTTATTACAATTTTTTAAAAGAACAACTACCGAGTTTTAGCAAGTTCTTCTCGGTTGGTACAGCTAGACCAGTGGTAGATTCACTCGATAACGATTCAAAAGCACTTTGTAAAAATTTATTTCAATAAAAAACATTTATTTCTATGTATATTCGGTCGGTACTGAGTAATGACTAGCTGTACCAACTGCTTGCGTGATTCACTACCGTTAAGCGTATGCAAATCGGGTCCAATTGCCCGCTTTCTACTTGACCATGGCCTAATACTGCCGCTCCGCTTATGGTCCCGCTTATGCTCGCCACTTGTGCCATAAGCCATAAAACGTGCGGGGTCAAACACTCGCGCCTCGCAAAATAAACAGCGATATATCCGCAAGTAATTGTATTAAATGCGACTTTATTGTTCGCGGAATGTATTTACACGGTTGTACGTTACAAATTGCTCCCGTAAATCTCTTCTTATATCTACGAGTACTAGTTTTTGCTTGCAACTTTGTCTGCGTGATTTTAAAAATCCTCTCCCCGGGGGATTTGTAAGTTTTTTTTCGCAGGAGACATATTTTCGGTTTTAGTACAGGATTGCCTTTTTTACAACATTTTATTTAACAAACATAATTATAATTAACAGTACCTACAACATTTTTTTACAAAATTATATCAATATAGAAAACTTTAGTTTTCCGGGATAAAATGTGTTAGTTCTGGTTATGAGCTATCTTCATTCCAAATTTCAGCAAAATCGGTTCATTCGTTTTGGTGTGAAGGAGTAACAAACATACACACATACACATACAAACTTCGGCCTTTATAATATTAGTGTGATGTGACGTATTAGATACTGACAAATACTACATAATATATATCCTATCCTATTATCCTATAACCTATTAATATTATAAATGCGAAAGTTTGGATGGTTACTCAATCACTGCGCAACGACTGAACCGATTTGGCTGAAAGACAGGGAGATAGGTTATAGTTTGGAATAACACATCGGCTACTTTTTATCCCGGAAAATAAGAGATTTCCCCTCAGTTCATGTACGAAGTCGCAGGCATTAGCTAGTTGTTATATATATAACAATCTTATACAGCCCTAACTACCTATAATAAAGGATATGTACGCAGTTAATGAAATAGCAATAAAAAGTGTTTATATACTTACCTACACCTAATCCATTTTTAGGTTGCTAAAAAGGTTAAATCAGAAACGAATCTTAAAGCTTTCAATATAAAAGATAAAATTCCTTGACAGGATTAAGTCGGAAAGTTGTTACTTCAACGGTGGATTGTACATTTTATACATCTGTAACCTGATACAAGCCAACAGTGGGTAATTAAAGTTTTTATTGTACGGCGTGGGGTTTTTATATATCCATAAATTTAAATAATCTGTTTGTCTGTTTAAACGCAATAAACTCCTAAATGCGGCGGCTGTGTAATTGAAAAAAACTGACATTGCGTTCACTTGAAATGAAACTTGTTAAAGGTTTTGTTTAATGTTTTTTTAAATATGTACCTATTTTTGACATAATTAACTGTACTACATTTTTTCTATTCTATTCTATCGTAGTTCTGTGCCGCTAGTGTCCAGCCTCCCGACTCACAGCATCTAGCATGAGTTCATCTAACTTTACTTTTGCATAACAAAATTTTGCAAATCACCAGTATCTCGTAACAATGAACAATCCAATAACCTAAATCACTTGCCTCTCTCATTCGTCGGCACAATAAATTAAGATTTGGTCAAACACAACGCGGTAGCAGGACGCGAACTTGTAAGCGAAACAGGGTTCACGGGTTAAAACATCCCACTAAGCGATTCAGCGTTCTAATACGGTATTGCGTAGAAACCGTTTAGGACCCATATCGCGGGTTTAATTAATGCCATACCATTTCTAACTTAGGACGCTACGATATAAGATGGCATCGTCATCTCATAAACTTATGGCTACTCGTAAGAGGTACTCTAATGCTAAGATGTTCTGACATGTTCTGACTTAGCTCGGACTCAAGAGTTCAAACGAGACACAAATATGCTCCGACATAAATCTGTCCCTTTTTATCTCTCTCTTGAGTTTGAGCAGAGTGGGAGTTCAGTCTATAGATTTCAGCCTAAGACTTAAGTATAGCTTATACTTAAGAGTTAGCTCGTATTTCGATAAGAGCGAGTTCTTAGTGGCGGGATAAAAAAAAATCTCCTGAAGAGCGCCTACTCTTCAAACATATCACTGTGTGGCAGCGTTCTACAGCAGTAGCCTAAGTGCTGAGAGCCGCTGTCATCACGCGTCGCTACCGTCGCGCGTTCTGTATCTCCAAGACTCATCTCGCTTGTCCCGCTCACTCGTCATCACAATAAATTAGTCAGAAAGGGGCAGCGATAAGTCACTCGGCGCGATCCGCGCGCGATATTTTCGTCGTCGCAGTCGTAAACGTGTCGCGGGCGTCGCTTCGGCGCGATGGATTCGCGACAGATGCGCGCGACAAATGGCGTGACAGTTTTGATCGGGTTATGTTTTTCTCGCGTTGATATACTAAAACTACGATCTCTCTGTTTTGCGTTTTATCTCTCGTTGCGGTTATAAAAATCTCAACAACTGTCTTCAACAACTTGTTAAATACTCAAAGAGTTATGTATTTTTATATTTAAGTAGGTACATATTTTTCACCGTAGCGCCTAAAGAAATTCGTTATAATGGTGACAATTTGTAAGAACAAAGTTTTTTTTTAAAAAAAAAGAACATTAGCCAAGCTGAAGTTGACTAATATCCTCCTCTCCCCTCCAAATAAGCGGAAAGCTTGTGTTAGGAGTGGGTACGACAATAGTGCAACTGGCGGGGTTCGAACCTGCGACCTTTCAGTTTTCAGTTTTCAGGGCTATTGAGGCTTTAGTTAATATGAGTGGAGGATGATACAAAGTTAGGTTAGTTATTATACTTTTTTTATTACATGCTATTTCCTTTTCGAGAAGAAGGGCTAATATTTCTCAGTTTAGATTTTTTTTAGAAATTTTCTCCACAACAATGTATACGTTTTATTATTATAATTCACAGTAATATTAAAAAAAAATTGTTTATTTCTCGTAAACATAACGTATAAATTAACGTAGGTATATTTTGTTACAAGAAACTGAAGGGTTTAAAAATTATTATTTACACGAGTTTCAGGATTTATCGTTACCAAATCAAAATACGAAAAACTCGACTTTTGAAAATGGGTAGTAATATGCGGTGGGTACATTTTTACGTTGAATTACTGAGGAATAGTGAGTCTTTGATATTTAGAATCAGTGTAGCAGCTTAATGTATTGCAGTGACGAAGGAATAGACTCGACAAATAAAAGTTTATCAAAACTTTTGTTTGTCGAGTTCGTTTGAAGTACTGTGGACAGTTGTACCTGGAGAGGGATTAATGTTATCCTTACTAATATCTTTATTATTATTATAAATACGAAAGTGTGTTTGTTTGTAGGTTTTTTGGTTTGTCCTTCAATCACGCCGCAATCACAATCAATAAAGTAACGGATCGACGTGATTTTTTGCAAGGGTATGGTTGAGGACCGGGAGAGTGACATAGGTTGCTTTTAATCCGGAGGGAGATCATTCACAGGATCGACTGTTTTACGTGCTCTTTGAGGCACGGGGGTGACTCACGGCTAACTTCCTAACTCCGGGCCAGTACTGAGAATTTCTTGACAGAAAAACCCGATACATTTTATGGCCCGACCCAAAAATTGAACCTGGGACTTCGTCATTCACCTGTACTAGGTATGTAGGTACATTTCTGAAACGAACGGCTAAGTTATGGAACGCACTTCCAGCTTCTGTGTTTCCGGCCACGCATAATCTGAGTAGGTACCTTCAAGACAAGATTGAATAGGTATTTTCTAGGCAAGCGCGCTCCAACCTAGACCTCATCAATGCTTTCCATCATTGATTGTCGTCAAGCGCGAGCCTATCTCATCCTACTTATAATACCTATTATAAATGTGTTTGGATGTTTGTTACTCAATCACGCTGCAACGACTGAACCGATTCGGCTGAAATTTGGCACAGAGATAGATTATAGACTGGAATATCACATAGGCTACTTTTTATCCCGAAAAATAAGAGAGTTCCCGCGGGAATCCAAAAAGCCCTCAATCCACGCGAACGAAGTCGCGGGTATCAACTAGTAATAAAAAAAACATCTGTGACAAGACAATGTGGACTTTCGAATTTTACATAGCCTTTCAGTCGTTGATGACAAATCGCTAGAATCCGTACCAAGGAGCAGACATGTGCGAGCTGACACCTACTAACAATGTTTGCTGCAGGGCGGCGACAAGTTTGCACTGCGAGCAAATCCCTCCACATGGGATCCGTTGCAGTGAAATGAAAAGAAAATCTTTGCAATGCCTGACGACCTCCCTGGCGTAGTGGTGAACGCTGTCTTATAACTGGGAAGCCTCAAGTTTTTTTTTTTTATATATGTATATATGTTATATATACTGCGCTTGACTGCGCTCTCATCTGATGGTAAGTGAAGAAGTAGCCTAAGATGGTGCGCGCTTCCCTAGAAGATGCCTATTTACTCTTGATTTAAAGACACCCAGATTATAGTTAGTCGATTCCCGTCGGAGACAATTTTGGAATTTACAATTTCTGAATCGTCTCAGGTCTGGTCTGTTGGCAGGCTTTGGTCGTGTTACTTACCACGATACTGTCAAAGACGTGCCGCCAAGTGATTTAGCGTTCCCGCACGATAGCGTGTGGAAACCGATTAGGGGTAGGTATAGGTTGCATATACACTGCCATACCCCTTCCGAGTTGGCCCGCTACAATCTTGGACTGCGTCTTCACTTACCATCAGCTGAGAGCGCAGTGAAGGATTTTATCTTATCATCGAATGAAAAATAAATTTAAAAAAAAAAAAACAATTCTTCACCCTTCTAAGTACGCATTATGTTGTGAAATGCAAGTACGGTACCGTACACTGCGCGTGGCCTGACACACGATTGACCATTTATTCTTTTATATATTTAAATAATAACATAAGAAAAGATAAGAAGTAGAAGATTATTGATTTTGTTATCAAATAAACATCCTATCAATAAGAAAAATACGGATCCGCTTTACAATCACCCATATTGTCCGCCTGTCCGCAGCGCGCGGAGGGGGGCGGGGGGGGGGGGGGGGCGGGGGGGGGGGGCGAGGGGGCAGAGGGTCCTGTTGACATTGCGATCGCAGTGCGGATTGAATGCAAACTAGAGCCACAGAGCCACCGTAACAAGCGTCTTTGTCAAACGGGGTTACTTGAAATATATGGAGATGGACTCTTTTACTCTATTTTTACCCGACTACGGCAAAACGAAATATATAAAAGACCCTTTTGTAATTATAATATTAGTGGAAGTTGGTATGGAAAAAAATGCTCTTCCAACTTGGAAGTAGGTAAAGGAAATTCAAAATCTGTTCAATAAGTCAGTTCACATGGGTAAATTGAGAATTATGTTGTAGCAACATTGTAAAAGAGTCATCGATGAATCAAACTGTTTGATAATTTATATAGGAATTTTGATCTAATAATTAAAAATAAACTTCGCATACATTAATGCAGAAAGGTGAAAAAGATGGAAAGAAGTAACTTAAGTATAAGTAAACTAATTCATTAAATAAACTATACTGTATTTTTATAACTTTGTACAGCACTCGTACTTGAAAGATCTGAAAACATTAAATACTTGGACAGCTGTAATGACATTATATTAAAATAGCGTCTTAGTTTCAATTTTGTTCACCAGATCAATAAAGTTAGTGGCAATGTACCCTGAAAGGGCTGTGTACGAAGTTAAAAAAAAAATTAGTGTACCGAAGCTTCCTCCATAGTTGGCGGGCGGTGAACACACCGCAGGCTTGTTAAGGCAGTAACAAGTGACGCTGTCGCCCGCAGCTGCTGAGACATGCCAATATGAGCGTAGCGCAGACACGGGACCCGCCCGCGACACCTCCGTGCTGTATGGAAGCCTTCTCGCAAATTATATGTATTTAGAAATTTTCAAACGAATGTTTGGTTGCAAACAGTTGGATGACGAGTATATTCTACTATCATTTTTTAAAAATCCCGCGGGAATTTACTATTCTGGGATAAAATGTAGCGAGAGACACACGAGTTTTGTCTACCCATTTTCTCGTGGTAATAGGTCTTACAGATTTAAAAGTAGATGTTTTAGGCAAAGCTAAAATCCTCCTTATCTTTGCAAAAAATCAGGCCAATAGGTACGTTGCTGCGTGAATGAAGGAAAACCCGACAAATAATATTAGATTACATGTAGATAATATAATGTCTATAATCGATAAATAAATGTGTATAATCGTACACAACACATGCATTCATAAAATATTCTAATATATTATAGGCTGTATTGAAAATTTAAACGTAAAAGCGTATAAGTATTTATTGAATTAAGCGCAGATAAATTGATAAACGCACGTTAACACCTGCGCCCATTACAGTAACTACTGAATTGATAACGCACTGAATTAATGTTTATATTACAATTTGGAATCAATGAATTCATAATAAACTATACAAGTTAATACATACATGTTTATGATATTGTCAACATTGTTATGTCGCTGTGCAATTTGATTATTATTCTACGGATAGCAGAAAAAGTGGATTCAATGAAGTCGTTAAAACACTGAAAGTATATTTCACGTTTTGACACGTCAATGTCGTCTTGTCGGTTGTGAATTGCGAATTTTATATTGTAGCAATTATATTAGAATTCATGATTTTTTACAGTTTGTACGTTAAATTTTCAATGTACTTACGTTCAATACAGGCTGTTATTTTGATTGTTTCGAATTATTGACTCGTAAAGAATATGAATTATTTCAACTGGCCATACCATCTTTGGTGAAAAGGCTTTTCCTTCATACAAAAAATATTGTATGAAAGAAAGAAAGGATTTTTATTTATTAATTTGATTTTTATTTATTAATTATATATTTATTTATTAATTACAGAATTATGAATTCAACACATATAAAAGAGCAAACGAATGGAGATCAAACCGTCGACCTTTCAGTTTTCAATTCGCATCTTTAACCGTTAGACTATTGGGCTTCAATTGCGTGAAACTGAATATTATAATAAAAATTAAATATTCATTAAATTCATAATTCACATGCTAACCGTACTCACGTTGCAGTCTCAATCGACCATTCACGTCAAATGCCATCGTCTACTAACAACCATTATAATGCCACATAATGCTATATGTATACAAATACGACTATCATACAAATATATCCACGATCCACACGATGACACTGGCTTTTCATTACAATTTGCATTCCTGTTTTATGGATACACTAATGTCCTGAATTTAGATTTTAGATACTCTATACTACATATCACTCATTCATTAATAACATAATATTGTTATGTATTAATTTCGTGAATAAAGATTGTGAATAGAGGTGTGTGTTTGTGATTCTTGATTAAAATAACCACCTTTTATTTTACTTGTATTTATTTTCTAATTAAATTGACAATTTGCTTTATACTAATTTTTACATAGTTTTTCGATGCGCTTGAGACACTTAGTTCGTAGGAATTAAACCATAGAGATACATACATCATTTATCTATGAGTGAAGGCAGCGCTTCACATAGCGAACTGCAGCGCCACAGACTATGCCTAGGTGTAGTGCAGACGCTATTTATTTTTAATTATATGCGTCATTGTCGCATACAGTGTGAATAACAATTTTTTATTCCATAAAACTGACTAGAATCTATCTAAATTATAAATAACTAATTTTATTCTAAACACATCAATTTTAAGGAAAAAAGTCGTTAAGTCGTTATATAAAATTCTAAAAATTCAAAATTATTTATTTCATGTAGGCCAACTTGTAGCTCTTAGTTATAACACGTCAAGAGTCTACCATAAATTTTACGGTTTATTCGTCCATATTTATTTTGTTTTTGAGATATAAAGGTTTAAAGTTCATCTAAGGAATATTATATCATTATTTCAATGGCATTCCGAACCAGCGGTAGATTCATTTGATGATTTGAAAACACTTAGTAAAAGTTTATTTAAATATAAAACAAAATATTTTTGTATTCATTTTTTTCTATAATTGTCTTTATAATAATAATATATGTATATCTTGGGATTGGATCACATTAACTGCATATCCATTATTCAGCAAGTGGATAGAAATAGTCTCAATAAAAACTGACGACAACAGCCTTAGCCTATTTCCTTATTTCGTAATTAATAACTTCAAATAGCAATTTCAATTAATATTAACTCAAGTATAATTTGTCCCGTCATTAGACTTTAAAGAAGGATATTTGGAATTTTTTACTCGCAATTAGTACCTACATGTTACAAAAAAGCGAAACCAATATTTTAAATCCAAAGTCGTTTATGTGGCAAAGAGCAGAACTAAAAAAATAACAGACAGTTCATCTTAAAAATTGGTTTGAAAAAGTTCTCTGGTTGCTTTAGAATGGGTCCAGATAAATATTAATTACCGGTAAGTAGCTTTTAAGGATCTGGTTCAGATATCTACGAGTAATAAAGTTCAACTTTTTTTCGCCCATTTCCGATATTTAGAAATTATGCAAAAACTACTAATAATTAATTCGTCATCTATAAAATACTGTCATTTTGACGTAACGTGACTGGATCGGACGTTTATGCATTTCTTCTTTCTTTTCTATGGTGAATGGCTTCTTCCAGTACTAAGCCAGCACAGTGCACTTCGCTAATGTCAAGTAGTTTGGTTGTGTGACTTAACATTCGTGTTAAGTCTGCAATGAACGATGTCTAACGCCTCTGTGTAAATTGGTTAGTCTATGGCGGCGAAGTAAGACAGCCGTGCCATTCCGTTAGATTTACAACTCAACTGACGTTTTAACGATAATACGCATTTACGAGTATTTATGTGTATTTACGTATATTTACGGCCGACGAGAAAGCCCGCCGGTTTAATTGTGGAATAAAATTGAATTTACAGTCGTTGATTTATGCGCGTCGGGCGGGCGATACGCGTTTATGGCGTTTTATGGCGGTTTATGATTTACTCCGCGGGAAATGGAACGCCAGTTCGGCGTTTTGGTTGCGTTCACCCCGCGCGGAGGTGCGATGTTGATACGGGCTTGTGCTGTTTTTGTAAATAACATCCTACATGTCTATCTGCGAGCTGATCTTAGTTAGTTTTTATCTGTTCTGAAGCAAAGTATTGCAAAGTTGCAAGGGCAAAGTTTTGCAAAGTTGCAAGGGCACAGTTTCAATAACGGACAAGTTTAATAAATTTTTTATAGGGAGATATATGAATGAAATAATGAATAATAATATATTATCTCTATTTAAGCAAAAAAGAACCACATTGCGACATTTGCTTATATATTTTTTTTAGTTTTCTACAATGAGTGACGATGCAGTCTAAGATAGAAGATGGGTAGGTATGGTATAGCAGTTCAGCCCATATACCCATCGATTCTCCGTCGTTATAATATAAACCATATAAAACTTCTACGATCTACTAATATCAAGTAAGGATCTTATGGGGATAACTGTTTTACAAAACCTTCGAGTCTTCAGCCGTTAGTTAAATGCTACCCAAAGGCGTAACCAGCAACGAAGCTTTCGATGTATATTGTACATTCCAGTATAATAAAACTGTCATACCCTTTCCAGGTTAGACAGCGTCCCTCTTATACTAATGTTAAGCTAGCTTGTCATCGAGTAAAAAAGCCAGAAGCTAGGCTCATAAAAGGCCACACAATTGGTGCGGTTTCCACGCAGGCACTTACGGCGATAAGCTATCGAATTTCTCCGGAGCCCGGCACGAAATGTCGGACAAGCACTAGGCCTAATTGGTATTGGCTGTGAAACGCCGAGACATATCAATTAAAATAGCAGCCGGCGATCGCACGGCCCAACCACGCCGGGAACTCGCTGGTACCGGCGCGCACCGACGAGCGACGTAAATGTTGGATGTGATTATCGTGCAAAAATTCGTGTCGCGTTGTTGCGATAAAATTATCGTGTTCGGTTATACGCGATGTTACTGTAGTACCTAGTAAGTCCGTATATACCAATGCGCACTTTATTTTTTTTATTTTTTTATTTAATGATAAATTTAGGTACACAAAAACAAAAGTTTTAAAATACTGTCTCGTCAAACTGGACAACTAGTTTGATGGCGAGCTGGCGCTCTTATACATAAAAATTGAAAACCTAATGCACTTAATTACAATTTTGACAACAACTTAACTAAACTAAACATTAACAATAATCAAAAAAACAAACTTCAGGCACACATAATATGTGTTACACAGCCGACGTGCTGTCCGACCCGTGGTCCTAGCAGGACTGACTAATGACTCAAATGGCGCCTGTATTTGTAACACGTTTCCTCCAATATTCACAGACTACCCTCTGTATGCTACAGTTACTTACATTACTGACAGAGCCGCGATAAGGATTCGTGTTCGCCCGAAAATATCGCAATTCAACGAAGTACTCGGCCACACAACCATGCTCTTGCGGCTTCCGTTTTTCAACTAACTATAATGTGGTCTTTAAATCAAGAGTGAATAGGCATCTTCTAGGCAAGCACGCTGGTATCCTAGGCTGCATCTTCACTTACCATCAGGTGAGATCGCAGTCAAGCGCTAGTCTAAATATTAAAAAAAAAAATCGGTTGTGGTGTGAAGGAGTAAAAACATCCGCCCATCCATCCATCCTCACAAACTTTCGCATTTATAATATAGGCAGGAGTACGATACATCTAAAACATGAGAATGATATTACGTTCTTTCTTGCTCTTAGTTATACCGTATCCACGACTCTCCTTTCCTCTTACATCTGAACTCTCGACAATGTATGTCCAACATTCTCCATTTAAGGTGCGTTTAGCATTTATAAATATTCCGTAATGCCTTCGCGACGTAATGGCCCGTAGCGCTGTTTGTATGATAATCTTCGACGTGCCTCGCATGCTACTGATAACGGGAAGGGTGGAAACCACTTTTTGTGCAACCCGCTCCATTGGTCAATAATATTCATGTTCGTTTAATTTTATGTCATATCGCAATGGTTTTTGCTCGTTCACTTCTGCCCATAATATGCCCATTCTAAGCGACTTTACCAAGTTTTAGATTGATTTTTGTCACGGGCTTAGCCGTGAAGGAATATAATAAAAATGTTTAATGTAGGATTTTTTTCAGGTTCGTTCATGTTTTGTGTATTGTGTAGTTGGGTATTGTGTGTTATATAATGTACTTAGTATATATAGTTCATGCATGTCTACTTAATAAGGTAGTACTTCTAAGCTAGCATTAAGTTCACATTAACGTTTCTGGCGACGATCAATTGTCATATGATACCTGACAGTTTAACGTTACTTGCTACAACGGTGTAGGAAATCATCGTGAGGAAATCTACATATGTGAAAAATTCAAAAAAAATCTAAATTATTTATTTCATGTAGGCCAACTTGTGGCTCTTATAACACGTCGAGACTTTATCGCCGTTTCGGAATGCAGATTCTGCTGAGAAGAGCCGGTATGAATACATCATGTTCTCAAAGGTGTGTCCACCAATCCGCTCAAAAAGGCCAGCATGCCTTAAACCTTCTCATTCTGAGAAGATACTCATGCCCAATAGTATGTAGTACTATGTAGTACCTAGGTCAGCGATGGTTTGAGACTGTCGTGAGCTTTTTTGCGCCAGTAAAATTACACTTTTATTTTTATAGTTAGTGTCCCAGTATGTATTATTTCACCACATACAATTTGAGCCGTAAGGTATAAGAATATTTCAGTCGACTCCAACCGTAAGTGCACTCATGCGTTTAGCCACGAAGTACGTGTACGTGACTGAGCCGTAAACGAAATTGACCGTAAACCAAGTAGTTGACAATAAAACCAACGATAAACTACTTTGATCGATTTGGATTGGGTTTCCAGGATTATTAATAACGATCGAACAACGAGATCAGAATTCAATGCGAATGGCGAAATACTGTCACTGTGTTTTGCTTTAACTCGGTTATAGTATAAGAAATGAGCAGTTCTTTAAGAAAACAAGAATTGAGGAGATCCTTAGGAAAACTAGAAATGAAGAGATCTGTAGGAAAACAAGAAATGAGGAGATCTGTGGGAAAACAAGAAATAAGGAGAGGAGAGTTTCGAAGAAGTAGCAATGGGTGGGGTACATACTTAAAAGAACCCACAGACATTCGTAATTAAGATGCTGCAAAGGTGACCTCACTTTGGGAAGCGCATTTGCTCATCTCAGGAATCGAACCCTTCCCCTTATCAGACCAGAGCACTCATCCTTGAGCCAGCGAGATCTCGTGGCGCTGTTAAAGTACCATTAAAAATGCCTGCTCTGGGATTGCCAGAAAATGATTGCACAGGTGTGACGACCATAATCACTTCTGTTTGGTTGGCATTTGGCACTCTCTCGCTATTGGTTAAAATACATTTTTTTTAAAGAATATCAGCCAAACTGAAGTTGAATAATATCCTCCTCTCTTCTGCAAATAAGTGTAAAGGTACGACAATAATGCAACGGGTGGGGTTTGAACTTACGACCTTTCAGTTTGCAGTCCGCACCTTTAACCGTTGGGCTATTGAGGTTCATTGATACAGCAAGAATGAGATGATTGCGATGGTCGCATTGATGCAATCATTTTTAAGACTCCCACAAAAGGTCATAAGAAATGATGGGATCCGTAAAACTTGTTGAACAACTTGTTTTGTCTGGTGGAAGACTTTGATATTGGTCAGTTAGGTACCTATTTTTCCGGTTCGGCACGATATGGCGTGTAGTTACGGATACGGGAAGGGGAATTATGGCAGTTTAATTAAAAGTTAAAACAGACAAACAAGCAAGTAGACCTACTTCTATACAGTATCCAAAAAATATTTGTAGTTTAGATAATATAAACAGGCAGATTTTAAACGTTAAATTGTACAATTTAACGCAACATGCCGTAAGCTGTTTACAACATCACGAGATTGTTTATAAACTAACCATTTTCACAATAATACGGTGGCATAAAGATGCTGCTACTGTTTTAAAAATAACGCAGTTTCATAATTTAAAATTTTAAAGATGCCACCAATATCGTCCGAGTCATTCGGGAGTCGACGGTCGATGTAATCTCGGCGGGTTATTTATTTTAGAAGGCTTCTTTACGACCTGCCGACTACACGATCAGATGCTATCTCTGTTTATTGTCAGAGTAATGTGTCAGGGCATATTAATGTGTTGTCTTTGCGTAAGGCCCTGTGTACATTAGAGATTTATGCGATGGAGGGCTATCGTTTTAGCATTTTTTTTTTAGATGACAAGATAGCCTTTCACTGGTATATAGTGGACAAGCGTGTGCCAATAATGTATAAAAATCTTGGTAACTGGCCACGGCCTAAATCTTCCACCAAACACAGTCCGGTGCGGGATCGACATTTCAGCACCTTGAGACCCTAACGAATATATCATGCTTCGCTCATTTCCACTTCAGCTTGCTGCTTCAAACTATATCATGCTTCGCTCATTTTCACTTCAGCTTCAAACTATATCACGCTTCGCTCATTTCCACTTCAACTTCGCAGCTAAACTATGGCGGTAACTTTGGTTCTCCTATGGATTATTTTTTATTTTGTTTTTGGAAGTGTGAAGGGGCTATTTGTAGGTACTTTGCATGGTGCTCCGGTACTTTTCCCAAATACTTGGAGAAGTTCTTCTCTGATCAAAAATGTTCCTGATCAACCAGGTGGTCTTTTGCCAGCTATTTTCATTTGAATTATGAACTGCAGGAGATCGTAATATCAGATAAGTTGTAAGATTAAAAGGCATCGATATCAAAAGTAAATTTTTCGGTTTCGCCATAAAAATAAATTTTATATCCTGTATTTTGTAAATTGTTTGATTTTATCTCCCGTAAGTTATGCTTAAGTGGATAACTAAAAGCTGGCATATTACTTTTATGATCATCGCATAAAGAGATCGTAACAATTGAATTGTAATTTGCAGAAACAAATTTTATGGTAATGCATTTCTGTTAAAAGTTAACGTCAGTAATTAAAACAACATACCCATTTAATATGCTGCGAGGTAAAAATTAAAGCAATAGTTATTACGTACACGTAAATAGCAAAAATTATAGTTTATTCATTTAAATAAAGCCCTGATAAAGGAAGGAAGTTTATCTATTTCTTTAGCAAGATTGTATTCCGTCCGTCCATTAGGTATAATTGTAATCATAAGATTTAATCTAACACGTCCTTTGCTTCGTCTAAAACTAAGGTCTAAAATTTTCCGGCTGCTAATAAAGACGTGCAGAATTATACTAAGACAAAGACTTAACGACTAAAAAAGTATTTCAAATAATAATATTATGTCAAACAGAAATAAAGGGATAGATGAATCTAACTTAGAATCAAATGATTTGAAGATGATATTTAGGTCTTTTTACATAGATTTCGAATCTGAGATCAATATTCAGAAATTAGGAGAGCTTTAAGAGATCCAAAGTTAAAGAAAAAGATCGACAAGCTGCGAAATTGAAGTGAAAGTAAGCGGGGCACATAGTTTGAAGAACTGATGGTCATTGGGATCCCAAAATGCTGGAGTGGCGACCCCTCACCGGGAAGCGCAGTGTTGGCAGATCCTCTAAGTGACAGAGTTAAACATAAGACAAGTCGCAGGGAATCGCTGGATACAGGCGGTGCAAGACCTAGGCCAGCAGAAATAAAAGCGAAAGACTTTTGTCCAGCTCTGGACGTTCAGCAGTTTTTTTTTTCAAGAATATCAGCCAAACTGAACTTGACCTATATTCTCCTCTCTCCTCCAAATAAGCGGAAAGCTTGTGCTAGGAGTGGGTACGACAATAGTGCAACGGGTGGGGATCGAACCTGCGAACTTGCAGTTTTCAGATCGCATCTTTAACCGTGATAGGCTATTGAGGCTATGTTGCATCAAAATAATGTACTACTTGTACACCTTAAAAAGGCCTACAAAAAAAGTCTGCGATGGTATATGTCTGTCTCTTAGGGATAACCTTAGAAAGGGCTTAGATTTGAACGTTGTATATAAATACATTCTGTAGTGTACCTATTTAGTATCAGCATTGCACCCATGCAAAGTCGGAGCGGGTCGCTAGTAGTTAATAAAGAAGGAGAACACAAACCACGCCAGTATCACGAGCTTGACATAAACCTAACCGTAACCTCACAAACGACCATCAGTCTTGTTAAAAAAGTCACACATAAAATGCTCGCTTCAAAACGCTCAGAGCCCCATCGTCTGGACACGGCACGTTATAATTATCATTTAAATTGTACCCACCACGTTACGACTTGACAGTTGACAAATGTAATGGCGATAGAGGGGCCGCTGACAGCGCTTTGAGAATTTTTATGTGCTCATATCCACTGTTTTATACGATCGTGTCAACTCCTCCTTAGTGTGCGTCCACCTTAACTGTTACATCCCACATCGTTTTGCTAACTCTTGTCGTTAAGACAATAAGATTGATATCAGCTTGGCGATTAGTTTATTGGCTGCACTGGTATTCTTATATCGTCATACAGGAAGACAGATTTAGCTTCGCCGTTAATGCGACACTTGGTGTTCTTTATTTTTAATAGTAATAGGGTTTATTTTTTAATGGTTCTTTGTTTTTGTGTTAAGTTTGTCATGTCAGGGCAGCGTAGTCAATGTTTTGCTCGTAAAACCGAGTCGATACCTAATTGCGTTTATAGATAGTGCTCTATTTAATTTCTTCTTGATTGCTCGGTTTGTGTCAAGGCAGGCTTTGGCATTGAGGTTTTTATTGTTATGAATTGTTTTACGGCTTTACAGTTACGTGGGACGTCTTGTGCGTGTAGTTTTTATGTTTTCTTTTCTTGTTCATGTCAATTAATGTTTTGGCCTTTTATTGAGACCATGTTTGTGTTAAGTACCTATAGTGCCTCTAGTTAAATTATTATGAGTATTTTTTTGTGGACTTGTCCATGGCCATCATAGACAAGTTACACGTCACGCATCATAGACACATGGACGAGTTAGTGCGCGTTTCGTATCCTCGTAACTTTAGTTTTCTTAAATACTACTTTTTTTTAATTCTATGACAAGATATTCCTTGATTCCTGATGATAAGTGACGATGCAGTCTAAGATGGTAGCGGGCTAACTTGAAAAGGGTATGGCAATGTAGATTCAACCCATACCCCTAACCGGTTTCTAAACGCCAAATATCACATGCTTTTACGGTGAAGAAAATTCTCAACAGAATCTGCATTCCGAACCGGTGGTAGAGTCATGCCGTATCATAAGAGCTACAATTTTGAATTTGAATTTAAATTTGAAAAGTGTGTGAAGTCTACCAATTCGCATCGGACCAATGGTGGACTATACTATGGTACGAAACTCAAAAAAGACTTCTAACACCTACTGTGTCCTCAATACATCTTACATAGTCATTTTCTCATTAAAATAATAGAATCCGTTAACAGCGATAAAAACATAAAAAGCTAAAATTATTGGGCCATTAAGATTTAATCACTTGAAACAACTTAAAATACATATTATTTGAAAGCATTAAAAAGCTATCGCCGAATCTAAATCTGAATTTCTGTACTACCTTTTAAATAACTCATATATCACAGGAGATTCCTAACAGTTAACACCTATCAAATTTTATCTGTCTGTCATCACTAATATTACGAAGGGTTTAAAGTAAATTCAACTCTATTTACAAGGCAATTGGGTGTAAAAATGTTGGTTAAAATCTTTGCTACCGATAGGGTTGTGTTGTGAGTCTCAACTATCGATGAAATAGCTCAATGCATCAGATCGTATCGGTGTTCATTTTCTCACAGTAAAAAGTTAGAAAACTATTACCAACTTTGTCATGTAAACTGACACCTTCACTGGTTTGTGGCGGTGTCCCACTGAGTTAAATATTTTTTAATAAACATTTTTCACCTAGTTCAAGTTGAGTAAATGATAGAAAATTCAGTATAGCTTCTATCACGCAGAATCAAAAAGAAACTTCTCTAAAATATTTTAAACTAATCGGAATATTTTGAAAAAAATTTAACAAAGAAGTTTGTTATAGACATGATTAGATAATTGAAAGAGCTTGACACCGAGTATGAGAAAACTGATTTATTTTATAGAAACATAATAATGTTATCTATCTATCCCTATAAAGTAGTATCGTAGCGTAGCTGACTGACAGACCTGTGGCATTGAAGCACTTTTTAAAAGTTTATTTGAACAAAAACTTTTATTTCTATTCTATTCTACTGATAAGCAACATTGAAAACAGCATAAACAGGTAGTTTATATTGCTTGGTAGAAATATTCCTTGGATACCTGAGAGGTACACCTGAAGAAATTTTGGAACCTTAATCGACGTAGACGGTCGTGGGCATCGGGAAGTCAATTTATTCTTTATTTATTCTTGTCCCAGTGTGCCCCGATCCCAATGTGGGGCAGAAACAAAACGCTGTCGATAATAATCGACAGAGCAGCGCGTAAATATCGTGAGATCGTGTCGATAGCCGCTACCACTCGCGTGGTTTATGTTGGACTTGTATCGCGATATGACGATTTATCGAGAGACGCTGGTTGGGGTCGGCTACTTGAGATGTTGGGCGCAAAGATTAGGAAACAAAATAAAGGGTGCAAAATACATAACATAACATTATTAACTTAATGCCAATTTCATGTTCGTAAGTAATGTTTTACCCCGCATTTTATTATATTTGACGTTATAACAGTATTTCTATTGAAAATCTACTAAAGCTCATTATTTATTCTGTGGCTAAGTACATAATCTTAATTACAGGGAGTTGCTGGAAGCATCAAAGGATCGTGTCTATAGCGATCCTTGCAAGAGACATCCATCGGTTAAAGACGGACGTCAAAGACGTTGAAAAAGACCACCAGTGCAGTAATAATGTCCCTATGTTCTTTTGTTTTACCCAAGTTTGATTTTCCTTAACAGGTTCAATTTCCTTAGAGCTTGGCAAAAAAAGGGCTTTTGGATCGGTTATTCTAGACTTAGTGGTCGTATCTACTGGGATGAATGAAGACACATGTCTACATCCTTCGTTGGTCTTCTTGGTTTGGATGTGTACGTGTGTACGTGAAATAGAGATTAGCGCCTCACACACAACAAACCTAACAATTTTGTGTTGAGCTTGAGACCTGATCAGCAAGAAAAAAATAAGATGGAAGTGAAGTAATAGTGACACCTACTCCTTTTTTCTCCTTTTTTTCTCCTTCTAACTGACAATCTAGTTTTATTTTTTCGCAAGTTGTGGCAATCTCTAAGTGGGTTTACAATAAAACAATAATATGTTTTTTCATTTTTGTTTAGTGTTATAAAAATTACTGTAACCTGTTGATTGTCCATTAAATAAATAAAAACCTAATTATTAACTAAACAATACGAGAGAGCAGCCAATTTTTAAATACGTGAAAATAATAAACGTTGACGCTTCTACAAATAAATCAAACAAAAAATAATCTTTGCCCCGCACTAACTCGCTTGAAAAATTGTTCTGTTCAGAGATTGTGGAATGGAAATAGACATCTGATATATTGGGGCGTGATGATCGTAAACACAGTTTAAATCGAGATTTATGAATAACCGAGATATACTGAGCAGTTGAATGAAAACATTGTTGTAAACTAAACATATATAACGTTCGGGTGTGTCGTAAAACACGCTCTTTATGGACGAATTACGTAAAATAAGTAGTATATACAGGGTGTCCCACAGCTACGCCACATGGAGGGGAAGTACCTTAAATATTGTAGATGGAATATTTTACTGAAAGAAGACTTCATTTTAATTTAAAAAACAATTTAAACTGCATTCATAGATTTTTAAATAATTGCCTGGTTGAACCGGGACTCGAACCCGCTATACGAGAAAAAAAATTAACCTGTATCTTTATCATACCGATCGGAAGGCTTCATCATAAGGATTATTTTTTGTTAAATAACATAGCATGAGAAATAAAAGGAAGACCATGAATTTTAGCCTTTGATGTAAAATTTTGTTCAGAAAAATGAAAAGCTGACATTGGCGTATCGACATACAACTGACATGAACTATTACTAATGAGTACTCACTTGAGAAGTACGCATCATTTCCCGATCCTTACTATCCTTACCAATCCTTACTTATATTACCTATAAATGCGAAAGTGTGTTTGTTTGTTGATTTATTGGTTTGTATTTCAATCCCGCTGCAATTCGTAGCTCTGTTGCAGCGGGATTGAAGGATCATTTTTCTGAACAAAATTTTACATCAAAGGCTAAAATTCATGGTCTTCCTTTTATTTCTCATGCTATGTTATTTAACAAAAAATAATCCTTATGATGAAGCCTTCCGATCGGTATGATAAAGATACAGGTTAATTTTTTTTCTCGTATAGCGGGTTCGAGTCCCGGTTCAACCAGGCAATTATTTAAAAATCTATGAATGCAGTTTAAATTGTTTTTTAAATTAAAATGAAGTCTTCTTTCAGTAAAATGTTCCATCTACAATATTTAAGGTACTTCCCCTCCATGTGGCATAGCCGTGGGACGCCCTGTATATATGTTGTTCGAAAGTGTTTCAAATGGTAAAAACGGCTTGTTTTTAACCGACTTCCAAAAAGGAGGAGGTTATCAATTCGGCCGGTATATTTTTTTTTTTTTTTTTTTCTATGTATGTCCACCGATTACTCCGAGGTTTCTGGACCGATTCACGAGATTTTTTTTTTATTCGACAGAGGAAGCTCGCGAAATGGTCCCATAAAAATTTTTACCTTCAACTCTTCAAGCCTGATGCTGCAGGGGTATTTCCCCCCTAAATTATGGGACTTTAGGAACCGTCGTTTACGAATTGGTATGCTTGGCCTAAGCATATACTAGATCATAGAGCTCCAGGTCCTACTCTTCAATCCTGATGCTGCAGGGTACTGCCCACCTAAATTGTAGAGTTTTAGGAACTGCTAATCATGAATTGTTATTGTATGTAATAAGCATATACTACTCCATCGAGGTCTAGGTTCTAGCTCTTCAATCCTGATGCTGCAGGGTACCGCCCACTTAAAACTGTGAGGATTTAGGAACTTTCGCTTGCGAATTGATATTGTTAGTATCAAGCATATTCTACATCGTGGAATTCAAGGTCCTCGCTCTTCAATACTGATGCTGCAGGGGTACTGCCTACCTAAACTCTGAGGATTTAGGAACTGTCGTTTACGAATTGATATTGTTGGTACCAAGCATATACTACATCATAATGCTCAAGGTTCTAGCTCCTCAATCCTGATGCTGCAGAGTTGGAGGAATTACGAACTGACGCTTTCGAATTGATATTGTTGGTACCAACCATGGACTACATTATGGAGCTCCTAGTCCTAGCTCTTGTGTATTGTTAATAAGTACTGTAGGTACCAAGTGTAGAACTACATTAGTAGGTACCGTAGCGTTGGAGGGAGGGGAGAAAGAGAGCAGGAACAAGCTACACTAAAAAGCTTAAAATAAAAATTCTTTTCAAAAAACCGACTTCAAACGCCACTACAAAGTATTAAAATAATTTAATTTTGTACACGTTTGTTGAAGTCGGGCGGCTTAACTAGAAACGATGAAATCGTTGCGCGACGCTTATCTTATGGTGACATATAAGAGACACCTTTATTGAAATCGGGCGAGCATCGCGTATCGGTTTCATCGTTTCTATTTAAGCCGCCCGACTTCAACAAACGTGTACAAAATTAAATTATTTTAATACTTTGTAGTGGCGTTTGAAGTCGGTTTTTTGAAAAGAATTTTTATTACGATAACTTAAACATTTGATTTTTACATTTTTGTTAGTTTGTGCATGTTTTTTTTTATTTTTTATGTACATATAAGGATTTACAAGACAACATATATTAGAAGAAGTAGACATAGGTGAATTTTACACTTTTTTTGTTTAGTTTTTTAGTTTTTAAGGTGGATCTTATTAATTTTTTGATTATAGCTTTTACCCGCAGCTTCGTTCCCGCCATTTATTAAAACTAAGTAATCCGAAATGGTGATTCCCAAACAAAATTACCAATTTTGATTTTTTTGATTTTTAAGCTGTTATGTTAAGTTTTTCTATATTTTTTGTTTTAAACTACAAAGTTATTCAAATCACTCAAGCTTTTTTTGAGTTTTAGCCAGACTAACAAACAGCAATTGATTTTTATGTCTATAGATATAGATTAAATAATAAATAGCCTTTAAAGTATGGATTGAGATTTACCTATAAGTTGTATTCACTTGTATACAGGGATGATGCTTAGAAACAAAAATAACTAATTTGAAATAACGATGAATATAGTGAGATTATACGTACCTAATATAAAAATTTAATAATGGTAATTCAAACGAACATTATTAATTATTGTTGAACAGTGCTAGAGCTATCATTCTGCACGGAAGATTATGCAACAATAACTTTATCTTCTAAATAATAATTTATAAATTAAAATAAAAAAAAAATGCTTTAGAAGTCTGCATATAAATACTAAGTAGATCAAATACATCGTGATATTTAAGTAGGTAGGTATTGCCCTTGTACATAATGTTATTTCGTTTAAAATGATACACCGAGAATTTGTTTACCCAAAATCTAATCAAAATAATGAACCTACCACCCTTCTGTGTATCAATTTATAAACAACTCTAAGCACCAATCAATTATCAAAAAATGACGGTATTAACACTCGGAACATCTGACATGTGTTAGCAATATATTACTCAGTCGCGATTAGGTCGTCTCAGCTTCAGGAGGTGAAACATATATTAGTTACAAAGCCGTCAGCATCACGTGTTTACGATTATCGTTAAAAAGAAGAGCATATTTCGTCCACGAATCGCCCGCCTCCGATCCTATCATAGATTAAAAATATTTTACAATAGGTATACAACTGTGAATATTTATAACTGTGCTACTTCAGAAATCCTTATTTTAAAGATCGCCATAAATGTCACGAATTTAAATTGATACAAAAACAAATAAATAATTATGTATTAAAAATGTCCTTTCATGGTTTATTTAGTAGTTTTAATAGCTGACATTAATAGGCATTCCATTTTCATGTGGGCGTAAAAAAAAATAACTCGTGTGCAATAATTAATGCGTTATTGGCATTATAATGCCATGTCCTCTAGTATATTATTATAATGAGAATATAAATTATATTTTTAAGATCAAGATCAAATTAGCAATGCAAATAAGTTTAATGACTTGACGTGGCTGATGTATTTCTTGCTATTATGACGTCCAGTATATTCTCGTTATAGGTTTTATTTTTTGTGTAAATATTTAGTACTAATTAGTCCCTCTCAATACGTTCCTGAGCGAGCACAATACAATTAAAATTTTATTTTTATTTTTAAATTGATATTTTTGTAAACCTGCTCTAGAAATAATAAACTAATATCTGTGAATGTAGTTTCCCGGTAAAAAAATGTTGTTTTGAAGTTACAGAGATTCAAAGCCCATGTTCACATCTTTCTCTGAAAACAAAATAAAATAACAAATGCCTATTTAACATTCAAACTTACTTACGTTCTGATCCTCTGAAGTAAACTTTATGCAGACAGTCAAAGTGCACCAATAAAAATGCAAGATTCTCTGTTATGCGTTTTATTATAATTTATGTTATTATTATTTATTGTTTGGTTTATATCGTAACCTGGCTTATTCTTAAACTAGATGATGCTCGCATCTTCGTCCGAGTGGATTGAACTTTATTGATACCCGCGGGAAATCTTTAATTTTCCGGGATAAAATATAGCCTATGTGTTAACCTTGGATATGAGCTATCTCTGTTCCAGATTTCAGCCAAATAGCTTATTCGCGTATTCGCTTTTATAATATTAGAGTGTTGTGATGTGATAATAATTTTGGAGTAGGAGAGGACATAGCAATTAATGGTTTCGTTAATCTATCGTTAAGCGTAAATAGGCAATCATCGTGCTTTGAGAACTCCAAACTTTGAGAGACTTATGAATCTCCACAGACAATAACACGTATCTGAAGTTTGACAGACTAGGTCATCACATCGCCATTTCAATTTCTGCCTACTGTCAGTTCTCTCCAGAGCTTTCTCTTTGGTCACCGCAGTCGGACAAGCTGTTTGTTTTACATACAGAGTTTATGACACCAATTAGGAGCCTAGCTTATTAACCGGCGTTAAACATACGAAGTAACGACTCTCCGAAGTGTATCCATTTGTTTTGATAGCGGCCCCGCTGACGGTATTTTTGTGTTCGATTGGCCATCGCTTGTACTTAGGTTACTTGGTAGAAAGTGTTTGGTTAACGAATTTATGTTTTGACTGACGGTTAAATGTTTAGTGCTTTTTTTTTTACGGTGTTTTATATAACTTCGCTTTGCTCGCGACTTCGTTGGCCGCTTTTTAAGTCCACAAACAGACGACACACAATCCGTTGTGATTTGTGAACTTTTGAATCAGTACAAATAAAATCCTTACTTAATATTATAAATGCGAAAGTGTGTTTGTTTGTTTGTTTGTTTGTCCTTCAATCACGCTGTATCAGAGCTACGGATCGACGTTACTTTTTGCATGGGTATAGTTGGGGACCTGGAGAGTGACATAGGCTTTTTATCCCTGAAAGTCAAAGAGTTTCCGGATAATTTAAAGTTAACAAAAACATTCGAAACGTAAAAATAACAAAACTTTGAAAAAATTTGGTAGTGACAATTGCGAGCGGTACGTTGCTATCTGTACTAAGAGGGTCTGACTTGAGTTGCGGTGCGAGGCGAGGTAGCGGCCAACTTGAGATGGAAGGGTAGTAACCTAGGTAGGTACTTCGCGTATTATTAAAAGCTCTATAAAACGAAAAACGAAACTAAGATTCAGAATGACTTTAAAATGTTGACGTCATGAACACAACGGACAGACGGACTGACAGTTTATAAATTAAAAATGACAAGCGCTCGCGTTAACTCAACGTCTCAATACGCCTAATGGAATCTTGATGAATGGAATCCGCTGAAACTTTGTGAAATTATTTTGATGGCTGAGTAGAATAGTTTTTTTAGGTAGTCAGTTGTTTCTGAGTCAGAAAGTTTAAGAATTTTTTGGAGTTCCGTACTCAAAGTGTGCCAACGGGGCTCTATTACTAAGCCTTTGCTAGGTAGGTTACGTAGCCTTATACTGCAAGTCTCAAAGTAATCCTACACTGTCTCACAGTCTCCGAGTAAGTTAAACTAGGAATAAATTTAACGTTTTGACTGTTTTTGTATTGGAAATCTGTCCCAACGTCAATATTGGTTACTAGCTTTTGCCCCCGCGACTTCGTCCGCGTGGAATTATATTTTGAGGTGGAATTTTCAAAAACTATGACACACGTACTTTTCATTTTTATTAACTGAAAGCTCAAATACCAACTTTGTGGAAACAGCTTGAAAAATGACGGAGTTTCATATAAACTTCCATCCCCTATTTAAACCACTTAGGGGTGGAATTTCCAATGATCCTTTCTTAGTGTGCGCCTACGTCATAAAAGGAACCAACTGTAAAAATTTCAAGTTTCTAACTTCAGTAGTTTAGGCTGTGCGTTGATATCTCAGTCAGTCAGTCAGTCAGGACTTTGAATTTTATTTATATAGATTATGTTATTACATTGCGATTGAGAAAAATCTGTCAAAAATCAGTTAAAAGTGTCTAAATGTAGGCTGTCTGGCGAACAGTGAGAAGCAAATAGTTTGTTTACAATTTGATTTGAAACCTAAATTAGCTTTTAAAATATAGCCAATAGGTACAATAAAAATGAAAATATATAGGTTTACATTAAAGCGATTTTCTGAATCGCGAAAACACTAATAATTTGAATTAAAACAACATCTCAACTGATCTGTTTCTGTCGGAGTTTCCACTCTCAGACGTGACGGACGCACAGACGGCTCGTTTACCCCCGATGACAGGCATTCGCGTTTAATCAACGGTTTAATGCGCCTAATGGAGTTTGTACAAGGAATTCCTGAAATTGTTACTCGCACGAGTTTGTACTCGACCGGATTTTTTTGCCGAACCTAGCTCAAAATTCGGACGCACCTATCGATGTGAATTTGATTGATCCTATGGTGTCGATACACTTTTACAACTTGACTAGCTCTTGTCCGTGACTCCACTAACGGTGGTCCTAACCCGATGTGCGTTAAAATATAAAATAAAATCCCTAGTAAAATAAAAGAAACTAAGAATGATACGGCGTTTATCAATTCCCTAAAAAAATTCCTTATAGATAAAGCCTATTATAAAATTAATGACTTCCTTAATGAGTAACTTGGCGTCCGTCTCTCTACTAAGCCAATATTTTGCTATGCCCCAACGGGGTTCTGATGTAAAGGGTAGTCTCTAGTTTTTAAGAATCATTGTACCTATGACATTGGAATGCAAAAAATAAATAAATGAAATGAAATGATTCAATCCGCGTGTAGTTAGTAATTTAAACGTAAAAATTTCTTTTTACAAAACTGACTTCAAACGCCAGAAAACAAAGTGTATCAATTGTGCCTATAAAATTTGAAGAGTTCCCTCGATTTCTCCAGGTCACGATCATCAGATCCTGACCTGATGACTATGGGACCACCCTTTCAAATAAAAAAAGAATTTTCTAAATCGGTCCAGGCGTCTTCTAGTAATCGGAGAACATATATATAAAAAAAAAGATTCCGACGAATTGAGAACCTCTTCCTTTTTTGTTTGAAGTCGGTTAAGAATCCCTATATTTTTCTGCGATTATCCCTTGTTGAGTCTTAACTAATTGTCATAAGAGCCACAGGATGGCCTAAGTATATGAAATAAATTTTATTTTTGAATTTTGAATATGGTTAACTATCATTCAAGAAAAACCCGACGATAAATGTGAACTTTCGAGAGTTGATAATATTTAATTGCTTAAAATGCACATAACTTCGAAAAGTCAGAGATGCGTGGAATGATGATGATAAATGATGGAATGGAATCCCGGACCACCAGAAAAGAAGGCCGCAGTCTTAACCATTATGCCATGACTGCCTAGGAAATAAAAAATGAGTTTGAAAACGCACTTGGTAAATCTCACCCCCTCTCTTATAGACACAACCTTATCACTTGTAAATAAAGAAAGAAAAAAGGAAACAAAGCGGTCCAAAGTGCCTTATACAGGGTGACGCATAAAGGAAGTCGGAAGCACATAAACCCCGCTGTTTACTGCCGCCCGCGCTGATAAGGAGCATCCTTTATAGTCGAGCTCGTGATAGCGCGGTGAATCAGAAAGGTAAGGGCTGAAGCGACCTTTCAAGGGTTAAGTGATGTTTTGTTTGTTGACAAATGGGAGATCATTGGAATTTGTAATAGACAAACCTACTTACTTATATTTTTTCATATCGTAGTTGAAAAGGTTGTTTAAAACCAAAAAAAAAACATACTGAAATAAAATAGGCTCAGTAATTTTTCAGGAAAATGATAACAAATAATATTCATTAACATTCTTTTTACAAAACCAATTTCAAACGCCACTAAAAGTATAACAATTGTGAAGAGTTCTCCCGATTTCTCCAGGATTCTATCATCAGATCCTGACCTGATGACAATGGGACCACCTGGGAAGTAAACCCTTTCAAACAAAAAAAGAATTTTCCAACTCAGTCCAGGCGTCTTCGAGTAATCGGGGAACATACATAAAAAAAAACTAGGTATAAATGTACCTCAGAGATACCGAAGAATGTTGCTCGCGATTTTATCAGTTAAAAGTTCCAAACAAAATTTCTCATCAAAACAGCAAAACAGCCATCTCGCCGACACGCGTGTTTGTCAGTCTGTCTGTCACGGCGGAGGCCGTCTTCATCTAATGGATTTGGCCTGTGAAATGTTTACATAATATCTTCAAGTTTCTTTGAATAAAGCGAAGGACTTTTAAAAATATGTTTTCTTCAAACGTCGGCTTCTCGCTGTTAGTGAACGTATTTGTCTGACAACTTTTTTATTTCACATTTTTTTGCGTTTTATTTTTAAAAAATTGTTGTAATTAAGTAAACAGCGCACCCCATTATCACTTGTCACTTACCATCAGGTGAAATCGCAGTCAAGGACTATCTTGTTAGTGAATAAAAAAAAAATAATGAAGAAACAAGTGTAAATTGAAAAAAAAAAAAAAAAACACCCTTGACATGTAAAATATTCACCATTTTGTGGTGGCGGCTATCTTAGATTTGAAATTTGTCATAGTGTTTAGTATTCTACTAGTCAAGCCCTTTCATTTGATACCCATATTGATAACACCCCGTCGGTCGTTTTTGTGTCGGGGGTTAAAAACATGTTTTTCACATTATATTTTGAAAATGGTGCCAAGCAGCCAGTGTAACTCTGCACAGTGTAAAAAGAACTTTGAATCTGTGGATCCAACTTCCCGCGACAGTGTTCCCACTAAACTACAACATGGGGTTATTCAAGGGGCGGACCAACAAATTCTTAAAAAGCCTGCAACGCTTTGGTGGTGCCTCTGGTGGTACAAATGTACATGGGCGGCGGTAATCACTTAACATCAGGTGACCCGCCTGCTCGTTTGCTCGCTAAAAATATAACTAGTGGTTCGCCCCGAACTGAGACCTCGCGATATCCCATAATTCCCAAAAGTTTTAATTATTTATTGTAATAATTAACTTTTAACATTAGACGCAATAAAAAAAATAATAGTTGACATAAAACTGTTTTACTGACACAGCGCCATCTATTACCATTATTGTGAAGCTATTAGCATTTAAAATTAAATAAATTCGTTTCTTTATAACATTTATCTAATTTTAGTATTTGTTGTTCAAGTACAGGATATAACTGAATTTTCAACCAAGTTTCACGTTCTAATATTCAGTAATTCTGAAGTTATAGGGCTCTGACAGACATTTGGACGTACACACTTCTCTGTCTAGTAGGCAAGCGCATTAGTTGACTCAGAGAACTCGCTTCGCTCGTTCAAAAAAAAGAGGAAAGAGACAGCGACTCGGTGGCTAAGCCGCGGCGACAGCGCGTGGCGGCTTCAGAGAGGCTGCGCTAATCCGTGTTCCGCGCGACTGTGCGATGATTATCTGCCCAATGCGGCCGCTGCGAGCTGTATCCACGCTGACAGGCCCTCGGATATTATTACGTCCGGTTCGGGTAAACTCAGCTTAGAATAAGTACAGGCAGTGGCGTGCACAGGATGTACTACAGGGTAGGCAGATGATCCAGAATGGAAAAAATTTTGGTGCGAATTAAAAAAAAAACTTAAGGGTAGGCATTGTACAAATTATAAAAAGCCTACCCTTAAGTTTTTCTAACTCGTACTGGCGATTTTCTCCATTTTATATCATTTTTCCGCATTATGCCTACCCTGTGTGCACGCCACTGAGGGTAGGCAAATTATGTGGTTATAGCTAAGTTACAGCGGTGATAAATTAGTGCTCAAGATTCTGTCTGTGTCGAGAGGAGTATGTCTCATTTTGGAGGGGGTCTCCTTTTCCTAATATTTCAGAGTTACTATTTAAAAAAAATTCCATTTCATCAGGCCAACTTGTGGCTCTTATTACACGTCATAAATCTACCACCGGTTCGGAATGCAGATTCTGCTGAGAAGAGCCGGCAAGAAACTCAGCAGTTGCTCTTTTCAAAAAAAATGTTTACAATAATATTTAAATAATTTGATTAATTTCTTTATTTCTTTTAATAAAGAATATATTAAAAAAAATATTGCCTACATAGAGTGGACTATGGCCTAAACCACTTTCGGTTTAGGTTAGTTCTACCAATCTAAGGGGAGACCTAGTGGGCCGGACGCGACAAAATGTTAAGATTCGGCAAATCGGTGCTTGCTCTTTGTAAAAAAATAACGCCGAATCGGCGATCAAGCTCTTATTAGATAAAAATTCTTTTCCAAAAAACCGACTTCAAACGCCACTACAAAGTATAAAAGCTTCCTCTGTCGATTAAAAAAAAATCGCGTGAATCGTTTCAGAAACCTCGGAGTAATCGGTGGACATACATAGGAAAAAAAAAAGATACCGGCCGAATTGATAACCTCCTCCTTTTTAGAAGTCGGTTAAAAAATAATAAAACCACTACGGGATTTACTATGACGCAGTGACGAGATTGTGACGATTACAAGCACCTGGTTGATTGGCTGAAATTATGGCATACCTACTCTCTACATCAGTGCATTCCAACCAATAACGAGAGAATATCAGCCAATCAAGGAAGGTTGCGATCATCACGCTAGCAACTAGCATCAATTTTATACATTTTCACAGCAGACTTAGTAGCGATATACTTACTTAATGTGAAAAATTCACTATTCATATGAAACGTGACGATGACGAATTTAAAGTTAAAACATAACAGAAAAAGGAAAATTTTTGTGCTATACATTAACCACACCACCATACAGAATAGGTACCAATTCATTTCATTTTTATCACATGTACTCTGACAAAACATCTCTTTAAAAGCGATTATCTCGCCGGGACCCGCTCGGAGTGACACATAAATAAAATAAAAACGGAAATAAAGAGGCAATAAAAAAAACAAAGATTATGCGCACTCTCCCTTAAGAAGGAGATATGCGTAAACTTTCCCTGAGCCAATGAAGTAGACCACTAGGTCCAAACTCCAAACAGTAAATGCAGGCTGTGTTGTATACTTAAAGCTGTCGCGAGTGCACGTCATTATTTTCTACTTAACTGCTCTATGATCGTAATAAAGCTAATGTGTATAATTGACATGTATGATAATTATATCATGTATGATATATTTAAGCCTCATGTGTACGTTTTCAAAAGACTTTAGACTTTAAGTTTCAGAAAACTGATAACGGGCTTTCCCAAGTTTCAAACCTTAATTAGTCCAGTGTTTAAGTCCAAAGTAGCAGAAAGACTAGCAGACAAATCTAAAGAGATTTCTTCTCGCTGAATTTCCAATACATTAAAGCGTTACTTTTACCGGTGATAGAGTCTTGACTCATGGTCTTGAGTCATAAAAGTCACAAGTTAGCTTACTTGAAATAAATCCTATTATAATATTTTAAAAGCGAAGATGTGTATGTTTGTTACTCAATCACGTCACAACGACTGAACCAATTTGGCTGAAATTTGGCACAGAGATAGACTATAGTCTAGAATAGCACATAGATTACTTTTTATCCCGAGAAATAAGAGAGTTCCCGCGGGAATAAAAATCTCAATCCGCGTGAACGAAGTCGTGGGTATCAGCTAGTAATTTATAATTTTACTAAGTCGCTAAGTCAACTCTGGAGCGCGATACTCGAAGTGCGCGGCACATCAAAGCGGCGCCGCCTTTGATCTGCCGGCTCTCAAGTATCAAGAAGCTGCGTCGGTAGTCTCTAGTCAGGATGCGGTTCTGGATACACTGTGGATGTATACATTGCACATGGCACTGGCATGTACGTGTGGCTGCCGTCGTATTCATTCAAAGCATACATTTTATTTATTTACCTACTAGCAGCTACACAAGCGAGTTACGCTCTATATTCTGTAAAATTATTATGAGATACCATTTTTGCATTTGCTACACATTATTTATAAAACTAGCAAATACTTAAATTATTGTATTTGTTATATATTATTATTTAAATGTATGTATTATAGATTTATAAAACTAGCCAACACTTGAATGAATAAATTATGTAGTACTGAAATTATATACTAATCCTACTAATACTCGTATATATATGCGAAAATATATGTATACATATATGGATGGATTGATGTTTGTTACTCAATCACGCCGCAACTACTAAACCAATTTGGCTGAAAGGCACAGAGATAGCTACAAATGCTGCACTGGTAGCATGGGCAGGAGACAAAAGTTTTATCCCCCGATTTTATCAACTGACAGGGGATAAAATTATCTTTTCCCTATGCTAAAGCATGGCGACAGGAGAAGGCGATGTATATTTCTATAAGTATATCCACTAAGTGTTATTTCTACCGCTGTGCCCATGCTCGACGGGTGGACTAAGCGAGGGGATAAACATTTTATCCTTTTCCCGGGGATAAAATTTCTCCCGCCCATGCTACCAGGCCTGGAATACATAGGCTACTTTTTATATCAGAAAATTCAGAGAGCTCTCAAGGGAGTTAAAAAACATGAAAATCATCATCATCAAATCATGCCTAATTATCCTGCCTAATTAGCGGTTCTGCTAATTAGGAATATAAATATTGCATAATGTTTAATGTTACGCAAAATAAATAGTTTACGTTAGATTTGTTACGTAAAAGCTAGATTCAACACCATAAAGAGATGATAATAATTGATAACCAGAGAGGTGTATCTAGGAAACTTTATCTTTATTTTAAGTGAACAATATGTTGTTGAAAATAAATCTTAATAATAAAGCTTTTTGAATGTATTCAGTATTACGATAGCATAAATTTATGTTCACCTGACTCTAAATATTAATATAAGAGCGCTAACATAATTTATTCATAGTCTTATAATTAAGTTTTCTTTTAAAGTTATTGCTGCAAAATTACCATAGCTAATCTAAATGTTTTGAAAGTTTAAATTATTACCATCTTAATGTAGCTATCTAAAAAATACTAAAAAAACACCTATTTTTCTAAAATTTATCGCCCATATCCTTTGCATTTAGGAATCATTAAGAGACTGTCTGAATTAATTAGAATGTTTATCTATTTGACGATTTAAAAGCATAATTGTAACGCATAAAATTGAAATTTTATACGGCAAAAATTTAATAAATAAATTCACGATTTCTAGACAAGTACCAGACTGGAATAGAAAAAAAAGATTAGACGGAGTTATGGAGTAATATCGCCCAAAAAAATATACGCGTCGAATTGAGAAATTCCTCTTATTTTAAAGTCGGTTAAAGATCGAGATCTTCGCTGTCGCTGTTGATCAAAAAAAATATTACTACTAGCTAGGTAAAGTATACTTACTTCTTCCTAGATAAAGCATCTTACCTTTGTGCTATCGCTCTCTAGCACTTAAGTCTTTTAATGTTAATAATTTTGTTAAAAAGCTATGCTTACACACTTATTAATCTGCACATATAACTTATACAAGCAAAAACTAATAAAGATTGCTTGTTAGTTCTGGAATCCTTAAAATTAAATTGTACTTGTAACTTGGTGATGGAGAGGAGACCCCATACCGGAAAGCACAGTGGAAAATCTCCCACTTGGTGGACCGACGACTCCAGGCGCGTTGCAGGAAGTCACTGGATACAAGCGGCGCAAGACTGAGATCAGTGGAATTCCAAATGGACATCTTTCAATTGATAAAGAAGAAGAAACCATTGTAATTGAACCTGGGACCTCTCATCCAAGCATACGAAGCCAAAGTATTTTCTAAAATAGTTATTTCGTCTATCTTTATTGATTTCTAAATATATACTGACTAACTGATATCAACTGATTGATCTATCAGCACAGCTCAAATCACTTAACGGATCGGGGTGAAAGGCATACAGATAGCTATTATGACGTAGGCATCCTCTTGAAATTTCAAGCCCTAAGGGGCTAAAATAGGGGTTTGAAAATCGACCTTAACGTGAGCGAAGTCGCGGGCAAAAGCTAGTATATAATATAGCGCCATTGAGTCTCATAAATTGCACAATAGGTACAATGTCCGCATGAATGTGTTTGTAAACTTCGTAAACAAAGCAATCAATGTCGTTACAACTTCTGTGTCACATAATTATCAGTGTAAATTATTACGTTACATTAAAACGGTGACGTCAGCAACTCATATAAAACGTGTTGGTTATATTCGTGATCGCATAATAGACTGCGCGAGATTTTAAAGAGGTGGCAGAGCTGTACGATGAAGCTGCATCGAACGCGTTGACAAAATTCTGTCGTCGCGATTTCAGCATCTACAGAAGCACACGCGGCAACTTCACACCTCACGACCGCAGCCCAGCTTACAGATAATATTATTATATACATATAGGTACATTTTTAAAAAAGTTTTAGGTAATTTTTTTTTCTGATACTTAGGTAGGACCTGCTTATGTTGGCAAAATATCCCAGATTTTGCAAATTCATATCAAAGGTGTTGCACTGGTGACCTCGAATCGGAAAGCAGTGTTGGCGGGTGCCAATCAACCCGGTGCGGGATGTCGTCGGTCAACCAGTAAGGGGGGTCCCTTACTGGTTGGCCGACGACATCAGACGAGTCGCAAGGAGCCGCTGGATACATGCGGCGCAAGACCGAGTCAGGTGGAAATCCATGCAAAATACCTATGTGCAGTGGACGTCCCATTGGTTAATAAAGTAGGGGATAAAACGGATCGTTTCTAATATCATAAATGCGAAATTGTGTTTATTTCTTCGTTTATCCGTCAATCAAGCTGCAAGAAAGCTACGGATCGATGTAATTTTTATACAGTTAAGACCTAGAAAGTGACATGGCTACTTTTTATCCCGGAAAATCAAAGAGTTCCTGCGTGATTTTTGAGCGGATGAATTTTTATTTTAAAAGAATATTAGTCAAACTGCTTTAGCCACGGCTAAAGCCTCCCACCAGACCCGACCATAGACAATTCAGAAATTATTCCCAAATTGTCTCCCCAGACCTCCCAGTTATAAGTCCACAGCGTTCACCACTACGCCAAGGAGGTCGTCAAATGCATGTAAAAGACAAAAGAAGTTCAGCCGTGAAACTAACACAGTAATAATATTAGGGCGTAACATATTGCGCTCCCGACTGTACTCGGCTCATAATATTTCAACGCCGGCGAATGCACCGCGTAACATGATGTATGGTGACAGACGGACAGATAAATTGCTCATAATTTATTGTATGGAAGCCGCTGCGAGGCTAATTACGAGTGTTGCAAACTTGACTCACACTGTTGAAGAGAAAAATGATTTGTGATTATTGTCTTAGTGGCTTAGCTAGAGGCGGCGAAATAATTATGGGTATCGGTCTTGCTGGGTGATTAAGTATTTTATTTTTATGATCTCACAGCAGTAATAATGTAGTGGTTAGGATTGCGTGGGGTATGAGAACACTGCCATACAGCTTCACTACATCGTCACTTACCATCAGGTGAGATCGTAGTCAAGGACTATATCTTGTTATCAAATACGAGTACTAGCTGATGCTCGCGACTTCGTTCGCGTGGAATTTGTTTTCAAGATCCCGCGGGAACTATAATGTTTTTCGGGATTTAAAGTAGCCTGTTTTAATCCAAGGTAATAAAATGAAATTTAAAATAATCTATCTTCATTTTAAATTTCAGCCAAATCGGTCCAGTAGTTTTTGAGTTTATTCATTACAAACATACACACAAAAATACAAATCTTTCCTCTTTATAATAGTAGTGTAGAAGTGTAGATGGTTGAGCGAAGCAATTTTTTTTTTTTTTGAAAAGAGCAACCACTGAGTTTATTGCTGTCTCTTCTCGGCAGGAAAGGCATTCTGAACCAGTGTTAGATTCATCGACGATTCAAAAGTACTTGTAAAAGTTTATTTGAAAAAAAAAAATATTTCTATTCTATTTATCCAATAAAAAAAGAAAGTTCGACTGCAGACGACGAGGTCCCGGGTTCGATTCTCGGGTCGGGCCATACAATGTATTGGGTTTTTCTGTTAAGAAATTCTCAGTATTCTAGCCCGGAGTTGGGATGTTTGCGGTAAGTCAGCCCCGTGCCTCGGAGAGCACGTAAAGCTGTCGGTCCTGCGCCTGATCTCTCTCCGGTCGTGTCGGCTTTCCGTCCCATCGGACTATGAGAGTAAGGGAATAGAGAGTGCACCTGTGTTTGCGCACACACTTGTGTACTATAATACCTCCCGCGCAGATGGCTAATCTCTGTGGAGATTGGCCGCCGTGGCCGGATTGGTGGGTGATGATGATGAATGTTAGCCGTATGTTTATCCATCTTGTCCATCCTCTCATAGTCCATCTTGTCATCAATTTTTTTTAAATCTCTAATTCAGGAGAATGGTGAGAAAAAATGGATTGCTAATTCTTTGTGTAAATAAAATTACCCTAAAACATGATCCTAGATGGCGTTACTAGGATCGTTAGATAAATAACATTATTGTAGAAATCGGCGATATGTCGTATTTTTACCCGACTGCGCGACGTAAAGGAGGTGAGGACGTAATGTGTTTTAATTATTCTGATTCGTCATAGTTTTTTAGTAACTTTTTATTTATCATAAAATTTTTTGAGCATATCAACCGTGCTTTGGAAATAAAGCTATATATTACAGATTGCATTTCTACTTATAAATAACGGATTTAAAACAAAAACTAGCCAAAACGAAGCCGTTGTTATACAACTGGCAGTTCTTTAATTCAATTCATTTTGCAACATATTAAGGCTTTATGGAGAATAATTCCGTAGAACATAAAGTAGAAATAATATCCACCTTAAGTGGAAGTATCTGCCATTACAATAAATCACCAGACATGGCTGCGTGGAGTCGTAGTCGGAACAAGAAATTGAAACGAAAGTTCAAATTAAATATGTACGTATATTTTTCATTTTTATGCACTTCATAACAACAACTCTTTGTTAACAGATACTCATTGCAACTATTACAGTGATTTAATATTCTAGTACACGCAATTTAATCCACTTTTCTGCTTTAAAATTTATATTTTAACACGATGCTTTTATCTTTAACATTTTCTGTAGATTTGTGCAACTTTATGGGAGCTTATTAAGTTCATGTTTCGAATCAAAAGTGTTTTTTAAACAATACATTGAAATGAGAATTATATAAATTGAAATGAGAATATATTTATATTCAATATATATTTTAGCGAATATAATTACTGCAAAGATATGTTTAATATTTTGCCGAATATACCCAAAAATATACAGTCGATTAATAAAAAAATACAAACACAATTAACAATCCTCACTAATTAATTGCAACAACTTAAGTTAGGAAATTAATTAAATTACATTACTATAGATTTGGTACATAAAAATTCAGTTAATCTAACTAGAAAACAAAAGCCGCAATCGCGGGACGAAGCGATAGCGGGCCAAATCAGTGCCCTAAGTGTAAATTTTCATGTCAATAAAGTGACACCTGAGTTACGTTAAATCAAGGGAGATGTCAAATCACGAAGTTTGTCCATAAGGAATTAAAAAGTACCTTTGTAAGATTATGTACTTCGTCACTCCATCCATAATAATAGACGAGATATTATTTACTGCTAAGTCACTGTCACTTTTGTCACGTTGGCAAATCTCATATTAACCTTGAAAGTTTACACTAGAGCCTCAGTGCACGTAACGTTACAAAATATATTACAAGTTAGAGATCACAGCTTTCGCACCCCGCTGGGGTTCAAGTCCGTCGTTGATATGAGCCGACTAGAAACTAGAAGAGCACTAACTTATATTTACACTGTCTTCAGTTCCGAATGTCCTTTTGGCATGGGCGTTAGTGGTCGGCGCCCCCCTTCTTGTGTGCGTGGAGCGCCGACGGACCTCAAGGGTGGAGCGGCCGCGGCCCGAACAGCGGGTACGAGGGAAAATACGCTGCGAGCGACGGGTGCGGCGGCAGGGGGAACGGGAGGGGAGGCGACGACACCAGGTGAGACGGCTTGCTGTATGGATGGAATCGTGGCGTCAGTGGCGACAAGGGCGGTGTTGGATACGTCCTCTGAAGGAGAGGGTGAGTTGCACTTAACATTGACAAACTTGGACTCGATTCACCACTAGCAGTGTGCGATCTTAAATGCTGAAGTAGTTCCTCCGATGTCGCAAATCTCTTTCCACAATAAGCAGAGTCGCCGGCCATCCAACTGCATACGAATGGCAGTTGTGACGCGGCGGCTAAGGCAGCCAGTTGAGCGTGGGCGTACGCAGCCGCTGCCGGATGGCCAGTCGGTAAATGAAAAGGCGTCTTCGCGTGGTCACATTGAGCACAGCCAGCGGGACACACCGCAGATTTGAGCAAATGCGAACTTAGAGAACACCCAGTGCAATACGGGTCTCTACAAATACCTAGATCGCTTCCCGGTGCTTTCATTCTTGCATACGCGAGGTATGGATTAAGTCCATTTTTCAACGCGTGATGTTGCGCTGCCATAAGACTACTCGTCATTAAATCCATAGGTAGCGGAAATCCAGTAGGGGGCAGCCCTCCGAGAAAAGCCGATGAAGAAACAGGTACGCTAGGCTTGAAACTGGACGATTCTTTGGTATCCATAGACGACGATAGTGAACTCGGTGGGTACGGTAACTTGGACGCTGAACTAGAAGAATCTGTCGATTTGGCTTGAGCGGGTGAGTGTAGACGTAAAGGACTGGATCTTTCGTCGGATTTTTCAGACGGTGATTTGCGTTGCGCCGGCGGAGGCGTCCTCTGAGAGGATGAACTTTGGTTGCTACTACATCGCGCTTGGACAGGAGTCGTCGATGCGCTTCCTTTCGAGGACGGTGTTTTGGAGTGAGCGTTAACAGACGAGGCTCTATCCTCGGGAGTTCTAGTCTTTTCTCTCGTCAGGCACGATTCGTAAGGCTTAAAGCTCGGTTTGCTGTCCATATGAATTTGTTTGTCTTCGTACTTCTTGCTGGCCTTCTCCGCGGCGGAGATGAGCTTGGGGTTGGGCGTGTCGGCGCCGATCGCGCTGCAGGTCTGCGCCAGGAGCGCCAGGGGGCTCTTTTTCGCGTCGAGCTGCAACAAAGAGGTTTATGAAATGAAACGTCGGTTGCGAGTGACGGCACAAAGGCGGCGAGGGTGCCCGGGGCGAGAGGGCGGAGGGAGAGAGTGCAATCACGCGGCCGACGCGCCATTATCCGCGCGTCTGGCAGCCGTCGGCCCCGCTTGACATTTCACTCGGTTCCCGCATGATGTAATCTCGCAGTGAAAAGGCCAATTTGTGCCGCTGAATTTGCGGCGCGCCTGTACTTGCCGCGCTGTCACGTCTATTATCACGGCTCGGCGTTAGTTTGAACGAGCATTCGGGGGAGGATTTTGTTTTATGTTATGCGAGTCGGCGCTACTTCGCACTTACCATACGTTCATAAACTTTACTGGAATTATTTTTTTATGAGTCGTATTAATTAGCTCAAGAGTAGTCAAGGTAATAAAGACTAATAATAAGGACTAATAAAGTAGTAATTAGGCAGGACAATTTTGTCCAAACTTTTATATGTTTGCACTCATTAAAATAATAAATATGTCGGCATTTTAATTTTGCCTAATCCGTATTGCCCACTTTGCATAAATTAACTATAATTAAAAATTGCTTTTAATATTTTATTTTAATTAACAAATAAAATTTAAATTAATATTCTAAAAGTAGACCGAGGGGATCGAGTGGTTTTAAATATTTTTAATTAGTAGGTACATACCTACTACCTACCTACATGTCATTATAAAAATAATTATTATAAGTTTATTTTAAAACCCGCCCCTATCTATTAGGTAGGTACTTAATAGAAAAAGAACTATTGAATGATCAATAAGAAATAACTATGAAAAAGAGAAAGATTTGGCTTATTATACAATGTGTTTATAGATAGATCTACAGAGATATCTATCTGTACCAATCGGTTCAGTCGTGATTGACAAACAAAAATCCATTCAACCATTCATCCATCCAAATTTTCGCATTTATAATATTAATAGGATTTTCGCATTTATAATATTAATATTGCAAGTTATCAGTAAACAAGAAACTATTTAAGTATAGTATGTCGAATGATTAAGATCATAAGAACGTGTACAAAGATAAAAGTCTAAAAAAATAAAGAAAAACAATGGTGATATAATAAACAATTAATTAGTTAATCAGTCATAGCTAAAAATGTACTTATTACCTACAGTTATTAAGAAAAATGTCAATTGTAAAAAAGATATTGCAGTCTTTCGTTAAGCGTTAATATTAAATTAAACGCGTGGGAGTGAAAAATATATTATACAGAGTTTTATTAACGTCGACATAATTTATATTTCAACAGAAACGGTCCGTTTCCAATCCATCATTTTAAATTGAATGTCTCACTCGGAATATTGCATGTTTTATAGCCATACTTTTCGACTTGAAATTACATATTTTAACTCCTTGGAACATTTCCAGTGCTTAGTTTAAGCTATTCAAACAATTTGTTACCTTATTAATATTCTGAATTATTTATTGATAGTGGATGTAATTATATTAAAGCGGGCTGTAAATATATTCATTTGAATAAAAAACACCTTGTGATAATTTTTATTACGTAATTTCTGACGCGATGTACCTACTTGCGTATGTATGTTTTAGCAATTTAGTTCTAATTTATATATTTCCTGTTTTGATAACTTTTCATCTGTTCCTTTGTTTTTATAATCGCGTTGAAACATTTTAATGACTGTACTTCTCCGTATTTTGAGTTAATATTGTATGATTGATGTTTACAATTTTCTAATATATTTTACTATTATTTATGTAAACTATCATTGTTTTTTATTTTAAAGTATCTACTTATTAATCCAAACTATGTATCAAAAGTTTAATGACCAATCTTAAACTTTTAAGTTTGTTTCCTTTTTTGCTAACTAACTTCAGCTTTAATTGACAAAGCTATTAAATATATTTGATATAAAACTACTAGATTTAGTTTTTTATCACCCATTTATCATTTTTTATTAGCAAATGACGGAACATGGGTGTGAATTGACGTGTAATGAAAACTTACCGTAGTCGGTAAAGGCGACAGGTAATCCGGTCGCAAATACTGGTTACTGGACGTGAGCATATTGCTCCACAACAATGTATCCTTCTCCAGTTTAGAAACGGTTAATCACACAACACTTCACGATCCAGCCTGTCAGCACATCACTCACAAGTCACTGCGAACGCGGGGTGTGAACACGTGCGTCACCCACGGCGGTCGGCGTTGAACTGAGCTTGTTTCTGACGCGCCCCCCTCTCTGACACGTTGTCACTCGTCGCCGCGCCATTTTTGCATTTTGTGTACTTTGCGGGAGCTTTGGCGTCTTATCCCCACCGCTGTTTGACACCCCGTTTGTTAGGCGTCTCGCTCACGCGCGACAAAAATTACCAGAACGCTGCACGCCAGCCGCGGCGTTTTGATGAAAGGATTATGCAGGGTGAAATTTTCGGAGCGGTCAGCGAGGCGGCAACCCGACTTTGATGACATTGAAATCATTTCTGGTAGGAGGCTTTGGCCGTGGCTAGTTACCACCCTACCGTCAAAGACGTGCCGCCAAGCGATTTAGCGTTCCGGGACGATGGCGTGTAGAGACCGATTAGGGGTATGGGTTGAATTTACACTGCTATACCCCTTCCAAGTTAGCCCGCTACCATCTTAGACTGTATCGTCACTTACCATCAGGTGAGATCGCAATCAAGGGCTATCGTGTCATCGAATAAAATTAAAAAAAAAGCACCAACTATGAAATGCATTTTTGTGTCTTTGACATCTTTTTTCAAATAAGACTAGTGTGCTGTCGATCGTGAAGGTGAAATTATGAGCTTGATATCATAGCGGAAAAGACCACTAAAATTGTTGAGAAACTCTAAAAAATAAATATGTTTGGAAATTAAAAATTTTATTAAGTTCTTTTTGGTTGACGGCTTTGTTAAAAATTTAAAAATGAAAGGATAATCAAAGATCTACTGAACAGCAGCTATAGATTTAAAAATAGAAAAAAAAAACAATTAGATTATAAATTACTTGGATGATTCAGTTGATGACAAATCGTCGTCCTGTCTTAGATTTTTAATTTTAAATTAAACGTTTTTTATATCAAAAGTTAAGTAAATATTTCAAAAGTTATAAAATTTTTCCATGTCTTAAGACTTTTCTCGATATTTAAACGATTTCAAAGCTTTTTGAAAATCGTCAAACAGACGGAGTCAGTCGGAGTAAATACAATAGAGATGACAAACAGATATTATCATATCTTATACAAGCTATAATAAAAAAATTAAAAAACACGGCTGCCCAGCCAAAACCGAACTAAAATATCAAAAGTTAATACCACCGCCCTTTGGAATCTTATTCACATTTTTAAATGGTATTTTTTTGTGTATCGCTGGATATTGGACTACAGTGCTATATATTTTTGGAATCTACTCATCATTTTGTAGATGATGATCATATATTTAATCTTATTTTCGTTTTTTTTTTAACTTTAGCTTTTATTGCGGGACCATGGCCACCCCATCAATTTCTTTTTAATTTTACTATCCTTTGTCACTCAAAATAAGCTAAGGATTCTTACGATACCTCATTCATCAAAATCGGCTCAGGCCTATAGAAGTTATATGGAATATAGAAACTCACAAACATACATACATACATGAACCTTGAAAACAATAGATATACTCCTTTTTTCAGGCAGTCATATAAAAAGGTCAATTTTCGCGCGTCTGACCGCTCCCAAAATGTCACCCAGTTATAAAATATGCAAAGCGCAGTCAAAGGCGATGCGGCGACAGAGATGCATGGCGCGGGAAATTGAATAGCCACGGAGCGGGTAAACGGTGGCTGACTAATAATTTAGTTTTAGCGTCATCTCTGCGGCGTCCTTTATTATTGACATTGGCGGGTTGATTCATGCGTTTTAGAACTAAGTTAGAGTTGAAAGTTTGTAATTTTTGAGGCCTGGAGCCGAGAAGCTCTGAAATATGATTTGGCCGATTGAAATATGGTTGATTAGTTGTATTTATGAAATGTCAAGACTATACCCATGCTCTGTATAAACTAGCAATAAATATAATAAGTATAATATTAATAAGTACCTATAGCGTGATTTTTACTGCTTTTTAGGTGGAATACATAATTCATTTAAACTATTTAAACTAAATAGGTACCTACTTACCTAATAAGTATTGGAATTTGTACTTGGATTTTTTTTGTTAATTACCGAAAAATAATATAGATGGCGTTAGGAGTCCTGTACTCCCAAATTTTACATTGAGTTATACCTAATACCTAACTAGTTTTTGCCCGCGGCTTCGCTCACGTTAAGGTTGATTTTTTAAACCCCTATTTTACTCCCTTGGGGGCTGAATTTTCAAAAATCCTTTTTTAGCCTACGTCATAATAGTTAACTTCAAAGTTCAGTCCGATCCGTCGTGTTTTTAAGCTGTGCGTTAATTGATCAGTCAGTCAGTCAGTCAGTCGGTCAATTAGTCAGTCAGTCAATCAGTCAGCCAGTCAGTTACCTTTTCCTTTTATATATTCAGAAGATTAACCCCAATGCAAACTCGGAGTTTTTACAAAACTTAACTTCAAGCGGTCGAATTAGTCATGGGTAAAAGTTCGCCTAAAATAAAATATACTTAATCTAAAATTCTCAAGAAACTAGTATCCTAAAAATGATTACGTAATCCCGTCAGGTAGGTCTGTTGGGATCTGTCGGTCTTTGAGACCACCGGCGGGGTTGAACCTGCACCCTCATTGTTTGCGCTGCACCCAAAGTGGTCGCGATTATTGAACCCTCAAAAAACCTTTATTTATGCTCAAAAAAACTATTGTGTACAATGACTTACGGTTTTTTAATAATAGCACAGGATGTTACTGATTGTTGTTTCTTTGAGAAGATATTCTCGGCTTTTCGGCTTAAGTAAAGCTTTTGCATAATGAAAGTAATAACGTACCAAGATTAGGTGTTTATGCTTCGAAATATTCTAAACTATCTACATAAGAATTCACATTTACCTCTTTGGTTAAGGTTAAGGATCAAATGGTGAAAAGTTAAGGTACTAAAATCCAAGGTAATTTTAGCGGTCTTTAATATTTACCCTAGTCTGTCTGATGTAACTAGTCCTATAGACTACTACTAGCTTTTGCCCCCGCGACTTCGTCCGCGTGGAATTAGATTTTAGGGTGGAATTTTCAAAAACTGTGACACACGTAGGTACTTCTTTATTTTTAACTGAAAGCTCAAATACCAACTTTGATGGAAACAGCTTGAAAAATGACGGAGTTTCATATAAACTTCCATCCCCTATTTAAACTCCTTAGGGGTGGAATTTCCAATAATCCTTTCTTAGTGTGCGCCTACGTCATAAAAGGAACCAACTGTAAAAATTTCAAGTTTCTAACTTCAGTAGTTTAGGCTGTGCATTGATATCTCAGTCAGTCAATCAGTCAGTCAGGACTTTGAATTTTATATATATAGACTAGCTTTAACCCGCGGCTTCGCTCACGTTAGGTTCGATTTTTTAACCCCCTGTTTAACCCTCTTGGGGTTGAAATTTTCCAAAATCCTTTCTTAGCGGATGTCTACGTCCTAACAGCTACCTGTATGCCAAATTTCAGCTCGATCGGTCCAGTGGTTAGAGCTGTGCGTTGATAGATCAGTCAGTCAGTCAGTCAGTCAGTCACCTTTGCCTTTTATATATTTAGAAGATTAGTCCTATAGTCCACTAGACTATAGAGTCAGATTGTGCATCAGTCAGTACGTTAATCATAAGTGAAACCTTGCCAAAACTGACCCCAAATCCTGTCGTCTAATGGTCGCTTAAGTCACAGTCAAGCAACTTATGGTATCATTATCATATCAATTTGAACCCGTCCACTTAAGGTTATATCAGAAGCGGTTAATCCAACCTGACAGATTCTTATAAAAACCCAATATTGCATTATCTCATATCTAATATTCCTTTAAAGGGGATTTTAGGTACCTAATTATAAAATGTCGACGGACCATTCTGAAATAACTTTAGGAACTTTAACTTTTAATTAAGGGGATCGCCCATACGAGTGGGTAGCTATGCTAACCTAACCTATACCTAAATTTTTATTTTTTTTATTTTTTTAAAAAGAATATTAGCCAAGCTGAACTTGACTAATATTCTCCTCTCCCCTCCAAATAAGCGGAAAGCTTGTGCTAGGAGTGGGTATGACAATAGTGCAACGGGTGAGGCTCGAACCTGCGACCTTTCAGTTTTCAGTCCGCACTTTTAACCGTTGGGCTATTGAGGCTTTGATCTAGCAGCTTCGTAACCCGCGCGCGCTCATTAGTCCACTCCTCTTTTTCATTATTTCAATTTTGTTTTTTTCAGTATGTATATTATTTTTCTTATACGTCTTATCTTATTAAAAGCTCATCGTATAATTTTCGAAAACAAAATTATGATGGCTATGGCCGTTTATCTTCTTACAAGCGATTGTCCACGATTTTGTCCGCATGGATTTAGTTTTTAAAATCCCGCAAGAACTCTTTAATTTTCCGGGATAAAAGTAGCCTATGTCACTCTCCAGGCCCCCAACTATACCATGCAAAAAACGTCGATCCGTAGCTCTGTTGCAGCGTGAAGGACAAACCAACAAATAACAAACACTTTTGCATTTATAATATTAGTAAGGGTGTGGTAATATCAGATTGGAAGATAATAATCATCTATCATAGATGATAATCATAAAAAAAGTTTACTTTAATTACTTTTTCAAGTCATGTACGGCAATCTTAGAGATTCAGTGGAATTATTATCTCAAAGATTCCTTGAATAAGAAGACCTATTGTTATCTCATTAATAGAAAGATGTCACGGTTTTAACAAATGAGGAATACAACTTAGGTAGAGATTAATAATAAAACTACGTATTAAAAATTGTAAATGAGTGTTTTAATACACCAGAAAGCGTCGAAGTTTTGAAAAATGTGCAAGATTCTTATCAAATTGGTATGCGCGCGGCGCGTGCGGAATGTGCAAATGTGCGACCAGTTTTCAGGTGATTATAATGTCCCCCGAGATAACTTTAGGAATAAATTAACGTTTAATTAAACCGTCTTATCTGAATCTTTTACGGGTTTTTAGTTTCTGAGATACACTCGCCAGATACGGGAGTGGGCAGACAGACGCGCCTACGTAAGAAATGCGATTTTAATTAGGTAATATGGGGGCTTTTGTTAAATTTAATGACATCAAGTTGATAAGAAGTTTATTCATTTTTATTCACTTTCAATTAAGGAACTCATTATCAGGTAGGTATGAGAATCTATACAAGTAAATAAAATTGAAGTGTCTGTTTGTAATATCTAAATAACAGTTTTTTACTAAATGCATATGAAAATAAATACGTTTCTTATAACAAAAAAAAGCATTTTTTTTTTAAGTTTTATTTGTCTGTTTATTTGTTGCCACTTATTTCAGGAACGGCTGGGCCGATTTTGACGGGACTTTCACTGGTAGATAGCTGATGTTATCGGGAGTAACTTAGGCTAATTTTTTAGCCAACTTTAAAAAAGAAGGTAAAGGAGTTGTATTTAGGTAGAAACCTATGTACTTATATCGATATCTCCGTGAATTCTAAACCCATTTGCGTGAATTGTGTCTTAACATAGATTTTATGGTTTGTCATATATATTAATAAGCTATTACTTTATCTATACTAATATTATAAAGCTGAAGAGTTTGTTTGTTTGAACGCGCTAATCTCCGGAACTACTGGACCGATTGCAAAAATTCTTTCACCGTTAGACATGTACGTGCATGATCCCTGAGTGCCATAGGCTATATATGTACCACGGGCGAAGCCGGTCCGCTAGTACATTATATTAATAAGCTATTACTTTATACAGTGTAATGAGAGTAAGTAACTATGATGTTCAACTCGACGCAATCAGAAGCCATTCAACCGTTCGGACGTAGAGTAAATTCGTAATGGTTTTCATCGAAAATTGGGCTAGTTAGCCGCTTCGCGGACCGTTGCCTGCCGCCTGCGTAATAGCCGGCTACACTGGCTGTCAGGTGACAGGGGTGTCACTTAGCTGTGAGCTTTAAATCCTACTGATATTGTAGGTTCAAATTGATATGATTATGATACCGTAAGTTGGTTGACTGTCATTTAAGCTTGGTTGACTCATGACTGCTGCTTAAGCGACCATTAGACGACGGGCTTTGGTGTCAGTTTTAGAATGGTTTCTTTTATGATTAACGGTATCACACTATTCACATTCTAAAGGCGAAAGTTCATTTGTGTGTGTATGTGTGTGTGTGCGCGTGTGTGTGTGTGGATACGTACGCGTAGACTACACTTTATCCCGAAAAATTAAAGACTTTCCGCGGGAATCAAAAAATCGGGCATCATCTAGTCATCTAGTCACACGGATCACACCATCACATCATCATATTACCTATAAAGGCGAAAGTTTATGTGGGTGTGTGTGTGTATGTTTGTACTCCTTGACACGAATGAACCGATTTGGCTGTGGAGTGGAGATACCTACCCAGGATTAACACATAGGCTACATTTTATCTCGAAAAATAAAAAAAATCTTTCAAAAGTCAGTGAGTCCAATTCAGTTTTAAATAAATTTTTTTTTTAAAGAATATTAGCCAAGCTGAAGTTGATTAATATCCTCCTATCCCCTCCCAATAAGCGGTAAACTTGTGCTTGAAATGGGTACGACAACAGTGCAACGGGTGGGATTCGAACATGCGACCATTCAGTTTTCAGTCCGCACCTTTAACCATTGGGCTACTGAGGCTTGTTATTCGGTTTCTAGCCCTTTAAAAATAAAATATAAAAAATATAAAATTATTGTTCGGTTGGTAGCCCTATAAAATCAAACACGCCGACATAATCGACACGGACGCGCTGTCACGCCGCCGCCGCCGCGCTCGCAGGCGGAGCGACGCACGGACGGACGGACGGGATTGCTTTTTAATAATTTGCACTGTCATGTCTGCATTGTTAGTGCCACTTTACAATAGCTAATACACACAGAAAAGCAATCGGTGATGACTCGTGGGAACCTAACATACTGAAAGCCTTGAATTTAAGTCAATCTGCTGACGCTTCTAGATAACCCACTTTAAAAAAGGAGGTTTGAAAGACTTAGCTATTAACTCAACCAAAATATTAATTCAACCAGACTCAAGGATTTCATCGTGTTTTAACCGACTTCCAAAAAGGAGGAGGTCATCAATTCGGCCGGTATCTTCTTTTTTCTATGTAGGAGTCCACCGATTACTCCGGGATTTCTGGGCCAATTCGCTTGTTTTTTTTTAATCGACGTTCGTAATTTTGTATTTGCTTACTGAAGATGAACGTAACTTATAATATCTTATTAGATAAGTAAGCAGAAAGACTTATTGAATTTTCAAATTCAAATTCAAAATTTATTTAATTCATGTAGGCCAACTTGTAACTCTTATGACACGTCATAAATTTTCACCGGTTCGGAATGCAGATTCTGCTGAGAAGAGCCGGCAAGAAACTCAGCAGTTGCTCTTTTCAAAAAAAAAAAATTTACAATAGGTAACAAAACTATGCTATGTATACAGTGCTTCCACAATGAAGCTTCAAAAATGCATACGTAGCTATACTAATCCAATGCATGTCAAGATGGGCAGACAAAGCAGACCCATTCCCGTTGGCGGCACCCGTTCACGAGCATGATGCATGATCCAGCCGTTGCTTCGCTCAACCATATTTGACCATAACATTCTAAAATAAAAATAGAAGTAAAAATTCCAAAAAGCCCACAGCACTGGTAGCATGGGCAGGAGATTAAAGTTTTATCCCCCGATTTTATCCACTGACAGGGGATAAAATTATCTTTTCCCAATGCTAAAGCATGGCGACAGATGAGAAGGCGATGTATATTTCTATAAGTATATCCACTGAATGTTATTTCTACCGCTGTGCCCATGCTCGACGGGTGGATAAAGCTAAGCGAGGGGATAAACGTTTTATCCTTTTTCCGGGGATAAAATTTCTCCCGCCCATGCTACCAGGGCAGGAGGCATTTTGGCTTAACATCAGTTTTGGCACAGTTCACGCCTGATCCGTTTTCAGCTCGCGTTAAAGCTAATCCTAGCTTACTAGATAAGAATGCGCTCCAGTTAGCATGTATTGCTAGATTACAAGCTATACATGCTTTGAGCTTCTTAAACTCATTACAGCTTAAATAACTCCTCATGAATAGATGTAAATATAACTTGCTAAAACTATCGTTAATTAAATACTTAAGTCTCGATGTATTATAGAAAATTAGTTATCTTATTAGTGATCTTGACCTAAATAATAACATATTGTGAACAATCAGCTCAACAACTGTAGACTGTTATGAACCATGTACTTAACTAAATTGTGAAAATTTTGTGTAACTTAATATGTTTGTTTCAAAACATTTAGATTTCTAAGTTCTTCGAAACCTTTTCTTTAGACTTTTTTAGTCTTTTATTTTATTTGTCTTTTTTGATTATTATTTAAATCATCTCTTTTTTAAAAAAAGCCTTAATAGCCCAACGGTTAAAGGTGCGGACTGAAAACTGAAAGGTCGCAGTTTCGAACCCCATCCGTTACAGTATTGTCGTACCCACTCCTAGCACAAGCTTTCCGCTTATTTGGAGGGGAGAGGAGAATATAAGTCAAGTTCAGCTTGGCTAAATTCTTTAAAAAAAAATATATTATTATTTTCCTTCTTTTATCTTTTCTTTCATTTTCTTTACCCTTATTCTGTCGTAGTATAAAACGATACATTATTTATTCATGTTGTAATACCTGATTTTGTATGTACGAGACATGTTCTTACCACGTATGTAGTACCACCTTGTATTAGGTGGTACTACATACAAGTGTAGAGCGGGAACTGTTATCTGCGGAAGTTACACGGTGACTAGCTTCCAGCGATCTCTTTGTGTGTAGAGTTAAAAGGCTTTAAACAGGACATTCCGAAAAATCATTGCCCATTTTTAACCGACTTCAAAAATGGAGGAGGTTCTCAAACGTCAGAATTTTTATTTTTTATGTAGGTACATAATATGTTTCCCGATTACTCTAAGACGCCTGGACCGATTTGGAAAATTATTTTCTTGGTTCAAAGGGTCGTTAGGTTAGGATCTCATGAAGGGATCCTGAAGAAATCGGGAGAATTTTCCAAATATAAAAGGCACTCTTGATAGGTATACTTTTGTAGTGGCGTTTGAAGTCGGTTTTTTTATGATTGCAGAATCTATGTTTATTGATTCTCTCATAATAATCAATCTACCGATTTCTCTCCGGTCGTGTCGGACATCCGTTCCTCCGGACTATGACAGTGAAGGAATAGAGAGTGCACCTGTGTCTGCGCATACACTTGTGCACTATAATATCTCTCGCGCATATGGCTAATGTCTGAGGAGTTTCGGTCGGGAGGACATTATTATTAGTGGCAGGTCTCACAGCAGTCGAGTGGCGTGGCGTGCGCGACGAGAGTACAATGAAGCCACTAAGTGGTTGTCGGCCGCCGCCCGCTTTGGCGATGTATTTGCTCACACCACTGCTTCCCAAACAGTAACCATATTAAAAAAATAAAAAAATATATATAAAACTAGTTGATACCCGTGACTTCATCCGCGTGGATTAAGGTTTTTTAATTCCTGCGAGGAATCTCTTAATTTGGGAACAATACGGCATTTGACTGATATTTTTTTATATATTTAAAACTAATTGATGCCCGTGACTTCGTTCGCGTGGATTAAGGTTTTTTAATTCCGGCGAGAAATCTCTTATTTTCCGGGATAAAAAGTAGCCTATGTGTTATTCCAGATTATATATAGATCTATCTCTTTACTTTTTTCTATAAATTTTAGCCAAATCACTTCAGTGGTTGCGTAACAAACCTCCATCCATCCATACAAACTTTCGCATGTACAATATTAATAGGATAATAATAATAAGGATTAATAGTTTTAAGTACAATACCATTTTTCTTTTTTATTAATATCTTAACTAGTTTTTTCTGTGAAAACTGATTTGTGACGTCATACGTCCATAGCACTGTCTCTGTCTAACAGGAACCTTTAAAGTTCTATACTTCCGAGACGTATAGAACTATAGAATACGGAATACGGAAAAAAAGTTTTAAAGTTCTATACGGAAGTATAGAACTTTAAAGGTTCCTGTTAGACAGAGACAGTGCTATGGACGTATGACGTCACAAATCAGTTTTCACAGAAAAAGACAGATACAGTCGCAATAAAAACGCTTATAACTTATTTTTTGACCAATTTATTTTCTATTTTTACAAAATAAAATTAATAAATATATCAACATTTTGATAACAGTCAAATTCCCAATTCGAGCAAGCTAATTCAAAAATATAGGTACTAGCTTTTGGGAGGTACTTAGTTCGCGTAGAGTTAAGCTTTCATTTTTCTTTTTAACTCATCATTTGCACGTTAATTTATTAGTTGAATGTGTCGGGACAAAATAGTTTTATATTTGTACCATATTCTGGCAAATAAATTCTATTCTATTCTATTTAAAAAACGATTTAAGTGTTAAACGCAGGTATTTGAAAATGAAATGACAAGCACTTTGGAAGGCAGTGCCACACCGGAACGTCTAGATAGCGTGTCGCGATGTCTGAGAGTGTTTGCGTCGCTCCAGATGGAATAATTCCGCCGCTCCGCGCCACTCCGCGCCATTCCGCGCTATCTGTGTCAGCGGACATGTTCACCTCAACCCACAATAACTATTATTGTCCGAGTTGACGCAGCTTACTGTAATAAGCTCACTTTTCTTTATTTTGCTATGAGATTTTACTTCGCTCTTTCCTAGCGTTTCCGTTATCCTTAGCGGCAACGATTGAATCGATTTGGTTGTTTAGCACAGAGATTATAGTCTGGAATAATACAGACTATTTTTTATCCCGGAAAACAAGTCGCGGGGATCAACTAGTAAGAACTAAAAAGGTCACTTAACAACAGGTCAGGTCGCCAACATTAAGAGCCTCAAAACTCATCTATATCGCGTGATAGGCGACCAAATTCTTTCCTTGGAAGAGTTCAATACTGTGCTTGCTCAGATCGAGGCAGTAATGAACTCCCGTCCATTGTGCCGCACGCTATCTAATGATCCATCGGAACCTCTCGCGTTGACACCGGCTCATTTTCTCACTCTCACCCCCTTAAAATATCTTCCGGCTAGGGAGATAGAAGATGGTCCGTTACATTTGCTCTCGCGTCAAGAACTTATTGATAAACTTGTTCAGTCATTCTGGAAACGATGGAAGGCTGATTATTTACATACGCTACAGACTCGAAACAAATGGAACACGCCAACCAATCCGATCGCTAAGGGAGATGTGGTAATAATTACCGTCGATAATGCACCGCCTCTTCACTGGCCGTTAGGGCTAGTCGAGGAAGTTTTTCCTGGATCGAATGGTGTCACGCGTGTTGTCCGCGTTCGTACTGCTACAGGTACCTATCTACGTCCTGTAGTGCGTCTTTGTCCCTTACCTAAACAGTAATTAGTTTAACTTCAACTCATCTGCTTAGGTTAGGATTCTTATTTAGTTAGGTTAGCTTATTATACTTAAGTCAATAAATAATTTCGTTTAAACTCTCCGCGTCGTAGTTTCTTTGAAGGTAGCCCTTCAAGCCCGGGGACATGGTCGCGCCGAAGCGCGAATAGTTTTCGTTTAACCGCTCGAATCCGACCATCCTGTCAAAATTTCCTACCTAATACCGACCCCCCCTGGCCTGAAGAAGTGTCAGTGCATCGATGACCGTCAATTAACGTAAACGCGCCGCTAAAGCTGGTGCATCGCCGCGCCGCTCCTAGTGATTCAGTGTTGATCTGGACTTGCCAACAAACTTGCCTTCTTGGTTTTCGTCAGTCGAAGAAGTGAGAAAGGAAGAGTGAAGCATCGAAAAGTATCCATGAATGTACGCGCGGCTCGCTGAAGTATCGCGGCGCCGCTCCTAAGGATTCAGGTCAGTGCCTTTACCCTTTTCCTATAGACACTCCCATAACTCCGCGGCCCAAACCCAACCCAGTCGGATTTGAGCAAACCCCTCGAAAATTATACAGTCCACATCGAAACCAAACAATCTAGTTTCTAGCCGTCCCCGCGCCGCCATATTTTTTTGGTTCCAATCGAACCGGATTTGTAATCGCTAATTTGCTAACGAAATCGCTAATTTTCTCGATAGTTTTACAATTTCCAAGTAGGTAATTGTTTTCCCGCGTCCTAAAATCTTGTTCCCTAAGCAAATTATTATCGTTCGTCCCGCATTGCTTAGGAAATAGGGTTCATTTAGGTATTAACTAGGTACCTACATATAGCTCATATAGGTGATAGATAGGTCGTACGTTACTTATTTATCGTAATCCTAATCGTATATCGCATCCCGATCTATCCCAGTATAGATATTAATCGAAATATTAGTTTATTAGTAGTCATATTAAGTAATTATTTTGTGTAATTACCTACGCGTCATAAACGTATTCGCTTGGCCATCGGTGCATAGTTGCAAGTACTTATCTTAGATTACAGCGGTGTGCGTGACCTTCATCGCGGCCGTGACCGCCCGCTCGCTCCCTTTCACTTTTTGCTGAAATTCATAACTTTAAATACTTATACGCCGAATCGAAGTTTCATTCGTGTATTAGGAACTTAGTCTCGACATTTTTGAATCTAGTTTATATTCAAAATGACGAAGACTGAAGATACCGCAGATATACAATTAATTCTATTAGAACAGAGACGCAATTCGATATTTGAGTATCTACAAGAAACATTCGATTTATCGAAAAACATAGGCGTTAACCCGTCGGTCCGGGAAGAATTTCTCGACGCAAGTAGTAATGTCGATACGTTACGCTCTGAATTCAGTAAAATAGTGGAGGATTATAATAATCGTTTATTAGCACTGAACCCGAAAGCGAAGCCGGAGTTCAAATGTTTGTTATCGTTCGAACGCCTATACGGTCGTATCAAGCGCTTAGTCTCGCAGTACGCCGATGATAATAAGGTTGAGAATGAGAATGAGCCGCGAAGACTTAAACCTTATTTGCCCCCGATTCAATTAGTGTCTTTCGATGGATACGATTTAAAATCGTGGAGTCTCTTCTACGCTAACTTTAAAACTGTTATACACGAAAATAAGTCCCTTACGGATGCCGAAAAACTTTATTATCTCTTAGGTAAGCTGTCGGGAAAGGCGAAATTAGCTTGTGCCGGTATTACACCGTGCGCAGAAAACTACGAATTAATTTTTAAAACGTTAGTAGATAAATTTGAAGATAAACGCTATTTGGCTACGTCGTATATGGATCAAATTTATAACATTAAGGCGATGTCAAACGCGACTCCGACCAACCTTGAAAATTTTTTGGACACTTTTGCATCGTCGATCGCCGCGCTTAAAAATTTAAATTTGAGTAATCTGGCTGACTTCATATTTTTATACCTCGCTCAAAAGAAGTTAGATCCGGAGACTGTTCGCCTGTTCGAGTTGAATAAACATAGTTGTGAGATACCCTTGTATGACGATTTCGTTGCTTTCATTCGCGAACATATTAAGGTACTGCAACGCACTTCCGGGAAACAAGAAGTTCCGAAAAGTGCTGAGCGGAAGGTGGATACGGCATCTAAGCCTCACAAACCACCCAAGCCGACGCATACCTATACTAGTACCGCGACTACGTCTGCACAGTCTTTGTGTTCTCTTTGTAACTCACAACACGAACATTTATATAATTGTTCCGCCTTTCATAAGATGTCCGTTGAAGATCGTTTCAAGTTTGTTAAGGCGAATAATCTTTGTATAAATTGCACTGGAAACCACCGGTTGGCCACTTGTTCTAGCAAGTCAAGGTGCCGCTGGTGCTCGTTACCTCATCATAGTATGCTCCACAGGCATTCCGCAACCGCAAATTCCGCAACTTCGAGTGCGGCTTCTAGTGATGCTTCTTCGCAGAAGATGCCCGGTGTTGTTGAGCAGCCTCCTGCTTCTATCAGCACTACCGGCACTAGTAACTCGAAACCTTCAGGTTCACCCGCGCACTCCAAGGAAGTATCGCTTTGTTCCTTATCGAGTTGTAATGTTTCTCGTGCACCGACTACGGTGCTGCTCGCTACCGCACGCGTTATAGTTTTCGACGCCAAAGGCAAGGAGTACTCTGCGCGCGCATTATTGGACAGTGCTTCACAGAGTAACTTCGTCAGTCGGGATTTATGTCAACGCTTAGGTTTAAAGACAAACCAGAATCCAAACTGTTCTGTAGTTAAAGGGATTGGAGGTACAACCAAACCGATCCAAGGCGCAGTTTCTATTAGATTTTTCTCTAGGTTTGATCTCAGCGTTTGTTTTAACATGGACTCGCTCGTGGTAGACAAGGTAACGGAACTCTTGCCCACAGTCCCGATAGATATTTCGAGTTTGATAAATTTCAATAACTTACCTTTGGCTGACGACACTTACTCCACTCCAGGAGACATTGATCTGCTGATTGGAGCTTCAATCTTTCCGCATCTCCTATTATCTCGCAAGGTTCAAGGTCAATCGAATTGTACCTCACCGCTAGCCCTAGAAACGGTGTTGGGCTATGTTATCGTTGGTTCTGCTCCTGTACGTGTTAACAGCTTCGCCACGGTATCATATTGTTGTGCTACAGATCCGCTAGATGATGCTGTGCGAAAATTCTGGCAAATAGAAGAGGTGAACGCACCGAAACAATTAAGTCCAGATGACACGGCGTGTGAAGAAATTTATAGCAGCACGACTACCCGTGAGGCAGACGGACGATATGTAGTCGCACTTCCATTTAAGGGTGATGTATTGTCGTTAGGCGATTCTTTTAAAAAGGCTAAAACTCGCTTCCTTTGCTTAGAGCGTAAAATGTTAGCGTCACCTAAGCTTAAGGAGGCCTACGACAACGTCATTACCGAATACCTAGACAAAGGTTATATCTCTCCCGCACCCCCGGACACGGAGGCAACGCAGAGCTTGCCCTCGTATACGATTTCGCACCATGGGGTCATACGAGATGACAAGTTGACTTCTAAGTTGCGCGTTGTCCTGGACGCCAGTTCCAAGACAACCACTCAAGTTTCCCTCAATGACCTTCTGTATGGCGGTCAGAATCTACAAGGGAATCTATTCAATATTATTGTTAATTTTCGCTTATATCGTACCGCTCTTTCAGCTGACATTCGTCAGATGTTTCTTTGTATTGGAGTTCGTCCATGTGATCGCAGATTCCAACGCATTTTATACCGCTTTTCTCCGCAAGAACCCTTAAGGGTCTATGAATTTAACCGCGTTTGTTTCGGGCTTAAGTCAAGTCCATTTCATGCTCTTCGTACAGTGAAGCAGCTTCTTTCAGACGAAGGTGCTTCTTACCCGCGCGCTAAAGAAACTTTAGATATAGGGCTATACATGGATGACTTTGTCTATAGCATTGACAATGAAGACGATGCTATCTCCACCGCTGCCGAAGTGATTGCTCTGATGAAAGCTGGTCAGTTCGACCTGGTGAAATGGACAAGCAACTCACAAAAGGTGTTAAATTCGATTCCGCTGTCGCATCGACTTTCCGCGATTAAAGAGTTTGAGGACTCTGAGCCACATAAGGTGCTCGGCCTATGTTGGTCTCCCGCAACAGACTATTTCGGTCTCAAAATTAGTGTTCCCGCTGAATCTTGTACAAAACGTACCATTTTGTCATGTGTCGCTAGGATATGGGACGTCATGGGTTTCGTTGCTCCCGTCGTCTTATATGCAAAGCTTCTCATTAAACAACTCTGGTTGTGTGAATGTGATTGGGACGATGTGCCCCCTGGTCACATTGCTGATCAGTGGTCTTGTTTCAAAAGAGAACTACCTTTGCTCAGCGAATTGAAAATTCCACGGCACGTAGGCATCTCGACCGGCGATATCATTACGATCGTGGGGTTTGCAGATGCGAGCGAAAAGGCTTACGGAGGAGTAATTTACTTCCACGTGAAAGACAGCAGAGGTATTCGCAAAAACGCAGTCTTTTTAATAACAGCTAAATCCAAAGTCTCGCCTCGCAAGACTATAACGCTTGCGAGGTTGGAGCTTTGTGCCATTCTGTTGCTGAGCAGCTTAATGACCAAGGTCATTGAAGCCTGCCATAACCGCCTTGTTATTGACCGAGTTCTCGCCTTTTCAGACTCAACGGTGGCGTTGTGTTGGGTATACTCCTCACCTCATCGTTGGGACACTTTTGTGGCCAATCGGGTCACCAAAATTCAAAATGAATTTCCCGCTCAAACTTTTTTCCATGTGCAAGGCACGGAAAATCCCGCTGATTGTTTGTCGCGAGGTCTTACCCCCGCACAAATAACTGATCACCCGCTTTGGTTCTCTGGTCCTAAATGGCTTGAGTTAGATTCAAATCTTTGGCCTGTTACCGCTTTCAATCCTTCCACCGTGTCACAGCCTCCAGAGGAAAAGAAACACGTTTTGCTCACTGCAGAAAGCAGTGAAAGAAATTTAATAATTTCGCTAGCTGATCGCTTTTCGTCATGGTCGAAATTCATACGTTGTGTGGTTTTCGTTTGCCGCTTCGCTAAGCTACTACCGCGTCGTGATACGGTGATTGCATCGGATCTGGATTACGCTGAAAGTTTAATATTGCGTGAACTTCAGCGCTTTCACTTCGCGAACGAGATTGTTAATTTACAAGCAGGTAAACGTTGTAGTCCAATGTTTCAACGTCTCAAACCTTTCCTTCAGGACGGCATCATTAGAGTCGGAGGTCGTCTGAGAAACGCCGATATAAGTTTCGATACAAAACATCCGATTATACTTCCTCGAAAGGATCATATATTAAATCTTTTAGTTGACTATCATCATAAAGTCAATTGTCATGCAGGTCCAGATTTATTGATGTCCATACTCCGTCAGAGGTATTGGATTCTTTCCGCTCGTAATTTAATTCGAAGCCGGGTACACAAATGTCTACCCTGCTTTAGACTCCGCGCTAAACCAAACTTTCCAGAAATGGCAGATCACCGCTCCTGTCGAGTTACGCCGGCCGTGAAACCGTTTATACACACTGGCACTGATTACGCAGGGCCTTTTAAGGTGACTGTTTCTCGCGGTCGTGGAATTCGATCAATGAAGGCATACGTTTGTCTTTTCGTGTGCTTAACCACTCGCGCTGTACACATAGAAGTTGCCAGCGACTTAAGTACAGATAGTTTCCTCGGGGCGTTTAAGCGTTTTTTATCCCGCCGCGGTTTTGTCGCTCGCGTTCATTCCGACAATGCGTCAAATTATGTTTGCGCCAAGCGCACGCTTTCGGAATTGCACGAATTTTTAGCGTCCAAACACTTCAGGTCTGAATTTGGTCACATACTAGCCGAAAATCGCATCGAGTGGTCACTTAATGTTCCAACTGCTTGCCATTTTGGCGGTAATTGGGAGGCCAACATTAAGAGCCTCAAAACTCATCTATATCGCGTGATAGGCGACCAAATTCTTTCCTTGGAAGAGTTCAATACTGTGCTTGCTCAGATCGAGGCAGTAATGAACTCCCGTCCATTGTGCCGCACGCTATCTAATGATCCATCGGAACCTCTCGCGTTGACACCGGCTCATTTTCTCACTCTCACCCCCTTAAAATATCTTCCGGCTAGGGAGATAGAAGATGGTCCGTTACATTTGCTCTCGCGTCAAGAACTTATTGATAAACTTGTTCAGTCATTCTGGAAACGATGGAAGGCTGATTATTTACATACGCTACAGACTCGAAACAAATGGAACACGCCAACCAATCCGATCGCTAAGGGAGATGTGGTAATAATTACCGTCGATAATGCACCGCCTCTTCACTGGCCGTTAGGGCTAGTCGAGGAAGTTTTTCCTGGATCGAATGGTGTCACGCGTGTTGTCCGCGTTCGTACTGCTACAGGTACCTATCTACGTCCTGTAGTGCGTCTTTGTCCCTTACCTAAACAGTAATTAGTTTAACTTCAACTCATCTGCTTAGGTTAGGATTCTTATTTAGTTAGGTTAGCTTATTATACTTAAGTCAATAAATAATTTCGTTTAAACTCTCCGCGTCGTAGTTTCTTTGAAGGTAGCCCTTCAAGCCCGGGGACATGGTCGCGCCGAAGCGCGAATAGTTTTCGTTTAACCGCTCGAATCCGACCATCCTGTCAAAATTTCCTACCTAATACCGACCCCCCCTGGCCTGAAGAAGTGTCAGTGCATCGATGACCGTCAATTAACGTAAACGCGCCGCTAAAGCTGGTGCATCGCCGCGCCGCTCCTAGTGATTCAGTGTTGATCTGGACTTGCCAACAAACTTGCCTTCTTGGTTTTCGTCAGTCGAAGAAGTGAGAAAGGAAGAGTGAAGCATCGAAAAGTATCCATGAATGTACGCGCGGCTCGCTGAAGTATCGCGGCGCCGCTCCTAAGGATTCAGGTCAGTGCCTTTACCCTTTTCCTATAGACACTCCCATAACTCCGCGGCCCAAACCCAACCCAGTCGGATTTGAGCAAACCCCTCGAAAATTATACAGTCCACATCGAAACCAAACAATCTAGTTTCTAGCCGTCCCCGCGCCGCCAATGTTGATAAAAGGACTGTCAGACATTTGCAGCATCAGAGAACTTACCAGATCATTACTTACTTTAGACCATAGATCATGGTCATCTAAAGAATCGAATACTATTGATCGATACATAGTAGAAGATCTAACTATCTAATGGACTCCAGTAGATGATAGGTTCTGCATCAATCATTTCCGCTTATCGTGAGTAATGAATGACTGATGCAGCAGATATCGATCATGCAAACATCAATCATCGCACTAGGCAGGTTATCCGTCAGTTAAGTTATAGCTGTAACTGGAGAAAATCACCTATAGTAGTGGCACTAGTCTGTTTTTGTCTAATAAACGTATCAAATAATATATTTGTCGCTATAATTATTTACAATTAAATCAGCTTTTTGATGACAATCGGGAAAATTATAATAAAGCCTCAATAGCTCAACGGTTAAGGTGCGGACTGAAAACTGAAAGGTCGCAGGTTCGAGCCCCACCCGTTGCACTATTGTCGTACCTATCCTAGCACAAGCTTTCCGCTTATTTGGAAGGAAAAGGAGAATATAAGTCAAGTTCAGCTTGGCTAATATTCTTTATTTAAAAAAAAAAAAATTGATTTTGGCTAGACTTACGTAGAGTCGGAGGGTTTGGATTTATTTTAAAGTTTATATTCGATGATTCTAAAATATCACTATGTGAGTATACTAATAAACAACATTTTATCAGTGTACCAGTTGTTTTAATTCTATATTCAAAAAACTGTTTTTCGCGTGGATTGAGGTTTTTTATTCCCCCTGGAACTCTCTTATTTCCCGGGATAAAAAGCCTATGCCCTATTCCAGACTATAATCTATCTCTGTGCCAAATTTCAGCCAAATCGCTTCAGTCGTTGCGACGTGATTGAGTAACAAACATACAAACTTTCGCATTTATAATATTAATAGAATAATATGATTCTTATGCTATTTTGTCATTTAATAAAAGTGTCAATCTAAAGTCTCTCCACACACGGCTAGCAGTTGCCGGCGAGTGCTGACTGGATGATAGATGGCGCGAGTGATTTATTCCAGCATCAGCCGCGCCCTATTTATGCACTTATTGTGAAGGAAAAGCGATCATAATTCATAACGTCATCGCTCCAAGCTGTGGGCGTCAGCGACTTTTCTTTTTAAGCTATTGCATAGCTTCTATCGCGGGCCAGTGTGGAGATCGAATCCAGAAATTCCGTAACGAAAATAACCTGACACGGGACTCCGCCGGGTGAGCCGCTAGATGGCGCATTTTTATCAACGCCATCTAGCGGCTCACCGCTAAAAATGCTATGCAATAGCTTTACCGCGGCAGTCCCCGAGTGCCACACGTCTTTTTTTTAATTCAAGACTAGATTTTACCTGCGATTTCGCTCACGTTAAGTTCGATTTTTCAAACCCTTATTTTATCCCCTTAGGGGTTGAATTTTCAAAAATCCTTTCTTAGCGGAAGCCTATGTTAATCGAATTTGGAACTCTTCGCTATCCCGAGATGAAAATTAACCTATGACCTTTCCAGATAATAAGCATCACTGAAAAGCAAACCAATAAACGTAACACTATCGCATTTATATATTACTAGGATAAGTAGGATAGATCATAGAAAAGCATAATATGTTCAGTTGCTCTGTGGCCGTGTTCACAAAGATCGTAATGTATATATTATGCACTTTGTAAATATTACTCGAGTATAAGGTGTTATTATAAATATTAATTTAACTTAGGAAAATAATAGTTTGTAAGTTGTTTTGAATGTTAAACTTTTTCTTGCAAATTAGGCTTAAGTATCTGTTAAGATAGATTAGAAATAAATAAATAAATATTAAAAACGCTATAGCCTATGCCTTAATGACCTGCACTAAGATGGCCCCGGAGCTCATTAGGCGAAAGATAATCAATCATGCCGAATTAACGGCCGAAAGGCTGCCGGCCGCACTATGACTGTTTACTATCACAAACAGTGAACCAACTTGTTTTGTTCTATTTACTTACTTTTAAGGCAATTCATGCATATCAAAACTTGTGTTATAGTGATTATGTGGTGCTATACTTAATATTAACACCGTCGATTTAGACAAAAGGCAAGGAGATAGCTTGCATCCTGAGGGAGGACATAGGATACTTTTGATCTCGAAATATCAAGGAGTTCCTGCGAGGTTAAATCTAAATCTATGGACGAAGTCGCGGGAATCGGCTAGTCTGTCTGAGTATATAAAAGGAAAAGGTGACTGACTGACTGATCTATCAATGCACAGCTCAAATCACTGGATGGATCGGGATGAAATTTAGCATACAGATAGCTATTATGACGTAGGCATTCATTAAGAAAGGATTTTGATTTTTGAAAATTCAAAGCCTAAAAGGGTAAAATAGGGGTTTGAAAAATCGAAATTAACATGAGCGAAAAGCCGTGAAAAAGCTAGTAATATTATAAATGACAATATTTGGATGATTGTTACTCTGTTGTTACTCCTTCAAGCCAGATCGATTGTATTGATTGACTATTTGAAACAGAGATAGCCCATAACCTTAAAAAGGCTTATACCCAGAATTACTAAATTTTATCCCGCAAAATTACAAAAAGTCCGCGAGAATCGAAAACTTTAATCCACGCGGATGAAGTCGTGGGTATCAGTTGGTATTAGACAGAGCAAGAAGGCAATAAATATGAGCATAAGGATAGCGAATACGAGTAAATGAAAGAAAACAATCATGCATTGTTCCAAATAAGTTATCTTTCTTATCCTCGCCCAATTAGAGTGACAAAAGAAACCGTGCAGCAATATCACGGCTATTTGGAGCTGTAATGAAACAACTGACCACCAAATTGAACCGTCCCGGTCGTTCCCGACAACTCCCGGGCTAACGCGTGCGATTAATGACGGCCAGTCTCTTATTACTGGCTGTTTGTCCTTCATACAACATACTGTCTGACGAATCATACATTCTGCCGATTATATCATTGACATTGGAACAGAAGAAAAAGTTTGGCTTATTGAATTTTTCTGTGCCAAAATAACAACTAATAATGAGCGAACAGTAGTGCAAAAAGTTACTGATATATTTAAAATAGATGAATGTAAAAAAAATGTAAGAGAAAATAAATGTTTTAAAGAGTAGAAAGCAGGAATCTACTAAAGATTTTTGATTGTTGATGAAAATCAGGAAAGAAGTACCAATAATAATTTTATTTAAATAATATCATGGGTTAGTTATAGTACTCATACTTATAAAGCAAAAAAAACTATGCTATAAAATACATAATGCCTAAAAAAATCAACGAGAGCGAGAGATAGAAAGAGAATCAAAATATACGATAAGTTACATGATAAAATGTATCATTACTTGGGACTTGGAAATAAAAACACAAAAACAAGATAATATTGGATGGAGTCTATAACCGATCATCCAAGACATCAACGAACGGACAATTTGATCACACGATGTCAACACGCCGCAACAAAGGAGACCGTTAACCGCTCACAAGAACTGGTTCCAATACACAAAATATTGAAAATTAATACCTGTCAACAATATAATAGCGCGCCACCAATTACTAAGAAGTCACCATCCAGCTATCAATTCATGCACGCTGTTTTAAACCCATGTGTCGTTGAATTAAGGTTGAATTTTACATAAAAGTTGTTGACAATAGAGTCTGTTTATAGGGTAACTGCGTAGAATTGACCCTTGTTGCCTCGTCACAGGAGCATAATGCGTATAATCCATCACTGCTGTTCAATGCTCGTAATTTGTTTTGAGCAACATATCATTTTACGGTCGGTTTGTTTCCTTTTTAATGAAATAATGTCTTGCTTCGCGACTAAGGGCATGATAGGTAATTGTGGAGTTTCTTACGAGGTAAATATACCTGGAAATTTTAAAGAGATACTTAAATATTTATTATGTTTAATGAGGCAGAAGAACTTGTAATCAACTTAAATAAAAATCAATTATCGCATGTATCACCATTAATTGGTGATCATCACGTCTTGATAACGGTTGGCGATTTGGTTGATTTTTTCTGTTGTGTTTGTAACTGTCAGGACATGTCACCCAAATTATCAAAATTTTGTGGGCACATCACCGTAGCGAGTTGACTCCACTCTTATGAAAAAAATAACTGGTGGTCAAAAATCCTTCAATTATTATAGAGTTCATTTTTTCTACTCAATACAATTACAATCTTACTAGTAATTGAAATTTAACCTAAACTTATAAATTATGTACTAAGAGATTGTCCAATGACACAATTTAGTCTTTCTTGACAAGAGTCCTTAGAGACACTTTGTTCATGTGTTCATTCAGGCAGCACTAATTTCACTACACTTTCACTATTCACTCAAAAGGTTTTGTCTGTTAAATAGTTGTGTACTAAGGCACAATATGTTAGTGTAATTATCAAAGTCTCTGAGCGGAAATTAAATTTTGGTGTGAGTATAACAAGTGATTTGAAAGAGCCTGGATTACGTCAATTTCTTTTAATCATTTGCAACTGACGGGAACTTCCACGAAATGCCTGACAAAGACGGATGGCTCTCTTCAACGGCTGATTGTCAGGAGGAAATGATCCAGTTTTTAGTTTACAAACAGACGGCATTACCCCTCACGCAAAACCAAACTCTATCCTTCAAGAACTAAGATAGATTTTCAAGTGACTGCCGTAGGGTTTTTTGATTAATTTGCCTAAGAATAACGGGTATTCACGTAATTTTACGACGCGTAAAACGATTAGCTGCTTTGTTAACTGGTTTTCAGTGGAGTGCTTTTTGATTGATTGGTTTCGATGTTTTTGATATCTGATTTCAGTTTTGGATCCAAAAGATACCGCTAAATGCAGATTAGTGACTGGCCGATAATCGTCAACCTATTTAATTCTGAAAGACATATACTTGGCTGGATAATTAATGCAGTTGCTATGAATTTGTAACTAAATTACGCAGCATCCTTCAACACGTTTACTTCAGAAGGAACTGGGCGCCTGAAGGAACGCCATATCTCTCCGATCGTGTCGGTATTTCCGTTCCATCGGACTATGAGAGTGAGGGAATAGAGAGCGCACCCGTATCTTCTGGTGTGTTTGCGCATTATAATACCTCCCGCGCAGATGGCTAATCTCTGTAAAGATTGGCCGCCGCGGCTGGATTCGGTCGGGAGGACATTATTATATTATTATTCTTTCCGGTGAGAATTCCTTATACATTAGTTAGACATTAGTTACGTGGTGACAACTTAGTACCTATAGCGGATAGCGGATAGGAGAGGGTAGGGGGATTTGAAGTAAGTAAGCAACACCTCTCATTTGGAAGTAACCTGATAAAGTGCTAAACCGTGAAGTTTGTTTTCACGTTCGTCGCGCAAGATAGCACTAATCCGCGGGATCAGGCCGCGAGCACGGCGCGGCTTTCTTTTGAACTTCCAGTAGCGAGTGAAATATCACTTCGGAGTTTTAACTGATGTTTGACTTTGTGAATTACTTAAATCTTAGTACTTTAAACTGTTAGAATACAAGCTTTTGTCCGCAATAATTTGAAGTAGGAGCCGATTGTTGCCTCGGGGTAACAAGTGTAAATTGAAAATTTACAACACTCCCGACATCTACACTACTATTATAAAGAGGAAAGATTTGTATTTTTGTGTGTATGTTTGTAATGAATAAACTCAAAAACTTCTGTGCCGATTTGGCTGAAATTTGGCACAGAGATAGATTATAGTCTGGAATAGGACATAGGCTACTTTTTATCCCGGGAAATAAGAGAGTTCTCGCGGGAATAAGAAACCTCAATCCACGCGAACGAAGTCGCGGCTATCAGCTAGTAAGTGTGAAATAAAAAAAATATGTAATCCGCCATTTTGTGGCGGCGGCCATCTTGGACCGACTTTCATCAAACATAGGTAAGAGCACTCCCGACTAATTCCCGGAAGTTCACCACGTCGTTTTTGATTCGGGGGTTAAAAAATATTCTGTAGGTCTTAATTTATCAAAGGTTAGCTCAAAAGTTAACTTTGTCAATTTTTGTTTGCATTGCATGCAAAGTGCAAACCTTACAATAACTTATTTTGATTGTTTGCATTGCATTAAAACCTTATTCTACGCGGATGAAGTTAAAGCGTAATGTCGATTCGTAGCTTACTTGCTGCGTGATTGAAGAACGAACTAACAAACCAATAAACAAGCACACTTTCGCACTTATAATATAAGTAAGCATTCTTAGATGTGTATTAAACAGGTAGTGAGCGAGAAAATGTAGCGAGAATTGAATCTTTTCCATCTTACGCAGACAGTAGACACAAGTTGTATACCATAGACAACTGCATCAGCGAAATTTTAACACCTCGAATTCACCCTCAGGTCCAAAAGACCCCGCCAAAGACAAAAGCTGATTTCGCAATTTATAAACAGTACAAAAATTGAATTATTTATATGCCCGTAGCTCGCGGCTCAATGGAATACGTGTGTGCCGCGGGCATGTTAGGATAATTTTTGGGGATTCGCTGGGAGCCGGGGAGTGCCGAAAAGCAATTTCCGCGCCCGAGGCGATTGTTCCCGTTGTTATGAGTGGGCGTGCTCATGCATTAAGACCTCTTTGGTGGACCTAACCTTGTTTTGTATCCATTATGGCAATTTTCGTATACCGTGTATTATTACCTACCTACGTTGTTGAATGTAGTTGATGTAGTTAAACAAAATTAATCCTTGGGTTGTATTATGAATGCGAAAGTGTGTTTGTTTGTCGATTTATCCTTCAATCACGCAGCAACGGAACAACGGATAGACGTGATTTTTGTATGGGTATAGTTGAGGACCAGTACGGCTAACATGCGCGCCACGAGAAAATTTTGTCTATGCGTTTACTCGTGAATTTGTATGAGATTTCACAAGTAAATGGGTAGACAACATTTTCTCATGGTGCGCATGTTAGCCCTACTGAAGAGCGACATAGGCGACCTTTTATCCCGGAAAAACAGAAGATTCGCGCGGAATTTTTAAAAACCTAATTCCACGTGAAGAAATTCGCGCGCAAAGCGAGTGGTAGTTGTATGCTTGTTGTACGTACAGTTATCAAAGGTTTTTTACCTTTACGAAGAATAAACCATTTCAAGTATTTTAATAAGTCCATTTACAAGTTAAACCTACCACGTTGTTTTCTATAGGGGAAAAGTTATTGTCATCCGTATAAACTTATAAGAACCGGCACCTATTAAGTAGTCAGAATAAATAAATACGGACACAATGCGTCGTTACACGTCACACGTTAAAACGTTCGCTCACGAATTTGAAAGGACACTCGTAGATATAAAAACACCCAAGATATACATTAGGTGGACACTGACAGTCCACTAACTTCAAGTCGTTCAGCGTGCTATAGAGAGAGCTATGTTTGGAATTTCTTTGAGGGATGAAGTTCGAAAAGCAACGGACGCAGCACGTTGAAGTTGCAGTGAGGTCACATATTATGTCGAAAAGAGATGGCCGCGGAATGAGCACCCCCCGGCTAAATGGGTCAAGCATTGATAGAATGCGAAAGGCAACGTTGGTGCTATCTAACGTTTTAAAATTAGGTTAACGTGTTTGCAAGTGATTTTTACTGATTTCGCTAGATATTTGAACCGCGTATATCATCAGTCACCACAACTATGGATAGCATTTTTTAATAAGAAAATTTCAAAAATATCACAATATTTTGATTTGACCTTTTGATAGCATTTTGGTAAAATCGCCCAAAATCATGAGTGAAAAATTTCAATTCGTTATTTTCTTTTTGGTAAAGTAGTTTTTCTAAATACATAGTTGCATTTGTAAAGAGCTGTGCATCTAATTGTTCGATATCAATGAGGCCACTCTAACCCTCAAAAGTTGAAGGATCCGCGGCAAACATTCCCATTGTCGGGGCCGCCGCGACCCGAGTAATGATCTCACGTCCCGCGTGCGTGTCCCGATAAAGGGTTAAGTACACACTAACAACCTGACGTGAGTCACAAATCCACCATTATTATGTTATTGTGGGAGCCGTGTCGCCGCGGTCCCGCATTTACATACAATTTAACATGAAATGTGGGCAATAATTCATGACGGCTGTTTCGTTATTATTTCTATTATAAAGTGCTCAGCTCGACATTTTTCATGTTACCGTCGACCGTGTTCTCTTCTCGCTGCAAATGGCCGCCGTTTTATTCATTTATGTTGACGGTCTGTTGTTGTGCTGGCACAATTTTTCTTTATTATTTGAAAATGTCACTTTACCATGATACTTGTAACTTAGCCGAGTAAAGCCGTTTTATACTGGAATTTATTTGTCACTTGGATTAATGATGTGGATTGGAATATAATACTTTGCTAGGTAGAATAAAGTTATTAGATTTATAACCAATCGATTCAACCTTGTAGCCTGATGATTTTTTTCGTTTCTTATGCACAATGCACATGGTGCATTGTGGAAAAGCTAAGTACCCGGAAGATAATATTTCATATACTTAAAGTTTGTACAGCATAAATCATTAAGAACCATTTCAAGTTAGAGTTAAATTATAAATATTAACGTATGGTAGTGCCATCGTATCTTGAAATGTTAGAGAAATTATTCTACCGGTTCTAACACTTAGTTTGATCCGTTGATACTATCAATTATCCAGTTAAATCTTAATTAGAATGATTAAATAGACTAGATAAATTTCTAGATTAAAAGAGTCTGATAGCTTATCATTTAATTACCTACCTCTAATCAGTTCAGATTTATCAATGACGGGATTTTTCTGAGTAAATTTTTTAGTGCGAATCCTTGATTTATTGACTAGCCTATGCTGCATAATAATAATTTATGATTTTATTTATTTATCATTGAAATAAGTCTTTAACTCCACTCATAGATGTAATAATGTTGGTAAAATAAAAACGTTTTGAGATAGATTAACAGCAGTCATGAAACTTCGCCTGTTAATATTTGAAGATGGTAATTTAGAAGTAATACGAGTATAATAGAAGAATAAAGAGGTAAAAGGCATTGTTCGCAAAATAACAAGCGTTTCGTAGTTGGTATATTTTCATGACCGATTAACTTACAGAAAACAAATTAGTGAAACCAAATCAACATATAAATAACCTCACGGGGCGACACGGTGCACGGTCACGAAAATAATTGGGAAACGAACAAAACACGAATCCTTTCATCGAACGACAAACGACATATCGACGTGAATTATCTATGCACCGCTTAACACGAATTCAAATGAAGGCATTCACCGTTTAAAATATTAATCGATGCGAGGAGCTTATTGAATATTTTTACCACGATTTATGCCCAATTAGCAGCCGGTGCGTGAATTGAATTGTTTGTGCCCAAAATCTGAATAAATACCACAATATTTACGATAATGTCCGGCCGCTTCAATAGGCGTCCCGTAAACGCGCCGCAGGAGAGCAGTTAGAGTAGTTTATTATGCACCGGTGAAGGGTTAACTCTTTGTGTGACGTTTTAATGTTAATTTACGCGCTGGCTGACAAGGTGGTCTTTCCAGCCCCGATTCCGAATATGATATTTTAGTGTTAATTCGGTCGTTGAATAAAAGTCTCCGCTCAATTTATTCGAAACTCTTAAGTTGTATTTATGAGATGAGACACAAAACTCGTTATCAAAATATGTTTACCTTTATGTGAAATTTAATTAAACGAGTTCGTTTTATTTTTCAGTTGAATAAGTCAAGTGAGATAAAAACGTTTGGCGTGAACATCGCGTTTATTAAAAGGGTTGAATGTATTAACTAGTTTTTATAAGAGTAATGTATTTACGGCTTCAAACACGTTGCCGGCAATTTTGTAAAAAGTAAATTTTGAACATCATTCAGACGGAAGCCCAAATGGCATTAATATAATGGCATTAATGTAATGTTTAGTTCTATTTATTTATTTATACCTCCAGATTGATGAGATAGGGAAACAAGCTATTATATCTTCATCATTATCATCATTACCAAATCAATTAACTTCTTTATAAGGTGGTCATTATATGATCATCTCGGAATAATCTATAATTATATAAAAAGGCTTGTCCTGACTGACTGACTGACTGACTGACTGACTGACGATCAACGCACAGCCTAAACCACTGAAGTTAGAAACTTGAAATTTTGACAGTAGGTTCCTTTTATGACGTAGGCGAGCACTAAGAAAGGATTTTTCGAAATTCGCCCCCCAAGGGGGTAAAAAGGGGGGTTAAAGTTTGTATGAAACTCCGTCATTTTTCGAGTTATACTCATGAAATTCGGTATTTAGGCTTTAAATTGAAAACAAAAAAGTACGTGTTTCACAGTTTTTAAAAATTCTACCCCCTAAGGGGTTAAATAGGGGTTGAATGTTTGTATAATAGTCCTTCGTTCTTCAAGTTATTTTTCAAGTTACGTTTATGAAACTTGATATTTTGGCTCTTGATTAAAAATAAAGAATTACGTATTTTACATTTTTTTTAAATTCTCCCCCCAAGGGGGTAAAAAGGGGGGTTAAAGTTTGTATGAAACTCCGTCATTTTTCAAGCTATACCCATAAAATTCGGTATTTAGGCTTTAAATTGAAAACAAAAAAGTAAGTGTTTCACACTTTTAAAAAATTCTACCCCCTAAGGGGTTAAATAGGGGTTGAATGTTTGTATGATAGTCCTTCGTTCTTCAAGTTATTTTTCAAGTTATGTTTATGAAACTTGATATTTTGGCTCTTGATCAAAAATAAAGAATTACGTATTTTACATATTTCGAAAATTCTCCCCCCAAGGGGGTAAAAAGGGGGGTTAAAGTTTGTATGAAACTCCGTTATTTTTCAAGCTATACCCATAAAATTCGGTACTTAGGCTTTAAATTGAAAACAAAAAAGTACGTGTTTCACAGTTTTTAAAAATTCTACCCCCTAAGGGATTAAATAGGGGTTGAATGTTTGTATGATAGTCCTTCGTTCTTCAAGTTATTTTTCAAGTTATGTTTATGAAACTTGATATTTTGGCTCTTGATCAAAAATAAAGAATTACGTATTTTACATTTTTTGAAAATTCTCTCCCCAAGGGGGTAAAAAGGGGAGTTTCAATATTCATAGTTAAGACAGGACAACGTCTGTCGGGTCCGCTAGTATTGAAATAATACTGCTTTAAGCGTTGGTGGTAGGCTCCAGGTCTTTCAAGTGAGAGATTTTAGAGTTGATTCTCGACAGGAGCGATGTAGCAATTATATTTTGGGTTGGGTCTAGTGTTTCGTAGTTTGGTGTTAGTCTAGTTGGAGGTTTTAGTCGTGGTTCTGTTAAGTCTATGATATTGTATATGTATAAAAAGAGTTGGATATGTTACAAGCGTGCGGTAAATGAAGCATGTAATGGCAGATATTTGTCATAATTTGTCATATCATTTGACAATGAAGTACTTTGGCACAATTTTTCGCTTGTTTTGTGAGTATACATATAATATGTTAATAACTTATCCCTAGTAGCTGTTTAGTCACCGTTCAAGATATGGAAGTACTGGTACGATACCACGGCGACATCATGAACGGTATGAGTTTAATTGTAATTCTTTAATTCCAGCTCATAATGAATATTATTTTCAAAGTAAACAAGAACAACTCCACGATATAGTAGGTACAATAAAGAACGTTAACTGCACCCAAGTGCCGGCATTAACTCGCAAAGACTCCACTTCCAAACGGTTAAACATTTCATAATGGCTCATTATTGCCGGTAATTAATTACTGCCAGTGTTTCGGCTCACTTGTTTTAATTACAGCTTTGAAGCCAAAAATAATGCGATCAAAGCTTTGTGTATCATCCTGTAAGGAACTGCGTAACCATTGTGCTATTTGCCTCTAACATTTCCTTCATTTCCTCCAATACCTTTTTAATCTCAATAATCCCAATTTAAAAAAAATGAGTCTAAAGCTTTCCAAATGAGTGTGCTATTTAATTTTTGAAAATTTGACAGCAAAATCTTCTGTGAGTTTAATTTTCATAGAATATGAAATGGCGAATTTTTCTATGTTACTACTAAAAAGTTATATTTTTTCACAACACTTACTTATTTCTCTGGCTTAATGAGCCAAAGAGCCCTATTGTTGTTCTATCCTTGGAAAGCCATACCAATTTTCTCGTATGGATACATGATGCACAATCAGCATTATATTATTGTTTTATAGTTCTGCACTGTGAACACCCAACAGCTTATTTCTCTAATCACACAGCTAATGGTAAAAAATTTAAATAAAATGACAATTAAAAATTGCAAAACAAAATCCCTGTCTAGGTACGATAGGGGACAGCTTGTATAAAAATAAATAAACTCATTTCTTTCATTTTGCAGTACTCACCTAACTCAGTTGTGGACCCGAAGTCTATTACTGGTGCCACAGCACTCGTAAACGTCGGAAAACCACCTCTTTTAATTACCACAGCCTTTCTATTTGTAGTAGTTTAGCTTTATAACAAGCTGGGTTTACTGCGACTTCGAGAAGGTGATTTATTAATCTGCGGTCACGTTTAGAAAGCCAACATTCATAGTAAGTGAGTGAGTTATTGTTGTAAATGTGTCATCGTCCTTTGATTCGACTGCATTAATAAGAGTCGAGGTTATGAATTATGGTTTGTGAAAATAGATAGTGGTGTAGTGGTGTATATTCGAACTTAGATCGATAATTTTGTTAACTTTATCGACATTTACAAATATAACTTACTATTACTTAACTTATTATAAAAAAATTAACTATCTTCTTTAAATAGGAAGTCATATCGATGGTTAAGAGCCAGAAGTGGTATGTATAGGTTATGCAATTTACAGGAAACACAATATAAACTTTAAATTCGTTTTATAATTTTTGAGTATCGCAAGTAGTTAGTTATTATTATTATTTTAAATAGAGTTAAGAATTGAACTGCTTGTCTAATTTTCATCAAAATTTGCACTTACCACTTTTGTTCTTTTAACCATCGATATTATCATTAGAACTTGTAGTAATTTAAAGATTTAATACAAATGCACTTACGAAGTAGAGTGGCACTAAGGTGACGATACTTTTACCGAGTTTAAATTAAACTTTATTTAGGTACTAAAATATCCGGTTTACTAGGACGCTCTGGATGCGGTTCGTGTTCAAAAGTTCAAATAAAACCATCGAAGTTGTTATCACAAAACGATGCTCTACCTAGGTGCTATTTTTATAGGCAGATACTAGGACAAAAATGATATTTGTGCAGAAGATGCAAGCTTTGGAAAAAAATTCATCAAATTACCATCGACACTCTTTCGATCACTTGCTTTTCTCCTCACTACTGTTACCCCACACCTGTCTCTCATAAAGCATCGCTGTACAAATATAAAAGGACCAAAATAACTCCTCCTTTAATCTTCGCTAACCGTTCGCTCTGCTTCCAGCGGCACCCATTTAATTGACAAATAAAGATTTAGGTGTCATTTATCATACAAATATACATACTTAAAATTCTAAATATTACTAGCTCGATCATTAATGTTATAATTATGAATGGCTTATTAGTTTTCTAGTCTAGTTGAGAGCTCAGTTTCACCCACAAAAAACAGATAAACTATTTTTTCAGATATCAAGCGTCCCGTAAATCAATCAAAGAATATGATATCTTTTTATTTAAATCTAGCAAAACGTCTAGCAAGGATGAAAGAACAGTGAAATTAGAACCTATAAGACCCAATCATCTTCTAGCAGCGTGTATCACAGTAATAATAACCACCACTTCAAACTTCAATATTAGAAAGTACTTTGCATGTAATAACACTAAACAGGTCCTAACGCAATCACACGCAGTACTTCACACGTTTTATCTGCACAGACAGACACATATATTAGTGACTGAGGCCTAGCGTGCGCTCCGCTAATAAATCAAACGCTATTCTAATGGATAACCAGATATAAATCTATTTATGTAAAGTTTTCAATGCACATTTCGCATGTTAGTCGGTCGTAAAGTACGAGCTATGGATATCTAACGCGGATTCTCATTGCTGTAGGTATTTGTTATTGTAATAAGCTATTAGATAACGCTCGGTGTTTCACAAGGCGGGACTCTGCGTCTTCTTTTATTCCCACTGGCTACTACCTATTTATTGATATTAAGTCGTAAATAACTACCATCACATCACATCACACTAATATTATAAAGCCGAAAGTTTGTATGTGTGTGTGTGTGTGTGTGTGTGTGTGTGTATGTTTGTTACTCTTTCACGCCAAAACTACTGGACCGATTGGGCTGAAATTCAAAATGGAGATAGATTATACCTTGGATTAAAACATAGGCTACTTTTTATCCCGGAAAATCAAAGAGTTCCCGCGGGATTTTAAAAACTAAATTCACGCGGACGAAGTCGCGGGCATCAGATAGTTAAGTATAATAAATAGTTCTTCAAATATAAAAAGCAGCGCAGAAAATTGAATACAACTTAATCTGATTTTCTTGCGAGTCTTCGTCAAGATAGTTAGGATGTCTAAGAGCATATTTTACTATGCCCGAATAATATTTAACCGAGAAATAAATATGACATTTTGGTAATATTGAAAATCTGTCAAACGTCAAATTAAATCGTCGACTTACATTTTAATTTACCTACCTAGATGTTAACTTGGCGAGGTCTGAGTAAATAGCTCCAAAAAATAAAATACTTACTCCTTTTTTCAGGCAGTCGTATAAAAATTAAAACTAAACTGTTGCTAACGCGTGTACACAGGCACTCACCCACTTTCTTTTAATTAATTTTGAAATTTACCCTTCGCGTCATTATCGTCGAGTGTATTAAGTTGCTAGATTTTATCGAAAAATGTTTATTCAGCTAAGTATTCATTTCACCCAGCAAATCCTTTGTTTGTCGAATGACTAGGAAAATTTCATGTTCGCGATAATTATTACAATAATTTTATTCAAAGTTTCCTTTCATTTAATTATTCCTTTATGTCTTTGTTATACTTTTTAGACCACGTAAGTAGTTCACTTTTTTACTTTTTTATAAAGCGCTCATTGGTTGGCTTTTTTTTTTCTTTTTCATATTAAATCACCTTCTAGCTCTTATCACAATAGATGTATCTGTTTATTCTAATGAGGTTTTTGAGTACTTATTCTATGAGCTTGGTTCTTATGACATAATGCTAAATAAGGTAATAGAAATCGTATCCATTGTCTTTAATACTGCGAAACATGTCATCGATTTTTTGCTACTCTACTGAAAAGAGCAACTGCTGAGTTTCTTGCCGGCTCTTCTCAGCAGAATCTGCATTCCGAACCGGTGGTAGATTTTTGACGTTTCATAAGAGCTACAAGTTGGCCTACATGAAATAAATAAATTTTGATTTTGATTTTGAAATTTTGATTTTTTTTGATTTTGATATTATAAGTGCTAAGCTATGTTTGTTTTGTTGCTTTGTTAGTTTGCTGGTTTGTCCTTCAATCAATCGCAACAGAGCTATGGAGAGTCTTAGTTTATTGCATGGGTGCGAAGAGTACTATGAGAGGTAGAGTATGGTACTGAAGAATGACAAAGGTAACTTCACCTTCACCACCTGGGTGCCTGGAGCACTTCAACCATCCACTGTTCCAGATCTTTTTTCCACGCGTTACCAAACTGTGGAATCAACTTCCTTCGACGGTTCCCACTTCATTTTAACGTGGTTATTAAAGGGGTTGACCAACGAATCCCTGAAAACCCAGCAACGTATTGGTGGTGCCTCTGGTGCTACCAGTGTTCGGCGGTAATCACGCCTACTCGTTTGTTAGCTATTACATAGTATAAAACAAAGTCGCTTTCTTTGTTCCTATGTATGCTTAAATCTTTAAAACTATGCAACGGATTTTGATGCGGTTTTTTTTAATAGATAGAGTGATTGAAGAGGAAGGTTTACATGTATAATAACATCCATTAACAGTGAAAAACATAGGTTATATATTTTATACCCGTGCGAAGCCGGAGCGGGCCGCTAGTTCTATATAAAAAAACTTTTTATCCCAAACAGAGGGTTCCCAGAGAAGTTTTAAAAATCTAACCTAACTCCATATGGACGAAATCGCAAACACTATCACGCAAAAGTTCGTACAAGCTCTGTACGACAACAGAAATAAAATTTAAACGTAATGTAAGTATATATGTATCTTAGAAAAACACATGTTTCACTATTCATATTCGGTTATATTTATTCTGTGTATTTGTAATAGGATCGCGTGGCACATATCCTCCGTGTTTCTATAGAATCATTACCATGTCAGTATGTCATTCCGCCTATGGTAATGACATATTGTGACATGCAACGTTGACAGAACAATTGTTTAGATTAAATAACGGCCTCAACCGGACTGTTTGACGTAAACTAACAAAGTTGAGCGTAACTGAGGGAAAATAAATCACTATTAATTTTAATACCATGTCAGGGAAATTCGTAAAGTTATTCCTTGAGTCATACAATCATTTGTCATTTAGCTAAAGGCTCTCTGGCACAGTGGTGAGCGCAGAGATCTTAATGTGGTAGGTCTCGGGTTTGATTCCCGGCGGGGGAAAGAAAGGTGGGTAAGAGAGGACTCAGACACAAAGTTAATTGTATTATTATTGACCTATGTCGGTATTTGTTGTTCTTATAGAGTAGTTTAGTAAATCCTAAGACAGACTGAATTCACTTGTATGAAAAAAGATATTCGGCCCATACATTAACAGAGTAGGTATACAGTATACACTTATTAATTAATTAATTGTTAGGAAATATCAGTTCTTCTAACGAACATATATTATATTTTTTCTCCAAGTGAATTCAGACATGCTGACTTGGGATTAATTAAACTTCTCCATTAGGGCAACAAAAGCTGACATAGTTCATAATTCTACAGTCTTGGGGACGGGGTCCATACAAAATTACCCATAATCCTTAAAAAGTTAATCCGCTTAAAAGAAATATGTTTTAGAAACATGTAGTTAGTGTTTAGATAAGCTGCTATAGACTTAGCTTCTATAGCTAACCGTGCGAAGTCGGACGGGTCTTCTAGTCTAGTAAACAATAAATTGATGTAAGTTCTTACAGTAAAAATGCACTTACACAATTTTCCAAAACATTTTGCAGCGCAACATATTTTTAAATTGCTTACGCTTAGATGCTCATAAAGTACGCTTAAAAGTGCACCGTAGTATAATAATTTTAGAACACTTCTAACCCGGTCCACTTAGCCAGACCTCCCATTTCTTTCTAGCTCATAAAAAATTGTTACAAAATGTAAAGACGGTGTCCTAAACGAGAGGTCAGCGTGAACTGGTCGCGTAGTTAGCGAGGGGTGTAAAAAGTCTAAAGAGTAACGTTAAGCTTGCTTGTGAGCTTAGAGCTTTGAATAACAAAGCAAACTTTGCTTAGCGAAGTACGCTAGAATGGTGTAAAGTTCCTGAGTACCTACTATATTGTTAACTTGCATTTTTTACCCGACAAGGCAGAGAAAAGTAAGGAAAATATATTTAACAGTTGTAAGCATGTAATTCTACAGAGTTTGACGAACTTGCTTAATTCTCCTTTCCACTCCAAATAAGCAGAAAGCTTGTGCTAAATATTGCAAAGGAGTGAATCTGTCCGCACCTTCAAAAATTTTTCGCATTCTTCAACCGGATTTATAATAAAGTGAAGGTAGAATTAGAATCAAACGTATCATTATTTATTGTAAGCACATCTGACTGCTGAAATAATTTTGTAAATTCAAATACTACTATTTCTTTCTTTGTAAGTGATTTTTTGTAATTCTTTGAGAAAATAAAATTTTTTAACCTGAAAAATCACTATCGTATCGCGCCGTAGCTACTGTAAGTGGCACCACAAAGCGCGGCGCCACGAAACAAAGCCGAGTCGAACGCAGCACAAATTATGTGCTGTCTATCGCAAATCAAGCCAACCAACAATCAGCTAGATCCGAAGAAGCGTTTCATTCTCGAATCCAAACAGCGTATCACGACCGCCGACGTGTTCCAATCAACCTTCACTTCACAAGCACGCCGCAGACGTCTCGATACAATCGAAACTGCAACTGCATTTCAGCTGCGAGCCCTTTGATACGTCCATCGGTTGTCTGTCCAAACGATTGTGCCAAACGACCAGGCCACCGAGACCCCCCGACCTATTAACTTCCTCCCCTTCTAGTTTTGCGGGCAAAGCTACCGGAGTATCACGGAAGATCAAGACTTTCTGGTCGTAGAACCCGCCTTTGAATTCCGAATACGCCGTCATTTCAATTGTCAAGCCTTGCCCGTAAACAGAGGAGGTGATAAATTAATGCCCCAGTACATTAGAGCGTGATAATAAAACACGCATTAAAGCGTAATTGCTGACAACCCTCGCACCTAGACAGTGCTTTGTGTGTACTTCAATATTCATTTCTACCCGAGTGAAATTCCTTGAGATTGTTCCCGAAACTCGAGCAGCAATGGTCGTTCAAACCGGCGATGTAGTTAAGCGATAAATGGGCCAAGATACCGTGTTAAGGGGCATCTAACAGCGAAACTCACTCTCGGGGGTAATCGCGCACGAAAGCGTCTGGTAATAAAAGTGGTCGTAAAATTGTAACGTTACGACCCGCGAGACGGTAGAGTGCACTCGATGGCACACTGATACGCTTTTTTTGGGTTCAGTCGCTTCTAACGTTGTACAATTGATTTATGGGTTTATTTTCTCTATTTCTCTATTGACAGAATATTGTAAAGCACTATCACGTGTTTCCGTTCTGTCTGAAAGTTTAAATTGACTTTTATTTGATTTACAACTTACTTACTACCAACATGATAGTATTGAGGTTTCCTTTTTAGCGTACCTTGGTGGTTCTGAATCGATCAAAATAGTTTTCAGTAAAAATAGCTTTTCGCTTATTAAAGCGAAAAGAATATTAATTAGAGAATTATTGTTAAATAATTCTCTATTTTAACGAAATGTTTTAACTGCATTTCTGGCACAGTTGGGAGCGCTCTGGTCTTATAAGTAGGAAGTCACAAGGTTTTCCAGTGGGTAAAAATTGCACAATTATAATTTATAACATTTTTCTGGTCTAGTCCTTGCCGATGGCTTTGACCGTGGCTGATTTACAAAGATTTGGCAAATAATGATTATTATTCATTGATACCGCGTAGAAATTGAGTTGGGATATGCGTTAAATAAAAACTGCCAACAAACTCTTCCAAGTTAGCCCATTTCTATCCCAGAATGTAATCTAGAACTATGTTTTCATAGAACAAAAAAAAATTAACTACTCTTATTCCGTTTAATAAATTGTGAACGTAAAGCGTTAAAACAAATCTTTTATTCAAACAAAACTCAATACCCTCTCGAGCTGTTTCACTTCACAAACATTCGTAGTAGCTAAGCAGCTGTCTTTCAAAGGCTTTATCTCCCACGGTAATTGGTCGTAAGACGCGCGCTTTACGAGGCTCAGTGATTTTATCCCGGCCCGCTTTTGTGCGCCATTGTAGTCGCTTACTGTACGACTATCATTATTGACGACGACGACAGCATTCCCCGGTTTGTTTGGATTAATTCTATTTTACAGCGTTTTCGGCTGTATTAAAAGTTAGTATTTATTTATTGGGATCCGCACTATCTGTGCCAGTTATTAAAGTATACAAGCGTGCGATATAATAATAATGATACGCCTACAGTCCGAACCTTATTAATATTTGATGGTTTGTTGATTTGTCCGCCAGTCACGCTGCAACAGAGCTGCTGGTAGACGATTTTTTGCATGGGTATACTTGAAGATCGGTTGGGCCAAGAGAAAATTTTGTCTGCACGTTTACACGTAATCTCTATATGATTCTCTATAGAGATCACGTTCTCTATAGAGTTTACTGGAGAGTGATAGAGGGACTTATTTTTATCAAAGAGTTCCCGCGGGATTTTAAAAACTAAATCCACGCGAACGACGTCACGGGCATCAACTAGTTTTATAAATGCGAAAGATTGTGTGTGTGTACACACATCATCGAAATCTATCGCCTGAAGGACTCCAAATAACCCTGTTTATAAGAAAGTTTGTCAAAACTTATTGAAACTGCTACCCCTAAAAAGATCAATAACACATTGACCATTGAAGTGTCATCCTTCAAAGAGATTTGCGACTGGAGTGGTGAGTGGGCGGTGACCCTCGTGCGACGTCAGTGACGAGGAGCGACAGGGTTGATGAAGTGTGCGAGATTGATCGCCAGCCCTGCAGCCTGCCCTGGTAGCATGGGCAGGAGAAATTTTATCCCCGGGAAAAGGATAAAACGTTTATCCCCTCGCTTATCTTTATCCACCCGTCGCGTCGAGCATGGGCACAGCGGTGGAAATAACTCTCAGTGGATATACTTATAGAAATATCATCGCCTTCTCCTCTGTCGCCATGCTTTAGCATAGGGAAAAGATAATTTTATCCCCTGTCAGTGGATAAAATCGGGGGATAAAACTTTTATCTCCTGCCCATGCTACCAGTGCTGGTGTGGCGTGCAAATCTGCTCGCAATATTTTTACGTTTTGATACTACATAATGATTGATTGCGATGCGCGATGTAGTCTAAGATGGTAGCGGGCTAACTTGGAAGAGGGTAGGGGAACTAGAGGGGGGCTCAAGCCATACCCCTAATCTGTTTCTACACGCCATCGTGCTGGAACGCTAAACGTCAAAAACGATTTAGCGTTCCGGCACGATGGCGTGTAGAAACCGATTGGGGGTATGGGTTGAATTTACACTGCTATACCCCTTCCAAGTTAGCTCGCTACCATCTTAGACTGCATCATCACTTACCAGCAGGTGAGATCGCAGTCAAGGGCTATCTTGTCATCGAATAAAAAAAAAATCGCTTGGCGGCACGTCTTTGACAGTAGGCTGGTAACTAGCCACGTCTCCGCCGGGAATCGAAACCGAGACCTCCCAGTTATAAGACTACAGCGCTCACCACTGCGCCAAGGAGGTCATCATGTCACTTTTTGCAAGGTTAGTTCAAACTTAACAAAAAGTGGATAGGTATGGAAAATTTTGCTTAAATATATTTAGCATATTGGTGCATAATAATAATTTTTATTTATTTATTTTATTTAACAGTAGACAAATTGAACAAACACATATCTATTATACTTATCAGTTTTTTTAAACAGATATTGTTTTTAAAAGTATGGCTGGAAACACACTTGTAACACGCCATTCGACCTATATGTCCTGTGTTTAATTCCAAGAATACAGTGTTGTAGGAATTGTTTTGTATAAATTGCCCATTATTGCCGATAAATCAAAGAAACGTTCAACGGTCACAATAACTGAAAATTGATTGTGATCCGCGCGGTGCCGGCGCGGCTCCGCCACATGCCATCGTGGGGTGTACATCAGTTTTATTGATCCATAAATCGGCTTAACAAATTATATTGTAACTCATTTCTGTCACCGTTGAGATGTTTACAACGACGCGACCTGACAGTGAGTTACAATCGGCTAGTTAGTTCCGCAATGCGATTGCAATCGCAATCGCTATCCACAAGAAACAGCTATCAGCTAAACCAGTGGCCTCAGTGCCTATCAAAAAATAAAAGCCACTGACATATATTTTTTATCCATTGAAGGTTTACTTTGAAATAGTAAATGACATTTCTCTTCAAACCTTCAATGGATAAAAAATATATGTCAGTGGCTTTCATTTTTTGATAGGCACAGAGTTCCCGGATCTTCTCCAATCTATGTTTCCTTAGTTGGCTAAGGGCCGATTTCACCAATCTAAAATAGGTCTTTATTCGAGCTTTTAGCAGATTTTCAACATAAAAACGGTCAATAAATCTATAGGCTTGGATAAGACTTCTTTCACGTTGTTGAAATCGGCCCTTAAAAAGTAAACAAACTGCAGAAAAAGTTTTGGAAAATCGTGTACCTGCCTAAGACGTAACGAACGTATATACTATATAAAACGTCGTAAGCGCATAGCTATATACTATATAGCTATGCGCTTACGACGTTTTTAAGTTGGGGTAGGTATTCCCTTGTAGCATGGTTACGTCTTTCTGCGAGGAATCACTTGTTTACCTTTTAAAACGACGACCTTTTTGGCACAATAGTGAGCACTGTGGTCTTATAACTGGGAGGTCTTGGATTCGATTCCCGGCGGAACAATTTAGTAATTTATAATTTCTGAATTGTCACTGTTTTGGTCCATCAAAAACATGTCGCCAAGCGATTTTAGGTTCTGGAACGATGGCGTGTAGAAACCGATTAGGGGTCTGATTGAATCTACACTGCCATACACCTTCCAAGTTAGCCCACTACCATCTTAGACTACATTCACTTACCTTCAGGTGAGATCGCAGTCAAGGTATACCTTGTCATCGAATAAAAAAAAGACAGCTAAGGAAAAATTAGTTTTTGCAAGCACGCTTTATCTTAGGCATGACCCTCTACTTCCTATCAGATATGATCGTGGTCTACTCACTTATAATCGTCCCTATTACTATATATATAGCTACTCGTGCTGATTCACTGACTGACTGACTGACTGACTGACTGACTGACTGACTGATTGATCACCTCTCCTGTAAAATTTTGTATGGAAAAATTTTTTTTCACTCACAGTTTCTTATAGAGGACAAAAATTCATTCGGAACAAAAATATGGAGAGAGCTGATGATTGAGGATTTCGGAGACGGGTGAGGAGCATCGGCCAGGGTATCGAAGATAGGTGGGGGGTGTTCAACCAAATGTCACTCGAAACCTCATCCAATTGGCAGAGAGCCGAAAAAAACTCCAAAATGGCGGATTCAAGATGGCGGCCATACAAATTTCGTCGGTGTCTATCTCGGAGACTATAAGAGATGGAAGAGTGGTTTCTTGGAAAAAGATAATCAGGACCCAAAGGTCTACTTGATGAATAGAAAAAAAATTCAAGATGGCGGATTTTTTATTTTTTCATACAAAATATATGCAAGACTTTAATACGGTTCTTTTTCAAAATTTCTGATGGTTTCGTATAGAGGATAAAAATTCATTTGGAGAAAAAATATGGAGAGACCTGATGGTTAAGGATTTCGGAGACGGGTGAGGAGCACAGCCAGTGTATCGAAGATAGGTGGGGAGTGTTCAAACAAAAGTCACTTGAAACTTCATCCAATTGGCAGAAAGACAAAAAAAAATTCCAAAATGGTGGATTCAAGATGGCGGCCATACAAATTTCGTCGGTGTCTATCTCGGAGACTATAAAAGATGGAAGAGTGATTTCTTGGAAAAAGGTGATCATGACCCGAAGGTCTACTTGATGAATAGAAAAAAAATTCATGATGGCGGAATTTATTTTTTCCATACAAAATATATGCAAGACTTTGATAGGGTTCCTTTTCAAAATTTCTAACGGTTTCGTATAGAGGACCAAAATTCATTTGGACGAAAAATATGGAGAGAGCTGATGATTGAGGATTTCGGAGACGGGTGAGGAGCATGGCCAGGGTATCGAAGATAGGTGGGGAGTGTTCAAACAAAAGTTTCTCTAAACCTCATCCAATTGGCAGGGAGCTGAAAAAAAATCCAAAATGGTGGATTCAAAATGGCGGCCACACAAATTTCTAATAAGATGATCAAGACCCAAAGATCTACTTGGTAAACAGAAAAACCGCGGTTCGCTTTAGCGAGCCGCGCACCCACGCACCCTGTACATATATGTATATTATGATGATTGCGACAATGTTTCCCAATAACCCCGTTATTTGATAAAAGTGGGCAAGTGTTTGGAATTAATGGAGGCAGGAATTAGCTTTGTATCTATTGTATTGTCCAGGAAATAGGACAAATATTTAGAATCAACATTGTACGAAGTTTTCAAGATTCCATTTTTTTTTTGTTTTTTATTTCCAAAAATCTTCGCTTACAAGTTATGTACAGTTCAGACTTGATTTACGGAATCCCGTCTGTGGACACTTGGGTTCCCCCTGAAAACCAGCGCTGCAGCATGCTGTGGCTTTGTGCTGAATGGGTTGCCTTATTTTTCCATGGTCACTTATATTTTTTGAATTTTTAGATTTACTATCTATATATATCTATTTAAAGACACCGAAGTAATTATAAGTGCATATTCCTACATTGCAAGGAGTGGTACAGTCTACCACACAGATTTCTTCTGGTCTAATGGATTTTAGCAAACGAAATTTCTTGTTCCTTGTTAATCTTCTATCTAATACTTAGTTCTTTTGGGTAGGTACAAATAAAAAAAATTAACATTTCTCACACATTTCAGACACTTGCTGAAAAAGGTGTACAAGTCTAAGAATTAAATTTTCTCGGTAAGCGACAGGAAAAAAGTAATTATGAATAATTTGATAAAGTGGCGCGGAATGACGGGCGGCGACATTCCTGTCGCGCGAGCGGCGATCGCGCGACGTTTAGACGCGCGATAATTACGCGCTCACTCATTAACACGTCGCGCGTCGGTTTTTTCAAAAGCGGTATTGCAGGCCCTTGGAAAATGTGCAGCATTTAACAAATCGACTCCTTCAGGCTTTAAACGTGTCTCGTCACGTAGATTATATTAATTAATTTGCTGTTAAATATTTTTTTATTGGTAGTTGTAGGTACTTACTAAGCAAACACGTCGAGTTATTCATTCCTTTAGTGTCTATTCTCGTAACTAATTAATAAATAAATAAATAACCAGCTAAACTACATCAAATAGGTGCTATTTTCAATTAGAGAAAAAAAAATAAAAACAATTTTTTTATCCATGGCCGTACCTACTTAGACGGGATATTATTTTATTTTATTTTTATTTTTTATGTACATATAAGAATTTACAAGACAACATAGTTTAGAAGAAGTACACATAGGTGAAGCTTATCTCTAAAAAAAAGGAATTTCTTCCAGCTTCCCTTGATAGTGAGTAAGGTGAAATATTACCAGCCTATTGGAAAAATTAAAAAGCCCACAGTTTAGAAAGTTTGCAAGATTTATTTTCATCAAAAACGCAGAATTTTTAATGGACTTTTACAAAAAAACTACGGCCTAGAACAAACTAATGTTACGGCTATAGGCCACAATAAAGGCCAGTAATAAGTTTTTTTACTTTTTTATTATTTTACCATTTTCCTGAAAAAATATTGGGTTGACTTTATCTGGTTATTTTGATCACGTTAATTGGGCAGCTGACCATATAGGTAATACAAATTAATTCATCGAAATATAACGCTTAGAAGCGCAACAGTCGACGCGGTGATAAGCCATTTTTAGTAAGCCTTTTTAAAGGTCAACTAAGCGTAGTATCGTCGCATTAGTACGACGAGCTTGCGGAAAATTACTAAAAAATAACGTACTGTGCTGTGAAAGAGTGTCATAATTCATCACAATATCATTAAAAATGCAATCATCAGTACCAGAATAGAAAACAATTACATGTCACTCACCATTGACAGAATAATACTTGGACCTTGGATGTAATGCAAAATTCACGAAAAAAGTGTCCCGAGAAAACCTATATATACGAGTGTACATTGTACATGTGTATTTTTATGAACAAACTAATACATTGTAACTTATGTCTTAGACCATTATTATACAGCCTAATTTTGCTTGCAATTATTTCCTTCGGTCGATTGGAAACCTTTTTCGCGTTTTGGATTTCTTTCGGTTCGGACAATTTTTAGCGCTGACCCGAAGTTCAGTATTATGGCTATGGCATTCACACATTCATTGAGTCTAAGTTAGCAGCGGAACTTTGTTTGAAACTTCTGAAGTTCTGTTCTAAGCGTTATAATTCAACGGCTTAATAATTCAAAGTACAACCTTCATTAAATTGCCAATTTCAATAACATGCTATGCTAAGTACGTAAGTATTCACGATTGTATCGACACGATAATTTTTTGCATGTTATTCGCTCTTTATACAATGACCAATTTAAATACTGTCACCCAATAAAACTTTATATTCGTTAATTACAACGGCTAACCAAATATAGGGACGTTTTCACCTTTTGATATGTTTTTGTCCTTACATACTGAACGATAAAACTCGAAGTAGAATGGTAGTTAAACGGCGACAAATAATCGGAGAGAGTGAATTGTTATTGTAAGCTAAGATTCCGTATATTTAATTAAAAAAAATATTTGACATATTATATTATCTACTAGCTTTTGCCAGCGAATTTGCCTGTGCAGGGTTTTTAAAAAAAACCCGAGAATTTTTTGTTTTTCAAAATCAAAAGCCGTCCTCAAAATAATAATATTTTAAATAATTATGTTCATGAAACATAAGCTTTGAACTGCTTGATTATATTTCAATTGAATTTAACTTGATATTTTTATTTTTTAATCTATTAATTAGGTGTTTAGATGGGCAGGACTATAATTACATATTTATTTGAGACTATATTGACAAATACCAATTATTTGATCAAAGAAAAAAATTGTAGAACAAATAATTTTTTTTGGAAACTTGAGTACCTATGTATATTATAAAAAAGTCACTTAATTCAATCGCATTTTTAAATTTCCATATTAATACAATTTAAAATTTCATTTCAGTTACGTAGGTTGCAGGGTAGGTATGTTTTATTTATTTTATAAGTTGCGGAACCCTAAGCAATGCTGTTTTATTCGTTCTCAATAAAATACGTGAGATGTTTTGAATTTACTGAGGTATTTGCATTAAGATTAATTATTGCAAGCATGATACATACTGCCAAGCTTTTAATTATAAGATATACGTTCTTGGGATACCAATAATGTGGTTGTTTATACAAAATATTTTATAAATAGTTCCAGTGCATACCTTAAAGGGTACAGATGGCGATCTGTACCCTTTTACTTTTAATTGACCCGTTTGCTAATTTGGATGTACATAAAAAATGCCTTCTGAAAAAGGCTAGTAGGTTTATACTTGTCAAATAAGTGAAGAGATTTGTGTAGGTACAATCGAAAAAGTAGGACGCTTTTCTTAAAGCTATTTTCTCTCTGATTGTAATTTTTATTTTTAATTTTTTTAATTTTCATTAAATTGATTACCACTATATTTGGAATACCTAACTTTTCTTAAAAATCGAAGGTATTATTCATATTATTATTGTATACCTACCTAACTCTCTTTTTCCGACATAAAAGATAGCCTGTGTAGCCTTCAAGTCCTCAACTATACCCATGCTTTCAAAAAAATTACTGCAACTTTGCAAAAAAATTACTTTGATCCGATGCTCCATCGCCGGGTGATTGAAGGATAAACCAACAAACAAACACTTTCGCAATCATATTTTTTTTAAAGAATATTAGCCAAGCTGAAGTTGATTAATATCCTCCTATCCCCTCCAAATAAGCGGAAAACTTGTGCTAGGAGTGGGTATGACAATAGTGCAACGGGTGGAGTTCGAACCTGTGACATTTCAGTTTTTCAGTCCGCACCTTTAACCGTTGGGCTAATATTAGTGAGGATTATTGAAATAAAAACATTCCAAACTAAAGCTCTATTGTCCCAGAATAAGATGAAAAAGCGACACAATAGCGCTAGTGTTTAGGACGTATAAATTATTGCAGAAGTCATTGGATTTATATCTGGGCCGCTGTCGGCTGCCAAATTATGTTATTTATGCGACTGCGGAATCTGCGATTAGTGCAGACTAAGCCGAATGAAATAGCTTGAGATTTATATGTAGGTAAGTTTTTAGAACTCAATTTTTAGGGTTTCGTACCCAAAGGATGACTACGGGACCCTTTACTAAGCTTCCCACTGTCTGTCTGTCAGCGGGCTGTATCTCATAAACCGTAATAGGTAGATACTTAAAATTTTCATAGACCTCTATCGGCTGATAAAGACAAACCAGTGGTAGATTCATTTGACGAGTCAAAAACACTTTGTAAAAGTTTATTGGAATAAAAAATTATTCTATTTTATTCTAGACAAATATTCCCTTCCTTTCGAGTACTATCTTTCTCGAAGAACCGATATAAATACGTCAGCCCATCGCCTTTCTGCTTCTTGACTCGATGAGCTATGTCAGTAACTCAGATTTTCCTACATATCGCTTCTTCCCTTATCAAATTATGGAGCATACCGCAGATACTCGGATACATGTATACCTACCTATTCAGATACTCGGACACTTTTATCCTGCAGCACTGGTAGCATGGGCAGGAGATAAAAGTTTTATCCACCGATTTTATCCACTGACAGGGGATAAAATTATCTTTTTCCTAATGCTAAAGCATGGCGACAGAGGAGAAGGCGATGTGTATTCTATAAGTATATCCACTGAGTGTTATTTCCACCGCTGTGCCCATGCTCGACGGGTGGATAAAGCTAAGCGAGGGGATAAACGTTTTATCCTTTTCCCGGGAATAAAATTTCTCCCGCCCATGCTACCAGTGCAGGGATAAAGGTCTCCCTCGATACCTCTTCTCTTCGGATCTCTTCTTCCCTCATCAAATTATGGCGCATGCCGCAGATACTCGGATATATGTATACCTAGTAAAATACTATACTCGGATACTCTTCTCTTATCCACAGGGATAAAAGTATCCGATTGTCGAGGATAAAGGACTTACGACGTTAAAGTCAACCCTCGGTACCTCTTTTCTTCTTCTCTTATCAAATTATGCATGGATAAAGATCAGAGTACCGAGGATAAACTACTTGTGGCATAAAAGTCAAGGCCATCTCGACAATAAGCATTGGAACGGTCGCGCCTGTACTATTTCGGATGCAATTATTTAAATCCAATAAGCTCCGTAGACGTGTGCGGACGTAACAAATGGTCAGTATTAGTTCTCGGCGCATTAACGCATTAATCGCTCGGCAGCTGCGCATTTGCATCGAGCGCGGCGCACAATTAGTTTTGACAATTACACTCAAGAGATTTCACGCTGTGGAATAGAACATCGCTACATATTATAGAACAAAGTTCCCCGCCGCGTCAGTTTGTCTGTCTGTTCGCGATAAACTCAAACGCTACTTTACTGATTTTCATGCGGTTTTCACAAATAGAGAGGGCGATTCGTGAGGAAGGTTTAGCTGTGTTTTAATACATGCACTCACAAAATCATTAAAACTCACATCCTTACAAATATAGCATAGGTATAAATGGGAAAGTATGATTGTTTGTTGGTCCTTTGGTTTGTCCTTCAATAACGCTGCAACAGAGCTACGGATCGACGTGATTTTTATATATAGGTTTAGTTAAGGAAAATGAAAGAATTCCAGCGGGATTTAAAAAAAAAATCCACGCGGATGAAGTCGATTTTCTTAACTGATATGTTCATTGGCATTCGTTACATATATACGCACAATGAATATTTATATTCAATTAATTCCAGAGTATACGCTATAGTAGTACGTGACACATTACTATGTACAGTTAGTTGTGTAGACGCTGTGTGTGTTTGAATAACAAATGAAAGGTAATTAACCAGCCTCGCGGTAAATAATGTCGGCGCTCGGATTTCGTGACACGTATGGCTAAGAACACGGGCGGCGTAGAGTCGACAACCATTATTAGCTAATTTAATAATTCATTGTTATATCCTATTATGATATTTATCTAAACTAATATTATAAAGAGAAAAGATTTGATTGTAATCCTACTAATCCTACTGATAATATTGTAAATGTGAAAGTTTGGATGGGTGGATGTTTGTTACTCAATCACGCTGCAACGACTGAACCGATTTGGCTGAAATTTGGCACAGATATAGATTATAGATTGGAATAGCACGCAGATGTTTTATGTGTGTGTTTATGCCCGTGACTTGTTCGCGTGGATATAGGTTTTTCGACCCCGCGAGAACTCTTTAATTTTCCGAAATAAAATGTAGCCTATGTATGTTCTTGGGTATGAGCTATCTCCATTCTAAATTTAAGCCAAATCGGTTCACTCGTTATGGCGTGAAGGAGTAACGAACGTACTCCTTCACGCTTTATAAAATTTCGCCTTTATAATATTAGTGTGATAGTGTGATGTGAAAAATTCAAAAATATTTATTTCATATAGGCCAATTTGTAGCTCTTATGACACGTTATTACTCTACCATCGGTTCGGAATGCAGATTCTGTTGAGAAGAAACAAGCCGGCAAGAAACTGAAGAGAAGTGTGATTAAATAAAAAATTTGAAGCTGTGCGCCACTCCATGGGTTTCCAGTCCGGGCGCCCGCTTCGCTAATGGTGTTGATGTATCAGTATTGATGATCCTCCCGTGAGCGTTACGTTTTGTCTTCGAACCATCAATATTTATTTTTGCAGCTGCCTCCCAATTGATTCCTGTTGACACATACAGATTATATTACACTGTGTGCCCACTGGCTTGTCCATAGACGAGCGTGGGCGCCTGTTTAATGTTCTAGCTACGAACTTGTTGCTTAGAAATGTCCAAATAGATTTTTTTTAATATAAGCATGACCCTTTACCCTTTCCCCTCCAATCCCATGTCCCAAATTAACTCAAACTTATTTGGAGCCTCTAAATAAGTTTGAGTTGAGTTTAGACCCCATCCATTGCTCGATAATAGGACAATGGATTGGATTTAAATTAGACCGTCCACCTTTCAATTTTCAGTCCACGCCTTAGCCAGTGTGTCATTGGGGTTTAAAAACCCGCGGGAACTCTTTTATTTTCCGGGATAAAAAGTAGCCTATGTCACTCTCCAGGTTTTCAACTATTCCTATGCAAAATTGCATCAATCGTAGCTCTGTTGCGGCGTAATTGAAGGACAAATCAAGAAACCAATGAACTAATGTTCGTATTTATAATATTAGTAGTGATTAGTAGGAATATTTATAGGGATTCTTCAATAGTATGCTATTGAAGAATCCCTAATATCCCATTTAAGAGGGTACTCTAGTGGGCCTTTCTCCATACAAACGTATTCTGCTGTTTTCTTCGTGGATAATGCCTCTAGAGCAATGATTTTTTTCCAAAAAATCTAGGTCTAATTAATACGTGCCTCTATGTTTTTCTTTTTTCCAAAACATTATCATTAAAAAAAATATGACAATCCAAAAACCCGAAAAAAACCCTCGATTTTACCGCCATGTTCAAACGACTATCAGAAAAATTTGATAAGTTTTTAACAAAAAAGAAAAACATAGAAGCATAGATATACTCTTCCTCTAAATTTTGATATAAGAATATTTGAGATTTGTCCAGTTTTGAAGAAGGAAACAGCAGAATACGAAACGTCTTTTGGTCAAGGTTTTTGTAGGTAAAAATCAGCCCGAGCTGCAGTTGTCCCTTTCGTACTTTACGGGGGTAGGGTGGAGGTGAGGGAGGGTAGGGCTTACATATACACTAATAGGGAAGTGACAATTGTCGATATTTTTATCGATACTCTAGTGATGTACTCTGATGTCGATATTTACACTATACAATGATTATTTTATTTATTACTAGCGGACACCCGTGACTTCGTCCGCGTTCCTAAATCACCACAGTTTAGGTTGGCAGAACCCCTTCAGCATTAGGATTAAGGAGTTGGATCCTGGAATTTAACGATGTCTTTACTTGGCCCCTACAATAACTATTCATAATAATCATTAATTCCTAAAACCCCACAGTTTAGGGAAGCAGTACCCCTGCAGCATCAGGATTGAAGGTTGGAACCCGAAGTTTTTATGGGACCATCTCGCAAAGTTTTTGTGTAAATTAAAAAAAGATTCACGCAAATCGGTTAAGAAATCACGGAGATATCGATATACAGAGGTAGAAAAACACAACTCCTTCTCCTTTTTCGAAAGTCGGTTAAAAAATTAGCCTATACGATGCCCGATAATATCAGCTATCTGCCAGTGAAAGTCCCGTCAAAATCGGTTCGGCCAGTCCCGTGATTAGTGGTAACAAACAGACAGACAGACAAAAATTTTAAAAATTGTTGTCTTGGTATAAGTACCGTATTTACTTTCGTATGCAGTTAGTAAAAAGCGGCCAAGTGCGAGTCGGACTCGCCCATGAAGGGTTCCGTAGCAGCAATTGCGGTTTACAATTTATGACGTATTAAAGAAAACTACTTACTAGATCTCGTTCAAACTAATTTTCGGTGGAAGTTTGCATGGTAATGTACATCATATATTTTTTTTAGTTTTATCATTCTCTTATTTTAGAAGTTACAGGGGGGGGGGCACACATTTTACCACTTTGGAAGTGTCTCTCGCGCAAACTATTCAGTTTAGAAAAAAATGATATCAGAAACCTCAATAAATCATTTTTGAAGACCTATCCAAAGCTTCACACGAATAGGTTTGATGAAAAAAAAATTTTTGAGTTTCTGTTCTAACTATGGGGAACCCCAAAATTTATTGTTTTTTTTCTATTCTTGTGTGGAAATCTTAATGCGGTTAACAGAATACATCTACTTACCAAGTTTCAACAGTATAGTTCTTATAGTTTCGGAAAAAAGTGACTGTGACATACGGACGGACAGACAGACAGACAGACATGACGAATCTATAAGTAGCAAGCATACCAATTCGTACACGACAATTCCTAAAGCTTTTAGGGAGAAAGTACCCCTGCAGCATCAGGTTTGAGGAATTGAAGGTAAAAATTTTTAATAGCCCATTAAAAAAAAATCGCGTGAATCGGTCCAGAAACCCCGGAGTAATCGGTGGACATACCTACATAGAAAAAAAAAGATACCGACCGAATTGATAACCTCCTCCTTTTTGAAGGTCGGTTAAAAATAGGGCTATCCATTATGGTTTACGATAGTGTGTTATGCCAGCCACAGCCGTACATTCAAAGTTTCCTGTACGTAACGGGGTTCAAGTTATTTGGACCTATTACTGAGCATTGTGAGGTCTATAATTTCTGAACTACTAAACTGACGACCTTAAAATAATTACAGAACAATCATTGCAGTATGTTTTTTCTAATAAAAAATGAATGAATGAAATCGGAGTACACATTTTGACTTTCATCCCCTCTCCCAAGGGAACCGTGCTGAATTTCGGGATAAAAAGTATCCTATATTTTACCTCGTAGTATGAACTTAAATCATATTACGTTTCATTTAAATCCGTCCAGTAGTTTCAGTGTGATGCGCGGCCAAGATACAGACAGACGAAAAATTAAAAAGAAAATTGTTTTGGGCTCAGTATCAATAGTAAAGCATCATCCGATTCAAAGTTTCAAAATAATAATATATTTATTCACCCGCAGGCGGCCGGCGCGGCGGGTGAATGTTACGGGCATGAGAGGGGCGAGGGCTCGCGCACACAAATACACTACTCGTACACATGGATAACTCCTGTTGGTCGGGCGCAGCGCGACGGCGATATTTTCTTCAAATACCTATTTTTCAAATTCCTTGGGACTAGAGTACCGTCTTAATCCTAACCCATATTTACTAATATAGCACTTAAAGCGGCGATTGACAAACGCACAAACACACAATCTCTCACACCAAACGCACAATAACGTTTCCTTTCCGTAGTAAATAAAAAATATCTGAAGATCAACGAACATTTCACAAATAATTTTGTTATCCCAGATCAGACATCTCTACTAAAAATTATGAACACCTCAACGCGCGATCACCATAATCCATAACCCGGCAACAGCCCTCTAGCGGAGTCCGCCGCCGCCCACTGACGCGCGTCACACGTAATCGCACAAATAAATCAGCCATTATCTCGCTCTCAAAGGCAACAGAACAAAACGGCGACGCCAACAAATGACCGCCATTTTTCTCCGGCATCCGTAACCGAGGACTCTGTCAATAAAGCCGCGAGGAAGTGTGGTGCGATGCACGAGCGCCAGCGGATTTGAGTGTCGCTGGGTGTGATAGGTGGGAGCGGGGACGTGCAATAGGCGGGGAGCACAAAATTATAAAGGCGAAATACACATATGTATGTGTGTGTGTGTGTGTGCGTGTGTGTGTGTGTGTGTGTGTGTGTGTGTGTGTGTGTGTGTGTGTGTGTGTGTGTGTGTGTGTGTGTGTGTGTGTGTGTGTGTGTGTGTGTATATGTTTGTTACTTCTTCACGCTACAACAAATAAACCAAGTAGTTGACTGTTTGGAATGAGACAGCTCACACCCAGAATTAACATCCACGCGCGGACAAAGTCCCGGGCATCATCTAGTAATAAATACATTATAGACTGCACTAGAATAAATAAAGATAAGTGGATGCTTAACTTTTAACTGTTAAAGTCTCGTGTTATATTTGTAGATTTTTATTGGAGGCTTATAGGCCAAAAATATTTTAAAACAAAAAAAACTTTTTTTTAGAAAGATGAGATGCTTGTACCACAGGCCACACTCCTCGCCCCATCTGCCGCCCCTAACCACTGTTATATTTTATTTGCCCCATAAATTATGTTTTATTACACATATTTTGCCGTGTTATAATAACTAATGTACCCACTCTCAAATCGCATGTAACGCTACGTTATGCGCTTTTTGTCATTTATTCCTTTTTTATTGCAATTCACCCCCGAAATGTATAAATTACTTGGCGGAATTGCGGGGAGTAAACAATTGTTTTTGTGTTTCGTTTGCTATAATTTGAGAATATATTTTTATGAAAGTTGTAGAGCTTATTTTATTTTTGTCATGTTAGATGACAAAACACCATATTTTATTATTTCTGATTAGCTTGTGAGTTCGCGATAGCGTCCACGTTTTTTTCTATGAAGCCTCGGTAACTAAGAAAGTAGCCTATGTTCTTTTCCTTTCTTATAATGACAAAAAAAAAATTACGTAAGTAATATTATATTTTTAAAACTGTAACATAATATTATATTATAACTTAACGTTAACTTAGTACACATACATAATCTAAATATATAAAAGGCAAAGGTGACTGACTGACTGACTGACTGACTGACTGACTGACTGACTGACTGACTGATCTATCAACGCACAGCTCTAACCACTGGACCGATCGAGCTGAAATTTGGTATACAGGTAGCTGTTAGGACGTAGACATCCGCTAAGAAAGGATTTTGGAAAATTTCAACCCTAAGAGGGTTAAATAGGGAGTTAAAAAATCGAACCTAACGTGAGCGAAGTCGCGGGTTAAAGCTAGTGTGATAATATGTATTAAAAAAATATATTACCTAAACAAAAAGATTTCTAAATGCATACTAATAATATGTAGTAAAGTAATTTAAAAACAAACATTCATTTTAATTATATCCTCCTTAAACTATTTTTGAGCTACACCCCTTATTTTTCTCTTATGAACAGTATTTTCGTTACACAGTAGGTAACCCAAATATTTAAAAAATATTATCACGAACCTTTTACAATCTACTAAGTATATAAAAATAAGTCGGGTTTTCCTTCCTGACGCAATAACTCCAGAACGCACGAACCGATTTCCACGGTTTTGCATTCGTTGGAAAGGTCTCGGGCTCCGTGAGGTTTATAGCAAAGAAAATTCAGGAAAAATTGGAATCTAATTCCACGCAGACGAAGTCGCGGGGGCAAAAGCTAGTGTAAGCATAAAATTCTTAAATCGTTTACATTGTGAGATTTTTAGCTAGGCTCTAATTCACACAGGTTGCTAGGCTGGCGAAAGTTTTCAGTTATATGAGCCCTTAGAGGCAGATATCTCATTCAACTTGCTGGTGGCTGGATCGACGATCATTCCTTTGAGACTATAAACGCTTTGAAACTTTGGAAGACTATATACAGTGCACTGTATTTTGTCGAAGACAAAATCTATTGTACTTTTTTATTCTATGACAGGATGCCCCTTGACAAACATTTAAGGTTAGAAAATAAATATATAAAAACAAATATACAGGAGAAAGTTCTGAAAGCACATTTATATTTTACATATTTATTTATTTCTCCTCCACATTACACAAAATATTTTATAGTTTACATCATTATTTAACAGTTAATGTGGGGACGGGTGCTTAAACTATCTATAGGTATATATAAAATTCAAAGTCCTGACTGACTGATTAACTGACTGAGATATCAACGCACAGCCTAAACTACTGAAGTTAGACACTTGAAATTTTTACAGTTGGTTCCTTTTATGATGTAGGCGCACACTAAGAAAGGATTATTGGAAATTCCACCCCTAAATAGGGGATGGAAGTTTATGTGAAACTCCGTCATTTTTAAAGCTGTTTCCATGAAAGTTGGTATTTGAGCTTTCAGTTAAAAATAAAGAAGTACGTGTGTCACAGTTTTTGAAAATTCCACCGCAATACCTAATTCCACGCGGACGAAGTCGCGGGGGCAAAAGCTAGTTATACTATAATAGACTAAATATTTACATTTAGGTAAAAAGTTACTTTTAGAGGTTATACCTATTTTAAATACCGATTGTAGGTAGGTACTACACTGCCGATAATTATGGTATTACAAAAAAAAATTCTATGCTTTCAAAATGCTCCTTTGGCAGATTCCTGAGGTTGCCGTATATGTGACGATATTAACAAGCGATATTTTCAAACAACGCAATAATTAATCTGATATCAACGTTAAACAAACGCTCACAATACATCAAAGCTCTCTCCCAGGGGAAGGTGTCACTAGAAAATAAATTGAAATGATGCAAACGCTGGATCGGGCGGTTACAATGATTTGTGTGGCGTGCGGGTTTAATGGCCGCCATACATCTCGCTCAGGGGGGGGGGGGGATGCCAAATTTTTCAACGCGCCACCCCCCCACGTCGTGAAGCAAACCGTGTATCAGTTACACCACCAGTCAAGGATTTCAACAAGTCTGGTGAAACGAAAGGAACTGAATTATTTAGCTTCTAAGAAATGTATAGGTACTAACATTATTTAGTTTCTAAGAAATGTACCTGTACTAACATAATGGGTCAACGCCAACTGTCTGACATAAACAGATTTTTTTCTGAAAAATTCGTCTGGTGGGAGGCTTTAGCCGTGGCTAGTTACCACCCTACCGTCAAAGACGTGCCGCCAAGCGATTTGGCGTTCCGGCACGATGGCGTGTAGAAACCGATTAGGGGTTTGGGTTGAATTTACACTGCTATACCCCTTCCAAGTTAGCCCGCTACCATCTTAGACTGCATCGTCACTTACCATCAGGTAAGATCGCAGTCAAGGGTTATCTTGTCATCGAATAAAAATAAAAAAAACTGGTTTTATCTTTGTTAAGTTTTGTATTGAACAAATGTGAACTTAACAAATAGCGTGTGATTTTGACCCTCAAATCTATACTATCTATACTATTATAATAAAGAGGGAGCGCGAATTTTGTGAGTTTGTATGTATGTCCGGAGCAAACTTTGGAACCACCGCACCTATTTCAAAAATTCTTTTACCAATTCAAAGGTACATTATTCCAGATGGTTATAGGCTATATATTATGCACATAAAGTATTATGGCTAGATATTATGTGCAAATTTGTTAAGGAAGTCGGAAAATTTTTTGACTCTTAAACGTTTTCAAGGCGTGCGCTGGGTTATATACTGTTATTAGATGAAAATGATGTATGGGTGAATTGTTCCTCTTAAAGAGTTCTAAAAAAAAGTCCGCGATAGCATATGTATATCTTCTAAGAATAACTTACAATAACCATTTCTATCGTTCAAATTTTGATTAAAAATAATGAATTATTTTCGAAGCTTCTTTAACCGATCTGATGTCAATCTATATCTAAATAAATATGTTTATTATCGTAAATATTTAATTTAGAACATATTTGCCCTTTACACTATACAATTTAAATAAATATCATAGGAGTTATCGGAAAATTATTATTTCCGCGCGACAAAATAATAAAATGGTGCCGGCCGGCGCGGGCGGTGCGCGGTGGCGGGTTTCGACGCGGGAGATTCCTGTGGTTCCTGTGGTGATCTTATTTACAATCGCCTCCTATTAAAAGCTCTGTGCGATCAGTCCCGTAAAAACAAATATTTTCAACCCGGACGAAGTCGGCGCGGGCTTCTAGTTGTCAATAAAATTCCTCCTTTCTTCCTTCTCCTCTATTCCTTACCCTCCTGTAATGTTCAATTTTATTATTTTTCCAAGTTCTTGAGTTCAATATTTTTTCTAAGGGCTCACCCATTTCTGATGGACGATGCTGTTTTACATAATTATATTAAAACTACTAAGAAGGAAGCCTTTTAAAGTGGATTTTATGAATAAAATTATTATTTATCAAACTCTGGTAACACTTAATCCGGTATATTTTCCACAACAACCGATTCGACACGTCCCATTTCGTTACAAACGGCCATTTTTATTTCAGCTATTATCATTATTTATATCTGAGCTGTGAGACGCGGATCGGGGTGAATCAGAGAGATTCACCTAAAATGTAGAGCAGCTGACCTACTTACATAATAAACTAGCTTTTGATCGCTACTTGGTCCGCGTGGAGTTTGTTCTTAAAGTCCCTCAGGAACCCTTGGTTTTTCTGGAATAAAAAGTAGTAGAAGTAGTTTATTTCATTCTCCAAATCCTCAACTGTACGCATGCAAAAATTATGTCCGTTGCTTCGTTGAGGGCCTGGCGAGTTGTATAAGCTACTTCAATTCCGGAAAAACAGAAATGTCGAGTGTTTTCTATAATGTTACTCCCGAGATTCTACACTTGCAATTCCATGAAAAATGCAAGTCGGTGGGTTTCTCCGGTGCTGAATGATTGATGGTCAAAAACACATTTCTGCATTTATATACCAGCAGGGATGATACTTAAGAATAACTTGAGAAGATGTTGCCAAATGGACACTTTCCAGGGCCCATAACCTTGGCCGTTATATCCTATCTGTTTTTAATATGAAATTTAAATATCACTGTGGCGAATTTATGTTTATGTGTGCTTTAGATGTCAGGTTTAATGGTGCACTTCTATCAGTGCTATAATTGTGATTTATAATATTTTTAATCCCCCGATGACGGGGCGTAACGCAGTTGGTGTTTGTGACAAACTGTTGCGTCATAAAACAGGGAGCAAATAATATAACTATTGAAATATAAGTGGAAGGTATGATATATGCGATTCCATTGTAATGAATTTATTTATACCGCTTTATTTCTATTATATCGTAACTCTACTTAGTTTATTGTCTTTGGTGTTTTTATGTGAGTAGTTAGTTAAAAATGCTTTCATGGTGCTCAGTTTGTTAGTCATGTTTAAAAGTTAGTCATAAAGCATAAGTGTAAGGCAAAGAACTCAAATTGCTTATTAAGCTAAAGACTCTATAAAATATAGTTTCCCTAAATAATAAATTATTAGAAGACTCTTATACCTATGGCATTCAGTTTTTATTGCATTATGGAAGTCATGCCTACTTTTTTTTATTGCGGAATAGGCTTGCACTTGATGACAATCAATGATGAACCTAATACTTCAGATGCACACAATAACTAAAAACTATTTAACATAAAAAATTGTGTTTGTTTCTCACAATACTTCTTCCCTCAGCTAGTATCTCGCAGAAATAACAACAAAGTACCAACCTACCTTATACTTAAAATGCACACAATAATTAATTTATTTAACACAAAAAATTGTGTTTGTTTCTCACAATACTTCTCCCTCGGCTAGTATCTCGCAGAAATAACAACAAAGTACCAACCTACCTTATACTTAAAATGCACACAATAATTAAATTATTTAACACAAAAAATAGTGTTTGTTTCTCACAATACTTCTCCCTCGGCCAGTATTACGCAGAAATAACGACATTACTTTCCCGCAACATAAAATATGAAATGGTAGGGCAACTTGATGGATGGAGCGGACATAATTGGCCGGCCCCCGCATGTTAATGAATCGTGCGTAATGAAAAATGATTGTCCCTCTGTGTCGGGACGCGTCCGGTGTCCGCGTGATGTATGGACGTCCTACTACGTCGTATCGTGCAAATGGCTGACGTGTTGGAAGGCGAGAGCTGGTGGGGGGGTTTTTTAAAAGAATATTAGCCAAGCTGAAGTTCACTAATAATAAGTTAATGCTAGGAGCTTGTGCTAGAACCTGCGACCTTTCAGTTTTCAGTCCATACCTTAACCGTTGGGCTATTGAGGCTTCAAAGCCTAACTTAAAGGTGTGAGGATTTGAGGAGCTATTTTGGTTGCTGATAGTTTTTCATTTAGGAGGAACTTATCTCTAACCTGACCTGATTATCCTTATCTAAATATACGAGTTTTAGTGCGTATGGAAGTAGGAATGCAAAATTTCATTTAATTTCCAATCACAACCGATTCTACATTTTCAAGCATCTTATAAAAATTCGCCACCGGGTCTTGGACTACTTTTGATGGGTATGGCGGGTAGTTGTCGGTAATCTTGTTGCATGGGGTTGGCTGACAATTTATTTGAGAGCGTTATGTTCTGTCGACGTTTCAATGTTATCTTTCAATAATTAAAATAGCTTTGCAGAATAGTTGCAGCAGCTCAATATTTTTACGAGAGGGTGCGGTTCGCGGTTCACCACATCGAAACTCATGAAATCGAACGCTATATCGATAGCTTACTACGACTCAACAGATTTTTTTTTAAATAAAAAAATATTAGCCAAACTGAACTTGACTTATATTCTCCTCTCCCCTCCAAATAAGCGGAAAGTTTGTGCTAGGAGTGGGTACGACAATAGTGCAACGGGTGGGGCTCGAACCAGCGACCTTTCACTTTTCAGTCTGCACCTTAACCGTTGGGCTATTGAGGCTTTATATTGAGTATGTTCTGAACTGGGTTTCTTTTGAGTATCATTATGGTTACGTGTATGGACATAACTCTCTTGTTAGGACCTTCACGTTTATTTTATCCCGTGGCAAATTAACACTAGAAGAAAAAACAAAGTAGCAAGCTTCCAAGATTTTAAATTCATTAAAATCTTGGAAGGCGTTAAAGCTGAAAGACATAAAAATTGTTCCCCCCGAAATTCAGAACATAATGGGCCATTACACCTTACGAATGCATTTGAAAATTGTTTAGCATGGCCACCCGCGCCTGGCCAGCAGATAAGAGGGCTCAGAATGACCGCAGCGAATATAAAACTGCTGGCCGATGACAAAGTGCCGCTCATAACGGCCCGCCCCCTCGTATTTTTACGTTTAAATGCACTTACCACCCCTTTCCGCGCCCATATCTATGCTAATATAGTAAAATATGAGCGTGTACATCGCTCCACGCTGCGAGGCTCTCCGCTGCAGTGATAAAGATGAATTTATTGACCTGTAACTTGATAGTTTCGAAGATTCATTGTGAAACGCGTCAAGCTGAGGCAGCGCCCTGTTCACACGAATTCTTCTTCTTCTTCTTTTTCAACTTTTAGACGTCCACTGCTGGACTGTCTCTTGCATGGACCTCCACAGGCCTCGGTCTCGCGCCGCCTGAAAAAATAAAAATATATCTTTCACGAAATCACCCTTAAAGGTGCGTTTCCATAGAGCTTCGATAGGTCTCTTCCATGGACTTCCACAGGCCTCAGTCTTGCAACCAGCGGCTCCCTGCAACTCGTTTGATGTCGTCGGTCCACCTAGTGGAGGGTCTGCCAACACTGCGCTCCCCGGTTCGGGGTCGCCACTCCAGCACCTTGGGACCCCATCGACCATCAGCTCTTCGAACTATGTGCCCCGCCCATTTCCACTTCAGTTTCGCAACTCGCTGGGCTATGTTGGTGACTTTGGTTCTCCTACGGATCTTCTCATTTCTGATTTGAACGAACGACGAATTAAACAATATTTATGTATAAATACTCAGCCATTTCTAAGGACTATGTTTTTGCGGCGCTTGCTTTTGAGACTCTGGGACGCCTCAGGTGAACAAAGAGCTGGCGCCTATTTAGTCCGACGGCTTAAAACGTAAGGATTTCATGTAGGCCAACCTGTGGCTCTAAAGATAAGTAAAGACTCTACCACCGGTTCGGCAAGCTGATTCTGCTGAAAACAGCAGGCAAGAAACTTAGCAATTGTTGTTGTTGGATATTTAGTGGTCGCCTGTGTTTCCAAGGAATGATTATGTTATTTTTTTGGGTTCTTTAGAAACCTTTTTTTCATACATTATAGACACACGCTTGGCCACTATCACACCTGATGGAAAGTTAAGATGTGGTCTAAGGTGTAACGCGTTTGCCTAGAAGAGGTCTATTCACTCTTGTAAAAGTCTTGTCTTTTAAGTGTTTTATTGTCTTATTGTGTCTTTTTCAAATTATGTTTAATGTTTTTTAAATGTTTTTTACCCACGACTTCGTTTCTGCGGGGTTAGCTTCCTTAAAAACCCCGCGTGATTGAAGGACGAACTAACAAACATACAGACTCAATTTAAAATACTACCTAATAGACAGATCAAAATCTGTGTTTTGGAATAACGCCTGCTTTTTAGTGTACCGAACCCAAAATAGAACTTAATCCTAAAGAAAATTTTTCGTTTCAAATAAGAGTGGAGTGATAAATAAGTTGATACAATTAAACCGTGGCGATATAAACGGCACACAATACAGTCTAATTTATAAATCCATTCGGTACAACGATAAATTGCATCGCTCGATTAATTTCAATGGATGTTTTCACCAGCTCGCAGATGACGTAGTGCTCCCATCTGTTGGGGCGCGCTGCTGCGCCGGTAGCGATGTTATCGTATCCGAGGGTAGAGTTCCATTTCGATTCAGTTATCGGTGTTGATAATTGGGCATTTGACTGGTTTCAAAATGCAGATATTCATTAACTACAATCTAAAATCCTATTATCCTATTCCTATTAATATTAATTATTAAATAATAATTATTAATATTAATTAATTAATAATATTAGGTATAAATGCGAAAGTTTGGATGTATGTGTGTTACTCAATCATGCTGTAATGCCTGAACCGATTTGGCTAAACTATACTATAGAATAGCACATAAGCTACGTTTTATCCCAAAAAATAAGAGAGTTCCCGCGGGAATCCAAAAAAACCTCAATCCACGCGAACAAATCGCGGGCATCATCTAGCATACATCACATATTTAAAATGATCTTTAATATGGAACAATTAGATTTTAGATGATCGAATAATATTATCCCATTTAATAATTAGGGCTTCAATATTTATTTTTCTTCTCCACACTCTTCCTGCACCCCTAGTCCCTATTTTGACGACTGTCAAACGAAATCCCAGCTAATTCCTGCCAGTTTATAACAAACTCTGACAGGCGTTAATTCAAATTAGATTATACCAATTTTATTAGCAGACACACAACTAAATGTACACCTGTCTCTTTCCCAATCGCGTTAGTGAAATGCGAGTGAAATGTATTAGCTATCTTCATAACGTTATAATAATATAACGTTACGTTATGCATTGTTATTAATTGGTATGCTCTTGTCACCGGTTATAGTATGTACAATAAAAAAAGTAAGTTAAATAACCGGTCAAATGTGAGTCGGACTCGCATACGAAGGGCTCAGTAAAAAAAAAAACTTCAAAAAACACGTTTCTAGATGTAGTAGTTTGATTAGTTGTTGTTATAGTAGCAACAGAAATACACATTCTGTGAAAATTTCAACTGTCTACCTATTACGCATTATGAGATATAGAGCCTGCTAACAGACAGACGGACAGACAACGGAGGCATAATAATAGGGTCCTATTGGTTACCTTTCGGGTACGGTCCCCTAAAATAATATATAGTATAAAAATTTAATTTCATATAGAAACTGAAAGAGAAAAAAACAAGTCCCAAGAAGAATCTAGAAGAAAGAACCTGTTAAATAATATTGAATAAGTACAACTGAAATAGTTTCATGATCAATACACACACAAGACAAATAATATTTTTTTCCAATAATGGGTCCTGACCGTTTAAATCACTGTGTTCTGCATATTTAATTCAGATACCGAACAGATACACTGATATTTTGTGAATAGATATTTAAAGATAAAAAAAAAAACAACTTTTACCCAAAGGGGGTCCATACAAACAGCAACTTAACATTGTGCGTGTATTTATTTGTAATATAATTTATTTTAAGTATTTTAATTTTTGTTAGTAATATTTTATGAGATCTTAGTGTATGGAATTAAATAAAGCTTATTATTATTTATTATTATTTAAAGATAACGGAAAGAAATTTTCAAACGGTAATAAACTAATAACGTTTTGGAACCGGTTAATTTTATTTCGTTAAAACGTCTGACAACACGACTTTTAGCAGAAGAGCTCAGCACGATTACACTCGACAGGGTAATTTGGCGACTGTGTCACACGAATCTTATTAAGGATGTAAATGAATATGGAATGAACCCATTATTTCACAAACAGGGCTCGAGGCTGGGGTGATAATTTTGTAGGGAATAGACGCACTAAATTATACTCCAAGTCACTACGAGCTGCAAATTGGACTACTCGTGGTGTCGTTCTAAATTCATATCACACGTCCTTAATACAATGGATGAGGTAGGTATATATATATTTTTTTTTGATAAAATGACTGCACTTTTATTTAATGTTATGTGATGCTCGCGTCTTCGTCAAATTTTTTGGATAACATGAAACCTATGTGTTAATCTTGTGTGAGCTATTTCCATTCCAGCTAAATCTCAAATCATATGGCGTGAAGGAGAGAAAAACACACACACACACACACACACACACTCATAGACATATTTATTTTGACCTACTGAGTTATTTACCTATAAAGGGTTGTAATAGGTACGATTGTACTCCAATACGTGTAACCTTAGTTTGGTTATTTTGTAAGCGTTCATCAAAACTAGTTCAAACCGGTATCAAAAGCAGTAAATACCGGTTTAAGTCTGCGGAACGCGTAGCACCTCAAGCCAGTTGTATCATTTTTTAATGCAAGTCTCTACGGTAGTGTGAAAGTTGTTGAAATGAAAGGAAATAACAAGCTACATAAAAAAAATTTGAAACCACATAAAAATAATTCTCGGAAGAAACAAACAAACATACTTTCGAATTTAGTGCTTTTGATAGGTTTTAAAAAATGTTTTTATTATTAAGTCGTAACAGCTCGAGGTGGTTACCGCCCCCGGCGTCATTAAGCAGGGTTGTATAATAAATGCGTCACGATGTTTTCGTCGGGGTTGTTTATTGGCTTAAAATTGTAGTCATCGCATACATTATGCGTAACGCCAGGGGTGATTACCCCGGGCGCGAGTTACAAGGTGCTTTGATTAGGGGAGCTCGTTACCGCGCCATCAGGGCCTCGGGCCTGAGCCAATAAGCCTTGACAGCTGGGTTGAATCCACTACTGTTGCTGCTGGTTGACTGATATTGTACCTAATTCGATATAACTGCCTCGTTGGTCTAGTGGTTAGCGTATTTGACTGCGGATGACGTGGGTTCGATTCCCGGGTCCGGCCGATAAAATAATGTATTATTCTGTTAAAAAATTCTCTGTACTAGACCGGAGTTAAGAAGTTGGCGTTGTGTCACCCCCGTGCCTCGAAGAGCACGTTATCCTGCGCCTCATCTCTCTCCGGTCGTGTCGGATTTCCGTACCACCGGACTATGAGATTGAGGGAATAGAGGAGGACACCTGTGTTTGCACACTTGTGCACTATACTATCTCCCGCGCAGATGACTAATCGGGAGGAAATTATATTACTTTTATTACTATACCTATGTATGTTAAAGGAGGACCGTGTTGATTCTTCGCAATCATGGGGAAGATGATTTTTCGTTTTTTTTTTAAAGAATGTTAGCCATGCTGAACTTGGATAATATTCTCCCTCCAAATAAGCGAAAAGCTTGTGTTAGGTGTATAGATGTAAAAATACCTTATAATACCAAATGGCTATGAATTTTTCCGGTATAATTCAATAGATTACCGTATTTTTGGTATTTTTGGTATTTTATTTTTTCATACAAAATTATAGTTAGATTTTTTTGTAGTTTTGTTTTTGACGTGTTTTTGAATGAATATTTATTGCTTGGTGATCATTAATCAGATTAATAAAGAATTGGCCCGCCGCTTGCTGCTGGTGCTGATGCGGGTGGATGAATACTTTGTCATACAATGTAATAAAATGTATAATAGGTATATTATGAATAACTAGTGAGTAGGTGAGTGGTGGTGAGTGGGTGGTGATGGGTGGTGATGAGTGGTGATGAGTGGGTGGTGGTGAGTGGTGGTGAGGGGTGGTGAGTGGTAGTGAGTGGGTGATGATGGGTGGTGATGGGTGATGATGGGTGGTGATGGGCGGTGATGAGTGGTTGTGAGTGGCGATGGGTGGTGATGAGTGGGTGGTGATGAGTGGTGGTGATGGGTGGTGATGAATGATGATGAGTGGTGATGAGTGGTGGTGAGTGGTGGTGAGTGAGTGGTGATGGGTGGTGATGAGTGGTGATGAGGGGGTGGTGATGAGTGGGTGGTAATGAGTGGGTGGTGATGGGTGGTGATGAGTGGTGATGAGTGGTGGTGAGTGGTGGTGAGTGGTGGTGAGCTCGCACGCTCTATGATTATGATTAAATCATTGAAATTTTAAGTCTAAGATTTTTTAATAATTTATGTTTGAATCATTATGTTCTAATTTGTTTATAAATCATTTTAATGAAATAAAATTAAACGCAGAACCACGTTTTTTATATTCCTTGCTGATTTTTTTACAAACAAAACGTATCTACATTGAAAAACATAAGATAATCGTTAAATACGAAAAATACCATGAGAAATGGAATAATACCGAAAAATACGGTATTTTTCGTATTATACCGTTTTGCATTTTTGGTAAAATACCGGCTTTACATCTATAGTTAGGTGTGGGTACAATAATAGTGTAATGTATGGGACTCGAACCTGCGACCTTTCAGTTTTCTGTCCGCAACTTTAACCGTTGGGCTATTGAGGCTTAAAATTTATAATAGTAGTTAGATTACTATACTAGAACATACAAAATATTGATAAACGTAGCTCAAATAAATGACTTCTTCAAAGACGATCCAAGGCAAGGGTCGCATCTGTTTACAAACGTGCTATTCTTGAGGTGGATAGGGAGCTATATCTTTTCCAAGTAAAGTGGCGCGAACAGATTGTACGTTGTAAATATTTAGAGCTGATGATTAGAGGGTTTTAGCGCCTCGTTCTCCTTTTGATGTTTTGACTAATTGAGCAATAATTACAACGATGTTAAGCCAGGGCTGCAGCTGACTGCTTTTATAATTTCAATTTAACTACTTCATGCAAAACTCACAGAGGTGTCACTAGATGGCGTCGTACGAACCATGATAATGTTCAATGCAAATCTTTAATACAACAGGCGATCCTACATCGCGCTAGCGAAATAATAATATAATCCTTGATCACTATAATACTCGTAATATACGTAGCAAATTCTAAAAGAAAATTTTCCGTAACAATTATACATACATCTCAGACCAGCCACGAAATTATCTAAAAATTATTGCTAAGAAAATCGCAGTCGCCTCTGATTGGTTGGTATTCTCTTGTTATTGGCTAAAATGCATTCATGCAACAAGAACGCCATAAATTCAGCCAATCACCACAACTGACATTGTAGCACTGATTGATGCAGCTTTTTCAAACGCACCAAAATTTAGTACCATCGTGATATTCTATTTAGATTGAAAACGGAGACAAAGGTCGTAAGGTGTTATACCTCACTTAACAAGATAATATCAAACACCGAAACAACAGTACCAACTAAGCCGACGGGTTTATCTCTATCCCTCAGAAATCTGCGAAACAATGCGCAACGTGTTAACTAGCTGGGGTCACCGCAAGGAGCCAAATTACAATGCGGGAGAGAGACGAATGGAGCTGAAGCTTTGTGGTCAGAAAGGGACAGCGGCGTCGTTAATTGATTCGGAGTGTAGGCGAAGGAGGGTTAATAGTGTCGTGCTTGCTTGGTCTTAATTGTGCGGTGTCTTGTAACGTTGGGTTGTTTCTGGCTTGAATTTAATGACGTGCGGTTTAGGGTTAGGTCGGGATGCCCTGACAAATTGTGTTTAAACTGTTTTTGTCGTATGTAAGTCGTAACTGTAGGACGTTCGTGAGTCTGTTGAAATAATGACAGAAGATGCCTGATGATAGGTAGGTACTCTTTTTAGCCCACTCAAGAGTGAGATTCGTGTTTTTTTTTACCGCGAACGTAGATCTTTGGGTTTTGGAAAACTAATCCATATTTTTAAACAAAATAAAGAAGTTGAGATAATATAATATTTAGTAAGTAACAGAAACATTATTTCTCTAGTGCATATTGGGAATTGCCAGTGTGGGCCCTCCAATTTTTTACAAACTTTGTCTGAAAAAATAAAAATTCAACTGTCTACCTATTACGGATCATAAGATAGGAGGTACAGCTCGCTGACAGACAGACGGACAGACGGACGGACAATGGAGGCTTAGTAATAGGGTTTCGTTGGTTATCCTTCGGGTATGAAAACCTAAAAAACACGAGTTGCAATAGCTCTCTCTTTTTTATCAGGAAGCTTAAAAGCTCTGTATTTTCGAGACTAGTAAAGATAGTATCTTTAGACTATATAAGAAGTATCTAAAGAAATTAATCAAATATCCAACTGTAGGGAAACGTAAAACCTTCTTCATTAAAGCGGTCACAGGGCAATTTATAACCAAGTAGGTGCTCACTTAGTTATAAAGTCGCAAACCGCCCTATCCGACAGACTCGACCACAAGATTTACTGTTTTAATAGTTGTAATATGGCAGTGGTCAGAGCCCGCCATTTATCTCGCGACTAAATTACAGGCCACGTAATAAAAGCGATTCCTCCGCGGTTCGAGGGATCTGAGGGTCTCAACTTAATGGCGATTTACGTGAAATATGGTTTGAAGGTAGTTTTGTTTTATTGCATTCTTTGAGTCTTTGCGGGAAATCATTACGCTTTGCAAATGCATTTTATGCATTACTCAAGGAAGTTTTACAAGGACTATTTTTTTATACGTCTTCCTCTTCTTTATCAATCGATAGACGTCCACGGCTTGACAAAAGTCACTTGAATGGACTTCCACAGGCTTCGGTCTTGTGCCGCCTGAATCCAGCGGCTCTCTGCGACTCGTTCGATGTCGTCTGTTCACCTAGTGAGGGGTCTGCCAACACTGCGCTTCCCGGTGCGGGGTCACCACTCCAGCAACTTGGCACCCCATCGACCATCAGCTCTTTGAACTAAGTTCCCCGCCCATTTTCAGTTTCGCGACTCGCTGAACTATGTCAGTGACTTTGGTTCTCCTACGGATCTCCTAGTATCTGATTTGATATCGATTTTATACCTACGTATTTTCAATTTAAGGGAAAGCCTCATGTTCATTGATTGCTACAGTATGACGATCCTAATGATCTCTGATAGCCTGGTACTCTCTCACTATTGAATCACGCCATAAAATCAGCCAATCAGAAGTGATTGCGTTCCTGCTATTTTAAAAAACAGCGTCATCTTGGTAAGTATCTGGAATGCCCAATTCATCGGCAGTTTCATTTTGACCCGTGGTAGTAATAGCTTGAACAGACAAGGTAATGAAAAAAAAAATCGACACGTAGGGATACCCATCCGAGTAATAAAATCGTAAAGTAAGACTCGGCTAAGTAAGGAAGTAAGTTAAACGCAATTCAGGTCGCAATCCGGCGGCAAATCCTCTAACGTCGTCCCTTGTAATTTACTCCCGTGATTTTCCCTGTCCGAAGACCGCCCACCGACGCGACGCTTACCGCACGAGTATCACAGTTTATATACCGTAGGGTTAGCATAATATTTAATTCGATTAATCGTATTCGTATTCGATGACAGATCTATTATGGTTCATGAGATACAGCCGGCTGACAGACAGTCGGACAGAAAAGGCTTAGTAAGAGGGTCCCGTAGGCACCCTCTGGCTACGGAACCCTAAAAAGTACCTTTGGGTAGACCAAGTAAGGGTTCCTTAACTTTTTCCCTTCTTAGCTAAGGATGGATTACTAACAATGTAGTTTTTTTTTTTTTTTTTTTTAATTTATTGATTAAGATATTTTGTACACAATACATTTAATTATTTTATATGCCATCCTCAGGAAACTTTGCGTTTATGTTGAGGATGGCGAGTTAGTTAGCTTGTTTTTTAATGGGCTAGTATAAAGGTAACTTTTATGCAACTAGCTTTAAGATAAGATACTTCAGTGTGCAAAGAAAATATAGAATTACACTTAAAACAAAAGCATCACACCTACGCTCCAGTTTCGCATTATTAAACTAAAGCACCTACATTTATACCTATGTAGGAGTGAAAAGGATAAAGGATAAAGAAACAGGGTCAGTAAAAATGTGTCTCGCACAAAACGCTATTTCTATGTAAATGTTATTGGTGCATCCGTTTAATCCCGCGCTTTGCCGCTCAAACGAGCGTGTATCCCGCTTAAACGGATTAGGGCTGCCACTAGACTACTAATTGGAAAAAAATATAATTATTTTTCGTTACTAATCACGTCTGCGTGTGTGAAGTGTGTGTGTGTGTGTGTATGTTTGTTATTTCTTCACGCCACAACGAGTGAATCGATTTGGCTGTTTGAAATAAAGATAGCTCAGACCTAGGATTTAAACTTAGGCTACAATTTATCCCGGAAAATTAAAGAGTACCTAAAAGATTAAAAACCTTTATCCAGGCGGACAAAGTCGCAGGCATCATCTATTGATTTATACAACGTTTAAAGAAACTCCGAGATGATACTGAAGGATAGGTACGTATGTGTACATAATACAGAATCACCTGTAAAAATAATAGAAGAAAAAACATCTTTTTTGTTGCTTCCTCGTTCCTCCTCCTTGCATCGTCATCCTCATTACTGAGGGTCGCGATCCTTGGCACGGATCACCTTTTTTGTTGCTTAATACTTAGGTATTTCGGAAAAGCAAGAGTTTGGCACAGGCACAGCCCTGAAACAAATTAGCCATAAAGATCGCTGATAGTTTGGCAAGTGCAAGTATGCGCAGTGCGAACTTAGCGGAGGCTTGTTCTGCAAAACCAAATATCTATACAATTACCTATGTAAGTATTACTTTTATATACACGGTGAAATTTCATTGGTTGTACTCCCTGAAAGAGGTGAATGTGCTCATGAAACTGAACAACTTTCCCCAAGGAACATAGGTCGAAATGTGAAAAAAAATATTTGGAACTCCCATAGTAAATCAATCAGCTGATCGACAATTTTGTATGGAGGGTCTAATTTTTTTTTCATATTTCGACCTAATAAACTTTTACAAGTGCTTTTGAATCGTCGATGAATCTACCACTGGTTCGGAATGCTATTTCTACCGAGAAGAGCCAGCAATAAACTCAACGGTTGTCGGTTGCTCTTATCAAAAAAAAAAATTTTTTTGTACAATAGGTAACAAAACTATGCTATGTTTACAGTGTTTCCACAATGAAGCTTCAAAAATGCATACTTACAATCCAATACATGTTAAGACGGGCAGACAGATGGTAGACCCATTCCCGTTGGTGGCACCCGTTCACGAGCATGACGCATGATCCAGCCGTTGCTGGCCCTATACAGACGAAGATTTAATATATATTTTAATCCAACAAAGTGTTAGATTAATTTGGTGGTTTAATTTTTTAGAGCGTGTATACCAAGTTTAATTGATTTAAAAATTTTGTATGAGATGGTTTGTATTTTTAAGCAAAATATTCGCGTATTCAATTAGCAAAATTTTTAAAATAATAAGCAAGCAGACAATTTGTTATAAGTTTATTTTTGCATAATATTAAAATAAATAAATATCAACTGTATTTCTGTCCCCATAGTTAACAATTCAAAACACAATAAAGACATTTTACATTTCCCGCCCGCAGATGTACAGAATCTTTATTCCGATAGCGACCGTCGCATTATTCTATTCGACAACCGGGAATCGCTGCATCCGAGTTAATTTAAAATCCCCCGTAAGGAATATCTGTCGAACAATCGATAGTTTATTCAATTCTAACGATTTCAATTTTATCTCAACCGATATCGAGTTCTAAATGGCCGTGGTAGCAACACTGGTTGAATCCGAGGATTTCTGTGCGCTTATTGACACAAGGTTCCAATTTGTGATCGTGTTCTTGTGTTTTACGTCCTTGTCCCTTTGCATTTCTATATCTTTAACTTCTAACAAATTACAACTTTAAAAGAATACTATCAAGGTTGAAAGTTAAATGCATATAGCATGAGATTTGTGTATAGTGATGTATTCAGGAGAGATGTGTTAGGAGAATCTCCAATAGGTACCGAGGCTGTGTTAGAATGATTCTATTAAGATGTTGCGATTAGAAATACTCTTAGAATATTATTTGCGCGTGGGAAAATAAGTAACAATGCAATTTTTTACTCTGACTTTGTTAATAAAACAGCTCAAAAAGACACGAAACTAAAGTGTCAATGGGTGTTGGGCACAAAGTTCAAAGAACCAATAGAGTTTAAGTTCGAAGGTGCTGGAATAGAATAAAATAGAATAAAAAAGTTTTTTATTCAAACTTTAACAAAGTGCTTTTGAGTCGTCAAGTGAATCTATCAATGGTGACCTCGAACTGAAAAGCGCAGTATCGGCATATTTCCCACTCGGCATACAAACGACATCAAACGAGATACAAAAACCCGCACATTACACATATGCGGCGCAAGTTATGTGGAACAGAGTAAGGAACCTTCTACTGTGGTGGAAGTCCTTACGAGAGAGTCAAGAGAATATGGAATCCAATTGATGGATGAGGAAGCTGACTGAACTGTTTTAGTTCTTGTTGTAACGCAATAACGTAACGATTTAGTCGTTATTCGTAGTACAATTTTGAACTGTGGTGGTAGCAAGCAACCGAGCGATCGTTGATCATGTAGCTTCGTGGAGACCTAACATTAAAGTAACTAGCTCGTAACAGAAAACAGTAAGTAGAAAGCATTTAATTAGGTCGTTACATAACAAGTTACCTACTGTTGGAAGACTGCGCAATGATTTACTTAGCGAGTAGTAAATTTACTTCAGCAACATTACGTTGAAGTAAGCACAGGGCGCGCTAGTCAAATAACGCGCCACGTAAATTGTAGACAACCTAGTTACAGACTGACAGTTCTGAGGTTGCGGGACAAGCTACAAGAGAACTGCTAAGAATTCAAAGTCCTCTTGTAACGCATACAACATGACGAATTTCATCCAAACTATGTACAAATTCAACCTTCTCTTACAAACCAATCAAACTTAAAAAAACGAGAGTGTGAATGTTATAAACGCATTTATTATTGTTAGTGAATATGAGCGAAGCGAGCACTCTATTTTTTTATTTATTTTACAAATAAGATTTGTTGTCTCGACCGATACGATATCAATAGCTGGGCCTAGGTGTCTTTATAAAGAGAACTACAGAATCGCTAACGTCCAGCACCAATATTATATATCAGATAAAAGAAGAGCAATTGTTAAAATAAATCTAAATCTATAAAAATAATCTATGAAAGAAAAAGGTGACTGACTGACTGACTGATCTGACTGATCTTTAAACGCACAGCTCAAACCAATGGACGGATCAGGCTGAAAGGCATACTGATAGCTATTATGATGTAGACATCCACTAAAAAAGGATTTTTGAAAATTTCATTCACAAAGGGGTTATATAGGGGATTGAAAAATTGAACGAAATGTGAGAGAAACTGCGGGCAAAAGCTAGTGAAAAAATATTTGTGCAATTTGTAAGGAAAAGATACTTTTCGCGTTCGCTTTCAAAACACGAGGAAGTATAAAGTTCGAGTCGAAGAATAAAGCTACTGGATAGAACCTTCACGTTGCACGTCACGCCAACCGTATGCTCCAGCGGTCTCTCGTGGCTTGCACCACACTGTATCAAGCATCACGCGAGCGCCACGTAAGCGAATGTAAGTAAGCGCTAACTAACGCGAGGAAGACGCCGACGCGAAATATTTGCGCGAGCGGCACTTAGCGCTTATCGCGTCAATAAATCGCTCGAGACGCTCATTTGTTGCTGCGGCGCTGATAAAGTTGCCGTGATTGCCTGATGCCTGCTAACTGTACGCCGTACGGCGCGAGTACCTCTTGATCGAGTGCATCCGCAGAGTTGGCTTTTGTCGTGCTCACAATTCAACTTGTTTACACTCAAGCTTAGACTACAATCCTTGCTAATGTTTTAAATGCAAAAGCGGGTGGGTTTATTGGTTTGTCTTTCAATCACACAGTACCAATCGACGTGTATTGTCACACGTGTGATCGTTTCGCTCTTTAGTCAACTGCCACAAACTATTGAAATTATAGTGCTTAGCTATGGCGAATGAGAGAATGAATGGGAAGAAGCGTGCAACACATTAGTCCTTGCATTTGCTACTTCCCAGTCACGTCTAGCTTAATATTTATAAGATAAACAACAGCGTCCCTACTTTGCGGTTGGCCCGTTATTTACTGCCACCTGGCGGGGCAATTACAACCTCTAATGTGGCAACGGGAAATATTACTGGCAACAAAGCGGGGAAAAATTGCACGACTGTTGCCAGAAACACGTTCGTTTGGAGAAATTATGTTCGCATTGTGGTCTGTTCTGGTTTCCTTTTTTGGTTAAGTTTTTTGAATTAAATCTGATGGGAAAGGTTACACAGAATTTCGCTAATAAACAAAAGGGTTTATGGTTTTAGCTCATTAAGCTTTCCTTGAACAAATCTGTCGTCGGTAGCGTCTATAGCTGCGCAAAGGTTTCTTTAATGAAACTTCGTACGCTATTTGCTCCCCAGTATTGACCTCCGTAAGATTTTATGACAAGGACTCCCTGCAACTCGTCGTCTATCTACCAAGTGGATACCACTTCATCATGTACTCCCTTACGCTATGTCGGCGAGTCTGCTTCTTCTGCTTCTTTCTCCTCCAGAATCTCCTCGGGTTGCCTGCTGTTTTTTCGCCTGATGATTGACTCTGAGATAGGTTTAAAGATAAATAAATAATTAGTCCACATAATACAGTACAGTATCGTATTACAGAAAAAGAAAACTGTTTGAATTAGTGGATAAGCCGTTAAATTTTACAATCCGAACTCCAAACTTGATTATTTATGAAAACTTTCTGTAATCTAGAGCAGTTAGGTTTCCAATTATTCTGATCTACTGAATATAATATTGCAGACTCAAGAATGCCCATCCCCTTATTTCTGCCGACTCAGTAAGGCGGGAGCGGTTTCTCGACTCTTTTTCTCACCTCAACCGCTGGATCAAGGCGGCTGAAACTTTATGACGTCATTACATTCACACCGAGCTAAGCTCTACCACTTTTTCGCCGAATTTATTTGACAATTATTAAGGTGTCCGCATTAGGGCGGCATTATACCGGCGGCTCTAGAGGAAATTCATGTTTTTCTCGGGATGTTTTCGCTCGTAAGTCAGCTTAAAGGCCGGCACGTGCGCACTATTAGCTTCCCGGCTGCGGATTAGAAAATAATTCAGCGCTCTGAATGTTATTATGGCGCGGAGTCGGATTTATTTTATTGCCCCGTGAGATATATGCTGGTCTTTCGGCTTTATCCTCTCTTCCGCAGTTTGTTTATTGAGAGAGCGGGAGATAAACGTGTGGAGCAAATTTTATGGTCGCTAGGGACTGTTCCAGGAGCGCAGTTTTCGTGTAAATCTTGTTTATGTGCTGCCCGTTGTTTATTGCGTTATTCGCTATTTTTAACGGTGGCAAGTTCCCACTTGACCGCGGTTTCATCCCTGCAATGATGTCTCAACTTTTTGATCTCACGGGTGTTGTAAGGTCTACGACGGAAACTCCATAACTAAGAATGGATGTAGTACCTTGAATGTTCCTGATTTCTAAATGGTTATGCCGAATTGCTTTGCCAGTACAATAACATAAATCTACTGGTCAGATATAACACTAGATCAGAATACTATTGGTGTTGAAGCGCATGGGGCGTTAAAGGATCTATCAACCCATCTCATGGAAGGTACTGGCTCCTAATACGTCACATCTATGATTTTACGAATCTACAAAAGATGAATTTTACAGGGGAACATTTTGGAAACAGAATTTTTATAAGAGGGATACCGGTATTATGGCACACTAGATTTAAATAAATAATAAATAAACATTTATTCAGCTCACACAAAAAAAATTCAAATTAGGTACAGAGTTTGAGTACTTAATACTAAGTGAGATCTATAGACTGTACCCCCACTCCGCCCAGACCCAGGACAGAGCCAAAACGAGACAGATTTATGTCAGAGCACATTTTCGTGGCTCGTTTCAACTCTAACCCAAGTCCGAGCCGAGCCAGAGTACACTCTATAAATCTCAGCATTAATCTGTCCTTAGATATGTTTTTATACCTAGAGAAATTAAAAAAACAAAACACGCATGTTAGAGCTGAAAAGGCTACTGCCTCAGCATAATGCTGCAGTATTATGGCTACAGCGCTGATTTTCAGGCATAGCCTTTAGTGACGCCGTGATCCGACCGAGATGCAGTAGTAATAGGGAGTGATACATGATTACATAATTATATACTTAGATATTATACTATAAGTAAATAACAAAATAAATAGCTAAAGTATATACTTAAATAATAATATAAACATGTAGTGTGTCTGTGTGGGATATAGCTTGAAAGCACGCACAGCAGCCCAATGTCGTGCCTGTAAGACTTGGAATTATGTCTTACCGCAATGCTTTTTGCTTGTCTAGATAGTATTGCTTTATAGACTTTCTAAAAGATATTACTGATTTTAGCTTGCGGGCGGGTGGTGGGAGATCATTCCAGATCTTACAGGCTGAATGTTTAAATGTACCTCGAAATGCAGCTGATGTATGTTTTGCCATGGCAATTCTAGGTGCGGGGATCCGCTTACTGTATTCCTGCCTCCAGACTATTTTAGCATGCAAATAAGTCGGCTTGCCTGTAGCGATGATCCCAAACAGCATGGTCGCTAAATGTAACTTACGCCTAGATTCCATATTGAGCATGTTTGCATTATTAATGTATGGAGTAACGTGAGTTCGAGGCGCTATGGAGAAACAATATCGGGCACAGGCGTTCTGAACCCTCTGTACTAATTTGGCTGATCTGACCAAAACACATGGTCCGTATACTGTATCCGCATAATTTAATTTTGATAGGATCAAAGCTTCACATAAACGTATCCTAACGTCAGTACCAAGGTAGGGGCGCATTTTATAAATTACCTTTAACCTATAAAAACAACCTTTAACAATATTTCTGATGTGCGATTCGAAATGTAGGTTAGAGTCAAAAATCACGCCTAGATTCCTTGCTTCACACACTCTATCCACAGTGTTATCCCCTATTTTAACAGAGGGATTATAACTTTCTATTTTAGCTACAACTCCTTTTGTCCCTAGGATCATTAATTTTGTTTTTGAGGGATTAAGAATCAGAGAATTTAGCTCGGACCAGCTTGCAATGTTTTCAAGGTCCTGACTGATTTTTGTTATCGCTTCCATTGTATCCGAGGGCCGAAAGGAGTAATATAGTTGGACGTCGTCCGCGTATAGGTGGTATCTACAATGCTTGATACAGCGGATCATGTCCGCAGTGTATATTGCAAACAGCATAGGGCTCAAGATTGATCCTTGAGGAACTCCCCTCCGAACTGGCAAGGATGAAGAGGTTATCGTGATACCATCATTTTTATTTATTTGGACAAACTGTTCCCTATTTTTAAAATAGCTGTCGAACCAATTGACTGTTCTATTAGTAAACCCATAATAAGATAACTTAGATAAGAGTAAAGAAGTATTAATGGAATCGAATGCCTTTGAGAAGTCAAGTAGAACTAGAATAATCCCCATGCCCTGATCTTGTGCCGTAAGTATGTCGTCTACTACGTCCATGATGGCAGTGGTCGTACTATGACTTTTACGAAAACCAGATTGATGAGCCGGTAAAATATTTTTTTCCTCGATGTACTTAGTCATTTGTGCACAGATCACCTTTTCCAAGACTTTTGACATACACGGCAGAATACTTATAGGCCTGAGGTCTTTTAATGCAATTGGATTATCAATTTTGGGTAGAGGCTTAACAATAGCAGTTTTCCATGATTCAGGGAATTTCGAGGTTAAAATGGATGTATTAACTATCTTAGTTATTGTTGCCAGACTTTGAGGGAGTGTTAATGCTAACATTTCTAGTGAGATTTTATCTACGCCTACTGCATTTGACCTTAGTCCTTTAATAATTTTTAGAATTTCGTCCTGGTTAGTTACTTTAAGATTAAAAGTGTCAGCACCGAATCGGTGGAATTCGAAATAAGTGTATGTTGATAATTTTGTCGTGGTATTGTATGGGATCTCTAAAAAATGTCTATTAATAATTTCGGGGGAACTAAGAGATGTAGGAAGCTCTTGATCTTTCTTTTTATCTGTTACCAAAACTTTTTTTAGATGTTTCCACAAGTCTCCTGAGCTTTTACTATAAGAATTTATATAATATTTATAATATGCGCGTTTTTCTGCTTCCATAGCCTCAAAAACAATTTTTTTGAGTTCCTTATAGTACACTTTATGTGAATCTTTATTTGTCGATTTGTATCTTTTATGACTCGCATTCCGCAATTTTATCATTGATTTTATGGTAAAGGTAATCCATGGATATAGCTTTTCTTTAATAAGTGCTTTCCTACACGGAGCATGAAGATCAAAGATGTTTAGTATATACTTGTTGAAAGAGGAAACCATATCATTGACATCATTAACATCATTTCAAAATGAAACTTTTTTTAAAAACTTTCTACTATCTTCTATCACCATCATACCTGAATGCAAAATCGCTTGGTGGCACGTGTTCGAAAGAAGCCTTCCACCTGACAAAACTTTAGTAGTGGTGATCGTCTCTTCTGGTTGCTAGACCAGAGGGGGTGCGGGCTTCGAGGCGTGGCTACAAAACTTTAAAATTAAGCGTTGTTAGTTCTAGTATTTTGTCTTCTAGACAGTCTCAGTTGAGGACCGTAGTCAAGCGTGACCATTTTATATTTGCCTAGATTATTTTCTCATTGTACCCACAGTTCTTGTGTTCTTAAAGTTTCTTTACATCCGTTTGTTGTAATTCAAGCTTCTCGCTCAAGTAACTCGCTTCCTAGATGATATTGAATGTATCCATAAAACGTTATTGATCGCAGCAATAAAATATGCTTTATGTTGCGTGCGCCATTTTTTATTTGCCTCTTTTATTATAGGATCGTAATTCATTTATGTTTTCCGTTTTTTCTTAGTTTTTGCTATTATACCTAATGCTATTTATGTTTTTTAATTTAAAAATAACGGTAAATACCTGTTATAGTTAATGTATAGTTCAAACAATCCTGAGAATTTATAGAAAATCTCTAATTTAATGGTTTCGCACAAGATTCAAAATATTTCAATATTAGCTGATGACTCATGCTTTTAGTTTTTGAAATCCCGTCGGAACTTGTAGAGTTATTGAAGGAAAAACTAACAAACAAATACACTTTCCCATTTATAATATTAGTAAGGATAGAAATGGTAGGTAAGGTACGTCATACTAAGTACAGATAGCTTATAATAATCTAGTGTATAAGTAATCTATTTTCTGGTGGAAGGCTTTGTCTAGTTACCACCCTACCGTCAAAGAATTGCTGCCAAGCGATTTAGCGTTCCGGCACGATGGCGTATAGAAACCGATGAGGAGTTAGGGTTTCATTAAAAAATTGTAAAAGTCCCTTTTAAGCAGCTAAGGACTATCTTGCCAGGAATAAATAAATCAATCTTCAAAATTGCCACCGGTTAACCCAGTGGAAACAAATAATCCGTTCGGAAGTAGTTATATAAGCCAGGATCATGACTTCAGCCACTGAACAGTTAAGGTCTGTGACTTCAGAATAGAAGAAATAAAATTCATTCATTCATTTTCATTCATTCAATAAAAGAGAAACCGGAGAGAGAGCGAAGAGAAAACTACAGTTACATGGCCTCGCACATCATGCAGATAAATTCAAACCATTTACTCAACTTGACGCGTCTAAGTAAAGGGATTTCTCAAATTCTCATCCGCTGCTTGACGCGGGACATAAATAACGAGTCATATTTTCACGCCATTTCAACTCTGCCCCCCACAAAGGAATGCACGTCTGTTTAGATTAATGTACCTTCATATATTTATACCCTTCTCTTCTATTCCGACTACATCGTCCGCTTATGCAACAAGAATAAACTATTCAATTTCCAACCCTAACTTTGATCGAATAGGGTTGAAATTCTAATGCAGTCTGGTCGGTGGTAAGGACGTGTCGGTGGGGAAAGAAGATGAATTTTCCACAAAGTTCGCTCGGTGTCTATCTGAGCACTTTGTAAGATAAAAATGTGGACCCGAAGGAGAATAGATCAAGTCTGTCTGCGGAGAGGTGGCGGTAGTAGACAACCGACAAAAAGTTGTGGCAGTACAGTGGCCACATTGTATGTAGAGACGAAGACGATGCTATATTCTCTTTTTTGATTTTATCTCTTTGAAATTTTAAAATCCCGTGAAAATTTTTGATTTGTCGGTATAAAATACTCTATATGGATTTGTAATCTATTTAAAATAAAATAAAAAAACACGGAAATTTTGATTTATTGGAATAAAATGTATCTTTTATTTTTCCTCAGAATGCAAGCTATCTAATTGCCTGTAAATAGTGGTGAAGCGGCTTAGGCATGAAAAAAGATAGAGATAGAGTTACTTTCGTCTTCAGCCAAAGTGCATTCACTGTTGCTTATGCCTTGTGCCACGTACCTACTTTCGCATTGATCATATTAGTATGGCTTATGAAACTCTTATTTTCCCTCTAAGTGCAAAAGTACTATTAAATAATTGCATATTAATAATATAAAAAATCCTGGCACACCAAATTTATATTATACCTACCTAGGGCTATATACACTATCAATTTACATAAAAAATTTGAAAATCTGTCTAAGTGCAATTTTAGAGTTACTGGCTTCCGGACCATAAGCCTGCAATATAATTAAAAATTAAAACTCAGTAAAGTTTTTCTTAATAAGTAGTTCTTTACACAGTTGTTGCTAATTTATTGTCGCTTTAAAAACGAGTTTATCCAAACGCCGTGCAAAACGCTGGTCACCCTACGATAGTCTTTTGACAGCTGCTACATTAGCTTCCTGGGATGCTTTGTACTTGTTGAAACCTTAATTTTGCGGGAACGCTGAAATATGACCGCGATGTGCCATTGGCTGCGATGTTTTTAAAACAATTCATACATTTATTGCACTTTTCATGTGCAGTGTTATTGCACTATTTACTAAACTGGCATAATAGCCTCGCAATAGCCGGACCAGTCTCATATTCTGCTGATTCCGTACTCCGAGCTTTGAAGATGACCGACCACACCTTACAATGCTTAATAAAATTCCAAAATTCAAACTCAATTTAAAAATTGAAAACTGATGATTTACTTTTATAAATAGGTAGGTATATAAAAGGAAAAGGTGACTGACTGATTGAGTGAGCTTACAGACAGCTATTATGACGTAGGCATCCGCTAAGATTTTTTTTTGAAAATTAAAAGTTAGTAAGTAGTAGGACACCCTGAATAAAAAAAGAACTGGCATAATATGGCACTATCGACTCTGGTATGATTATGTCTCACTATCGTTTTCCCGCATCTTCGTTTAAAAATCCCGGACTTTATTCTTCCGAATTAAAGTAGCCTTTGTCACTCTCGATACCTTTGCTAAAAATCACGTCGACCCATAGCTCCATCGATGTATAATTTCTATTTTACATTGATGCATAGCTATGCATTTAGTGCTTCTTGTTGCGGCGTGATTGAAGGATAAACTATAGTCAGGAGCAAAAGCTAGGTAATATTTATAATCCACTTCAATAAACGGAACCTCTGCAAAATATTCAGATATGATAATCTATTAGAGCATTAATAATATACAAAATTTATAGTATGCATGCATGTATCTATATATGGTTGTCCACTTATTTCTACGAAACTATTAATTGAGTTAGGATTACCCAATTTTAAGATTTCATCAAGATCAAACCTCAACCCTTTTGAGTTATTCTTTGTTTCGCCATATTGAAGTCGGTCTAATTTTTAACAAATTATAGCTTATCAGTTGACGAGAGATCATTTCGACGGGCAATGTTTTGACAGTTACATAGTCTAAGTACGTATACACACAGGGCAATAATTTAACGATTTATCGTACTTGCCCGCCGAACGACAGACGCTAGCTAGTCCCGCGGAGAATACGTCAATGTCACGGTATAAAGAACCGCGTGACAGCAGCAGAGCCGCCGTCAATACGGCCTTAAAAAGTGACAAGATTTATTTCTTATTCAATTTAAAACTCGCGTCAAACGGCGAGTGATGTGACGTGCGGTGCGCGGCTGGCTTTACTTCACTTCGATGCGAGGTAAAGGAAAGTACATGGGCTGAATATTAAACAAAAGTAGGTAGGACTAACTATAATTTGGATACGCTCAAATTAAGCGTAACTAAGTATTTTCTAAGCAAGCGCGCTCCATTTTATTCTGCACCTTTCTATACCACCAGGCCATATATGTTCATTGACCAGGCGTAATCGCAGAGACGTGAATTTTTGCATGGATATGGGCTATGGGTATATTTGGAAAGTGACATCTTTTATCCAAAAATAGACGATTTTTTTGGGAGATTAACTTCACGCGGTTTTTTTAAATTATGATTTAAATATACGTATCAGTCTAATGTACATAATATTAGATGATAATTCTTAGATATATTATTATAACTCACAATTAAGATGAGCATAATTCATACATTTCGGGACGAACTAAGAACATAGGCAGCATAAATCGAGGCTGTTGATAATAAATCTGCTATAAATAATCCGTGAGAAGATTTAGTTGAAATCGGTTTAAGCGACGACGAACGCGAAGCGACTCCTGCGCAGCGGAATCAAAAGCGTGATTTACGCACGGGATTATCGTAAAATATCGCTCGTTAACGAACCAGTTGCGAAATGTTTGAATTATAAGTATCGGTAGATTTATCGCTAAATGTAATACTTAACTAAAAAGCTGCAGTTAGGATTAAAATCGTAATAAAGAAAAATGGAACGATAATTTGGAATATTCGTCACAATTGATAAATATTGAAAACAGAAAATACAATACGTTTATCTCACGAAGTTACGGGCGCTTTACTTGTGGTTACGTCGTGTACATGCACATTACGTAAGTGTGCGTGCCTGTCAGGAGCCTAGGTGGGAGCGGTTAGGCGCGAGCAAGCTCTCAATCACACTTATACAGATACGACACACACACAACGATGAGCCACGTGCCCTCGTGAATTAAGAACTATTAGACAAAAGCTTCAAATTAAAGATGGAATATCCATCGACATGAAAATAAAAATGGAACTAGGTAGACTGGAAATGTTACTATAAGAAAGGACTACAGATGGACCGAAGATTACAGAATTACACAAGAAAGAGAGTAAGACCAATATGTAACAATGAAATGTAGCGACGACATTGTAGACGACATATTGCAGGCCCTCTTTGGCATAGAAGCCACTATAACACTAACCAACTTCACTTATCCGAGCGTAAAGATATTTTGGCAGATTTTCAATACAAAAACTGCCAGAACGCCCAATTTATTCTACGGTTAAACATCACTCGATATTGGTGAAATTGGTACTAAATTATGGAAGAGACTAGGGGAGGGTTTTTCCCCGGAAATAGGCTGGGTTATGGTGAAATCTCACTTTATCAAGGCTTGTTATAATGATACTTGAAGCGATTTGCTTTTTTCATGGAGAGGTATATTTTAAAGACCTAGATTGACAGAGGATACTTTTTATCTCGGGAAACCACACAAAGTCAGGTCAAGAGGTATTAAGACAATCAACCTCTTCGCACACATCCAGTGTTTTTCCTAGTACCTACTTACAGTAAGATCACGAGATAATATTGAATAATTCTAGCTACAAATTAGTCGGAAGTGCCTGCGGCTAAAATGCCTAATGCGAGCCCAGACTAAGATAATTCGGCAATCATTCAAACACGGTCCAGCCATATAAATAAAAAATACTAACAATTACCATTGATAAATGAGTACAGATGGCAGATAAAGTTTCACAGTAGCCCCGAAATGCCACGACAAGCGGTTTGATTGTCAGTTGCCGGTTTCAAAATTGATAAAAAACGAGCGGAGTGAGGTACGAGACGCGATAAAACGCGGTCATTTATTAAGTTCATTATGATTACAGAGGGTGATTCGTTAAGATTTATCCGGTAGCCGATTGTGGTTGGATGGACAGGTACCGACAGCGCGTGAAGATTTGGTTTGTGTTTATTCGACTTCATGATGTATGGCTTACATTGAATCAGAATGAGGGTTATCTAGATATGCCTCAAAATGAGCTGCCAGATTAAGGAAGAAATAGCCGCTGTTAGCTAAATTGTAAGTTGCTTAAATTCTTCATTATCAACCGATATATGCTGAAAGGTATTTTGCATGGGCATCCATAGGCCTTGCACCGCCTGTATTCAGCAGCTCCCTAGGCCTCGTCTGATGTTGTTGATCCACCTATGGGAGATCTGCCAACACCGCGTTCTGTAGTACTGTTTTTTTTATTCGATGAAAAGATAGCCTTTCACTGCAATCTCAACTGATGGTAAGTGACGATGGAGTCAGATGGTAACGAGCTTACTTGGAAATGTAAATTCAATCCATATCCCTACCTCAGTTAAGTAGATAATAAGAAACCTTTTAGTGTTGATGGATGTTGTTTGCTAACTTATTGCTCAGCGATGAAAAATATACAGACCATAATATTTTTACTGTGTCTGTCCAAGTAGCGTTGAGTTGAGATGACGACGATGTTGAATACAATTTTCAAAATTTTTAATAAAAAAGTGTTATTTTAGAATGTAGTAAATAAACAAGGTAATAGATTTTTGCTGGTATGAATAAATCTTGTTCTGCTGACCGTACCCGCATATCAGATGGCCGGCCGCCAGCCCCGTCACTGCATGATATACTTTTGACAGCGGAGATTTTCCGAGAGATAATATTGACTTGATCTTGCCTACTGCAGATAACGCTTAATGTATGTTGCTAAAGTATTCATTACTACATTCGGGAGCTATTATTATAATTTAGTGCTTTTCCTGCTTTTGTTTTGTTGCTTCTTTTTATACGCTGTACTAACAGGTCCTAAAAACTAGTTGGTAAGCTTAGCAGCCATAATATTAAAGCATGCTGCATGAAATCTTTAAGGATATAACCAACAGTAACTTTTTTGTTATACTGCAAAAAGCTTCATCTCATTTCAAACTCAAATATATTTATTTCAGGTTGTGCCAATATATTAGTAATTTTACAAATATTAATTACAAATAAGTGAATGAAATAAAAATATAAAGGAAAGTAAAATAAATAGATATACCTGTCTGTACTTGATGTCCACGACTTCATTCGCGTGAATTAAGATTTTTTGTGGGAACTATCTGATTTTCCGGAATAAAAAGTAAAAGTAAAAAGCCTCCAGGTCCTCAACTATACACATGCAGAAAATCATATCGATTAATAGATCTGTTGTGGCGTGATTGAAAGACAAACCAGCAAACAAACACACTTCCGCATTTATGATATTAGTATAAGGAAATATAAGGGTTAGACAGGATTTTTTAAAACCCTTACCTTAATACTCCGTTCTTTAATTCATTTACATTAGGTACTCTTAATGTAACTTATTTGAAAGTCTAATAAGAACAAATTCGAATAAAATGCGCGGAAATTAAAAAAAACATTATAAACGTCACTTAGACTTGAATTGCAGTTTCCGCCGCTAGCTTTCCCCATGTATGGAGTGGCGGGAGACCTTATTTTTTATTTACTTTTCCGTCGCGAACGCGTTTATCAGCTGCTGAGATTGACGTATTGATTAATTGCACATGTTTTAGTGTTTTTGTGATTGAAATAGTTTACCTATGTTAGTATCTAATAGTGTGAGTAAACGGTTTCGCCTATAGGTACAATACTAGTGGTTCGCCCCGAACTGAGACCTCGCGATATCCCATAATTCCCAAAAGTTTTAATTATATATTGTAATAATTAACTTTTAACATTAGACGCAATAAAAAAAAATAGTTGACATAAAACTGTTTTACTGACACAGCGCCATCTATTAGCATTATTGTGAAGCTATTAGCATTTAAAATTAAATAATTTCGTTTCTTTATAACATTTATCTAATTTTAGTATTTGTTGTTCAAGTACAGGATATAACTGAATTTTCAACCAAGTTTCACGTTCTAATATTCAGTAATTCTTGACATATGGCTCAAATTAAAATCTCCACTTTGAAAGCCCCCATTTCGTCAAATTTAAGGGAAAAATTAAAAAAAAAATATTTTTATACTCTGATCAAAGTCGTCTTTAAAAAGATATATTGCAAGTCTATGTAACGCAACAAACAAAATTTTACTTCAAACACGCTTCTATGAGAGCCCCCCTGAAATAAAGCTTTTTATATTTTTTATACAATGTTCGGCTGAAGGCCATCAGTTCACATATTATATTTAAATTTGAAGTAATTACGTTCAGTAATTCAGAAGTTATAGGGCTCTGACAGACATTTGGACGTACACACTTCTCTGTCCAGTACAGACAAGCGCCCTAGTTGACTCAGAGAACTCGCTTCGCTCGTTCAATTATTTTAAAGAGAGAAAAGTTTTTTTATTCAAAAATAAACATTTTTAGGTTTCCGTACCGCTGTCCGTCCGTCCGTCTGTCTGTCTGTCAGCGAGCAGTATTTCATGAACCGTGAAAGATACTTGAAATTTTCACAGAATACGTATTTCTATTGCCGCTATAATAGCAAATAATAAAATAAAAAATAAAAATGGGGGTCCCCCATTACAAGAAGCGTGATTTTTTTGGGCATTTATTTTCTCGACCTCAACAATCGCTTTTCGGTTGGTACGGAAACCTTCGCGTGCGAGTCCAATTCGCACTTGGCTGATTTTTTTTTAATTTTTGACTACCATAGGCGTAGGTAGGCGGGTAGGTAATTTTCCCTTCAAACATCATATTCCCTTTCCAAATCTTACTTCTGGATCGATGTAATTAGTCCTTGGATTCCCAAGGAATAATTGCGACCAAAATCGTCGACAAAAACTAGTGTCACGTAAAGCCAAAGTCACACTTAACCGGTCCCTCATTGTTTTATTGTCTTGTACCCTCCAACCCAGTAGCGCTTAACCCACAAAGGAAATTATCGATGTGCCGTCAATCAATCAGTGCACGACATTGCTGTTACATTCTACAAACTTATCACTACACTCCTCAAACTATTGGATGTGGTAATTTGAACTTTACGACACACATAAATAGAGGTTATAGTTTTTGTGGGAGGTGCAGAGTTAACTTTGTGTGGGAGTCGATTGGATCACAATCATTCCTTTTCATTGACAGATAAAAGAAATCGATGCTGGGTCCTTTGTTCAAAGATCGATTATACGGTCGATACGTAATTGGATGCCGGGGCATGCGTTGTTGAAATAAATACAAAGATATTATCTAGTAATCTCGTATTAGAGGGTCGGGTAATTAGTTTCATGAGATTGTCGGTTGCAATAACAATGGTGTTTCAATTAGTTATTACGGGTTCATGAGAATCGTGATCATAAAAATGCGATGAGTAATCTCTTGGTGTGCTTCTCTTCCACTAAGTTCTATTCTAATCTAGTCTGGTTTTTGTTCTTGATTATACATCTCGGTTCAAAATTCAAAAAATTCAAAATTAATTTATTTCACGTAGGCTAACTTGTAGCTCTTATGACACGTCATAAATCTACCACCGGTTCGAAATGCAGATTCTGCTGAGAAGAGCCGGTAAGAAACTCAGCAGTTGCTCTTTTCAAAAAAAAATTTTTTTTTACAAAGCTATGCTATGTATACAGTGCTTCCACAATAAAGCTTCAAAAATGCAAAAATGCAAAAATGCATACGTAGGTAGGTACACCAATCCAACGCATGTCAAGACGGGCAGTCAAAGCAGACACATTCCCGTTGGTGGCACCCGTTCACGAGCAGGTTGGAAGGGTAAATCAAAGCAGTAGTTGATTCACGTGGTGGTTCGAAAAAAAAATTATTTGAATTCAAATTTTTTTTTCCTATTTTATCTATCCAATTACATCCAATCAATTCAACTTTATCTAGGGTATCCAATCTCACTCAAAAGCGTAAAAATCGGAAACGTCTTTCGCCCGAATTACGATTTTAATAGGTACATTTTTTTTTATAAAATTAACATTTTATTAAGAAAATTTTTATACTTTTGTTAAATTGAGAAAACAACTTAACATAAGTATAAAGATTTTTTCAAAAAAATTAAGACAACTGAATTTGAAACGTCTCTGTTCCCTAGGCGAAAAAAAATCTTTCCGAATCTTTTGTTAGATTTATATTTTTGTAGTTTCCATATAATTATGGGGTCTTAGACTGGGAAATACCGTCAATAACAATACAGTATACCTATCCGATGATTGACGGTGCAAATTGCTGAATACCTACCAAAGGCAAACACTAATTTGAGCCTTTGATTCGGCCGACAGCCGATATTACCAGCCATATATTATTACTTGCGCAGATTATACATACAGACAGACTTCGCCAGCCTATCATTTGTGGTAAGTGCAGGCTATACCAGTGATATCAATAACCTTAGATGCATAGTTTCTTAGAGATCCAATAAATTGCTTACAATATTGTGTATTTTTGAGCCAACAAGTTCTGTGAAGGATCAGAGAAGTAGTGGTTAAAGAAATTGAAGCTCTAATATACAAACATAAGCTCTTTAAAAAACTTATTTTTAAGTAATTGATATGGATAGAATAAGAATTTGTATTGTTCTTCTTTTCATCAGTAATACAAAGCTTATTTATCTATTTATTTATTAATTGCTTACATTCGATAGTAAGTTTTACTTACACTTGAGCCAAGTAAAGAGTCCTTGCATTTTTTTTCTTCCCAAGGTATCTTGGTTTCGTATATCAATGAGCTTAACAAAATAAGGCCCACATAATATTATAATGAAACACTTTTAGCATAGCATCAATGTGATTGCTGACGCAGGCTTATTCTTAGGTACTATACTTACGATTTAACTTATTTATCTAACATTTAGCTATGATTTTTTTATTGAATAAGTACCTACATCTTACCACGTAAAACGGGTGAATCGACGCCTACTTGCGGAGAAGATTTCCAGGAAATGATGATGAAGTACATCTAGTACACATTTTTTACTATAATACCTATGTACTAAATATTCCTAGCGACTTTATCCAATTTCAAAAAGTTATGGATCGTTTAGACGTGGACTGAGAAGGTAGCCAGGCGCCATTTATCTTTTTAATTTTTATTCTATGCCTAGGCATAAAAATGGCCGCGACTTCATCCGCATGGATTTAGTTTTAAAATCCCACGGGAACTCTTTAATTTTACGGGATAAAAAGTAGGCTATGTCACTCTCCAGGTCCCCAACTATATCCATGCAAAAAATCACATCGATCCGTAGCTCTTTTACAGCGTGATTGAAGGACATACCTACCAACAAACCAAAAAACAAACAAGCTTTCGCAATTATAATACTACTAGCGGACCCGACAGACGTTGTCCTGTCTTAAGTTTTTTTACATCCTCTTTGACGAAATTGGCAGCACGCATTCTGTCAATGTTATGTCAAACGCCATAAGGTTACATCAAAAAAGTTTGAATTGTAAAAGCGGTTACATTAGAAATAATTTAATATGGTGGTTAATATTTCTTAAATTTTCTAATTTTCCGCGCAATTTTCTTAATTTTTTCTTTCATAAGAACCTTCTCCTAACAATAACAAACACAATAAAAAAAGAATTAGCGAAATCGGTCCAGCCGTTCACGCGTGATGCGCTTACCAACACATTAAGCGATTCATTTTTATATATTAAGATTAGTAAGGACTAGTTACGATAAGATAGCCTTTGACTCTATCTCACCTGATGGTGAGTGAATTTGTAAACGGATGCAATCAAAAATGCTTCTGCCTCCGTTTTTCGGGTTAATTTGATTCAACAACAAACAGAACATGTGATTGAAGAACAAACCAACAGACATACTCTTGAGTCTTGTTTAGAACATAGATTCACTTTCTTATTCATAATAATGATAATTCAATTGGTATGTTGATTGTTGTGTTCCCGCTTTTATCTACATTAAACTTTTAAATCGTGGTCACCCTACACACGCCTGTTTTAACACGGAGCGGATGTTTTAAGATAATCCATCGAGTGCGCCGCAATTAAGTCGTTTTATGTTAAAGCTCTGTTTAAGCCCACTAAATTAACTTAATTTATTATCTGTTGCGCGCTTTTAACGTGCAATACGAGTAGGTAAGGTTTTAAGTTAACTTTGTTTTGGTTTGTATTTATGTGGTTTTTTTACCGACTGATTAATGGTTCTTTTGGTCTTGTTTCAACTTGTTTAATTCATTCAATGGTTATTTTTGGACATTTTAGATACAGTTTTTTTGAAAATTTGGATTTCTTGGTCCACTTATCGCATTCCTCATTGTTGACAGTCATGCCCCCTTTCCATTACTTGAATAGAGTAGTACTGTACTTACTCTGTGGTAGTACTTACTTGGTAGGAAACAACTAAATTTAAAAATATTATTTAAACCAAAAAGCCATTTAGCGCAAGTCATTCTTGTGTAACATCTTAATATTATTACATCGGAGGCTGTTTGCTTAAATTATTGTTTCTCAAAATACCACCCCACACATTACCGAAAAAATATAAAACTTGAACCATTACTCACATTGGAAATTGAAGTTTAAAGACATACAACTAAGGTTTAAAATAGGTTGATGATGTTATGATGATATTATGAAGGCTTACAACAAACTACAGTAGTGGTTGCATTAGATTTTTAATTTTAACGATATTAAAATAAGGTTTGAATTTGTTTGGTATTATAATGATTGTTTGAAGGCTCATTCAAATCGTAGGTGAAAGGCAAACAGTAGCCGGCCACCCGCGGGTTTTCAAAAATGCTGCCATCGAGTGTGAACTGTGTAAACACGATTAGTCTACCCGAGTCGACTCCATGATCGATCATACAAAACTACTTGATTTCGAGTGTTTGCATTGATTAGTGATGTATGGTTTTAACCGCTGATTTTAATAGTATATATCATGTAGAGTTTTAATATTGTATCTGTTTTTTAAGTGTGTAGATTTACATGAATACTGATATCTTAGAAATTCACATTAATCTTCATTGCGCAGGCTGCCCAAATAGCAAAAATGTTAACTTAGTAGTTTATAAATAAGCATTCCTATATTCTCAATTTTTGTGATTGACTGAACTTGTGGTTGCTGCTACATTACAGCACTTTTAAAAATAATTAGACAACCAATCAGAGGTGATTACGATTTACGACCATCACGATGCAACTGTCAAATTACCGAGATAAGTTTTCAGCTTTCGTAACAATCAGAATAGTTTTGATTTTTCTGACAATAAAAATAGTTTTATACAACGCGACTACAAATAAAACAAAAAATTAAAATTGTTACATTTCCACTGATTTTCATATTTAAAAGTCTAAATAAAAATTCGATTATTTCAGGCAATACGAATAATATAAAAAATTAGGTTGCCATTATATCACATCACTAAATTGATCTATTCTGACAATGTCGTACAATTATTCCGAAGCCCTCGACATTCAACAACGCTATTTGTTCAGCAGCTTGTCAAAACACACCACGCGCTACCGTGACGGTCGAGTGACTCGTTCAAGTGACTGGCTCGAGCGCACTCCCGCAGTGTAAACACTCCACCATAGTGTTTGACCGCCAAAATTCTGTCGACGTAATAATCAATAGGCAATATTTATTTAACGTCAAGATGTAATCCACAACAATAACGTATTAATAATAAGGTACGTTCCGTGAAATGAAATTATCTAATAAAAAAGTAAGTATTCATTAGATAGCGTAAAAGGTAAATATGAATTGGTAAATGAAACAATAGGTATGTTTAACATTGAATTATTATGGACTAAAGTGTTTAAGCTGTATATGCAACGAAGCAACTGATTGATGTACCTACCTACTTCTTACCTCGGAAAAATCAAAAGTTCCCGTTCCCGTTTTAAAAAAATTAAGTTAACTTCCACGCGCACGAAACTAAATGAAAAACTTTCAGGCAAAAGCTAGTCATTTGAGGCAAAGTAGTCATTTCGGGTAAAAAATGTGTTTGTGTGTCATCAATGTTTAAAACATTAGTAAGTATAAATAAACAGAAAATTAATATTCCGGCATGTTAAATTCATTTCCAGTAAACTTTAAACGGAAAGTAATAAATTGCTTTGGGCTTTTAAAGCGTTTTATCGCGCCTTAAATTCTGTAAGGCCACTTGGTTTATCTCATTTCGGGCGTAAGTTAAATTTTTATCGATCTCTCGACACATTGGCGGCACTTTGTTGACGATTAACGTTAAGGGGCGACGACACGAAAAAACGTTTTGTACAGTTTATTTTTACGAACCCAACCTTTCTCCTTACTCGTATATTATATATTATTTTTAGAGTTCTGAAAAAAATGGATCCCTCATAGGATCACTATGTTGTCCGGCTGTCTGTGTCAAGGCCCTTTTTCTCAGAAACGGCGTGAGGTACTAAGTCAAAAATACTGAATACAAATGTGAATGGTCCCTTAAAGTTGTAAAAATTTCAAGTTTCTATTTCAAGTTACAGCTTTTCAAAGCGTATTTTCATAAAAAAGTTCCAATAACGTCACGTCTCCAGTAATATACCTATAACAAAATTTCGCCACTAAGTTGGTCGTAATTCATATTATAATCATCAGTGCACGAGTATGACTCGCACTTAAACCGTTTTCTTTTTATGATAAATGCAAAATAATGTCTGCCTTTTTGTTATCTTTTCCCAGTGCAACCACTAAACTAGTCTTTAAAAAAAAGCGCAAAGAAATAAGCTTTCTTTGCGCTTTTATATTATCTACCAGTAGTAACCGACACTAAAATAATTTGAGACAATCTTCTTTCTTCAATTCTTTCTTCAATTCAATTTTTATGAAGTCTTTATGAATTTCCAAATTAATCAACCACTGGTTCTGTACTCTTAACTTAATTCAGTGCTTCAAATGAGAAGAACTAATAAGAAACTTGGAATATTTTGCTCTTTTAAAAAATTAATACATAAACTGTTTAGTATACAAATTAGTTTCTTTAATAATAATTTTTTTAAAGAGTATAAATAAGCTAAACAGTTCAAGTTTCAATTCTGATCAATTTAAACACAATTTATGAACTGAATTTTAAGTTTCAGAAACTTAAAATTCAGTTCATAAATTATTTCAGTTCGTAACTAGTTTTTTTAAAGCCAATCCAAAAAAATATCAAACACAATTGGCGTAAAGCAAAGGAAGAAAGGAACTTAACTAGCTACCATCGAATAAAGAAAACTAGATTAAAAAAAAGTTAAAATAAAGAAAACTAGATTTAAAAAAAGTTAAAATTTACGACTCGTAAAAAAGCGAAATTAGGTAGCTCTTCCTCTTAACGCCAACGTTAGCGATAAGGTAGTGTCGGCATTTTCTGCTGTAACGATAAAATAATCTGTTTCGGTGCTACAAGATCATTAATTGAATGGAATGGAATTCATTAGCATTGGCTCTCTCGCTTGAACGCCGATAAAAGTTTCCGTGAATTTCTGCTTTAAGATACTTTTTTTTTATACAGTATAGGCACACGCTTGACCACTATCACACCTGATGGAAAGTGATGATGTGGTCTAAGGTGTAACGCGTTTGCCTAGAACATGCCTATTCACTCTTGTTTTAAAGATACCCAAATTGTACGTGTTAGGAATTACAAATCTTGGAAGAGCATTCCAGACCCTAGCCGTGCGCATCAGGAATGAAGACTTAAAACGCTTGGTGCGCGTAGATGGAATATCAACGACCTAGGGATGGAAGCTCTCCCTTAATTATAATAAAAAAATATGTTTATGTCTATTGATTAAGAAAGGGTAAAATAATCTTTTGAAAGTATAGTGAATATTACATTGCATTTTTGAAACTTCTTTGTGGAAACACTGTGTGCATAGCATAGTTTTGTTAACCATTGTAAAGAAAATTTTTTTTTAAAAGAGCAACTGCTGAGTTTCTTGCCGGCTCTTCTCAGCAGAATCTGCATTCCGAACCGGTGGTAGTAGATTTGTGACGTGTCATAAGAGCTACAAGTTGGCCTACATGAAATAAATAAATTTTGATTTTGAAATTTTTTTTTTTTGAAAAATATTGATAGTGCAAGTACCTATTAGCTGTATAAGAACATGGAGTTTTCATTATCAAGAAGAACTAAATGATATACTTTCGGTTTATACTTTAGTACCTATGAGATATATTTTAGCAAGATTTTAGCTAATAAAGTAATAAATAAACGTATAAAAGATTCCGCGAATTTCGGCGCTTTGATAAGCGATTTACTAACTAAACTTATATTGCACATATTTATGTACTTTTGATAATACAGGTTTAGGTATAAAAGATTCCTTGAATTTTGCTTTCTTGGGGTTCCTCAGTTAAACAAGAAATCCTCCACTTTGGTCCAGTCCGTCTGAGTGTTAACATAACGATATTCAGAAACTATTCAGCTGCACAATTTCTATATTTGGTGATACAGTATTAATTTGTTTCTTATTACTTTTTTATAAGCATTTTTATTTTTTGTTTTTTAGTTCACAATAGGTATTTTATTTTTTATTTTTCTAGTATGACTACGGAACCCTACCTAATGCATGTTCAGATTTCCACTTAACCAGTTCGATAAGTGTCATTTAAAAATAGGTTTATTGCATTTGATATGAGATAGACGTTTTAATGGATACGAAAATTTCCTTGAATTTCAGCTTTTATTTACTTTTCGCAAAAATTTTTTTTATTGTATTTGTTGTTGTACCTGCCTAAAGCTAATAAATTCCTAGTGCATGAAGGATTCCTTGAATTTCTGTTGATAAGCGATTCACTGAAAGATTATCAAAACTTTTTTTTTATTGCAATTTAGGTTTAAGTTAATCTAACTGGGTTAAGTTAGTACATAAATGAATACTTTTGCCCAGAATTTCATCTGCTCGGGTTTTAGCTTTTTAAAAATCCCTTGGGAATTCTCTGTTTTTCTGGGTTAAACTTAAAAGATGTAATAGGTAGGTAGTAGATAACAAACAAACATACTTTCGCATTTATAATATTTTTATTTGTACCTAAGGATGTTAGTTGGATGTGCTTGTTTCATCATCACCACCACTGAAACGCTTTTTTAAAAATGCTTCTCGCGGACGAAGTCCCGGGCAAAACCTAGTCTATTATTAAAAACTTACGCGAATTCAGAACATTTCGTCCTGATAAATGCAATATTAACATAACATAAACAAAAACAACTGCCCGTCCACACGTTACTTCCCCCAAGAAAATCTTATATTATTCATGTAGTAATAAACCCAAGCGCTCACTTACTCAGCCGTCGCCCGTCGCCCGTCTGCTCCCACCTTTACGCCTGTGTCGTCCATCATCGTCATAGATGATTGATAATACTTTTTCAAACGTTAGCCCTTGAATATTCGCCTTAAATAATTACCCTTCTGAAAAAAATTCAATCCTGCTACCTTGAAAATACAGTCCAATTTTCAACAACCCATCTTTAACAGTTAACTTGAAAGATTCGTTGCTGAAAATTGTACTTTGTAAACAAAGGGTTACAGTTGGTTTTCGATAGTAACGCAGATGTTAAGAGGTCGTTTATAGCACACTTTGCACACAATGTAGGGCTTGGTGTGGAAGGTTTTTTCGTTGGATATTGAGCTGATGCTAATACCGCGGCGGTGATGAAGATAAATGTGCTAGTGGTCGATTTTAATTGGAAAAGGGTTTTGAATTTATAATTTTGTGAGTCAGAGGAATATCCTTCATAGGTATAAACACTTTGACTTACTCTATAGGTAGGTACTATTGCGCCTTAACTATGGCCATAGAATAATACATAAATATCAGACAATTAAGTGCAATTCAGCCCCCTGATTCTGTAACTCAGTGCCTATCAAAAAAAAAGCCACTGACATATACTTTTTATCCATTGAAGGTTTACTATGAAATATTAAATGACATTTCTCTTCAAACCATCAGTGAATGAAAAATGCCTATCGTCGTTGATAGCCACTGAGTTACAGAATCAGCTCCTAGGTTGCACAGCGCTAAATTAATTACACAGTTTTTCACCTAGAAGTTGCCTCTCTTTCTATCGCGTAACTCTTACGTTAGCCCATGGAGTTGGCCCGTCTGGACGGGCCATATCAATTACCATGGCATTCCGCAAAGTGACGCCTGCTTCTATCCAATTTGTTGGTCCTCAACCCAGAGTACTTATTGTACATACATAATTATCTTGTTACAATGTCATGTCAGTTGAATGTCTTAAGATACAAAAAAAAAAACCAGTCAACTTTTTGTTACACTGCTTTTATTAGCAAGTCGGTCTACATCACAATCGTACGCGAGCAGAATTGGACTGCACTCATTTGGATTTTGAATGTTTTTGAGCCAAAAGTTGAGAAAACAAAAGTAATGTGTCCGAAACTCCGAAATAGGCGCTCCGAAAGAGTCGGGCATTCCTTTCGACCCTTTAAGGATTGGTATTTGTGATTCTTTTAGCAAATACCTTAGTTAAGTGATCTTTAATTCCCTACTATTGAGAACTAATATGACAAATGCGAAAGTTTGTTTGTTTGTTGGTTCGTAAATTCGTCATTTTGTGCCGTTTTGAAAACGTGTCACGCATCAGAATTTAATGATTGTGATTGGCTGATAACTCTTATTTACGTATTGTTTGACGTCATATTATGACGTCTTGCCAGCTTTTCTATCAACAGAATCTGCTTGCTGAACCGGTGCTAGAGTCTTGAATTTTCATAATTACCGTAGGATGGCCTACATGAAATAAAAGATTCAGAATACAGAATTTGAAAGATTACAAAAAAATTAAACGGCTTTGAAGCTTTGGCCGCGGCTTTCTACCACGCTACCGCCAAAGACGTGCGGCCAAGCGATATAGAATTCCGGCACGATGGCGTGCATGGGTTGAATGTACACTGCCACACTCGTTCCAAGTTAGCCCGCTATCATCTTAGACTGCATCGCCACTTAACATCAGGCGAGATCGCAATGAAGGGCTATCTTGTCAAAGAGTAAAAAAAACGCTCATATTTTCCCTATTTGTTATCGATTTCGATATTATATCCTGTTTACATTTACCCGTAACTCGTCTCGGATTGCGTGTGGGCGGTCTCGGCTCTCTACTAATTAAAGTGCAGCTCTGAGCGTCATGAAATATGCATGCAAATGCATTTGTATTTGCATCCGCCTCGAATACCAAATCTGCATCGATTGTCGGCGCGCTCTGTACTTTATCAACAGATTTGCAACTCATTTTCATGACTTACATCTTTATAATATTTATGATCTAGCGCTTTGCATTTTTCCGCTATTCGAATAGAATATTTATTAAAGTTTGGAATTCAAACTTAATCCGAACTTTGGATGTAGGTCTTCTTATATAATAACACTGTTAAGTCTTTAATATTTCCTTCAGGTTCTGATTTTAATGTTTAGATTAAGGAACTTTGTATTATTTTTTAAATAATAAAAGATAAAGTTTGTAAGTATCCAAACTACTGGAACCGTAACATGGATATTGCCCAGAATGCGGATTAAAAGAAATCCAAACTACTGGAACCGTAACATGGATATTGCCCAGAATGCGGATTAAAAGAAATCCAAACTACTGGAACCGTAACATGGATATTGCCCAGAATGCGGATTAAAAGAAATATAACATAAAAATATATGCAAGTACTAATTACTAGCATGATAAGATTTTCAATAGATAATGTTTAAATTTTTTAGTGGGTTGATAGAGTAAGCTCTTACCAGGATCTTATATTAAACGGTCTAACCAATAGACTTATTACATTATTTAGTATAATTCGACGAGTCTAACCTGTTACAAGAATACAACAAGCCAATAAATAAGGCTTATAATAATAATCAAAAAAGTTGATCAGCCATAACTGACAAGATTAATTGTCGGTGTTTCAGGTTTCAAACATTCCCAAATTTGATGGAAACAATAAATAACATCTAAATGACAGACAGACCGACGCTCGTCATAAATCTGCAGATCTGCGCGTATTACGTCTCAATGAGATAATCCTAATCCTTTCTTTGGGCAACTTTCTCGAGCTGTTGTCAAAAATTTTTAGAATAGAATAATTTTTTATTCCGATAGAGTTTTACAAAGGTTCGGAATGCCGTTCCAACCGAGAAGAACCAGCAAGAAACTCGGCGGTTGCTCTTTATATAGCTTAACAAGAACCCTTAAAAGTCTTAAAACCCTTAAATAACAGATTTAAAATGCAATCGCTTTTCTAAAATAGGAATGCTTAATCCATCCATAGCTACCCATGGGGTTTTCTGTTGCCTACCTTGATAGGATCATAATCATACCTACTACATACATACTTAGATAGGTAGGTACGCATGATTCTTGCAAACCTTGGTTGAACTGGAAAGATGCTAGAGCAGAAAGAATATCAAACGGTGTTCACAATGAAAATAATCATAAGTAAATTACTGAGTTTCCGTCCGTAATCACAAATTTTATTAGTGCACGAACATCACATTTAATGTCTTGTACTAATTTTGCGGCGAATTCCACATTTTAAGAATAAACTCTCAGAAATTATGTTACGGTTAAATGAGGATGAAACACACTTTTAAATCGTAATAACTAAACAGATAAAATAGTGCGCGAGCAGAAAAAAAATCGGAACCCAAAATAAAAGCAAATTTTATGCAGCGACTTAATAGTTTCGTAATACGGACACTGCCAACGATTGAGACAAAAGAAACTCAGCTAGAGATGTGCCTGAATACTTAACTAAAGCGATTCCGATTCCAGAGAATCGATTCGGCGGGTAGCACAGACGGAATATATATCGCGCAAAACATGACGGAAAAATTCGCGAATTCCGCCGACAGAGCCGTCGGCACGTCCAGAGATGTCGACTCCGACCGCATCAAACTTCACGGGTGGGTGTCGATAAAAAGTCGCGTTCCTAAAACTCCTGACTCCATTTATAGCCCTAGAGATCACTGCTAAATCTATCTTATGAACCAAAAAGAAAAATTGGAGGAGATCAGAGGGAAACTACTGCAACTGTTGAGTTTCTTGCCGGTTCTTGTCAGAAATAATATTTTAGTAGAATTTGGTAATTGTAGAGTTTTTTGAAAAAAAAATTTCATCACCAAGTTTTCTCATGCTACGCCTTTTCATGCCTCACTATAATCTTAAAATGCTACAAAAAACAAAATCAAAATTGGTTCATCCGTTCGGGAACTACGATGCCACAGATACACACACTCACACACACACACACACACACCCACACACACACACACACACACACACACACACACACACACACGCGCGCGCGCGTCAAACTTATAACACGCCGTCGTTTTTGCGTCGGGGGTTAAAAACAGCGGTTCGTCTCAGTCGTAGTGCACTGATTACTCAGAGATTGTTTATAAGCTACCATCTACGCGACGCGACGCACGACGCTCCGCTAGACGCACCGTCATATCTATGAAGTCAACGTATGAGGCACTTATAATACGGGAGATGTTGCAGTCGTCTCTTAGCCTGTAAATTGATTTCGTATGCCAACCGCGGCTGCCCGCGCCATATTATTATTTCAATCAGAGATAATTGGACACTTGTCGCCGTAAAAAGCTTTGCTCTAGCAATCGTGTATCACGGTCGGCGCGGCCGACGCGCAGCAGTTTACTCGAAATGTCGTGAAGAGTTTATAAATATTTATTGAATAGAAACGGGCATTACTTTGCAGAATGGAATGATACACAACAATAATAACAACAAACTTCTTATATGCTAGCAACTTCATCTGCTGAAGAATTTATTTTGGAGGGTTTGTATAGTTTTGCGTGTTGGTGGTGCGTTGTTTCTGTCGAAGAACTTCTTGGCCTTTTCTGCTACTAAAGTAACTACTAAACGTACTTCTACTGAAAGTGACAGATTTTTGCACTTTTCTTCTTCTTTAGTTGTTTTCTGGCCTTTTTTAGTGCAAGTCAGGACATTGCACTTCGCCAATATCACGCTGAAGGAAGAGACATAGAGTCTAGTCAAAATACAAAAATATCATCCTGATTGAGGATACAGCAGAAGAAATGTGTTAGTTACAATATTATCTACAGCATTATTTAATGACTGCATGACAAAAATAGCAAAAATCTAACATATTCTCAAGTTCATAAGTCATATCGAGCATCGATTTACACTCATGTTTGATGTAATTAATTGGTGCAGATCTTTTGAGTCACGAAAATTTTCAGTGAAATTCTAAGCTTACCCAATTAAAGCACCAAGAAAATTAGTACCATAAAGAAATTTAATGAAAAAATCGCACTCTGTCATCTCCACACCCGAATAAGAAAATTCGATCAACACGACAGAAACACCGCGAGCCACTCCACTCCCCTCCACTCCACTCCACTCCTCTCCACTCCACGGACGCACAATACAACTGTAAGCGAACAATGAACGTAATTATAGCTCAATATCTCGGAGCCTTTCAATGATATTTTTGCTGCTTAGGTATTATACCTACATTTAATTAAAACCAAAGCTTGTTTACAAATTACATTTCGATTTTCATTCGGAAAATTCGTTTTCTTTTTATATTATTTGCTAGTGGACGCCCGCGACTTCGTCTGCTTCTTCAATTCATAATAATCAGACTCAGTATAACAGATTCAGTATTAACAAAAAAATGTTGGAATTATTTTGCTATAATCCGCCAACAGAAGAACAGAAGTGTTGGCGGCATGATAGCAAAATAATTCTAACATTTTTTTGTTAATCATGAACTTCCGCAAAGTAACGCATGATTCTATCCAAGATTGAGTATTTTCAAATTAGTAGGTACCTCGAGCCGTTTCTGAGAAAATGGGCCTCAACACACAGACAGCCGTATAGCAAAGTGATCCTATAAGGGATTTTTTTTTTTCGAAACCCTAAAAATTACAATCTTTACTTTCACTAAAACACTTTATCTCTATTTCTGACACCTCCAATCTTATCGTCATTGTTCACTAAACTAAACTAAAACTACTAAACTAAAAAAAACTAATTTCACGTTCATTCATAATCATTACGCCCACCCAGGAAGTTCGACCATTTAAAAGAACAATAAACATTACAGGTAACGTAATTTAAAGGCGCCACGAGGAATATGGCGCCAGCAATTTGTCTGTTAACTTTTCGGCTATTCGTCATATTTGGCCGAATTCAGCTAGATTGCGTTAATAGTCTACTAATGATTGGGTAAGACAAATGCTACGTCAGTTGATAAAATGCCCGATTGGAGTTGGGATCTGTAATTTGGTTTACCGCGTAGGGTTTCTGGGTTTCGGTTAGAAAGAAAAATATTTTCGCTTGTCAGACAGTAATAAATAGGTACTTAATAAAATTACCATTTATTTTTGCAATCACCATACCATACCGTTTATCTTTATTGGACTGTTTTGCTTTTAAAATTTTCAACATAATTTATTTACATTAATAAATTCATAATGCTTCAGATCTTTGAGGCATTTAAATTATTCTATATTTGATTCTTATATGGGCACAACAAAAATCATAGGTACACCTATCTAGGTAGGTAATACTAAAATATGTAACTACTATTTTAATGGTTTTTCCATTATACCTATTTTATCGTGTAAAAGATTAGGCTACCTTCAAGTTAAAGGTAGAGATATCTTTGCGATAACTTATAGCTCTCAATAGCTAAGCTCGTTTTCTGACTGCAACCTTCCAGAAACGGATTTATTCTGATTGTAAATGTCAGCATGATTATCTGTCGGTGATTTCGGTAAATTGTATATTATTATTCGGCTGAAGCGAAGCCGACAGCCGAAGTTGGCGCCTCGTTGGTACCGGGCATTAGGTACCTTATTGAAGGGCAGACAACCATGACTGCCCAGGGACGGATTGTGACCAAAGCTTCATCCATCCATTAATACTATTCGAAGTTAAAAATGATGAAAGTATAATAACTTCAAGTGTGTGCATGTTTTAGTTCTTTATGGGGGATATATAGTAGGGTAGAAAACGTTCATCAGTAATCCTAATAAACTAATCAAGGGCTCACTACTGAGCACATATCTCCTCTCAGAGAGGGGTTATACGCCTTAGTCCATCACTTATTATACAAAGTATCAACTGAATATTTTGACAACTTAGGCATAGGTTAGGTACTGCAGGAATCCTTCGAGAAGGATGATAAACTTCAGTTGGATAAGTGTAAATTGAATATTTAAAACCCATGTAACATCACGACATGTGAAATTAAAAAAAACATGTAATTCGCCATTTTGTGGTGGCAGTCATCTTGAATTTGAAATTTATCTTAGTGCATAGTATTCTACTAGTGAAGCCCTTTCATTTGATACTCATATTGAGGGAATTGTGAAAAAATATGACATACACACACACACACACCCCGTTGTTTTTGCGTCAGGGGTTAATAATAAAAGAAATTTTAAAAGTTCATTATCCATGTCACAGAATACGGCCCTGTCCTTCATCCATGTCTGTAATAACACGAATTATACGATTAGAATCCTCGGTGTTTCACTAAGAGCTCAACAATCAACATCTGAAGCTAACCATCATCCTTTGAGTTCATTTCAAGTGAATTATAGTTCAGATAAATATAGAGTTGGTCACTATAATTTTCTACAGGTTGTTATTAGTTTGGTACCTAATTGACGTTGTATCGGCAAAATTGTTATTGAAGGTACCTACCTACTGCAGGGTAAGTAGGTAATTGGTGTTGTTTTTATTCATGTATCTAAGTAGTTTTAAGCTATTGAAGGTTGGTAGGTAGGTAATTATGATTAACTAGCTTTAACCCGCGGCTTCGCTCACGTTAGGTTCGATTTTTTAACCCCCTATTTAACCCTCTTGGGGTTGAAATTTTCCAAAATCCTTTCTTAGCGGATGTCTACGTCCTAACAGCTACCTGTATGCCAAATTTCAGCTCGATCGGTCCAGTGGTTAGAGATGTGCATTGATAGATCAGTCAGTCAGTCAGTCAGTCAGTCACTTTTGCCTTTTATATATTTAGAAGATTAAGGCAATCAATTTTTTTAAGGCAATCAAGTTAGATACTAGCTGAGTTAGGAAGGTAGATAATAAACAAATAAGAAGTTTTTAACGTTTTAAATTTTTTAACCGACTTCCAAAAAGGAGGAGGTTATCAATTCGGCCGGTATATTTTTTTTTTTTTTTCTATGTATGCCCACCGATTACTCCGGGGTTTCTGGACCGATTCACGCGATTTTTTTTTAAATCGACAGAGGAAGCTCGCGAAATGGTCCCATAAATTTTTTTACCTTCAACTCTTCAAGCCTGATGCTGCAGAGGTACTTTCCCCCTAAATTATGGGGTTTTAGGAACTGTCATTTACGAATTGGTATGCTTGGCCTAAGCATATACTAGACCTTAGAGCTTCAGGTCCTACTCCTCAATCCTGATGCTGCAGGGTACTGCCCACCTAAACTATGAGACTTTAGGAACTTTCTCTTGCGAATTGATATTATTGGTATTAAGCATAGTCTACATCGTGGAGCTCAAGGTCCTAGCTCTTCAATCCTGATGCTGCAGGGTACTGCCCACCTAAACTGTGAAGATTTAGGAACTTTCGCTTGCGAATTGATATTGTTAGTATTAAGCATAGGCTACATCGTAGAGCTCAAGGTCCTAGCTCTTCAATACTGATGCTGCCTACCTAATCTGTGAGGATTTAGGAACTGTCGCTTACGAATTGATATTGTTGGTACCAAGCATATACTACATCATAAAACTCAAGGTTTTAGCTCTTCAATCCTGACGCTGCAGGGTTGGAGGAATTACGAACCGTCGCTTTCGAATTGATTCGATTGTTGGTATGTACCAAGCATTAAATACATCATGGAGCTTCTGGTCTTTAGAAATTGTGTATTGTTAATAAGTACTGTAGGTACCAAGTATAGACTACATTAGTACCGTAGCGTTGGAGGGAGGGGAGAAATAGTGCAGGAACAAGCTACACTATAAAGCTTAAAATAAAAATTCTTTTCAAAAAACCGACTTCAAACGCCACTACAAAGTATAAAAATAATTTTATTTTGTACACGTTTGTTGAAGTCAGGCGGGCTTAACTAGAAACGATGAAATTGATGCGCGACGCTTATCTTATGGTGACATATAAAAGACACGCTTATTGAAATCGGGCGAGCATCGCGTATCGGATTAATCGTTTCTATTTAAGCCCGCCCGACTTCAACAAACGTGTACAAAATAAAATTATTTTTATACTTTGTAGTGGCGTTTGAAGTCGGTTTTTTGAAAAGAATTTTTATTTAATAAACGATTAGGTGTGTTTATTTATTTTAAGTCTTACGTAATTGACAGCGTATTTTTAATACAAAATTATTTTTATTGCTAAATCTACCTAAAAAAATACAAAATTATAGTTAATTATTTATTATTGTCTTATTTCTCCAATTTTTTAAATAATTTTTCATTAAGTTTTTTTGAGTAGTTAGTCAAATTAATTAATATAGATCAATTATAATACCTAATTATTAAGTAACTGATTATGTGGTTATCTAAGTAAAAGTAAGTATGACCAGATAAAATCTTAATCTTGTAATTTATTGCAGCGTAGATAGTTAAAAGATATCCAATCATGTCAGCCTCTATCTTCAAACAACGAATTAATAAGCACCCAATTTATTTATCACCACTCGACACTGCACGTCGCTCGTCGACAGTACAGTCGATGCAGCGAAGCCTGCAGGCGGCCATGTTGGATGCTGACGTCAGGGGGCGTGGCCTCCCGCGCCCCGCCCCACGCCCGGCGAGAACACGTGCTCAGAAGTTATGTTCCGGCCGAGACACTTTGTTTTGAAAACTTTTACAAATTGAACTTTTGTAGAGAGTGAAATTATTGTAGAGACGTGAGGGGCTCTTTATACTCGTGGTGTTTGATTGAGAATATGACATGTAGTAAGTAGATATCTACCTACCTACTATTGTGTGTTTTTCGGATAAGAAATTAATTATTATTAGGTAATATTTTATATTAAGTTTTCGATTTACGACTTAAAATTGAGTGAAGTCCAAAAATTGCATAGAACTAGTTTTAAAGTTAAAAAAAAATAGGTAGGCATATTATATGAAATCAAAAACCTAATAATAATGATTAAATAATGAATGATTTTTATTTAGTCAATAAACAAATGATCATGAAACATAACATTATATTTTGAGATCCTGATAACTAAACTGAATGTCTACCTAAATCTGAATGCCTATATTCGAATGCCTGCTTTCACCAACCATACCTCACATCATCCACAAATTAGGAGTTTATTTATAGCCCTTTACCTACCTATAACTTTTTTATGAAGACACGGGCAAAAGCTAACCTTTACAAAACCATGATCATGCGTTTTTTTAGAAACCCGAAAAAATGGATATCTTCTTTTTATTGATTTTTTTTCAATAACTATGGACCTTGCCAATCCCCTAATTTCTAGGGGAGAATATCGGGTTATGTAGGATTTCTACCTACTAAATCCCCCTCAATGGCCACCATCGATTTCTTTAAGCCTACCTCGTCCATTATAAAACCATTTCTACGTATTCAAGAATTGGGCAACCTATACCTACCTACGTTCCTTAAAATTGCTTATTAAAAATCTGAATACCGCCACTAAAGGCACACTAATAGGCTATTTACTTGAATGACGATAGAAATTCGGCGTAACCCGGCAGCGCGGCCAGCGCGTCACAGGCAGCGCGCCGGCAATAATTCAAGATGGCGGCAAGAAGCGCGGCGAGATCAAAGCGGCCGCGGACGCCGCTGAAATGACTTGTTTCTCAGTTAGCTTAGTGTAAACAGGCCGCTACATCAAAGGCGCCGCCGGGGGCTAGCCGAGACTTCCGTTTTTTATGGCTGGAGTATTTTCGCTTGAAATTTTTGTAGTGAAGCTATCGACATCGGAAGTTTTGATGGATAAATGACAAGTAGAGAAAGATGAAGTTAAGAAAACTCCTCATTGTTTCCCTTCTACTGGGTTTCGATTAAAACCTTAAGGTTTAGAAAGGCGGCATTTCTTAGTAAGTTATTTAAATAAAAAGTGGTTACTATTCTGCCGTCATAAGGAAAAAAGACGTATTTGACATTTTTTTCGAAATTGAGTTAGATACATATTCAGCATCAGAACAAAAAGACGCATCTATAATTTTTAAATTTTGTTTAAACTTATCACTGTGGGAAAATTTAAAAATACTGGAAAGGTCTGGTAGATACGTGTTTTTGTTCTGAATTTAAATTTCGAAAAAAAATCGGATGCGTCTTTTTTCCTTATGACGGCAGTATTCTACACAAAACTGTAAAATAAGGTTTTTGTATTAAGTATAAACAGTACATACCTAAATAGTATTACTAGCGTTCGCTCGCGACATCATTCGTGTGAATTGCCGTTTAAAAACTGTCCCTTTTGTTTTGTCGTAATAAAAAGTAGCCTACGTCACTCTCCAGGTCCTCTACTATAACAATGCAAAAATCACACAGAGCCGTTGCTCCGTTGCTGCATGATTGAAGACAAACCAACAAACAAACATACTTTCACATTTATATCAATATCATTCGAAAAATGGGAATTTTTAGGCGTGATATTTTTTCAGTTTTCAAAATTTCTGTCCTAAACATACTAGAAAATATTCTCTTAGCAAAAAAAAGACGAGTGGCACTCGGGAACTACCGCGGTAAAACTATTGCATAGCATTTTTTATCAACGCCATCTAGCGGTGAGAGGAGTCCCGTGTCAGGTTATTTTCGTTACGGAATTTCTGGATTCGGTCTCCACGCTCAAGGCCCGCGATAGAAGCTATGCAATAGCTTAAAAATACGCCTTAATCATTCGCTAAAAGAGTTTTTTCGTTAAGTTAGCGCTTTCGAAAGCTGTGATTTGGTGAAACCCCCATTCTATTTACGTCGCGCGTCGGGCGGCGGTACGGTCGGCACGACTAACACTTTTTACGGGCCCTTTCGTTAATTTGTCAGGAATACAATATTTACGCAGACGGCGGACCCCAGGCTGCGGTTATTTTAATGAGTAGTCGAAAACTATCAATTATAAGGCGCCTCGGCTTCAAAGGGAATGATGAAAGATGATGGAGTTTTTTTTTTCTTGACGTGAAGCTTATGGATAGCTCTACAACTAGTGATGTCCATTACAATTTTATTGGGAATACGATAATATGTACGATTATAGGTAATAATCGGATATCATGCAAGATGAGACTGCCTCATGAAAATCTTTCTAACAATGTGCATACTTATGTATCTTACAGAAAGGTTCCAAAGGAATGATAGGTATATTATACATCTAGAATCTAGATAGGTATTAGCTGAATATGTAGATAGGTACGAGGTTTACAAAGTTTATTTTGCCTAGCATTTAGTAAAATAGTTTGTAATATCAATACCTACGTGAATATATTTATTTTATACTAGCTGTTGCGCTGCACGCGACTTCGTCCGCTTCAATTTCTGTTATTATGATCGCAATTAAGAAGTTTTTAAAATAATATATTTTAAATATGGATAATTTTCCCCGTAATAGCAAAATTTTTCACTGATACTTCGCTCCTATTGGTCGCAGCGTGACATTATATAGCCTATAGCCTTCCTCGATAAATGGAGTATCCAACACAAAAATAATTTTTGAATTCGAACCAGTAGTTCCCGAGATTAACGCGTTCAAACAAACAAACTCTTCAGCTTTATATATTAGTAAGTAGGTATACCTAGATTATTATGATTAATTACTAATCCACGTATTGATATTACAAACTTTTTAGTTTAACTTTGTAAAGTTCAAAAAGGACGAATTCGCAGGAATCAGCTGGCATCAGATAGTAAAAAATATTATCGCTACAGTAGGTAGGTACCTACGTTGCGCATCACTACGACTTTATACCACCAAGCTTACCTGTCGGTACCTGGGATGGTTAACGTGGTCTCAAGTGCCTTGTTCCGGCGGTGAAAAAAAAAACACGACAAAATAATGATTGGCGCAAAATTGCCGCAGATTGATGGGTGGCTGTTTTGATTTTGTAAATATTTAATAACACGGTTGGGGGTTTAACGATTTACTTTTAAGATAACCGGCCTGTATTTTTGCTTTTTACCGACTCCGTAAAAGTTACTTAGAAGTTTTTTGTCATACTTTTACATATAAACTGTAAGCTAATTTCGTATACTTGCCTATTTATTCAACTGGATTTGTACCTTCTTGTAATAAATAAAAAAATAATGGAGTTAAACAAGGCTCCAAAGGTCCTTGTTGTAGTCCTAACTACACAGTTATAAGCAGAAATTTTGGTATGTTTTCTTTTCAAAAAAAGAACATTAGCTCTACTCATGTAGAACTTAGAGTTTATTTTTACACATGTGATGTGGTGTTACAATATTGTTGAAGACAGTGTATTACTAAGTACGGCGTGCAATACCTAGTATTAAGTACCTAGGTACTACTCCTACATACCTACTAGGTAAACAAAAAAATGATGACACGCAAATAACACCATAATTTATCACCATACTCAACCTTTTCAAAAGACAGACAGACATATTTTTCAATGTAAATTTCAATCGTGCAAAAACAACACTTGCTCAATATTCCCTCGCATGTCGCTGCATATAAATAAAATTGTCGTGTCCGTCCGTCCGAGCGTTGATCGCAAGCTTCGTCATTTCTCGATAAGGACGTAAATAATGAGCGTTCCTCCCTTACTCATAAACAGGTTTGTATGTCACGGAAAAAATATTCACAACTAGTTGGTGCCCGCGGCTTCGCTCGCGTGGAATTAGTTTTTAAAATCCCGCGGGAAATCTTCGATTTTCCGGGATAAAAAGTAGCCTATGTCACTCTCCCGGTCCTCAACTATAGCCATGCAAAAAATCACGTCGATCCGGTACTATGTTGCGGCGTGATTGAAAGACAAATCAACAAACAAAGACACTTTTGCTCTTATAATATCTACTAGCTTTTGCTCGCGGCTTTGCTCACGTTAAGTTCGAGTTTTCAAATCCCAATTTTACCCCCTTAGGGGTTGAATTTTCAAAAATTTTTGACGACCTCCCTGGCGCAGTGGTGAGCGCTGTGGTCTTATAACTGGGAGGTCTCGGGTTCGATTCCCGGCGGGGGCAATTTAGGAATCTATAATTTCTAAATTGTCCCTGGTCTGGTCTGGTGGGAGGGTTTGGCCGAGGCTAGTTACCACCCTACCGTCAAAGACTTGCCGCCAAGCGATTTAGCGTTCCGGCACGATGGCGTGTAGAAACCAATCAGGGGTATGGGTTGAATTTACACTGCTATACCCCTTCCAAGTTAGCCCGCTACCATCTTAGACTGCATCGTCACTTACCATCAGGTGAGATCGCAATCAAGGGCTATCTTGTCATCGAATAAAAAAAAAAAAAAAAAAAATCCTTCCTTAGTGTGCGCCTACGTCATAAAAGGAACCAACTGTAAAAATTTCAAGTTTCTAACTTCAGTAGTTTAGGCTGTACGTTGATATCTCAGTCAGTCAGTCAGTCAGTCAGTCAGTCAGGACTTTGAATTTTATATATATAGATTAGTAATAGACTAGTATCTAAGGACTAGGTTTCATCCGCGTCTACGGTTTGTATAAATCCCCCTGGAACGCTCTGTTTTTCCGTGGTAACAGATGGTCTGTGCCAATCTCCAGTTCTTTAACTCTCATACATAATCACGTCAATATGTTGTTCCATTGCAGCGTGAATGAAGGACAAACCAAGCAATAAATACACTTTTTATTTAGTGATATAAGAAAGTTTCTTTTTCCAGCTCAACAGATTGTAAAGGCCGATGGACCAATAGTGGTCCTTAGGTCCAATGATGCGTTCTTAATGTTTTTGCATGGCTATAATGGGACTTGGAAAGTGACTTTTGCAACTTTTTTCCCCCGGAAAAACAGCAAGTTCCCGCGGGGTTTTTAAAAACCTAAATCTAATGATAAGATACTACGTATAGAAAGACATGAATTTATATACATGGTAAAGAAGTAGAAATGTTTTTTTACTGAACTGGAAGTCGAACCCGAGACATTATACTAATATGGAGTGTATTGAGGCGAAAATGATAAGATAAAGTAAAAGAATTGAACGCATGTCGGGATTCAACGAATCACTCAAACGCATCTGATCCGTGACAGCAGCTAATGGGCGATGACAAAGACCCTGTCGCAGATCAAGCGTAGCTATGGATATCCCTAGATACTAGTGGTTTGCCCTGAACTGAGACCTCGCGGTATCCTATAATTCTGTTTTACCGATGGTAAACGCAGCGCCATCTATTAGCATTATTGTGAAGCTATAGAACCTATTAGCATTAAAAGTTACACAATTTCGTTCCTTTATAATATTTATCTAATTTTAGTATTTGTTGTTCAAGTACAGGATATAGCTGAATTTACAAACAAGTTTCAGTTTCTAATATTGTATATTATAGTTTTTGACATTTATGGCTCAAATTAAATCTCCACTTTGAAAACCCCCCCATTTCGTCAATTTTAAGGGAAAAATTAAAACAATATATAATTTTTGTAAACTATAAAAGTATTTTGATTTCAGAACCTCAATAACTTGAGCGAAATAAAAATACTTAGAATGAATATAATAAATTATATTAACTAAAAAAAAATTGAGAAATATCAATGAAAACTCAATTAGTCTTAGGATTTAGTCTTCTACAACTGTTGACGACTCCTTGTAATAATTGTGTTAAAATCCGTCAAACCATGCCAAAGAAATAGACATACGTGCATACATACCTATCTATATCCTACATCGTTTTACACATCTGTATCTCCGCATATCCCTGTTGGAAAGGCGGCCTCGGCATCGCTTAACATCGCCTGAGAGCATCGCTTAACATCGCTCGCTTGTCTCTGCTTCACGTCAATTTGGAAGCGCAACAAAAACAACAGCGAGATCAAAGTTGATGCAATCGGGTCGCAACCCGATCCGCCTTCAAAGTTACGACTAATTTCTTTTTCGGTGAGCGACGTATCGCGTCAAACCCTTTTAGAGATCTGTTTAAGATGAGCGCCCGCCACCCGCGGTGCAGGGTTGAACATCGAGTAGCCTACTCATTTATTATTGGCGATTATTACATAGTTATCTGAATGTATAAAATTGAAAGAATGACTGACTGATCTATCAACGCACTACTCAAACCGCTGGATGGATCGGGTTGAAATTTGGCATATAGATAGCTATTAAGACATACGCATCCGCTTGAAAGGATTTTTGAAAATTCAATTGGTAAGGGGGTAAAATAGGAGTTTGAAAAATCGAACTTGACGTGAGCGAAGCTGCGGGCAAAAGCTAGTAATAAAATAAGCCGATAACAATTTTCATGAAAATGAAATATGAAAGCCTGGAGAGACCAGCACGCCCTTGGAAAAGCAAATCCGCGTGAAGCGACATAGAATATGCATGAGTGGCGGCTTCTATGGTCGGAAGCCAAGATCCTTCTTTTTCCAACTTCCAAAAAAGGAGGAGGTTATCAATCGGCCAGTATTTTTTTTTCTATGTCATGTCCACCAATTCTTTTTTCTAAATCCGAAATAGGCTTGCGCTTGACGACAAGCAGTCTGGAGCACTACTGGATAGCACTGATGAGATCTAGGTTGGAGCGCGTTTGCCTAGAAGATGCCTATTCACTCTTCTCATTTTTTTTAATCAACAGAGAAAGCTTACGAAGAGGTTCCATAAAAATTTTTAGGTCACTCAGCGAAGTAATCAGTAATTTTTTTTTTAAGTAATTAAATTGAGTGTTGGCTCAGCCCTGGCGGGTGTCGATGGCGGCGCGAAGGCGGCTAATTGCAAAGCGACCGCCGACAATGACGCGCCGCCGCCACTGGGAATTTAATCACCTGCTTTTAACAGTCATCTTAGAAAAAACCCTCTCGACCTCATGCCCTGCCTTATAATTATTATCGGGTGTATTAACCATCGGTGGAAGTTGGAACCAATGCTTTCTCTTCTCAAACCTAAGTAATCTTATGAACTATCATACTAGTACTACTAAGTAGATAGTATTATTAATTTATCGTGATTCTACAGATATAGATAGTATCATGATAAATACAACAGTTAAAAGACTAAATAAAGTGCCTTTGATAGACAACTTTACGCAAAAGTATGTACCTATCACAGTGCACATAGTTGAGTTACCTACTACATAACTAAATACTGTCAATAACAGAATTATTTAATTTATTCCTGTGACAGTATAGTGTTATCTCAACTATGTAATCTATCTTATTCTAGATTTTGTCAATGAGACGTTGTTATAATTTTTTTTAAAGAATATATTAGCCAAGCTGAACTTGACTTATAGTCTCCTCTCCCCGCCAAATACCTGAGTGAAAAGCTTGTGCTAGGAGTGGGTATGACAATAATTTCAAACCGATTCGAACCTGTGACCTTTCAGTTTTCAGTCCTTTAAAACCGTTGAGCTATTGAGGCTATAAATTATATCGATAAAGCTTCATGCTGAAACACATTCTGTTTGTTTTGGAAAGAGCAACTGCTCAATTTTTTGCCGGCTCTTCTAAGCAGAATCTGGTTTGGGGACTTATGGTAGAGCCTAAGTGCTGAGTTGCCATAAAGCTTCAGTTTTGAAATGAACAATTATGAATGTGAACATAGGTTAAATTGTATTTTAAAAAGGATACTTTAAAACAGTGCAAAAAATTTCACACGCTCGAAAGAACTGCAGCATTTAAAAAAATGTTGAAACAAAGAGATCTCCAACAATTTATTGCAGCCATAAATTCATATAGCCAATTATGGGTAATTTTAGGAAATTTTGTCCAAATACGGGCTGTGAATTGTAGCTTCGTTTCAACATTTCCTTGAAACAATATGAGTGGTGTATGTGAAAAATTCAGAACAGTTTATTTTCTACAGGAATTGAGAACAAAGTATTCAAACAAATACTTGAATGTGAACTTTAATGCCAAAGAAATACATGCCACGTTCAACGGCAAAAAGTGACGTGTAAACCTTGTATGGTGAAAGATTCTTGTAATTACAACAAACAATTAATTCACAACCGAATTCGTTTACTCGCGAGCTTGTAATAGCTATCATACTTTGAAAATACCATCACATAAAACCGTACAATTAAAGTCACGCAAAAATAGCAGATAACACTGCTGTAATAAGTGTTAAGTTAGTTCGCTTTATTTTTCATTGGCTTCTTTGCAAAATGTTGAGTCGTCAACAAGGTTTATTTATGATTTTTAAGGATATCGTTGACGGAATAGTCTTCTTTATTTTGTAAGCTGCAAGTTTTATAATGCTATGTACAGTAAACGTGAGATTTTTTAGTTGATGGTGTACAATGTACATAGTGGCAAGGCATCAGAAGAAATTAATTACCGAGAATTTTATTGTCATTAACTCGTCTTAAGCGACAGCCACCATTAGCTATAATATGGATGGATATTAATTGTTTTTATGTGCATTTATAACTTTTATGAGTTCGAGGATATATTTTATATCATAACTCTACATAACATGTATTTGCTAATGATTATATTGCAATGAATTCAGTTCAATTCAAAGATATAAGATAAGATATCTGTATCCTTTTATTTATTCATGTACATGATGACATTTTTATAATAACATACTGACTGTAGAACAGAAAAGTTTTATATTGAAATATAATTTTACAAAAGCTTTTGAACACCAAGTGACTCTACGCACCACTGCACTCTTTCGGAATGGTCTAACCGAGAAGAACCAATAAGAAACTCGGCTCATAAATCAGTAGCCACGAACATTCTATCAAGAGTGACCGATTGAGACAAAGAAGAATTAGGTACCTACGCGTAGCTAGGTGTAATAAAGTTTTCAACTTTCAAGTCCGTATCGTACCTAACTGCGTAAAAAAAGCAACAAAAATTGATTCAGACCGACAATCTTTAGTAGGTTAATATTATAAATGCGAAAGGGTGTTTGTTTGTCCTTCAATCACGCCGCAACAGAGCTCCAGATCGACGTGGTTTTTCGCATGGGTAAAGTTGACCTGCTGTTTATCGTGGAAAATCGGAGAGTTTCCATAAATCCACGCGGACGAAGCCACCAGTATCAGCTAGTTACTTATACCTACTTATGATAATTATGCGTAAGGAATTAATTAACGACCGACCAGCGCGAATTTAAAATTATTATTGCCACTCTATATAGGTACTTATTTAGCAAAGTTATTCGTATTTATCCCGATGTGCGTGGTCACAGTCACAATAATAATTAAAATGGCAGCCGGTGACGTGAGATAATTTAAAACAATTATGCTTAATTGGTTACCATTATTTAACTTTACACTTAACATAATTAAACTTTAATTAGTAAAACGAACAAGTGTTACTGCTTCCTTGCGTTTTTTGTGATAGGTAGGTACGTAATGCTTCTTTTATTAATTTATTTATTCTGGTGGGTACCTACCATACGAATACATTTCAGAAAACGCCATGCCTAATTATAATTCTTGGTAAGTTTTGTTTGTTTGTTTTTTTAAAAAGAATATTAGCCAAGCTGAAGTTGACTAATATCCCCCTCTCCCCTCCAAATAAGCGGAAAGCTTGTGCTAGGAGTGGGTACGACAATAGTGCATCGGGTGGGGCTCGAACCTGCGACCTTTCAGTTTTCGGTCTGCACCTTTAACCGTTGGGGTATTGAAGCTGAAATTTTATGAATACGAAAGGGTTTTTATTTATTTGTTCGTTTGTCCTTCCATCACGCTGCGACAGAGCTACATAATATTATAGATCGGCGTGATTTTTTTTTTTCAAAAGTGAGAGTGACAAAGGGTAGATACTTTTTGTCCCGCAAAAAAAGTTCCCGCGGGATTTGTAAAACCAAATCCACGCAAACGAAATTACGGGCGTCAGCTAGTCTGAACTCCAAATACATAAAAGGAAAAGGTGACAGACTGACTGACTGATTGATTGATTGACTGACTGACTGACTAATCTATCAACGCTCAGCTCAATCCACGGCTGCTTGGCATAGGTAGGTACAGATAGTTATTATGACGTAGACCTCCGCTAAGAAATGGATTTTTGTAAAATCCTCAGGGGGTTAAAAAATTGAATTGAATGTGAGCATAGCCACGGGCAAAAGCTATTAGTTGTGTATAGCTATGATGGGTTTTATAGTAAGAGAAAATTTTTAAAAAACAAACCCCCTCGTATCAAATTAACTCAGCGAGTGTAACGTAAACAATATGTGAATATGCATGGAATACTTTACATACATGGATGCGACTAATGAATTTATTCCGAACGATCTTTTTACCCCATTTCTTGTGAAGGTATACCCTTATGAAGGTGGTTGATGTTTAACAGTTTTTACCTAATTTGATTCCGATAGCGACATTAAATTTTATTGAAAGATGGATCTGTTGAACAATTACTTAAATATGTGTAAGTACTTATTTGCTTGTTTACTTGGTGGTTTTTAGTTTTTACCGTACTTTAATATTTTTTTTTAATTTTTCCCTTAAAATTGACGAAATGGGGCACTTTCAAAGTGGAGATTTAATTTGAGCCATATGTCAAAAACCATAATATATTAGAAACTGAAACTTGTTTGTAAATTCAGTTAGTCCTGTACTTGAACAACAAATACTAAAATTAGATAAATATTATAAAAAAAAACGAAATAATTTAACTTTTAATGCTAATAGATTCTGTAGCTTCACAATAATGCTAATAGATGGCGCTGTATTTGCCATCGGTAAAACAGAATTATGGGATACCGCGAGGTCTCAGTCCGGGGCGAAGCACTAGTTAATTTACTATTACATATTAGTATACCCACATGCAGGATTTGATTCTGCAAATAAAACTCGAAAAAAAATTCAAAATTATTAATTTCATGTAGGCCAATTTGTGTTCTCTTATGACATGTCGAGACTCTACCACGCGAAACTATTAGTCTATAAAAGTATCATAGAGGAGGTACAACATAACGTTGTTATTACAAAACGCCTTGACTCAGAAAATTTATTATCAAACATTAACGCTATAAGATCTTACTCTCCAATTATAATGTCAATAGACGGCCATACATCACGACCAGGTTGCCGTTGTAAATAGTGCAGTAAATCATAATTATTGCATTTTTCGCAATGGCTAATGAGGATAGAACAAGACAACGTTATTTCCTCCAGCGGCCAGCCCGAGTTGGCATTAACTCACATTGTCAGTTCAGACGGACATAAATCTATGAGTCGACGACATAAATCTGCGCAGAATTGAGCAAAAACTTTTACCAGCACACAGGGCATTCGAGACACACGGCCGCTAAAAAAGCAGATTGGTGTAATTGGGCCCTACTCGTCGTTTGCAATAGCTGTGAAACCTTTTGTAGCAATCGTGTGTTCGTTGGTTGGCTCAGCGGAGTCACGGATCGAAGTGATTTTTGCATGGGTATCAATAACATTTTATACATAAGGTCATTGATGGGTATACCTAGTTCAAAACGTGAAGAGTAACTAACAGGCTACATTTGGTCCTAAAAAAACAGAGGATTCCCGCGAAATTTTTAGAAAGCATAACATATAAGCATAGCTCAAATAGTTACTTTCTTCATTAAGGTTGAACTTCAGAAAAAATTTCCAGAAAACAATTTTTCGATAATTTTATGAAATATCTAATTACAAAAGAGACCAACCGTTTTTATTGTTTAGAGCAATATTCCTTAGATGAACTTTGAACCTATCATAGAATTCAAAATCTAAAAATGTGAAAAACTCAATCTCAACTTCAAGAAAAAAAAAATTTATATCCTAAATAGTGAGCTTCGAATTTTGTAAAAAAAGGTATGTTTGAACTGTGTTGAATCTAGAAAAGCTTGAGACCCATGGCTGTACGGAACCACGTTCATCTTCTTTGAATCACAAATCTGTTGCTTTATGACGGCCATTAGAGAGCAAAAGCTTTGATTCAACAATAAACATAAATTCGACAGCGTTTCGGTTTTATTCTCACGAATAATAAATAATGTAAAGGAAATGTAACTTAAGTGGGTATAATAATGTTTTGTATCCTGTCGTTTATACTAATGGGATTTTGAATATTTTTGTCACAAGCGAAATCTTTTTTCAGAGAGATTTCAGTAAATGTCTTTTATGTAAACTTTATGCTATAAATTGAGTTTTAATTTTGCCTGTGGAAGTCCATGAAAGGTCAATAAACGTTTATGCTTGATGGAAAGAAGAAGTACATGATTGACCTTGAAAGAGAAAAGCAAGCACCTGAAATAAGGAAAATACAGTTTTTGACATTAATTTCGGCTTTAACCTTAAGATTGAAATTAAAATTGATTCAAAAGTACTTTCTAAAAGTTTATTTGAATAAAAAATGATTCTATTCAATTCTATTCTATCCTATCCTATCCTATCCTATCCTATCCTATTCTATTCTATCCTATCCTATTCTATTCTATTCTATTCTATTCTATTCTATTCTATTCTATTCTATTCTATTCTATTCTATTTTATTCTATTGCTGGATTTTCTGGTTCTCCCCTCTTGCCGGCAATATGTCGCAATTAAAAGCAAAATTACCGACACCTACGTTAGCCAGCTCGCTGACACTAAGGCCGGGCACACACCCGCGTCGATCGCCGATTTATCGCGAACACGATAAAATTATAATCGTTATTTATCGCTGCCGAGAGCGTGTACATGCATAATTCATGCGCCTCTTGCACTGACATTAAATACCACAGATACAATACAGCAAGAAATGGAAACACATTTCTTGTTACAAAATAAGTAGCTATATCAGTTCTGTGCTGCTTTCAAGTTATCAGTCTTGTTAAATAGAAAAATATGGTTAGGTTTTTACGATTAATGAAACCGTGAAATAAAGCAGTAGCTTATTTTAAAAATAAAATCATTTCTATCGTAGCACAGAATGAAACAAACTAGACTATCAACGCTGATCCAGTATGGAAAATGATTGGCTGCAATTCAGAAAAATATCATTACTAATATTAATTGCTGTTCGCTGGTTTGTTCTTCAATCACGCCGCAAAGAGCTATGAATCAACGTGATGTCGACGTCGCATATGGATATAGTTGAGAACCTGGAGGGTGAGCAGCATTTTTATAATTTAAGTATTTTATATTGCCTACGTCATAGCAGCGGGGGGCAGTTTTGACGAGCTGAACTGTGATTGGTCAAAGGGAATGTTATACTCATCAATGGCTAGTAATTAAGGTTCCAAATCACTGTAATAATTTAGGCTAAGATTTTGAATAAAAATATTCCATACAAACCATTCGAATCGTGACTTTCACTTACAAGAACACGCTAGAAATAAGAATTCACCACAGTTTTTAAGAAATCTCAGAGCCTAGGTTTTCCGCGACCCTGGATTACCAGGTCCAATCCAACTGGTAACATACTTATCACCTATACTCGTAATCCTTCAGACAAAAAATCTTGGTGCTAGTATATCAACGGATATTTGCGATGCCAGGATGCGATTTACGATGTATTGCTGAAGTAACGACGTCGCCGCTTTCGCACGCTGCTCCGGCTGACGTGATGCAACGCAACTGTGCTTGAAGTGTGTGAACTCTTCATACAATTCTCTTGGATGTTGCCTTCAATCACTTTGTTCTTGCGCAGCGAAAAGGAGAGTAATCTGAAGTGGATTACTCAGAGGGCGATGAAAAGAGCTATTTAATGCTCAGATCTATATACCGTGCTCTGATTTAGCTGGGACTTAAGATAGAGTTAAAATGAGACACAAATATGCTCTGACATAAATATGTCTCGTTTTAACTCTGTCGGCTCTAAACTGAGTGAGAGTGGGTGCCTAGCGATTGATATGATGATGACTAAACTATATATTATAATGATTTGAATTCATTTATTGCAAAGGTAACATTAGGTCCTATTGTAATACAGGTGAGTACATCCAAATACCTTAAAAGGCATGCAATTATTATCTTTATTATAAAGCTCACACACTTAATTAATTCTTATATTATTGTCTTATTTTTACTTTAAGTCCATTCAATTATATTTAATGACTTATTATATTATAAAGTACTTAAATAAGTTTAAAGTTATTAAAGCCAACGACGTCTAAAATAACTTTCACTAAAGCACCTACAATTATTTGTACATGGCAAAATGGCAAATGACCAGACGTTTCCTCTATAACTATTCATGGTATATTAAAATCGTATTGGCATTTTCTACAGGTGGTTGCAGAATCGACGAATTGTTAGATACTCGTATAGATTTGTTCTTTAAGGTATTTTATAACAAAATCTTCACTACAGCAATAATTAGGTATGTATGTTTGACTTTTGTCTACTGCATTTAATAAATATCTCGCGCCAATTTATTAATTGTTCGGGCTTTCTCATCCAATCAGTGCCAGCCATTTTTCTTTTGCCGTCACTTTATGTCCGTTGTGCTTAATAAGTATATAGGTTATATAGGTTTTAGGTGTCGTTGATTATTTATTCTTGCTTTGTAGAGCAAATTAAGCCTTTATTGCCGGTTATCAATACTAAGATCTGATAATCAGAGCGGTCTATCTTACTCGCATTTGACAGGCCCAAAAATCTCCCATTAACATTATATGATTAATGGAAGAGGTCAAGACCTAAGGCAATTAGGAATATGTCAACAAGAGAGAGATATAAAGTAAACTTCACAAGAAAAGGATGACTTTTGACTTTTTAACAAAATAATAGTTAGTGATCTTGTAAGCACCCTATAGGCCTTTATTCTACAGCGTAGGAACTTGTTACGGCATGTTTATATTCACTAATTAACTTTTAAGTGTGCTACGTTAATTATTGCATTTTATTACTAAATCATTATCGGACGTCATTGATATTCAACATAAAGATACTCAGATAAAACTTCTCAAGTAGGTATGCCTCAACAAAAGTAAGTAGGTACCTAAAAGATTACAAAATATAATTTCTTAATACATAAAAATTACATAGTTATTTTCTTACTAGATATTTACACAACAGTTTAGTTTAGCCGGTATGTTTCAGTAGCCTAAGCACGAATATTTCAATTTTCGAATAGTAAAGGTTAACGCCAGCATGAATCTTTGTAAACAGTGGCGTTAACTTTAACTTTACTATTCGAATGTATCTACTAGGGCTTAAGCTACTGATAGATGTCATATTTTCAAGATGCTTATTTTTTTAACTTTTTCCAAGAAATCTTGGATATTTGTATCAATGGCGTAAGGTTAATTGGCATTAATTTAATGTATTTTAAAACATTATTGGGAGCACTCAAAGATCTTATCGATTTCGTGGCAAATATAGACTTAACGAGCTATTTAATTGTTGAGTGTATTTTATTCAATTATAATTATTAACTAGTTGATGCCCGCGGCTTCGCTCACGTGGATTTAGTTCTTATTAAAATCCCGCGAGAACTCTTTAATTTTCCGGGATAAAAAGTAGCATATGCCACTCTCCCGGACCTCAACTATACATACGTACGTACGAAAATAATCACGTCGATTCTTTGCTTTATTGCGGCGTGATTGAAGGATAAATCAACAAACAAACACACTTTCACATTTTATAATATTAGCAAGGATTAATTTGATAGAACTTTACAATTTAAAATTAAATCTGCTGACTAGCAACTCTATTCCCTCACTTTATCCTTTCACTCTCAACGTAAACAAAAGTTGATAGCAGCAGTAACTCTCTTTGTCATGACCCTTTCCATGAATCACAATAATATAATGATAGTGTCTTTCTGGAGATAAATAATATTCATCCGAGCGGATCCAACCCGGCAATGGCGGTCGATACCTACAGAGATTAGCCACCTGCGCGGGAGATACTAAAATGTACACGCATTCTGTATTCCCTCATTCTCATAGTCCGATAGGATGGAAATCCGACACGACCGGAGAGAGATCAGAAACATAACCGACAGCTTGACGTGCTCTCTGAGGCACGGGGATGACACACCGCCAACTTCCTAACTCCGAGCTAGCACTGAGAATTTCTTGATAGAAAAACCTAATACTTTTTTTTGGCCCGACTCGAGAATCGAACCCGGGATGAACCTGCTAACCAGAAGACCAGCAAGGCAGTTAAAGTTTCTCAAAGTTTCTTAAGTTAATAAGTCGGTTGGCTCCATTTTTTAATACTTGTATCTACCACCGGCAGACACAAATATGAAAGTAGTTTCATATTTCGATATAGGTAGGTACTTACACAAAAATTTCGCATACCAAGCTTATTTGGACTATACATTATCATAATTGCATTAATTAGGGACAACCTTATAAGGAACCGTGTAACCAGTAAAGATAAAATACAAAAAAAAGATAAAAAAATGTATCGTAAAGGTAAAAGATAAATGGCGACAAGATGTTAATTTGCAGACTAATTAAACGAACACCTTTTCGACATTAATCAAAAAGTTATCGAAGTACAAAAAATTGGTTTGAGGAAACCACTTAGCCAGCAAACCTGATTCTGTGCTGAAAACTTCGTTTTTGTCGATGAAAGGTTTATCCTTTCTTCGGCTTCTGCGGGGTTCCCACGGAGCAAATCAGTCTGTCAAGTTTAAGTAGATCATTTACAAGACAAACGTAAAACATATTTTTACAAAACCGACTTCAAACGCCACTACAGAGTATATCAGAAGAGTTCCCTCGATTTCCCCAGGATTCCATCATTAGATCCCAACCTGATGACAATGGAACCACTTGGGAAGTATACCCTTTCAAACAAAAAAAGAATTTTCCAAATTGGGTCAGGCGTCTTGAAGTAATCGGAGAACATACATAAAAAAAGTACCTACTTTTCTTTTTTGGCAGATTCTGCTGATTTTTGCTAAACGAAAAGGGGTTACAATCTTAACTTCTCAATAAGAACCACAAGCTGGCCTACATTAAATAAATACTAATAGTTCTGAATTCTGAAGATAATTTATTTACGTCTAGATATTTGGATTCACTTCGCTACTTCCAGAAATCGTTTACCATTTTTCATTAAAACTATTTTATTTGAACTGTTTAATAGAGCACTAAGTTTGGTCGAAATATTTTCAAATAATTTCTTTTACCGAAACTCCGAAAAACATTCATTATAATAAAAAAACATGCATAATGCGGCCATGACCTACTGGAAACAGACACAGGGGCAAAAACTTCGTGCATAATGTACGAAATACTGCAAATGTATTTGAATTTGACCAAAAAAATATCAAGGTTTCGGTTGCTAACAGGAATAATAATCCCGAATTCGTCTAGACCTTTAAAAAGATCTTTTAGTATAGGTACCCATTACCCGTGGCGTCTAAACCGAGTAGATACTGGAAAACTTAGACAGGTACCTATCAAAAGTTTGAAAAGTAGAGTCCGGATAAAAGTAGTATCAAAAGTACAGTTTGGTTTCGAAAAATTCCCGCTTCGTGATTGAAGGAAAAACCAGTAACAAACCACAAAACTCTCAGGCATACAGGTTTCCTCAGATTTCAGGTTTCTTCTAGAGATTCCTTAGAGATTCGCATTCGACAAATAAATCGAAACTGCCTGTTCCCCACTAGGTATTCTTTCTATGGGATGGGATTTCTATGGGATAGAATATAGAATACTTAGATGATCCCTGTCGTTCCACTGCTGTTTTTCGGAAGATGTCTCGAAGGCCTTACAGTATAAATAGCATTATTTATTTATTTATTGGTAATCAACAGTGTTTACAACATAATTTTCCAAGATTATTTTAGTTCTTAAATAAAACCAAAAAGATTACATTATTTGAATTAAAAAAAAATAAAGTTTAACAGAGAATTCATAATACAGTATGATTGTTAATTTAGGGTAGTTTTCAGCTCAAGTGAAAGTAAAAATAAAAACAAAGGAGATAATTCACAACGTGTGTTCGCGTGGATGCGTGTGCGTGACATACACACACCCATGAGTGAGTGAGTGTGTGTGTGCATGTGAATTTATGTGTTTGTTTGTGCGTCTATTTTCTACGATGTAAACTAATGATCCCTTTTTAAAAAGTGATTTAGATAGGTGAAATATATTTAGATGCGAGTACTGAGTGTTGTATGATCGAGCTAAGCGCTCGGTCAATTTATTCCTTTACCCAAAAACCAGACTAGCTTTAGCTGCAAGGTCAAAATATTCAAGTACAGAGCAGCACATTATTCACGTATGACCGCGACGCCCGAATGTCGGAATTATACGGCAGCCGAATTGCAAACAACTGCATATAATGTCAGTCATTTATCAAGCGAGCCGAGCATCAATTCCGACTCCCTCATGAATGATGTATCCGTTTTGATGCGACTCTATAAAGTATAATATTAGCATCAATAAATGTGATCATTGTGATAGTGTTGAACTAGGATTACAAAATTATTTTACTTTAACTTTAACTACCTGACTCTGAATTAAGCAGCATACGGGAAGCTTCCAAAATCTCTCAGTCTGTGCTCTCAGTGTCTGAAGATAAAAGTCTTTGAACAGAGTTTGATGACTTATGGATCTGAAACATGATGTAAACTATGCCTCAAAGGTCTAGGACGATCTTTCCTACTAAATTAAATAAATAAATAATATAAACGTAAAAATTCTTCTTACAAAATCGACTTCAAACGCCACTACAAAGTATATCAATTGTGCCTATAAAATTTGAAGAGTTCCCTCGATTTCTCCACGAGTCCATCATCAGATCCTGACCTGATGACTATGGGACCACATGGAAAGTATACCCTTTCAAACAAAAAAAGAATTTTCCAAATCGGTCTAGGCGTCTTCGAATAATCAGGGAACATACATAAAAGAAAAGATTCCGACGAATTGCGAACCTCCTCCTTTTATGAAGTCGGTTAAAAATAAGTCTCTTCTTATGTTGGTGAAATCGGCCCTAAATATTCGATGTTATAATATTATTATTGTAAAGTAATAAAACTTGACGCATTAGTATCTCTACAACACTATCGACTGCAGCACTGAATGATTCATGAAGTCGCTCCATAAATCTGTTGTCGGCTAGAAATAAGATTTTTTGACCGAAACCCGAATTTACACATTATTGATACGGGTTTTATAAGCGGCTTGTAAATTAGTGCGTCTGGTACATTATACTTGACACTGACAGTTGAGGGTAGTGCGCACACTTGCAGACGTGATACCTATTTCTATTCGAATAAAATGAATACATATTGATTACCTACATAAACTGATCTTTGCTGTAGGTAGGGAACTAGGGAGACCCGAAGGCAATCTTTCATTAATAATTTATTTATTTAGTACTAGATGATGGCCGTGGTTTTTTTATTCCCACGGGAACTCTCTAATTTTCCGGGATAAAATTTACCCTATGTTAATCTACCTCCATTTCAAATTTCAGCCATATGGGTTCATTTATTGTGGGGCGAAAGAGTAACAAACACACAAACTTTCACCTTTATAATATTAGGTACTATAATATACTAAGTCTGATGTGATAAGTTTCAAATTGAGAGTTCAAGTATTTCTCTACGTGATTAGGAAATAACAAGAGCCATAGAATTACCAGAGATAATTCGAAATATTTCACTACAGAAAGGGCACGTACCTAGCATAGCAAACCGATATCGATAGATGTTGAGGTCCTAGCTGTGGCAATATCGACCGTGTATCGGAAAGTGCAATATATTGGTAAACCATTCACTGGATGGGCATGCAACTTCAAATGAGTTCTTCTTTATCAACAGATAGACGTCTATGTGCGTAAACGTCCACAGAAACATGTCTCAGTCTTGCGCTACCTGCATCCAGTACCTAGAAGGGGGTTTGCCTACACTACTCTTCCCGGTGCGAGGTCGCAATTCTAGCATCTTGGGACCCCAATGAACATCAGGCCATCGACCCACTGACTCGATGAGCTACGTCAGTAACTCCGGCTCTCCTAGAGATCTCCTCATTCCTGATTTGATCTCGCAGGGATACTCCGAGCATAGCTCTCTCCATCGCCTGCTGAGTGACGCTGAGCCTTTTTGCGACATCCATAGTTAGTGTAAGTTAACCTGTTTTAAATGTCTGTCAGTGTGCGCTACCTCCAAAGAGTGCAGTGTCTAGATCATTTGTCAAGTGGCAGCATTAATATTTCATGTGTCAGTGTATTTTGACATTTCGCCTCCCTAAGTGCATTGACGGCTCTTGTCTGTGCATACCAAATATAAAGTCAACTTTATGCATCTATTTATTTATTTACTACTTACCTAATTACTATTATGCACGTTTCCTACAAAGTTCCCTAACTTTTACGTGCTACCCAAGCTAAATTAGATGAAGCTTTCTGTTATTTTCGTTTTCACGAATTTTTAGAAAAGAATCTAAGGTTGAAAATGACATTGTTCCAGGGATTGTGTTTTGGGGCTACCTATGTATAATTATGAGAGACTCCTACTTAGATACCTACAAGATGGCGTGCTATGTGCTTGGACTATGGTTTCATAATTATGCGAGGGGTCACGGGTTCGATCGCGAGCTTTTCGACTTCTGACTTTTCGAGTTATGTGCGTTTAGTCGAGTAAATATTACTACATGCTTCAATGGCGAAGAGATATATCTTGAGGGAACCTGTACACCATGTTCTGGACAATAAATAAATAAATAAACACCTGAGAGTTCTCCATAATGTTCTCAAAGATGTCCGAAGTCTGCCAATTTGTATTGGGCCAGCGAGCGTGGTGGTCTGTGTGGTCTGTGTAACCTTTTTCTGAAACGAGGTTTTGATGACGATGAGCAACTAGATTTTTGTTATTTATTACTAAACTAGCGGATAATATCAGCTATCTACCAGTGAAAGTCCCGTCAAAATCGGTCCAGCCGTTCCCGAGATTAGCGGCAACAAACAGACACTTAAATTTTAATAGATGTAACCACCACCATTCGTAATATCGCAAGTAAAAATAGATGGCGCCAGCTGTAGCTTGGCACGCGATGTTACGCGATGGACGAGCGTTGCATGAGACGCTGCTATAGTAAATTGCTTTTCATCTCCGACACTTCAATTTTTTTTATTTGTATAGATCTCTTATAGCCACAAGCCCCAAAGTGCTGATGTAAAATCTTAGACGCAGCTGTACCTATTATTATCAGACCACATTTTATTTTTCCTTAAATTTTCACCTCACTGACAGTTTCTTCATATTCCAACATTGTATTTCACCCGTTTCACAATTCGTCAGGTGTTAACAATAAAGTGTAGAGTCGGCATTTACACAAACAGACATAAAGATAAATAAACAAGTGTGTCGTCGGTAGCCTGTCGTGTAAGTTAAAGCAATCGCCCAAAGTATTAGTATTAAAAAATCGTAAAACCTTAAACGCATCCACTTTAATGGTGTATAAAAAATGCTGGAAGAGCTGTTTTTAAGTATAGTTCGGTTCAATGTTTGTTAAAGATTTTTGACAAAAAAAAAAAGGGAAAACATTATGAGAGTCTGCTGTGTAAGGTCTGTAAAGCTGAAGAATCTCGCACTGGAAAGTGTAGTGCTGACATTTCTACCCTTATTTTGACAGACGTCATCTAACTAGTCGCTTAAAGTTTGAAACAAGCTTGTACAACGGAATAACATACGATTACATGAATATGTAATGCACCAAACTAAGTGTATGTAATAATGTAAATAATATGTAAATATTTTGTCAAAACACATCATTTAGCGTGTACCGTGTTATAGTTAACATAATACATACTATACTCAGCAATCGGTAGTAAAAAGCGGAATCATAAAAATGAAATGAATGACGTCATAAAAACGTTCATCGAGTTGTGACTCCATTTATGCGTGTAAGCCGTTGACATTCCCCTTTATCTTTATCTGCCTTCGCCTTAAGAGGCCATAAGGTTGGCATTTCCATAATCTATGTAACATTGTATGTGTTACGGATAAAGTTCGTTAGCTGGGCAAAATTGCCACTGTTCGGGCAAAGTTGCCGAATCCTACTAAATCACACTAATATTATAAAGGCGAAAGTTTGTATGTACCTATGTGTGTTTGTGTATGTGTGTGTATGTTTGTTACTCCTTCACGCCACAACGAATGAACCGTTTGCCTGGGAATGAAGATTGCTTATGCTCTTGATTAAGAAATAGGTACTTAGGCTATATTTTATCCCGGAAAATTAAAGAATTCTGCGAGTACCAAAAAATCTTTACCTATCCACGAGGATGAAGTTGTGGTTATGTGTAATTAAAGGGGAAAGTAAAATATTGGTAAGCATTAAGACTGCCTAATGGCTCATAATATATTTTACTTGTGTACATCTGTATTTTTTGGAGTATGCCCAGGTAGTCAAAGTTGAAAATGGTAAGTTTAGGTTAGGCAATGGTAACTTTGAATGGCCTGCTGATTTTACCTGTAGCATTCTTTAACGATACTCGAAATTATTATATCTTCTATTGAAGTTACCTACATATACCGAGACCCGTTCGAAATGTAATGAACATATTATAACTGCAATTTATATTGAAAGCCAAGTGTCAAATTAGTTAATAATAGTGTCAAATTAATTAATAATATTTAGTTTCAAATTGGACGTCATAAAAATGCATTTCACGCATTATGTTTCGAGCAGTTATGAAGACAAGATCCTAGTTTTAAAACTTTAAAAAGCTGAAATTCGAAAAAAAGACGAATACAGTGAAACTTGAAACATATAGAAAATAAAAGTAATCACAATAGCAATTAGCAATTGCGTAGAAGAGCGTAAAAGTAATATCTACGCAGCGAATCGAATTCGCAAAAGTTCTGCAGTAATCCTTAGTAGCTAGGCAGTTACGGCTATTCGGAATAATTCCGGCAATCGCAGCAATTCCGGCGATCGTAAGCAATGATTCCGACGATCGTAACTTTATAATTTACGATTATGATGCAACCCGTAATATTATCGATATCGCAGCTTATATTATTGCCCGTTTTATTTTCCTTTCGTGATTGTTCGATAAATAGTGTTGTAAATATTCATTCGATGTTATTGAAATCTTGAATTAGAGATGTCGACATTATGTTTATTGAGGAGAAGTTTGTGGCTCTGTGATTATGATTATGTATTCCGATGATTGTTTTATGGGTTTCTTGTTAGGGTTGACGCATTCTGTACTATTATCAGTTTATAAGAATAAATATGCTACAAATCAGTAAAACAAGCAGAAACTACATAAATTGTTAGCAGTAGTAGGTAGAAAATAATGAATATATTATACGAAAGAGTATACAATTAAAGCAAATAGTTTATATTTACGATTCTCATTTAATTTAAATAGAAAAAATTTGCATTTTAATTTCAATAAATTTTAAATTTTTTAATTTAAAATATAATAATATTATTATGTACCTATGCGAAAGGGTGTTTGGTTGTTGGTTTATCCTCCAAAATAGACATTTTGGACTGGTTATATAAGATGAAGATTTGGATAGTGACAGGCACAGATATTCCAAAAAAACAAAGATTCCCGTGGGATTTTTATTAAAATCTAATTCCACGCGGAAAAAGTTATGGGCAAAATACGACATCAATTGGTCTCCCAAAACAAAAAAGTATCGAGAAGTTTTAAAGCATACCCAATGTTAATTTAAATAAAAACCATTAAAAAATGATGCCATCGGTTTTTCTCCTTTCGATTTGGGATGATTGGCAAACAAAAATGTCATTTATGCTTTCAATACTTCTTTCATCGTCGATGCAAATGAATGTTATTGGTTATTGTCAACGTTGGATTGTTGGCCACAAAATATCGAACTTCCCCGCTGTGTTTGGGTAACCAATTTGTTTTAAATGCCTATTTTACACTGAACTTTATAAAACGTTGTTGTATTTTAAAATGAAAATAAGTACACCATTTTTTGCAATTTATTTGTACGATAGAGTCCATGAGCACCTAAATAATGTCATATCTTATTGTATTGTACTTTTTCTGCTTTAGCTATACTTAGGTATTTATCTGCAACAGTCCATCCGTATGTGTATTTATGTATTTTACAGTAGTGCCTAAACTACTGAGCCGATTATGATGAATATTAGTGGTTGGTTATAACGGTCCGGTTGACGGATATAACATGCAATTTTCCGTGGTCAGGTTACGGTACTCAAAATTTCAAATTTCAAAATTCAAAATTTATTTATTTCATGTAGGCTAACTTGTAGCTCTTATGACACGTCATAAATCTACCACCGGTTCGGAATGCAGATTCTGCTGAGAAGAGCCGGCAAGAAACTCAGCAGTTGCTCTTTTCAAAAAAAAATTGTTTTTACAAAGCTATGCTATGTATACAGTGCTTCCACAGTAAAGCTTCAAAAATGCAAAAATGCATACGTAGGTACACCAATCCAACGCATGTCAAGACGGGCAGTCAAAGCAGACCCATTCCCGTTGGTGGCACCCGTCACGAGCATGACGCATGATCCAGCCATTGCTTCGCTCAACCATATTTGAGGGAACGTAACAACCCGCACCACATTATTACTATATATATAGCTACTCGTGCTGATTCACTGACTGACTGACTGACTGACTCATTGATCACCTCTCCTGTAAAATTTTGTATGGAAAAAATTTTTTTCACTCATGGTTTCGTATAGAGGACAAAAATTCATTCGGAACAAAAATATGGAGAGAGCTGATGATTGAGGATTTCGGAGACGGGTGAGGAGCACCGGCCAGGGTATCGAAGTTAGGTGGGGGGTGTTCAACCAAATGTCACTCGAAACCTCATCCAATTGGCAGAGAGCCGAAAAAAAACTCCAAAATGGCGGATTCAAGATGGCGGCCATACAAATTTTGTTTCTGCCTATCTCGGAGACTATAAAAGATGGAAGAGTGGTTTCTTGGTAAAGGATGAACAGGACCCGAAGGTCTACTTGATGAATAGAAAAAAAAATCAAGATGGCGGAATTTATCTTTTTCCATACAAAATATATGCAAGACTGTATACGGTTCCTTTTCAGAATTTCTGATGGTTTCGTATAGAGGACAAAAATTCATTTGGAGAAAAAATATGGAGAGAGCTGATGGTTGAGGATTTCGGAGACTGGTGAGGAGCACGGCTAGGATATTGAAGATGGGTGGGATGTGTTCAAACAAAAGTCACTCGAAACCTCATCCAATTGGCAGGGAGCTGAAAAAAAATTCAAAATGGCGGATTTAAAATGGCAGCCATACAAATTTTATCGGTGTCTATCTCGGAGACTATAAAAGATGGAAGAGTGGTTTCTTGGAAAAAGATAATCAGGGCCTGAAGGTCTACTTAATGAATAGAAAAAAAATCAAGATGGCGGAATTTATTTTTTTCATATAAAATGTATGCAAGACCTTGATATGTTCCTTTCCAAAATTTCGGATGGTTTCGTATAGAGGACAAAAATTCGTTTGGATGAAAAATATGGAGGGAGCTGATGATTGAGGATTTCGAAGACGGGCGAGGAGCACGGAAAAGATATTGAAGATAGGTGGGGGCTGCTCAAACAAAAGTCACTCGAAACTTCAGCCAATTAGCAGTGAGCTGAAAAAAAAACACTAAAATGGCGGATTCAAGATGGCGGCCGTACAAATTTCGTCAGTGTCTATCTCGGAGACTGTAAAAGATGGAAAAGTGGTTTCTTGGAAAAAGATGATCAAGACCCGACAGTCTACTTGGTGGACAGAAAAACCGCGGTTCGCTTTAGCGAGCCGCGCACCCACGCGCCCTACTAGTTTAAATTATATTATTACTTAAATATTGTATTTAAACTTTTTATAGCTTTTTATAGTTCTTTCAACTCACGAGGGCGCGTGGCTCATAGTTGTGTGCGTTTCGTATCTGTATAAGTGTGAGCGAGAGCTTGTTCCTTCTAAGCTCCTGACAGGCACGCACACTTACGCAATGTGCATGTACACGACGTAACCACAAGTAAAGCTCACACGCCCTCGTGAATTGCAAGAACTATACAAGTCTACGTCGATTAACTTTACGCAAGCAATAAATTCCCATCATTTCAAGCTTTACGATTTATTAAAGCCTTTTGGAATTTTGACTCACGGTTAACGATAGCTATAATAAAAGTCAATTTAACCTTAACAAGACAATCCCAAAAGTTGTTAAGTGTGCGACGAGCATAATAACACATAATGAATATAGCCGTGGGCCGCAGACATTTATAGATTATTTATCATATATGCAAACTAGTAGGGTGCGTGGGTGCGCGGCTCGCTAAAGCGAACCGCGGTTTTTCTGACAACCAAGTAGACCTTCGGGTCTTGATCATCTTTTTCCAAGGAACTACTCTTCCATCTTTCATAGTCTCTGAGATATACATCGACGAAATTTGTATGACCGCCACCTTGAATCCGCCATTTTGGATAATTTTTTTCAGCTCATTGCCAATTGGATGAGGTTTCGATTGATTTTTGTTTGGGCACCCACAACCTATCTTCAATACCCTGACCGTGCTCCTCACCCGTCTCCGAAATCCTCAATCATCAGCTCCCTCCATATTTTTCATCCAAATGAATATTTGTCCTCTACACGAAACCATCAGCGGAAAGGAACGTATCAAAGTCTTGCATACATTTTATATGAAAAAAAAAATAATCCGCCATCTTGAATTTTTTTCTATTCAACACCTAAATCATCTGGTCCTGATCATCTTTTTCCAAGAAACCACTCTTCCATCTTTCATAGTCTCCGATATAGACACTGACGAAATTTGTATGGCCGCCATCTTGAATCCACCATTTTGGATTTTTTTTGGCTCTCTGCCAATTGGATGAGGTTTCGAGTGACTTTTGTTCGAACACTCCCCACCTATCTTCGATACCCTGGCCGTGCTCCTCACCAGTCTCCGAAATCCTCAACCATCAGCTCTCTCCATATTTTTTCTCCAAATGAATTTTTGTTCTCTATACGAAATCATCAGAAATTTTGAAAAAGAATCGTATTAAAGTCTTGCATATATTTTGTATGAAAAAATAAAAAATCCGCCATATTGAATTTTTTTTCTATTCATCAAGTAGATCTTCGGGACCTGATCATCTTTTTCCAAGAAACCACTCTTCCATCTCTTATAGTCTCCGAGATAGACACCGACGAAATTTGTATGGCCGCCATCTTGAATCCGCCATTTTGGAATTTTTTTTCGGCTCTCTGCCAATTGGATGAAGTTTCGAGTGACATTTGGTTGAACACCCCCCACCTATCTTCGATACCCTGGCCGGTGCTCCTCACCCGTCTCCGAAATCCTCAATCATCAGCTCTCTCCATATTTTTGTTCCGAATGAATTTTTTTCCTCTATACGAAACCGTGAGTGAAAAAATTTTTTTCCATACAAAATTTTACAGGAGAGGTGATCAATGAGTCAGTGAGTGAGTGAGTGAGTGAATCAGTGAATCAGCACGAGTAGCTATATATATAGTAATGCCTTAATAGTGTTTTAATGGGTCAGCCGGTTGCGCGATTAAATATTGGGTGCACAGAGCAGCTTGGCGCAGAGGCTGTTGACACTGCCTGGCACAGGGCTGGCATTAATACCAATTATTTATGAATTGTTAGGATAGTAAAGACGTACAATACACCTTATTTATTTATACCTAAAAAAAGTATCTACCTATTACGGACGGACGGACAATCGGATGGACGGACAATCGGATGGACGGACGATTGGACAGCGGAGGCTTAGTAATAGGATCCTAAAAATGCACAAATAAACAAATAGTAAGTTTATCGTTTCTGCCGAAAAGACTGCCGGCTGAAAACGTAATTTATAAAAGCGAGCATCAATTTTCGCGCATGGATTCGCTACGCTATTGCTGTGAAAATGTAGGTGGTGTCATACTCTGCAGCCCACGCAGCCCGTCGAATGGACCGACGTAATTATTGACGTCCGACGTATATACAGTTACCTACTGCACAGCGTGCCAAGCGCTTTGGTTCATATTATACATATTATCGAGTAGCAATAAAGTGCTCAACACAGCTGATTTACTACATAGTTAATTAATTTTAAGCTAACCTTACGAGTTACCTTTGGCCCCAGACTTGGTATGCGTGAGGTTAGTTTTTGCGGGATTTTTAACCCGGAAAAATGAGAATTCTCGCAGGATTTTTTTCGGATAAGGTACCTTAAGTCACTCACCAAGTCCTCAACTATGACCATACAAGAAATCACATCGATGCGTTGCTCTGTTACTATGCTATTGAAGAACATTAGAGAATATTATGGAGGAATCTATCACAACTTAAACTAAAACCTAAACATAAGGCCGTCCACAAAAACAGTTTATTTCTGAGGAAGTTTCTTGGAAGCCATAGAATGTGAAAAAAATGAAATCGAGATCCTACAGAGTATAAAATTTTTTTTATATAATTTTAAAACGTCTGAACTTTTTTAATCTACACCAGAATTAATATTCGGTCCGTCGCCCGGAGGTGTTTGGGCAGACAACGCGGGATGTAGTTATTATAGCAATGATTAATAATAAACCTATGATAATTTATGGGCGATAAAATTTGTCGGAACGAAATTGTAAAGACGTATAATTCAGTCTTTGATATATTCATCGCGGTCTTAGGTCATGGCTATACCTACCTACTACTATGAAGCCTACTTTGCAACTTCGGTGTTTTTTGCTTGGTTTTTACATTTTGCCAGGCTTTTAGCATTAACGTGACACTTATTTTTGTATACCTATAAGATGCCTACGAAGAATGTACAAAAAGACATAAGTAAATGTTCTTCGATGCATTTTCATTTTCAAAATAGAGAAAAGTATTTTTTTTCTAATGCTGTGGTCTATAGTCTTAACAAGATTTAAAACGGGAAACAAATCTATCTCGTTTTAACTCTGTCTTGAGTTTGAGTAGAGTAAGAGTACAATAGATTTCAGTTTATTATAGGCATTCGTCAAGTTCAGCTTGGCTAATAAAATAATCCTTTGAAAAAAACAAAGAAAACAAAACCTATTTATTTAAAAATACTTTTCATTAAACTTCTTACCTAATACATCTAAATTGAGTGTAAACTAAAGAAATAAGTAACACTTTTCAGAAAACGTTTTCATTTAAGTTATACTCAGAATTCAGAAATATTAGCATCGCTCGATAAACATGGTCAGGTGCAGTCGATAATGATGGGCTGTAAAGAAATTCATGTAATTTAATTTCCATTATCATTTTCATAAAAAGTAGAATTCGTAATGCGAATTATTTCTCTTAAGGTGGGCGTTCACTGGACGCATTTACACCGATAATATTGGACAAGTCAAGTCGCTTGTTAACGTTCTAGTTAGCGTTAGAGCGTTCTATAGCTCCAAGGATATATTGTATATTTTGCTATCATCCTAAAATTGATAATGTAAGGCAAGTAATCATGATCACAGTTAAAAAGAAGAACCTGTTTTATGGCAAACTAAAGGAGAAAGGCTATAAAAAATAAAAGCCGTGTTAAAGTTTCCGATAACCATGTCGGAGGATTATTATTTATCAGTGAAACATACATTTAAAAAAAAGAAAGTTAATTATATTCAAAGGGATGAAAATCATCCAGATTACAAATAATGAAAATGATCTCAAGAAGAACCTATGCTTTTTATCCGACTAAGGCAAATCCAAAAAGAAAGGGTTATGATTTTAGAGGCCACATTATATACAAACAAAGTAGGTATTCTAGGACACTAGTACTCAGTAGGTACATCCAATTGATGCCAGTGAGTGTGCACCTTAACAAAAATTACCGGAATTTAATTACATTGTTAAATTATAATGCTCACCTTTGTGCGAACGGGTAGAGATAAAAACCGATGAATGTATTGATTATACTTACATATCCATTGGCAGCCCATTTTTTTACATTAATTTTATGTTGTAGTGGAAAATTGCAGCCATTCCTTTCAATCGCACAATGAGAAGTCAACTTTATTACTAACATAATCTTTTTAGGTATGTACTAAAAAATAAAATTAACATTTTCCGTTGAAATATCTTAATTTCACAATTCTTAGTCGATATTATTATCTTGTCATAAACGATTTTTTTTTGTTCGATGACAAGATGGTCCTTGACTGCGATCTCACCTGATAGTAAGTGATGATGCAGTCTACGATGGTAGCGGGTTGACTTGGTAGGGGTATGTTAATGTATGGTAGCCTACATTCAACTCATATCCCTAATCGTTTTTACACGCCTCCATGCTGGAACGCTAATTAAAAGTAAGTTTAATTAGCGTAAATTATATAATAGTAATTAAGTAAAAAAGGAAAAGTTTTGCATAGCGCAGACTATTAATTATTTTAATTAATGACTTTTTTAAGCGGAAAAAAATATGAAATTAAAAATTACGCCTTTGGACTTTCAAGATGTCATTGCCAAGGAAAGCATCGCCCTTGAAGAAAACTGCCGTCATAGTTACCACACAGTAAAACATACAACTATTATTTTCTTGTCAACGGTTTTTGATAAGGAACTAATATTTAAACTTAATGCCCCATAAATTAAGTAGTTTAAATGTATGAGAATTGGTTTAATGTCCTATTATAATATTAAGCGGAATATAAATAACATCGCATTATTATATTTTAGAATTTTTACTGCTTTTGTGACGGGAAATGATATTAATATCACACTATCACACTAATATTATAAAGCCGAAAGTTTGTATGTGTGTGTGTGTGTGTGTGTTTGTTACTCCTTCACGTCACAAGGAATTAACCAATTTGGCTGAAATTTGGAATGGAGGCAGCTCACATCCAGGATTAAAACATAGGCTACATATCCCGGAAAATTAAAGAGTTCCTACGGGAATTACCTTAATCCACGCGGACGAAGTCACGGGCATCATCTAGTATTTATTAATGCGTTACGACACACGATTATACTCGTGTTATCGTCGGGCGACGTCTATTTTGCATTTAATGCGCCATAAAGTTTTACGATTGTGTCGCGAAGTCGGTCCCGATTCTCAAATTGATATTTTATCGATATGTGTCACTGTGTTTCGAATTAAATATGTTTAAGAATGATATTTACGACTTGCATTTCAGTTGGCTTTGTCCATAATTTCCTTTTTTTAATTCCAGTCAGTATGTAGGTATTATCTGTAAAACAGTACTTTAATTGACTGAGTTACAGACAACGCACAGCCTAAGCTTGTGGAATTGTAGATCTTAAAATTAAACCCAACCTTTACCCAACGATGGAAAAAAAGGTTGCCATTCTTTTACACAGCACACGAAAAATATAAAAAAATATTCAGTGTCCTCATCCGCTTTCTAGATACACACTAGCACAGATTTACTCTTAAATCTGTGCCCACAAGGTATAATAACTATGGCCATGGAAATGGAATTCCAAAACGGTGAATGTCTGACTGACTGACTGACTGACGGATCTATCAACGCACAACTCAAATTACTAGTAGAATTTTGGCATACGGATAGCTTCTATGACGTAGGCATCCGCTAAGAAAGAATTTTTAAAAATTCAACCTCCAACGCGGTAAAATAGGAGTTCTAAAACCGAACTTAACGTGAGCGGAGACTCAGGCAAAAGCTAGTAAGCTTATGAAATTACTAGACGATGCCCGCGACGACGTACGCGTGCATAAAGGTTTTTTGATTCCCGCGGGAATTCTGTAATTTTCCGGGAAAAGGTAGCCTATGTTTTAATCCTGGGTATGAGCTATCTCCATTTCAAATTTCAGCCAAATTGGTTCATTCGTTGTGGCGTGAAGGAGTAACAAACATACACACACACACACACACATACAAACTTTCGGCTTTATAATATTAGTGTGATAGTGTGATATTAATATCATTTCCCGTCACAAAAGCAGTAAAAATTCTAAAATATAATAATGCGATGTTATTTATATTCCGCTTAATATTATAATAGGACATTAAACCAATTCTCATACATTTAAACTACTTAATTTATGGGGCATTAAGTTTAAATATTAGTTCCTTATCAAATAATTAATTCACGTAATTTATAGACAAAGATTGATAAACTAATATTGCTTGGACAGAGTTTGTGTAAAGGATGGCGGATACAAAACCTGAACACCAAAGCCGGAATTCCTTATTCATAAATGTGAGAAAGAATGGAAAAAGCACAAATCCTTATCTACTAATATTATAAATGCGAAAGCGTGTTTGTATGTTGCTTTGAGCTTCAGTCACGCAGCAGCACCTTGGGACCCCAACGACCATCAGCTCTTCGAACTATGTGCCCCGCCCATTTCCACTTTTTCACAGTTTCGCGACTCGCTGACCTATGTCAGTGACATTGGATCTCCTACCTATTTCTTCATTTCTGATTTGATCTCGCAAGGATACCCCGAGTATAGCTCTCTCCATCGCCCGCTGAGTGATCCTCAGACTTAGTAAGTACATATATTGCTGAGATAGCAAGTGGGCAAGATACTACCTTGGTATCGAATATCCACCCCTATATCCGTCCCTTCTGTATAATCTTGGGCTTAATTTCAATTGGATTCAGAATAACAATCTCGGCGGATCGATTTTTCATCACCGAAAACACGGAAAGCGCAACAGCCAAAAACAAAGCACGCAATTTCGCCGCCGCAGGTGTCAGTTTTTAATAAAGCTCCAATCAGTCGACGTCCGGATGTGCCGCCATGCCTCCCTTCCGGCCGGAAATGGCGCTCGCGTTCACCCGCGCGCCCTCTGCCCGCCGGAAGCTAAACGTCGCCTCGAGCCACAGACTGCAAATGACTGGATTTTCTTTTGCGAATCGCTTTGTAGTCTGTGTTTCGGTGGTGATTTTTGAAATCGGTTGACCTAACTTTCGTTTTTGTTAAACCTCGGCGTATTGGATATTTAATTTGTAAGCTTGAATAAGTACCTACTCGCTCGCTATTGGTTAAAATGTATTGATGCAGCAACAATTCCATAAAATCAGCCAACCAGAGGTGATTTCGATTATCACACAGTAGCAATCATTTTTAGATATACTATTAGTAGGTTAAAGATAACCTACTTAACCCAAAAAACCATAGAATTGATTTCACATAGTTCTTTCATTTCACGAGGGCTCCTGGCTCATGGTTGTGTGTGTCGAATCTTTATAAGTGTGAACGAGAGCTTGCTCGTGCCTGACCGCTCCCACCTAGGCTCCTGCCAGACACGCACACTTACGCAATGTGCTTGTACACGTCGTAACCGTAAGTAAAGTGCCTGCAACTTAATAATATAAACGTACTAAATTACGTACTAAATTAATAATATTATTCTTAATTTTACATGGAGAAAATGATTTGAACTCTGAGGCTCTGAAAAAGGTTGTAATAAATTGTCCCCAATTCCTTACAAGACATCAAAACAAAAGAGTACAATCATAAAAACAGTGGCAAGAACAATAAAAGGTTTTTTACGACGTCCGAAAAACAAATATGGGTGACAAGTTTAATCGTTTCGGGGGTTTTTTGGATCTGTATTACGTGACTTACAATTGTGATAATCGCTATCAAACGAAGTATCGTCTCTTGTGAGTGATTGTGTTTTTGGGCTAGTAAAGAAAAACCTTTTTGTTTTTATTGGGTACCTAAGTTTTAACTTAGTAACTAATAGAAATTTTATAGAGTACGTCTACGTCTTAGTGTGTAAAAAGCAATGATAAAGAAGGCCTCATGATAAAGACCTGCAGTCTTTTAGTCGAGGGTGTCACGTGATTGATCCCGGGAATACACCTCTGACTTTTTAATTCTGCCATTTCCATGCCGCTCATTAGAGAGCCGTTGATAAGTTGCTTATAACAATGATGATTATCAATTATTGTGTACGAGTATTAATCAATAGGAACCATTGCGACCGGTTCCTATGGAATATGAACTGGATCAAAGTTGCGTAATACAGGGGCTGTTCTTTATTACTGGACCCCGCGGGCTCGTTTGAGTTTGTATTGTTAAAACTATTGTATCGGACTTTAATCGAACAGTCTCGGAAATTGCGGAAAACTCACCCTCGAGCCACACACTTGACTCTTCATAATATCAATGTTTACTGCTTTTGACAAGGACAACGATATACATTAATCGATCGGTACAAGGAGATTATTAAATAAATTAGTTTTCTTTGCTGGAAGTGTAGAACGTTCTTCCATCGAAAATACATCGTTCGAACGAACGATGTATTTTCTTTCTTTCTTTTCTTTCTTTCTTCCGGTGTCTGAATTTCTTCTCACGTATAACTTGAGTGTCTTTAAATGTAAGGGTGAATAAGACTCTACTAAGTAATCGCGCATTTCAAACAATCTAACTTTTTTGTAAGAATTCAATTGTTAACACGCTCTCGGAACTAATATCGATTTTTATTGGAAAGGCCTTACTAGAAGGAATCTATCTTATTTTTCTAAAAAGCTTATTTTTCTATCATCTGTCAAACTGAAAAATTTGTATGTTATGTAGGTACAATCTCACAGGCATTGCTTCTATGGTTTGGAGAATCATTAATACATAGATATCAAAAATAGAAAGGAACCCAAGATTGGTCCTTGTAGCACACCTATTATAGCAAATAAAACCGGGGCTTTCACATCATCTATGCACACTTTTTGAGTTCTGTTACTAAAATAGGCAATGGAATCAAGTGCAAGGCCTTTAATGCCATAGTGCGTGAGTTTTGATAACATGAATTGGTGATCGACACTATCAAATGCATCAGAAAGGTCACAATAGATGCCAATAGCATGCTACGCTTCCATGCATCGTAAATATGTTCTTGCAGTTTGGCGCTAGCATCAGTAGTACGACCTTTAATGAAGCCGTACTACTTGGCCATACTATATACACTGCCATATCCCTTCCAAGGTAGCTATTAGGCTTAAACTGCATCGTCACTTATCATCAGGTGAGATCACAGTCAAGAGCTAACTAGTCATTGAATATAAATAAAAATTACACATTTACTCGAGTGGATAGCTGCAAGAAGTGTTTATTGACGGAGCTCAGAAATATCTTCCTAACTCTACTAACGGTTAGTGCAAACACAGCGTTTAGGCATATTAATAAATTATCGAACCGACGCTGTTTGCTCACATATTTTAGTGTACTCGCGCTAATCATAGAAGAAACTCCGCGTTAAGTTGTTGGCAAACACTTTGAAGAGTACTTCGCTTAGCGAGTGTGGTGTGATGTACCTATAAAGGTTGCTCCATACTGTACACCTCCCTCTGAATCTTCGTTCACGTGGACTGTAGAGTTAGGCTGTTAAGAACCTATGGAGAACCTCTGTTTTCTGGGATGAAAAGTAGTGTTATTTACCAAGTCCTCAATAAATCCATGAAAAAAATCACATCACTTCTCGCGGTGGGTATTTATAGCTGTGCCAAAGACACGACATACCAAATATATAATAAACCGCTTAATATTAAAAACTTGTCAAAAGTTTACCGAATTTTCATTAGTATTTAGCACCTGAACACAACCACAGTGAAACTTGCGCGGTCCCTTTGCCCCTTAGTATCAGGTCCACATGAAATGTACTACGTCTTTCAGCTTCTACAGACAAGCCAATTTCCGATTCTTTAAAACCTTTAAAAGTTGGTAAAACAATGAAATAAAGGAAATATGTTGGTTTATTTATTCTTTAAGAGAAATCTTTAAAATTATTTACTATCATGTTCGGCATGTTCAGGAAAATATTGATAATTTTAAGAACTTTTAACTATGCCTATGTTTAGATATGAAGTAACAAATAAAAGAGGTTAAAGGTGATGTGCGCGTAAATGATGACAACCTAAAATATTTCCAAAAATTTCTGCCCACATATGTTTCGCTGTAACTATTCATATTGCGAGATCCTTACTATACTTACTAACATTATAAAAGCAATAGTGTGTTTGTTATTCAATCACTCAGCAACGGAGCAACGGGTCAACATGATTATTTGCATGGGTGTGCTTGAGGACTTGGAAAGTGACATAGGTTACTTTTACCTCGGAAAAACAGGGTTCTTCATCCTAACTCCTCGCAGATGAAGTTGCTAAAAAGTTAATGATGATATAATGTGGAATTTTGAAACTATTTCACTTAAAGGTATCAACACCAGATTTGTTGGTTGTTGCCGTGTTGGCACGTCTGCAGATAGCTTTTGGCTCCGTGAGGACTCTATACAGGCTCGATTGTTGGACAAATACTTACAAATATGCCCTATTGACCATCGTCCTTCTGGGAACATGGGCACAGGTACCGCCGTTTTAACGTGTTTACGCTAAACCGCTAAGGCGACGCGCGATAGCGGGCGACGCTACGCTAAAGCAACGCAAATGTTTAGTCACGAACAGTCTAATCATTTTTGTAATTCTGTGGAAACTGTTCTTCTAGCTACCCGTTTTCGTTTTTTGTTTTTCGATTTTACGATGTTTGGTACTAAGGGGCTCAGACGGTACACCGTTTATCGTTCATTTTTGCGATGAACGATGCACGATACCAGTGAACGTTTCGTCGCGGAGGCAAAATCACCTGTAAACGGTGAACGGTCGGTATTTAGACGGTTCATTTTCGATGACTCATTGGTGAAGCCTCGAAAATGAACCGTCTAGTTTGGCCTTAATGTAAACTCAAGGATGCGTTTGGTGTTGAAATCCTCACGGTCATGGGCCAAGGATGCTAAATCCTTTTTTAAGGATCTATCATCCCATCTCATTAAGTCCACTGGTGACCGGACCGGAGGATTGGATGTTACTTCGGCTAACATAATATAAGTTTGGCCATTTAGCGGGTAGGTAACACAGCTAAAGTTCTGGGCACATTTCTTCGTTCTAGTGGTTTAGATAATATTTTTTTATAGTTAGTATTTATTTTTGATACTTAGGATTTAGTTTTAATTTAGATTTTAGGTTAGTTTTATTTATGTTATTATGTTATTTCACTAAAATACACTAACTCAAGGAAAAACAAAATTCTTTTGCTGGAACTGAAAGGAGGGTTTCCTGCCTTTATTCTGCTACTGGAAGCACATCTTATACTATACAGTTTTTTTATTTTTGTTTGGTGGAATTACAGCAAAAGAATTTTGATTTTACTCGAGTAGCACGGAGTTCCGCAACGTAACGCCTGCTTCTATCTTCTATTCTAAAAAACTTCTTACAATCTGAAATGGAAAAGAAAAGCGGAGTACAATAGCCTGCACTCCGCGCCCGTGGCAATAACGCCAAACAATGCCGCGCGACCCCTGCCCGAGTCAATTGGAGTTCTGCGAATCTTATTTACATGCGACGAAACTGTATTGAAAGAAGAAAGAAAGAAAATATATTTATTCTTGTTTTGTGTTACAAACAGTACATTTATACTAAAATTGAGTAATAATGTCTGTCTGTAACACTACTCAGAATGGGTGTACAGTATATTATGCCGTGCATTATAAACGACTGTAATACACGACGCTGATTTTTCACCTGAGATCCGAGTGACGCTGTGACGTTCACAGCGTCACACGTATTGGTACAGTATCAGCTTTAAGTATTGCACATCGTGTCTCAGAAAGAGCCAATCGGTCAGCCTAATAAACGAAGTATTACGTCAACCTCAGCTGTATAGAGACGTTTTGTCTCTTCGTATGAAAAAAATCTAAACTTTCCAAAACGACCTACTAATATTTTAATTTCGAAAGTTTGGATAGATGTTTGTTACTCTATCACGTCGCAACGACTGAACCGATTTGGCTGAAATTTGGCACAGAGATAGATCATAGTCTGCTTACAACATAGCTATCATAACACAGGCTACTGTTTATCTCGGAAAATAAAAAGAGTTCACGCGGGATTTTAAAAACCTTAATCTACGCGAATGAAGTCGCGTTAATAAGGGGTTTAGCTCGTGATAATCCTGGGTATGAGCTATTTGCATTCCAAATTTCAGCCAAATTCATTTGTTGTGACATGAAAGAGTAAAATACACACACAGTACACACACTCATACAAACTTCCGCCTTTATAATATTTGTGTGATTAGTGTGATGTCTTAAGTATGTAAAAATTCATTTAGACTTCAGAGCAGTCCACAGAAACATATATACTTATCTATATACTCTTTAAAACTTAACTCCTCTCCAGCAGTTTGTTAAAAAAGGCCAATATCGTGTCGTCTTCCTCACGTGACATCTAAAACTCGCAAGAAATGATCAGAGCATGTAACGTGTTTATCAGAAACTGGAAACCTGGACCACTCGGTCAACGTGCAATCAGATTACGTCTTGGTTCCATTTCCACCTTATAAACGTTAAGGGTTAATTCTCCTTAATTCAAGCCTCAATATCCCGGTGAGAGGTAGACTGAAGACTGAAAAGTCGATGGTTCAATATCCACCGTTTGTAGCTGCAGTAAGCTTTACGCTTTGGAGGGGATAGGGGACTATTAGTTAAAGTTTAACATGGTTAACCTTTAACTAATAGTCTTTTTAACCGACTTCCAAAAAAGGAGTTCAACATGTTCTCAACTCGTTGTAATCTTTTTTTTTTTACTGTTTATGTATATTTCTCGATTATTCGAAGACGTCTGGACCAATTTGGAAAATTTTTTTTTGGTTTGAAAGGGTATATTTCACAGATGGTCCCCCAGTCATCAGGTTAGTATCTGATGATGGGATCCTGGAGAAATCGAGGGAACTCTTCAAATTTTATAGGCACAATTGATATACTTTATAGTTTACTAGCTTTTGCTCGCGGCTTCGCTCACGTTAAATTCGATTTTTTAAACCCCTATTTTACCCCTTCGGGGTTGAATTTTCAAAAATCGTTTCTTAGCGGATGCCTACGTCATAATAGCTGTCTGGATGCCAAATTTCAGCCCGATCCGTCCAGTGGTTAGGGCTGTGCGTTGATAGATCAGTCAGTCAGTCAGTCAGTCAGTCAATCAGTCACCTTTGCCTTCTATATATTTAGATAGTGGCGTTTGAAGTCGGTGTTGTAAAAAGATTTTTTAAGCTTATTAGTGTCATATTCATGTATTAACCTCTTTGTATAAGGTTCTTAATGTAGCCCACTTCCCCACGTTACGTGTAGGTGAAATACCCAAAATAATAGTTTTTTCATAATTTTATTGTACATCTTTGTCGGCGTAATTAATAATTAGGTATAATCTTGCCAAATTACAGCTCGTTAGTACAAATAGTCTCTGAACTATGCTGCGGACAGACGGGTGGACTTGGCGAAACTATAAGGGTTTCTTGTAGTTTTACTACGGAACCCTGAAAATTGACTGGCTATACGATTATTTATCAAACGTTGGTATTTCGTGACCGAGCTATTTGCCACGTCAATACGCGGCTGTGTTATGAAAGTTTGCCAAATCAATTAACGTTATTAACCGACCAGAAGCATTCGCGCCAAGCTGTTTGAGTTGTTCATACAACCGTGGTAGTTTCAATTTTACCACATTATCATCATCACGCGATGTTTGAGCAAACTATCATTATAATGGGGTTTTGAAATTTGAATTTCACTTGACCACACTCGGCGTTTAATGAGGTGTCAATTATGTTGCGTTTCCGTTGAAATGTACATTGTCGGTGGACAAAGAACTCACACAAAGAAAATTGTATGTTTATGACATACTTTTATACAATAAATATACGTTTGACCACGATCATACTTAATGGAAAGTGATGAGCAAAGAGTGCTAAGGAGATGACTGTTAACTCTTCTTTAGAAGATACCCAGATTGCATTGGAGTCCCAAGGTACTGGAGTGGCGACCCTGCACCGGCAAACGCAGTGGTAAAAGATGAAAAGGGAACAAGTGTATAAAGCTCACGCACAAGCACAATCACCGAGAAAATAAAAAAAAAAACCTGATATTTTCATTCAGCGTTTGATTTTTAAATATATAAAGTGCAGAAAACTCCGAAATACTAGAGGAGTGTGCATCTCAGCGGATGGGTGAAAAAGGGGACTGAAGTCTTTAACCTCTAGGGTTTTTCGGAACCATAGTAATATACTTAATATGTTTATAGCTAAAGGCCTAAGTTCCTCAATCTCAAGTTGCTTAACCAATACAAACGACTTATACGCGTTGGCGCAACTAAATAACAATATATTTATTATTATATTTTGACACAAATCAATACATAATCATCGGAAAGCATTGTTTGTCAATCACTTTCGAAAACACAAAACCATTTAATTAACTCATAGAAAGAGATATTCAAGTTACATAAAATGTGTTCTCTAAACCTATCAAAACAAAATTATTCAAATATTACGATAGTAACATTAAAGAACTTAATAGTTACTTATCTGGCGTAAGTGATATATTGTTAACAGCGACGGTGTTTTGACCGTGTTAACACCGCCCTCGGCGTTAGCCGACGTCTTAGAATACAAATGAATAAGAATAGAGAAAACCTTAGAGATGCATGGGTAGTGCATTTGGTTGTTCTAACTTTCACCACCAACTAGTCGATTGCGAGAAAGCTGCATCAAATATTGCTACTATCTCAATTGTAGTGATGGGCTGAATTTGTGTGTGAAATTAAAAAAATAAATGTAATTCGCCATTTAGTGGTGGCAACCATCTTGGATTTGAAATTTATCATAGTGTATATTATTTTACTACTCGAGCCCCTTCAATTGATACCCATATTGAGAGAGTTGTGAAAAATATACAATTTTTTCATTCTACTTAGAATCAAATATTCCACGCATTTCTATGTTCTTACTTGTAGATTTATGCAGCATTTAACTTGACGTTGGTTCAGATTAGCAGTCAAAGGGCTTTCCGCTGACCTGCGCAGCTTAGCGTCGCTTTGTGGCCACAGAGCAGACAACTACAGAGACTACAGGCTAACTTGAAGGCATCGTGAATAAGTGAAACTCTCGTAGAAGACAGATCTCTAAAGACTTAGCAGTGGTTCTGCTTTAGTTGCATACCTAAATAAAAGTTTCTTTTTTTAACCGAAATAGGCTTGCGCTTGACGACAATCAGTATTGGATAGCGCTCATGAGGTCTAGGTTGGAGCGCGCTTGTCTAGAAGATGCCTATTCACTCTTGCCTTGAAGGTATTAAAGGTGGCAGCAAACACACAGGAACTATTATAGTTTTGTCCAGTTCATCTTTTTGTTTCACCTACCTATCCGTTTGCATGTGTGTGTCGAAGCCATTTTATTCGGAAGCTATTTAACTTCATTAGTTAGTTTGAAAATAAGAATAAGACTTAATTTGTATGAGGCACGCTTGGGAGCGGTCGGAACTATTTCTCCAGAGCAGCTTACTACATAAGCTATAGGCTAACTTAGAGGCATTGGGAATAAGTGAAACACTAATATCGAAGGCAATTTTCTTAGACTTAGCAGGGGTAGTTCTTAATTACAAACATACCTATACAAATAAGTGTACTGAGTGTACTACATACTCTACCTTCTGACAATTTATGGGGTCGTTATGAAACTCTTATAGTTTCGGCCAGTCCATCAATTTTTTCAATCTACCTTTCCGATTGTCTGTTTGTCACAACTTTCTTCATAAGTTATAACCACAAATTGGCCTACATAAAATAAATATCCAGTTCTTTCAGAATAACTTTAAAAGCACAAATGATTTCTGAACTTTGAAATTGTGTAGCTCCTCGTAGCTTATGACAGTGTTTATTTACTGTATTACCTAATACAACATTAAACTAACGTTAATTAATACCTCTAAAGATTAAAAAGTATGATTATAAATTCTAATCCACCGAAATCCGGGGTATTTGTAACGCCACAGTAAATCCACGCAAAGGAAGTCCTAATTCCTTTATTTCGGTGGACAGTGCCACACGAGTGGCGTGTCGCCATATTTTTTATCCAGGGCCGCACTCGATTAATCTTGCTTATCTCCCATCGCGGGCCAGTTGAATAATCGCGGTGAGGACGAGTTTAACATAAATTAAGTTTTCCACGACACCTGAGATACCTCCCTGTGTTAAAGACATTACAAACTTATCGAATTCCCCGTACTTGCGATTGTAAACTTTATTTTGATTGAATTAAGAGTGGGGGAGAGGGTAAAGGTAAGTCGGTTGTAGGGTAATAATAAGCCCGTATTCCAACGATGTATATCATGAACACGAAAGAAAGGTTAAGTGTGAACATTTGTTTGTTAATGTGCTCTTGTAATGGATTTCTGTTTTTTGTCGGACAGATGATAAGTTGTTTTAGTTGAGTTGATCGATGGCCGCTCTTTTTGCTGTTAAAGACGTTGTATTTTTCATTCCGTATTGAATTAATTTACTTATCAAAATGTTATATGGAATCAAATTAAAGTGAATGCATAATATATCTTTTCATAACAAGTTTTGTAATTAAGTTTTTATAGAGGAGTTTTAGTCAAACTGCTTTCAAAAACTTTTGTACGGTTAATAACTGTAGCTAGGCTTATGAGTTTTTTTTTTTATAGTAGCCAAGTTGAACTGAACTTATATTCTCCTCTCCCCTCCAATAAGCGGAAAGCTTGTGAATCGAACTTGCGACCTTCCAGTTTTCAGTCTGCACCTTTAACCCTTGGGCTATTAAGGCTTTTTTTTTTGAAGTTGGGCTTATGCTTATACTTTGAATAATATCTACTACTAGCTTTAACCCGCGGCTTCGCTCACGTTAGATTCGATTTTTTAACCCCCTATTTAACCGTCTTGGGGTTGAAATTTTCCAAAATCCTTTCTTAGCGGATGTCTACGTCCTAACAGCTACCTGTATGCCAAATTTCAGCTCGATCGGTGCAGTGGTTAGAGCTGTGCGTTGATAGATCAGTCAGTCAGTCAGTCAGTCACCTTTGCGTTTTATATATTTAGATGAAGTTATACCGAAGCGAATGAATATACAGATACAACTCGCTACTGTATTCCATACTATTCATAGAAATAGGTAGGTATTGTTTAGACAAGAGATATTGCTGAAAACGATGAAAATATGAGTAAAACAGAAAACATAAATTCCCGAACGAAAAGATATAAAAGCGAAGCGGAACAATAATATTTGGACATAAAAACGTTCGTATGACGTTCGGCTATAGCCGGGAGTCGAGCTGCGTTATTGTAAATACCGATCGGAGCATAAATTTTTCATTTGTATCGAAAAATATTCGCCCTGCTCTTACATACATGCGACGAAAAATCTATATTTTACCTACATTGTAAATGTAATACTATCCTCCCGACCGAATCCCGTCATGGAGGCCAAACTCAGAGATTAGCCATCTGCGCGGGAGATATTACAGTGCACACGTCTGTGCGCAAACACAGATGCACTCTCTATTTCCTCACTCTATGAGACTCTACTTTGGATGGATGTGTGCATGTTTGTTACTCAATCACGCTGCAACGACTAAACTGATTTGGCTGAAAGACACAGAGTTAGATTATTATAGACTGGAATAGCACGTATGCTACTTTTTATCCCGAAAAATAAGAGAGTTCCCGCGGGACTCAAAAAAACCTCTATCCACGCGTACGAAGTCGCGGGTATCAGCTAGTGGGATAATAGGACAATAGCATAGGATAAATGAACAAATTTGGCTGAAATTTGAAAATGCAGAAAGCTCATACCCAAGATTAACACAGGTTTTAAAAAAACCCCAAAAAAAACACAGGCTAAACCCCTTACGCGACTTCGTTCGCGTGGATTGAGGTTTTTAGGAGGTCTTTTATTTTCCGGGCTAAAAAGTAGCCTATGTGCTATTATCTAACTCCTAAATGTCAAATTTCAGTCGTTAATAGGATGATTTTAAACATCCCATAAAATGCTTCATGTGCGTACGATCACTGAAAAATCGTACATCTATACGAAAGTGAAAAATGGCAGAGCTGCCAATTACACTAAAAAATGTCCGCGGGCCCCAATTAAAATGATTTACATATCAATAAATCGTTCATGTAAGCTCGGCTTAAATATGGTTTTATGGCGACCACGGCGGACGGAGTCGCGTTACGAGCACTGGTTTAATGGGGGTGCCCCATTGCTCATTGAAAAACGTTTTTTTTTAAGATTGATTGTCTATGTATATTTGGGGGTTTTGGGACTTACCTACTGCAGATGGTTTTTTTTTTTCAAATACGTTGTATTTTTTTTAAGATATGGCTAAAAAGCCATGCTAATTTATTGTGTTAGGATTATAGATAGTATAGATGTCAAAGATGGCCGCCCACGCCGCCACAAAATGGCGGATTACATATTTTTATTTTAACGATTTCTGACCAGCGATTAGGAATTAGGATGATGTAACATGTCGGGGGTGTTTAAAATTTTTCATTTAATCTTGTTCAACTTCTATTTTATCCCTTTAGGAATTGAATTTTTAAAAATCCTTTCTTAGAGATGCCTACGCTACGTCATAATAGGCAATAGCTATCTATATGCCTTTCAGCCCTATTCATTCAGTGATTAGAGCTGTGCGTTGATACATCAGTCAGTCAGTGATCTTTTCCTTTTATATAAATGTTATTTAGATATTAAGATGTCGATGAAAGCTCAACATTAATAGTATAGGGCAAGCAAATGGCAGTGTAAACTAAATATTCAACAAATAAATAAGCATGTAGGTACACTTTGACAAATGTAATTCCGAGTAATAATTGTAAGTGCGACACAAGCATAAACATATTATTACTGTCGTGGCACAACATCGCATGTCAAAATGCAATACCAACTCATTTCATTTCAATTAGATAAATACTATTTATATACTAGTCTATTACTGCAACTTTGTATTCTTCTACGTTTTATGAATAAATGCAGTGCTGTGCGTAATTCCAAGTCAATTTCTTTTATTAGTGCCAAGCTAGGTGCCAAGGCATATAAGGTTGACTGCTCATTTGATCGATTCAGTCTGATGGATATGAAAAAAAACCAAGTTTTTGTCTTAGTAAGGTTTTTATTGTCGTCGTGGCTTCTAAATGAATATAAGTAAAATAATGTAGCTATCCGTTTTCCTTGTTATTTCATTTCTTTATTGCTTGATAGCCGCACAGTAAAGCCTGTTTTTATTCAATATTTGAATATTATAATTTATCAAAAAAAATTATGCTGGTTCTAATCTATTTTCATTATTCAAAAAAAATATTGGTTTAAAATTGAGTTGAAAGTGATTTTAAATTTAGGATCATTAATATAATTATGTTATCATACCCCTATAGCAATATGAAAGAAAGAATAAATAAGCATTCTGTTGTAAATATTGGCAATCAGTTACGTCGAGAGAAGATCGATAAATAATTAAAATTCAAACAATCAAATAAATATTTTATTCGGCTGTCCAACGTCAATGATTTACACGTGAGGCCACGTTATTGGTACACCGCGCCGTTTAACACAAATCATCCATTAATTATAGTTGCGTGCGAAACGATACTAACACATTAATCGTTGATTTGAGATATAAGTAAAGGTTAGAGCGGCTATTGGGAAAATGTTCATGAAAAAGTCTTGGTTAGGACGCGTTCAAATTAGAGGCGTAATGAAACGCTCCAGTGGCGCCACTGCTAATTATTATTTATCATACAATATCTAGAAGCGCAATCGCAGTGCGACTTTGTTACAATAGTACATCATTGTGCACGTGTCCTTTTGCTTTAGTTGCGCTTTTGAAGTTAGTAATACTTACATGATCAATAAATTATTATTTTATGAGCCCAGCTTTTCTGTAGAGTTGAATGTTACGCAAATAAACAGCTGTCAATATTATCAATTTACATTTCTGAAATCGTAGAGTTGCTAATGAACAGTGAGATCAAACGGCTCCGCAATTAATCCAACGCTATGAATATGCAATGCTAACTAGTCGGAAGTTGAAACAAGAGATAAATAACCCAACAGTACTTAGTCTCGTTAAGTCCTGTTTAGACTACATACTTACTTTATTGATTGCGACACAAATGTTTGTTAGGTCCAAACACAGGACACTAACTAGACGAGGTGTCATTATAAATGTTGTAAGTCTCAGCTTGCTCAAACATTGCTGTTCACATACCTAGAGCCACTCGATGTATACAAATACAACACAAAGCGTCCATGGTCGTAGCCTTGCTTTAATTTTTTTAAGTTACTTTAAAAGATACGTGTACTTTGGAGAAAAGTGTATAACAGCACCATTGGCATTAGATTAGTTCCATAAAAAAAATGTCATCAAACAGTTCTAACCCAAGAGAAAAAGTTAGCGAAAGCAACTTTTTGCCCTATGACTTATGTTCCTATGTCCTATCTATGACAAATACATAACAGTTAAACATCTTCGGTGCGAATCGATGCTAAGACATTAATCGTCGGACATGTTTACACGACTTTCGATGCACGCGAGTTTAATGTGCGTATAAACTAAGGCTCGATACATGACAAGCGTTTCAGATGCGCTTTTTTAAACGCTCTGTTTTTTGGCGAAGTTGTCTTAAGTGTCCAAACTAAAATTGAACTTCTGAATAGTTAAGGAAAACCACACTGTTCTCACTTGAAGTTTAATATCTAAGACAAATAGGTAGTCCAACTCTTTTGTGACACATATTTATTAAAAATCTAGTTTCAATATTGTAATCTAAACCTTATCTTATAAACTTGATATGAATGCTCATGTAATATTATAAACACAAAAAAAGATTTTACCATACGATTATAATGTAGACCGAAAGTGTTTTTTGCTTGAAATATCTATTTTTTGCGCCTCTCCATCATTGGTGTGTTCTACATTATTCTCTCTGACAGGTTTTTAAAATATAATATGTAAAATTTATGTATTTGGCGCATGCGTTATAATTTTTTATGACTTATGTAGTTTATGTCATATTAAATCTCTGACGATCATTTTTATTGTCATGTCTAAACAAGCTTTTGCCCGCGATTTCGTTCGTGTTCGTTTGTGGAGTTAAGTTTTCTAAAAATTACGCGGGAACAGTTTGTTATTGTAATAAAAAGTGAGTTCAAATCCACAATCACATCTATGCATTAAATTACATCGATCTGTAGCTACGTTACCGCGTGATTGAAGGACAAACCACATTTCGCACAGATTATCAATAGGTACAAAAACTCTCAGAACGTCCAATTTATTCCTGAAAATATGTAACTCAGAAAAATCTGTGGCAAAAGCTAGTTAATCTATTAATATTATTATTAAATAGATATAAATAATCTTCATGAATATGCATACGGTATTCTACACGACTCGCAAGTTAACTGATAAATATTATTTACATATTTCGTATTAATTAGGTATTGATTTCAAATAGGTATAAACTACAAGGTAATATGTTGTAGGAAATAATTACTGTAAATATATCTAGAATCTAATCAGAATCTGCAGAATCAATGGTGCGGTAGGTTTATAGTTAGTGGCACAGCATTCTGGATACTAGGCACCTGCTGATGCCCGCGACTTCGTTCGCGTGGATTGAGGTTTTTTACTTCCCACGGAAACTCTCCTACTTTTCGGGATAAAGTGTAGCCTATGTGGTATTCCATACTGTAACCTATGTATGTGTCTTTCAGCTAAATCGTTTCAGTCATTGCGGCGTGATTGAGTTACAAACATCCATCCATCCTTCCATCCATCCAAACTTTCATATTTTTAATACATACTAGTTGAAGCCCGCGAATTTGTACGCCTGGATTGAGGTTTTATAATTTCCGCGGGAACTCTCTTATTTTCCAGGAAAAAACTAGCCTATGTGTTATTCCAGACTATAATCTATCTCTGTGCCAAATTTCAGTTAAATTGGTTCAGTGGTTGCGGCGTGATAGAGTAAGTAGCGCACAAGAAATGGGCACAACTTACCACTTGAATGAGAAAGATTTACGCCATAGTCCATAGTTTTAATATTATGAAAAGCAAACCATACACTTTTTGTATTCATTATTTTATTTTCCTACTGTTAATAAATATAAATAATATAAAACTACTTCTTTTTTCCTTTGATTTATTACGACATACGATAAAATTATTATGGAATTAAACATCGGATTGTCAACAGGACAGGAGTGAAACTTGAAGTATAATTAATTGTGTATTGAGTCGTGGCAATAAATATGTCAATAAAATAAATCTATTTGCGCCGGGGCGCTATAATTGACTGCTGATACGTATCCACGCGGAATCAATAAATATGGCAACAATATTAGGGCTCGTACAGATCATATTTCACCATTTTGGTTTGTTATTGCCGAGTAACGTTTAACCAAAGTGTAGGAAGTTCTGACTTCTGACAGTTTTTGTACTGAAAATCTGTCAGAACGTCCAATGTAAGTACAGTAGCCTAAGCAGGAACATCTTAGCTTTCGAATAGTAAAGGTTAAGTTACCGTCAGCAAGAAATTTTGTATGAAAATGATAGGAGCACTCCTGTCATTTTCGTACTTAATAACATATCATAATTGCCATAATTATTGAATCTGCTGGGGCCAAATATAATTATCTCAAAGTTTGGTGCGGAATTTTATGCCTAAGTTACTATCAGATAATATTGAACTTATTATAATTATCCATTATTGAACTTCATATTTTTGATAGCATCAATAGATCAAAACGCAGATGCAGATGTTGTCCAAGATAAAAATCCCAATTATGACATCGTTGGTAGCATAACTTCTTCCATAAAGTCATATATTTTTTTTAAGATTTCAAGGTTATGGTTAACGAATTGACTGGGTGATATGAATAAGAAATATTACTAGATTACCATTTTAATTAATATATTATGTATTTATTTTTTAGTTAAATACTTATTATTTCCGTGAGTGATAAAATTGGAAACCTCTACTCAATATAATTACAAGCACCTACCACTACTTACTAATCTTGATTTATTTTCATGCAAATTTATAAGCTAATTAATAATAATCTATAATATTATGTATGCCAGTCTTAATTTTGACGGATAGAAGCAAACGTAACAGACACTTTTGATATTATTATAGGTATATTTATTATTCTAGTCTAATTTAGTATCCATAATTTTAAAGTGCATAAATGTGGACCTTAACTCGAAGCCCTAAGATCCACTTTTTCTTAACAAATTCTAAAGAGCAATTAAGTCACAAGAGGTAGCGTCTTGATATTACCAAAGATAGGTTTTACTACACATAAAAGCCGATTATGTCCAGTGATTTGAGCGTGCGTTGATAGATCAGTCAGTCAGTCTTGGTTTAATATCTAAATATATAAAAGAAAAGTTATCTTTTCTTTTTATATACATATTTAGATAATAAATTATGTGCCTCCTAATATTACCAATGTCTTTTTATTGATTTTTCTTTCAATTTCCGCAATAGAGCTTTGTGCTGTGATTTTAGCATGGGTACAGTTTAGTACCTGGAAACATTGGCTGATTTAACTCCACACGGATGAACTTACGGGCAAACGTTAGTCTTAGTACCTTCTTAGAAAATAAATTATAAAAATACTTTAAATACTAGATTATGCCCGCGACTTCGTTCGCGTTGATTAAGATTTTTGTTCCCGCAAGAACTCTCTTATTTCTCGGGTTAAAAAGTAGCCCTTGTATTATTCCAGACTATTATCTATCTCTGTGCCAAATTTCAGCCAAATCGGTTCTGTCGTTGCGACGTGATTGACTATCAAACATCCATACATCCAAACTTTCACATTTATAAAATTATATAATAGGATTATGTGTCTCGGGGCCGCTTATACCTTGTGCCACTCCACAAAGCAGTGACATCTAAATGACAGCCAGTAAATATTCATAATTCATTCGCAATTAAACACGGTGAGCCATAAAATATTATTGCAAGTAAAATATGTGCAAATTGCGTTGCTTAACTGCCCCGTTGTAGCGGGATATGTTAATTTTATATTAATGGCTTACATTAACAGCTGTTCAATAATATGTTATGCGGGTAGAAATAGGATATGCCCAGGTTTTTAGACAGCTTATGAGCACTAAATCTTGTGCGTTGGCACACTGCGCTGGCAAAATCTTCAGTAAAAAATAGCTAGAAAACTTTCTTTCTTTTCCTGGTTAAAACATGTGTGAACATAAATAGATAATTATAGATTTTTACAGAAGTTTCTTATGTTTCATCAGGAACGCTCTTATAGCAAAGAAGCAAAAATATTTATAAACATAATTCTTTTGTTTATGAATCTAGAAGGAACACGAAATTATGGTGTTTTATGCATTCCCAACATTGGTAAACATAATTCTAAAAAAAAAATATAATATGTTTGATCAGGAACGCTTTTATAGCAAACAAGCATAAAATGTATTCAAAAGCATAATTCTTTTGTTTTGGAATCTAGAAAGAGTATGAAACCATAGTGTTTTATGAATAAGAAACGTAGGTAATTCGTTTGTTTTCGAATCTAGGCAGAATATGAAAACATGCTGTTTTTTATTGACCATTATTAAATACCTACTGTAAGTAGGTATAATATAATACTGAATTACCTATAATGTGTTCAAAATTAAATAAATAAACCCAATCGACACTAAAATAGAATTGAAAACGTGAACATTATAATAATTATAACATCTAGTAAATTTGTTTATAAATTAGCTAATAGGCAGCGAAGTTTCACATTAAACGATTTTCTCTCACGTATTTACATATTGATAACACGGACTTATAAAGGGCAGGTTGTTTTCAACATTGAAGGGCCATTTTTCTTAATTCTTCTTCCAATGGCAACTTTAATTTAAATAATTCTTCTTTGTGATTTGGATGGCGTAGCGTCCCGCCATTCATACAAAATTCACAGTAGTTCTAAACAGCACATAGGTAAATAATAATATTTATTAGGACGAAAATATTCTTAGGATTAATCTAACTTGCGAGCTTTATCTAGGTTATAAATATTCGACTAAGATATTCGAATAAAATAAAGAATGGTGAAAACTTAGTGAAAACTTTTCAAAAGTCAATCTCGAAAATAATTTTGTTACAATACAATTTTTGATTTTGATTTTAAGGAGTTTTTATTTGAATTTACAGTGTGAAGTTTTTTAATGATTTGACTAAATGTAGCCATTTCAGAAGAGCCTGCCTTTAAGAGTCAATTGATAGCGATTGGAAAGTGTCTGCAAGAAACAACATTTCTCTTTAAATTTACAAACCGACTTACCATGAATCTTTATGGCTATATTCTTATCTCGATCTATTAGAAAAACATTTTGTAAATCAGACGATCTTAATACTTACATCCAAATGCATAAGTGTTATATTTCTTTGACCACAATAACTGCTTGATTGAACACTTGTACTATATTACATCCGATAGATGCAAAAAGCAACACGTACATTCCCCTTAATAGCGAGGTACTGTACGCAATTTTTTTCTATTTTTTAAATTACAAGACCAATGGGTCCTGTACTTGCTAAGTGCAGATATCACTTGTTGATGCGGAACGGTACACACTTTAGCTGAGTCCCCATGAAGACTTTGCAGGCGAAAACTAAGGTGGAACTCATATTAAGTGTTTTCAAAAAATTTTTGGTTATACAAGTTTGCAGTCGAGAACGTATTATGTAGCAACCTTTAGGCCAATGACAAATGTATCGGATAGTAGCGCTAGAATTCTGCATCTCAGGAAATCAAAGGGTTTCTGCGGACTTTAGAAAAACTATACGGCAAAGCTATGGACGAAAGCTATACCTAAGAACTTCTAGCATGAGAAATACGGATGTTTATTAAAAATCTACTCGTAGACGCGTTGCTCTTTGGATCGATAGGAAATAAAAATCCATATTAGATGAAACTACAACCATTCTACACGGTAACGGTAGGTATGCCATGATTGCAAGAAAAACTGAATTACCTAACGAATTAAACTCGGTAATAGAATGTCGAAACAAGCAATAAAATGTATTCTCGTGCAATAAAAATAACTGCTTAACTGCCATTTAATCCGTATCTATAGGAGAAAACGACGGACGTTTATGGTTGGAGTGAAATAAAATGAGATTAGGTACTGTTTTCGCTGATCAACAAAAAAATTTAATTACATACTTTTATGTATAAGCCACTTTGCCATTTATTTAATGGTACAACCACCTTTTAGATCTTGTGATAACACGTAAATAGATTTTTTACGATACAATGAGTTTATAGCATACTAAAAAAGAGTAGTAATGCCTCCAAATTGGCTGTGGCTAGTTCAAAATTCAAAATTCAAAAGAAGTGGGCCATTTGGCCTACTTCTTATGAATGGCATGGGTATGCGTAGACAAGCTTATATTAGCTGTTTTATGGCAAGCTTAATTGTACCTTATTTCAACCTCGGTAAACTATCTTATACTGTCTTGTGCTCCGACTTAGCTGGAATTTAAGATAGAGTTAAAACGAGACACAAATATGCTCTGACATAAAGTCTCGTTTAACTCTGTCTCGAGCCTGAACAGAATAAGAGTGCGGTCTATAGATTTCAGCCTTTTTTTTATGACAGCAAAGGCAGCCGCGCTGAGTTTACCTGCCAGTGTCTCTATAATATTATAAGCGCTCCATTGAAGTTTATTTATCCAAGGTCACCCCCAGAAACACTGTGGAGAGTTACCATTCTACCGTCGAACCGTGCCACCAAGCGATTCAGCGTTTCAGAACGATCGCGATGGCGTGTAGAATTAGGTATGCGTAGAAAAGCTAGAAGCTTACAACTCTGAACAAAACCTGTATACTTTAAATGACATAAATATTCCTTTTCAGGCAAGTAATGCGCTCCTAAAAGTACGAAACTACTTATTATACAAGACGGTAAAAATTTCATTGTAATACGGTGAATAAAAATTCAAATTACATTTAAATACATCCCGGCGACATTATCATACAATTGCACTTGAATTTTATTTGAATATTTGAAAAATAAAAACGTTTTTTGTTGATGACCGAATTCTGTTAGTCTTTATATTACGTCAACTTCAACATAAACATTATTTTGGGTATTAATATAATTTATCTAAATATATAAAAGGCAAAGGTGACTGACTGACTGACTGACTGACTGACTGATCTATCAACGCACAGCTCTAACCACTGGACCGATCGAGCTGAAAGGTGTACAGGTAGCTGTTAGGACGTAGACATCCGCTAAGAAAGGATTTTGGAAAATTTCAACCACAAGAGGATTAAATAGGGGGTTAAAAAATCGTACCTAGCGTGAGCGAAGCCGCGGGTTATAGCTAGTTATTTGAAAAAATTAAAAAAGGACAAAACAAGTGCAATCTAGAATACTGTTAAATAACAGTCTGGACCCATTAAAAATCTAGATCGGTTCAAATTTTCCCCATAAAGGGTCCCGACTATTTATGTCATATTATTTAACAATACCTATTCTAGATAACTGATCTTGTTTTTTCCTTTTCAGTGTTTATTTACGCAGTCGGGTTTTTGATTTTTTTTTAAATATTTTATTTGTATTTAGGGTAAACTGTCGAAGGAACGATCGGTCTCTGATAGCAAAAGCGATCGTAGCTGTTTAGTAGATTTTCCCTCGCAATCGCAGTAACCTAAATTAGAATTTAGTGAACAATCGTAAAATCTTAGTAACTTTTAGTGGGGCGGGCTGTTTCGTGAGACTTTATTGCTCCGGCGGATTGTAAATTAACAATTTATCGCTTTATTGGTCTCTCATTTAGATTTTATATTGCCGATACAGGTTATTAATTATTGTAAACGGCAGTTAGTTTTATGGCGTTGTCGGTCTGCGCTATAAGTTTTAAATAACCTTATGCTGGGTCAGTACATAGGTACTTTTGAGTTTAATCAATACCATGATACACGAGGAAAACAAGCTTAGGTATATCTACTTAGGTATAGTACTATAAATGCGAAAGCGGTTTTTTGTTCGTTTGTCCTTCAATCACGCTGCAATAGAGCTACGGATCGATGTGATTTTTTTTGCGTGGGTATAGTTGAGGACCTGGAGAATGACATAGGTTACTTTTTATCCCGGAAAATCAAAGAATTCTCGCGGACAAAGTCGCGGGCATCGGCTAGTTTTGCTATAAAGAGCAGCCAGACTTCGACATTGTCTAGGTCGCCTTCGCACTCTCACTGATATTTGTACCTTATTATGTAGTAAAGAGGTTCTATATTGATATCGCTATCAACAAAAGTAGGTACGAGCAACGTCGCGTCGCGTGGCTTCTTGGTGTGAGCTGACCCTTAGACTCATTTTCCAGACATCAAAATCTGTGTTTTTATAAGCAAAGATGTGTTATGATAATGCATGATAGGTATATATGTACATAATATACTTAAGATAATTTTTATACCGACCTTAGAATCAAGTTTAATAGGTATATTGCATGTGCATAACTCATTAAAACATAATTAGTTTGTCTTATCTCATTCGATGTAGTTTATATTGAAACGACACTAGCGACGTGCTTGCGACGTGTCATTGGTAATTGATTGATTGCTTACATTCTTATTTAATTGAGGTTGCTTATCATTATCATAGACATAAAGCTGGTCGCCCACCGTCCGTAGATTGAAAATAGTCCCTTCTTCTTAATTCTTCGTAATTTTTGCTTGGTTTTTTTCGGATATTTAAAACATGGTCTATTGTTGTAAAAATCAAATTTGCATCTGAAGTTTACCATTACACGCTCTTAAGGTAAGAACGGTAAGTAAATCCTTTTGTTAAAAATTTTATTAGTGGTAAGAGTTTGAACTACCTTTTTCACGTCACTACAAGGTTAAATGCACAAAATCTGCTTCATTATAAAGTCATAAAACTACTCGCTGCCATTATAAAAACATACGTCATTATAATTAATACTTAAAAATACACAATTTATATTCATGAAATATCCTCTAAACTATTAATTACCAAATAAATCATGAGCTTACATACTTACTTAATTATTTCCACCCATTTATTTTGTATAATCAAAAGCAATAAATCATCGAGCAAAAAAGTTATGCTTAGTTTTGATATCGAGTGAACGAATGTTTTGTTACGGCTTTGTTCGCGTAACGTGTACTTAATTTATTTGGTAAAACCTACTTTATGGTAGTAATAACGATTTTACTAATGTATTTTTTATGCTTGGGGCACAATTCGCTCGTGAAATAATTCAATGTTTATACTATAGTTCGAGAAAGTACCTATATAATGTTTGTATTGAAAGTAATGCCCAGCGAAAAATTACTGAGTACGTGCGTACGCAGTAATTGTTAGTGGTAGTTTTAATTGCTAAGCGATATAACAATTATTAAAACTATCATTATATTTTGAAAGGTATAAGGTATTAAAATCATGATACTTTGAAGATGTAATATTATTATTAAAACTATCATTATACATAATTATTATTTTGAAAGGTTTGACCGTATAAAAGTAAAATGATAGTCTAGTTCATTAAGATTTTGCCATCACTGGCTTCAACGTTGAAGGAAAACATTCTAAGGAAACGGCCTGCATGCCTGAAAATTTTCCATTATGTTTTCAAAGGTATGTAAAGTCTGTCAATCTGCATTTGACCAACGTAACAATAAAAAAAAGCCTCAATAGCCCTACGGTTAAGGTGCGGACTGAAAACTGAAAGGTCGCAGATTCGAGTCTCACCCGTTGGTGGGACTCGAATCTGCAACCTTTCAGTTTTCAGCACTATTTTCGTACCCACTCCTTATCATCCTCATCGTCACTTACCATTAGGTGAGATCGCAGTCAAGGATTATCTTGTAAACGAATAAAAAAGAAAACAACGAATAAAAATACCCTCCTAGAACAAGCTTTCCGCTTATTTGGAGGGGAGAGGAGAATATAAGTCAAGTTGAGTCAACTTGACTGATATTCTTTTTTAAAAAAAAATGTGGTAGACTATGACCTAAGCTTTTCTCATTTTGAAAGGAAACCTATGCCCCGTAATGAGCGGACGATGGGCTGAAAATTGAGATGAAGAAAATGAAAATGAGTTAAAGCTTAAAGATTCTATGATAATAATTAATTTTCAATAATCCCTTTCTAATACCACTCACACAAACACGCATATCTTTTCAGTATATATATATGGGTGTAGGTATGTACATATTTAATTTACTTTATAAATATTTATGGGCACTTAATTAATCACTAAGTTGCGCGTTTTATTGCGACGCCTGTACTATTATGAAACGAGGTCGAGACACGAAATATCATTATATTACTTTGTTACAATGCTTTGTAATTATATTACTTTATTATTATTACAATGCTTAATAACAGTCTCTGAGAACATGCCAACGTGTCCCCTGTACGACTGGCTGATGCCAACGACTTCATCTGGATTGAGATTTAGAAAAAATATTTATTTATTTTATTTTATTTTTATTTTTTATGTACATACTAGCTGTTGCGCGCGACTTCCTCCGCGTCAATTTCTGCTATTGTGATCGCGATTAAGAAGTTTTTAAAAGAATATATTTTAAATATGGATAATTTTCCCCGTTTTTGCAACATTTTTCACTAATGCTTCGCTCCTATTGGTTGCAGCGTGATATTATATAGCCTAAAGCCTTCCTCGATAAATGGACTATCCAACACAAAAATAATTTTTCAATTCGAACTAGTAGTTCCTGAGATTAGCGCGTTCAAACAAAAAAACTCTTCAGCTTTATATATATTATATATTAGTATATAGAAAAGGAATTGACAAAAAACATGAGAACATATATTAGAAGAAGTAGACATAGGTAAAGCTTATCTCTAAAAAAAGAAACTTCCAGCTTCCCTTGAGAAATGTCTGTTTCATAAAAACTGTACCACCCCTTTTCATCCAAATGGTTGAAATTTCAAAAAATCCCTCCATAATGCATCTCCAGGATACTTAAGAATTACTTTTCCGGTAGCTAGGAGTACCCTGTGAGATATTAGATTAGGGTTAACAAAAACTTGACTATAATGGACTGAAAACAATGAAAAATAAAAAAAATCATAAAAAGTTTTACAAAACATTAGTGTGTAGGTAAGGTACATCAAACTACAATGTATTGATATCGACAGGAAGTTGAAATAACTAGCAATCGTGCATTTCAATGGCAACATATACATAGATAAGTTAGTATCAATATGCACATATGTAAATATTTGCATATAAAGCGCTGTGTTTAAATAATGGATTTTATAATCGGTTTTTTAACGACCACGTTTTATTATGCGCAATTAACATAGGAATAATAATATGGTAATATAGGTAAAGTGGTTTTGAGTTTTTGTGGGTACCTATAATTATATTTTGCACGCGCAACAAGATGGAGAAATATCGGTTATGGATAACGTAATAATTACCAACTCGTATTACATGTGTTTTTTATTCATGACTAGTTTTTATCCGCGGCTTCGCTCGCCGCCATCTAATGAGAGTAATCCACAGTAGTGATTCCCATACAAAAATAAAAAATTAGGGTTTTTCGATTTTTCAGCTGTTCTTTTATGTTTCCCTTTTTTAGGGTTCCCCCACCAGAAAAATAAAATAAATGAATCAACATAATAGAGTCACGTTTTGTTAAACCTTACAGTGAACTTTGTTAACATCGACGATCCCTATCTATAGTACAATCTCTATAAAATAAATACAATGGCTTGTTAAACGCGAACGCAAATGGGAAACCCCAATAATTTTATAGTCTGTGCCAGTTGAATTAAAATATATACTATCTCGTTTCGTTTTTTTTAACATTTTAAAAACACAATAAAAATTAACTATGGCTTTGTATTTTTAACCGATTTCCAAAAAAGAAGGACGTTCTCAATTCATCGGAATATTTTTTATTTTTTATATATGTTCTGAAAGTTTCAACTGCCTAGCTATTAGGGAACATGAGATAGAGCCCGGTGATAGACAGATGGACGAACGGACGGATAGCGGAGTCTTGTAATAGGGACCCATATTGGCACTCTATGAATACGAAACCCCAAAAAATATCTGAAGAATGAAGCGACAAAATACAACAAAATAATATTGAATCATCTTTTAGGCGTTCCATCTTAGACCACATTTCCCATCAGGTGGTCGAGCTTGTGCAATGTATAAAAAAAAAAAAAATTAAAACGATATCATTCGGAGATAATTATAAGCTTGGCCTATAGATACGCATCGCGTGGGCCGATCCGACGACTTCAAACATTATTTATTATGACATTTAATGTTGAATTAAAAATGTTTATCTCGTGTTATGAAGGTGAAATATACGCGCGATAACAGGCGGTAATATATTCCGCCACCTACTTACACGGAGCTTCGGTGCGGGCGAGCAATTACCGTGATCTTGACGTGTAGGCCGTAGGTACCTATTTTTAATTTGAACCGTTTAGTCTGCCCTTTATCCGGGATTTTTTTATTCGATGACAAGAAAGTTCTTCACTGCGATCTCACCTGATGGTAAGTGAAGATGCAGACTAAGATGGTAGCGGTAGAATTTTTTTTTTCTTTAGCGGCATGTGAAGTATAGCATAATAGAAGCTAATTAAGTATTAACTTAATCTTAACTTAACGAAAAATCGTCATTTTTGGGTTTCGATGATTGACGTAGGGGCCGTCGATAGAAGTTTTCAGTTGAGTTTTCATCCATTGATAAAGAGTTTATTACAAGAAAAAAAACAAAAATATGCACAAGTACGCATGCAAAGGCGGCTTTATGCACGCCATCAAGCCAAAAGTTAAAGAAATGATTTACATACAGTAAAAGCTCTTTATTCGCGGGGGATACGTTCCGTAAATATGCCGCGAATACAGAATCCGTGAATATGGAATGGTCATTTATATGGGATTATAGGGGATACGTTCCTAAGTGACTAAAATAAATAACAAATATATAAAAAAAAAAAACAATTTAATTTAAGTTTTTGACCATATTTGATTAATTATTATTTTCAGGTTTAGGCAATGGTTTAAAGAATTGTAATTTTTTTCTTGCATGACGCTTTTTAAAAGCTCCTTCAATTCAGACTGATATTCAGCAGGGGCATTAGCAATTTGCATCTTAAAAAATAAGACTTTGTTCTATAGACGGATCAGTTTTCATAAAAAAATCACAAAGCTCATTTGCCATTCTTAAACCTTCACTGAGATTTTTCAAATATTAGTCCATTTGACGACGCGTTTACAAAGGATATTGGGCTTGATACCTATTGGAATCCTTTTTATGTACCGATTAGATCCGCGAATAGAGAAATCTAGCCGCGAATATAGGAATTGGGTCACACTTTTTTAATCCGCGAATAGTGAAAACGCGAATGAAGGAAGCGCGAATAAGGAGCTTTTACTGTACTTAATAATGAAAAAGGACTCAGGCGGCCTTACCACTTACTAGCTATTTAGAATTTTAGTTTATCAAACCTTGCTAACTTACTAACTGATTTAAACAGAAGTAAATGAATAGACTCGTATGTATACTTGTGTAAGTTTACCTTATAATAGTTATATTATGTTCACACACTCACGTGTGTACTCACACATATAACAATATCATATTAGGTATATTGAAACTTTATCACCTGAATCTCATTTAAATATTTAATTATTGCCCATAAACAAGATAAATCGTTAAAAAATTCGCTCGTAAAATAAATTATAATCGCCCAAATCGACTGTCCCGAATTCGCTTTTCGTGAAAATGGATTGTAATTTAAACCATCGATTATAATTATATCTCGATTTCGTTATCGATTGATTCGATGTTTATGCATGGATCGAGTCGATTGTCGATTCACAGACTTATTGCAAACACGCAAGTCGTTAAAAAACCTGTTAACTGTTTTTTTTAACGATTTGTTTAACATTTTGTTCGTGCCAATAGCTATAAAATGGCAATAAATTTGACATTAGGCGACAATAAATCAAGTCGAGGCGAAAATAAGAAATTGATTAATAATAATGAGTCACTTTATTTTCGTATAACTTAGGTTTTCTTTCAATCGATGACTTACTTGTGCGCGATTAAGATTTCACTGATGATAAATAACATCCAAATAGATTTATGGAGACAAAAAACAGTAGGTAACAGTAGAGATAAAACATAATAAAAAGTTTGAAAGTAATTGAAACTTTTGTGTTAAGTTTGCTTTGATTACCTATATTAGTACTACTAAGGGGGCTTTTGCTATCTAAAACCAGTGAGCAATAGTCGTTTTTGCTCACTCAGTGAGAAAAAGTGTTTTTTCTTAAGACATCAAAGGCGTCCTTTTTGAGATAGTGAGGTGAAAATAAAATGTCAGATACTCATATTATGTTATTGGGTATTTGGAAATTTTTTCGATCGAACCAGCTATGCTTGCAAGATCGACTCTCGGTTGATTCATTACAACTCCATGCACGAGTGGTCATCATATTTCAATATAGACTTTGCGTGGGCACTAAACACTGAAGTCAATATTCATTATGCTTCAAAAACATGACTAATTAACTACAGTCATTCTTAACATACAATTAAATGAATATTCCATACATTATTAATTACTATTACACGCCTACGGGCTCATAAAAACCGGCCAAGCGCGAATCGGCTCTAACATAGAGGATTCCGTAGCAATAGAAATTTTTGTGTAACCTGTAAGTGCAATGAAAAGTTTGCACACGTGGTGGAGTTTGAACTTTGAACCAACCAGGGTTGCCATTTAATATGCTTTAAATATGGAAATGAATATAGGTACGTCATACCGAAACGTTGAAGGTTCATACACAATCCATACAAATTTTTATTCTACTCGTATTTTGATTATTTTGTACATTGCCAGAGAGTGCTTATTTATTGTAGTTAGATTTAAATTAAGCCAAATAGTATGGTTGGGATTTAAATTTAGATTTTTTAATTATTTATTTATTTAGGGACTTTTATCCATTAACCGACATAATCAGTCAATTTTGAAGTATAGAACCCTAAAAATATTCAATACTGTTGTATCGTTAATGACTCTGGAAACCAAGTTATATATCACCATATAAATTCAACCTTATTATTCATAGAATAGGGTAATATTTCCCCCGTTTTCATGTTCAGACAATTTTGCCTACTCCCTAGGTCTAAGGCATTCATCATAATAATAATAGCAGTACATAAATAATAGCGTTGGTCTGTTCCACTTTGAAACCTTCAAACTCAATAATAAAATTATATAAATGGTCTTATAGCGAAAAGTTTCGATTAACAGATGTTAAGAAACTTTCGCTGAGTACTTGGATCAAGAGCAGGATACAGAAGGCGGTACTCCTTGAGACGGCACGCATTGTGAGGAGGTTCCTCACTCTGGAGCCCTGACCACTGGCTGCTTGGGTCCTATCCCACAGCAAGTGGAAACCATTCATTTTATTATTTTTGATGATGTTTTGTACTTAATAATGTATTTTTGTAAACATTTAAAAAAATAATAAGGTGTAAATGTGTGTGAAAATAGATCATAGAAAATTATAATATTTATTTAATTCCGGATTAAAATTTGATAAATAGAAGAGAGAGTGAAAAAAGGGTGAACAATTTTTGAAACTTCATTGTGAAAACACTGTATACATTGCCATGTATATAGTTTTGTTACCTATTGTAAAAAAATTTTTTGAAAAGAGCAACCGCCGAGTGTATTGCTGGCTCTTCTCAGCAGGAAGGGCATTCCGAACCAGTGGTAGATTCATCGACGATTCAAAAGCACCTGTAAAAGTTTATTTGCATATAAAATATTTCTAATCTATTCTAGAATAAATGAGAGTTTATGGGGAAAGGTCAGAAGTTTGTGAAGATCAGGAAGCGTCAGCATCTGCTACATACATTTGTCTAAATCTAGCCACTTTAAAAATCCATTATCAATAGTCTCCAAGCCACATTTTAGTAATAAAAGAAATTAAACTGTTCTCGATATGGTAATTTTCCTAGGCGTAATTAAACTATGCGTTGATTGACAGGCATTTACACTGTAGGTAATTTTCTTATTAGAAACATACCATGACGCTTACTTATTGCTTATTACCACATCTTAGTACAGCTAATCAAGCGAAACTTTAATTAACTTTGTAATATTTTCTTTGCGTTTTTTTCATTTTTAGGGTTCCGTGCCCAAACGGTGCCAAGTGCCAACGGATTACTATAAGCCTCCACTATTCGTACGTCTGTCCTGCTTTCAGATGGATGTACGAGTATCTCATGAACCGTATTAGGTGGATACTTGAATTTTCAAAGAATATGTATTTCAATAACAAAAAATAATAAAATAAGACAAAAATTAAACAGGGTCTCCATACAGAAAACTTTTGTTATTGTTCGATCTTAGTAATAGCTGGAGTTCATAACTTTTTTATTAATATTGTACGAGGGTACGGAACCCTTCGTGTGCTGGTCCGACTTGCACTTAGCCGGTTTCTAATTATTCATTATAGTTAAACAGCGAGAGTTGAGAGATCGCGGCTTTGATTACCGGCAGTGCAGATAATTTGGGAATTTATAATCTATAAATTGGCTCAAGTCTGGTGTACCGCGGCTAGTTGACATCCTGCAGGCCAAACGTATCGCCAGGCGTTCTAGCGTTCCGGTACGAGACCAAAGAAACTGATTAAAGATATGGGTTTAATAAAACTTCTATACCATTTCAAGATTAACTCGCTTTCATCTTAAATTGTCACTAACCACCAGATGAAATGCGATGCGTAGAAACTTCTGACATGTTTATTATCAGTAGCGGCTGTTCTCAGCTCCAAATGGAATATGCCTTTTTCATATTCAGCAATCTATCAATACCGATAACAAGGTCATACTGTAATAAACAATATTTACAACTAGGTTTATTTGCCCCTAAACATAAATGCGAGCCGAAGGTTGGGAACCGCTTCGTTATTAACCTTTCGAAACTTGACATGGGTTCTTTACGACCCCAAACGACTTGACTTTATATCAAATAGAGACTAAGGCTGAAATAGACCGCATTCTCACTCAGTTCAGACTCAAGACAGAGTTAAAACGAGACAGATTTATGTCAGAGTATATTTGTGTCTCGTTTTAACTCTTTCTTAAGTCTGAACTGAGTCAGAGCACGCTCTATTTATTTGAGAAATAGCTTTTGCCCGCGACTTTTGTCCGTCCGTTTGTTTTTCCAAAATACAAAGAGTAAGTCACTCTCGATTCCAACAATAATAAGGCTCATGCAAAAAAATCACATCGATCCATTGCTCTGTTGCTGCGTGATTTAAGGATAAACCAACAAACAAACACACTTTCGTATTTATAATATTAGTACGGATACTAGGAACTCAAAATTAATGTTTTGTGCTTAAATCGCGTTTCTGAGCAAGTTCCATTATATTATGTAAGTAGGTCGATTGGTCCCAGTAGCAAGTAGGTACTAATAGTAAAAATAGGGCCGCGAGTAGCAAAGTGTTATACACAGTAGGCCATAATGATTTCTAATATAATTTATTATTATGACCTGAACACCAACGATTGCCGACATCTGATCAAGTTGTTCAAGCAATTTCAAGCATTATGTGAAGATAATAAAGCTTATGTTGAAATGTCGGTAATGATTTATGTCTAGTTTTAATAGGTGGGTTTTATTGTACGTTTGAGTGGGTGATAATAATCAGTGCTCATAGAGGCATAATATCCTGCCTGATCCATAAATTCCGATTTAGTTATATTTTGATTTGCTTCTTGGTTTGTATTTTATGACCCTCAAACTGAGGTTCTGTTCACAAAATTTGTTTATTTATTTATTTATTTATTTTTTATTTTATGGAAACATACAGTCAAAAGAACAATTGTTTCTCTTAAAGAAAACTTAAATAAGAGACATGACATACTTACCTATTACATAATCAATAAAAATGATGATTCTATAAAACAAGTAATGAACTACAGTCATAGGTATTTTGAAAATCTCCCTTGGTTGATCATTATATACAAGTCTCCCTCAAACTGTATAGTTTTTAGCAATGTTATGAATAACAAATAGATTCTTTTAAGTACAGGGTGTTTTTTATCAAAGGTTTTTAACCTGTACTTATTTGTGCAGATAAAGTCGTGCCAATAAGTTTGTCTATGATTAATGATCGACGTTTATTCCATGAATATAAATTTGTGAAATTATAAATTTAAATTAAACTAAATAATTATATAGAATTGTATACAATAAGTAATTGACACAGTGATAAAGCGTGAATGTCTGAATTCAATAAATAAATAATTAAATTTTAAAATGGCCGCCACGCCTAACACCAGACGTTTCAATTAATCCGCAATACAAGATGGCCGCAATATTTTAACCAAAGATTATTTATTTTTACAGAATTAACACATTCCAAAATTACGAGAGCTATACACGTAATTGGAACTGGTGATTACGTTTTTGATTATTATGATGAATCATGACACCCTTTTACAGCACAGTACGTCATTTTTTAATAATTTTTTGCGAGTATTTATGCGACGATAGGTACTACGTAGTCAGCCTTTAAAGGCTTACTAAAAATGGCTTAACACCGCCTCGTCCACTATTGCGCTTCTAAGCGTTATAGTTCGATCATTATTTCATAGTATTTATATAGACTATTCGAAAGCACATTTGATATTACCATAGTTATTAAAAAAATAGTTATTTCCCATTAAGTTCATAATGGACTCTGCGGGGTGCTATTTAATGAGCCGATTGTGATCTAAGGAATTGCAAAGATATGTTCATGTAAATTGATACGCCTTAAGTTTATGCAACGTCTAATTTATTTGTTTTGTGCAATGCTTGACGTTTATGTGTAATTTTTTTATATTCATTCGTAAATTTCCATTTATTGCTGGGACTTGGCCAACAATATATTAAGCTTTCGTCTCCATTTTAACTTGACGAATACTTGGACGAATCGACGCCAATATTAGTACCTACTTAGGTTTTGCAGTTCTGCAACACATGTGTGGGAATGTTATTATCACTGTATGTTCCATGTATGTATCTCTGTACCAATAGGTACGTTGGGGTGTTCTTCTAAATTAAGTTTGTAACTCTTCCTATATTGTTCACTTCTTCTTTGATTGGTGACACAACTATCTTCTTAGTTATCTTGTAGTGCCATCTCCTATCAAACGTTAGCAATCAGAAGGGTTATCTGTGTAGTATCTCCAATAGCGCCGCCCCGACACTGGCTCGGCAATGCACACGAGCACCTGTCGCACGTCTACTCGCACCGGCGGTTCGCGTAATACTGACGTTGCAACATTGCTCATGAACACACGAGACAGTGTATAGTGTATACACTACATCCCTTCCACGTTAAATAAATAAACAACTAAGATAATTTCAAGAGTTCACTTCTATATAATAATTTCCGGCATCACTAAATCCTCAAATCATAGTAGTGACATGAGTTAGACTATTCCAAAGTTTTGGTATAGTTATCTGCACGATACAGCTTTAGAATATCAGCACATATATAATAAATCTCAAATTCAAATTCATAATTACTTATTTCATGTAGGCCAACTTGTAGCTCCTATGACAAGTCAAGAATCTACCACCGGTTCGGAATAATAATAATATTTTCTAATCACTTATTCAATCTTCCCTCAGTTACAGTTTATTCACTGATTCCATTACTTTGTCTATTCTTCTCGTCCTGATCTTTCTCCGGTACTGTTGTCCACTGGCCTTCAATCTTTTTAAGATGAACTACATTCCTTAACTAACTTAGTCACCTTCATTTAGTGTCGATTCTGTAGTTCCTCTCCGCACTCTTTTCCTTTCTCTTTCTGAGTGATATCTCGTCGATTCTGTAGTTCCTCTCCGCACTCTTTTCCTTTCTCTTTCTGAGTGATATCCCGTCGATTCTGTAGTTCCTCTCCGTACTCTTTCCCTTTCTCTTTCTGAATGATATCTCTGTTTCTCACTTCAGTGTCTATTCCTAATCAATCTATTTTATCCACAATTGTTTAAAATAAATTTTTTTTTTTTTTTTTTTTTTTTTTTTTTTTTTTTTTTTTTTTTTTTTTTTTTTTTGCAGGATTTCACTAAATTTTTTGTCATCTATTTTTCCGCGGCCACTTTACCTTAGAAAATAATCGACCCTTCCTTACGATCCCGGAATGGCCTTTGCGTATGGCATCTATAACATTCTTATGCGACTTCTGAGGTATCACCATCCGGTTACCTCTGAGCAATATAAAGCATAGTTCGATCTCAAAAATTTTGTTATTCTTTACGAATTCATCCTGGTTGCGCTCATAAATTCATTTTCCAGTTTAGTGGTGGTCGCATGACCAATAATATAATTTTTCCAATATTTAAAATTTCCGATTTAATGGAGGCTTATTTCCAAAACCACTTTATATTTCCAATTTAATGGTGGTTGCATGACCAATAATACAAATATTCTTATACTTGAAATTCCCAATTTAATGGAGGGTTTTCCAATACCACTAGATGTTTCCAACTTAATGGTGGTCACGTGACCCGTTATACCAATATTCTGGTTTTGAAATTCCCAATTTAATGGAGGTTTATTTCTAACACCACTTTATATTTCCAATTTAATGGTGGTTGCATGACCAATAATACAAATATTTTCATACCTGAAATTCCCAATTTAATGGAGGTTTTTTCCAATACCACTAGATGTTTCCAATTTATTGGTGGTCACATTACCAATAACATAAAAGTTGTTATATCTGAAATTCCCATTTTAATGGAAATAATCTTCAACAAGTGCTTCAATATAAAAATACTAAAATCACACTCAATGTGTCCATTTTAACAAATTATAACCTTTTTCTATATACAGAAACCAAAAGAAAATCGACCTATATTGATTTAATTGTAATTAATTTTATGAACTCATCTCCTGGAATGAATTACCTGGCTTTGTCAGATCATAAAATCGCACTGTCCAACCAATAACTTAATCGTCACATTACCAAAGTAATCTTAAACTGACAACACTACACCAGAAAATCAAATAGAAACAAGAAATACCGATTGACGGTTGACAATACACACGTTGCGAGTCTCATTTTAATGGACCGAACGAGCGAGGAGCAATGGTGTAATGCTCAATGAATAGTAATACCAACGTTATAAGACTACCGTTACTAGATGGCACTTTAAATAATAATCACTTTAATTTTAATCTCCGACACGGCCAGAACTAACAATCACACGTTCCCGTGTGGCAATGCACTTGTTGACAGGGAAAGGAAACATTTGAGATATACTACTTATAAGGTTCGGACTACCTGACATGTTATTTAAAATCAAATAACTCAATTTAACTGTAACCCATTAATTAATTGAAATCATAACTATCCGAATGAAAAGTTCCCACTAATTTAAATTGATCAATATCTCAGTCACACATCAATACAGAATCCATTAAAGGGACCAGTAACTGCTTAGTCGTACAATTTTAGGACCGACTGCCACCTGCAGCGCGTAACTACAACAGCGACCATCGGTCACGCAAGTTAACCAAACAAAATCAAATACACTTGTATACCCACAGGTATTCGGGTTGCATCAAATTGCCAATTGTAGTCTTCTCAGAACCCGAACCACCCTAGGCCAAAACTGTAGTTTCCTCAAGACTCGAGTTTCAAAGCATAGTCGGACGCTCATTACACCACCACAAAGTGGAAGCGATACGTCCGATGTCTGCAGATACGTCCCGCCAATGCGTACGTTTAATCATCTTTATCAACATGATTGTCACTATCGTTATCTAACTTTAAGGGAACTTCACATCCAGGCTACCTTCGAAATCTATCGTGAGTGTACTTGTAAGTACGCTTATTAATCAATGACTTCAGAACATGTCAGTCTTCATCTAAGATTTCTGTTAATTTAAAGAACCTTTAAACTTTGGATCTAACTTAAAATGGAAACTTCATTTAAAAATGAAAACCTAAATCTCATCAGCTCAAACTAATGGACTCTATTGTCAACGGTACTCAACATAATCACTCGTAGCGTAACCCAAACAAACAAATTAAGGTTTATTATTTTGGTAAACTCTTTATTGCGACGTCTGTTCCGTCACAAAACACATATACAATTTCCATCCAGTTACTAATACACGTAACCTCTATCCGGTTACTGCAATCCATAACCTCCATCTGGTCATCGACTTAACCAAACCAAACACCTCTATTTGGCGTTCTCACAGAGCGGGAACGCAAAACAACAAAACAGTAACAAATTTAGCAATGAAATAAGTTTTCTCGACAACTTACAAAATTAGGCATTACTCTTTTATTTATAAGTTCTCGCAATGAACATCAACGCAATATCCTCTAGTTAAGATCACTACCTTCTATAATGACTACTGCGGCTACTAATAATCAACGCAATACATTTAGTCTGAGCATGTTGCCCTCAACCAAGTTACAGTCCCACTTTGATCTCATTTTAACTCAGCATTAATCTCAACTTCATTAACTAAAAAGTCTCAAAGATCATTGAACAAAGAATAATAAACACGGAACCCCTTAAAGAATCATAGCATTGATATACATTACTGTTGAATGACTCCACAAATGTCGCAATAGCTGTGCCTTCTTAACCCCCTTTTTCCTAATTGCAACCCTCTCCTATTATATTCCATGTGCATACATATTTGTCTGCAGTCTGTGGTCTGCTGTCAATATCAATTGTTATTATTACACTGCTGTGTTCTGTGAATTAATTAAATGGTTGCTTTATTTAGTAAAACGGGTTTTAATATTTATCAACGTCTTAATTCTTGTGTAACTTGTAAAACCGTGAAATATCTTACACGCTAACTGGCTATGGAATCGCCATGGCATCGATCATCCTCAAAGGATCTCTCTGATCCATACATCCACGTCAACATAATATTATATTGTTTTAGTTTATTTAAATATTAGCATGTAAGTTTATCTTTTTATTATTGCAACACCTCCTGCTGTTTGTTTATTTTTTATTTTCCTTAGCTATAAGGTTGTTTGGAAGAGTTCGCCTTTTAGCGATAAGGCTGCCTTTTTATATCAACAATCGACATAATATATCTTGTTAAGTTTACTTTTTTTCTGTTGTGGTGCAATAAATAATAAATGAATCGCCACTATTCACTGTGCATCCACACACGGGATCGCACACTACCCCTAGTTTCCACGAAACTACTGGAACGTAAGCTGACCCCACAGAAATCTTAATTTCCCATTTACCTTAATAATCAACAATGATTCTATGTTACCCTTCTCATAAGAGGTTAGGAAGAGGTTTCTAGCTAACGAAACTAATGTGGTCATAAAATCATATCCCATGGGATGAAGTCATGTGGGTATAAAATTCTAACGTGGTAGAAGCTACATCTGTGGGTATGAAATTACCATCTCACTTTTGATGACGACAAAGGCACCTCTGGCCGAACATCAGAAGCAAAACGGAAAAAATTAAACTAACAACCATACGACTATAACTGAGCATTATTAAACGTGATTATCTCATGAAGGAGACGATACACCTCACCGAGCAACTAATAAAAGAAATCACCAACTATCTCGATAAAAATAACTACCCGCAGTAAGGTTATATCGTAACCATTGCGTAATAAACACAGAACCCAACATTTCCATGATTGGTTGTCTAAGGGCAACTCTTGGCAAAACTGATTCCATACTAACTAAAATATACTTATTTAGTTTTACTTCCATATTAACATCCATGATCTTTAAAATGTTCTTCCACAAACAAGTATAAAGCATAAAAGTACTAACTAACTGTTAAACTGTTACCTTAACTGTTTTGTTGGGATAAGAAAAATAATTTAATATTTTCTCCACTGAACTGGCGAAGGCGAAGAACAGGCTTATATTAGGTTACTTGCAAAGTGTAACAGAATTTGTTAATGTAACTTATTGCTGAGCCTCATGAATGTCCTGACTGTGCGTTTTAGTTTTGATATTTTGAATAGTTATTAGGTACCTACCAACGGCCTTTGTTCATGCGACTCGCATAGCTACAGATTGTTTATTTTAAACGTTAGGGGATCGTATTAACAATATGGAGCTTGATAAATAATAATTTCCTTTGTGACTTTTCCGGCGTCACTTAAGGTAACTTTTGTTTGTATTAAAATATGATCAATTGATTATTGTTACTTGAGGCCGGGGTTCCTATATTCCTGACCGGCACCAGCAGATCTATTGTAAAACTTGGCGCGAGTACACGCTTTTTAAATACACCAAATTAAAGTGAAATACGAAGTTATTTATTTAACCAACCTGACCCACTTCCTATTACAAGGATTTTACCTATGATATCATATTAAGTCAACCATAGCCCGAAATACAAATCACATCATGTAATAACAACGATATTTATTATCTCTACGTCATTAACTCTGACCATTTAAAAAATTATCCATTATCTATGATTAATAAAATATATGGGTATTGTGAAAAATAAAAATTTCACTCAGATTATTTTATAATAAAGACATTTTCTAAACGATTTGCCTTTACTCCCTTTGTAATTTTATATTCTGTTTCGTTACGTTGTTATAATAACAATTCTCGAAACTAACCGTCTGAAATATCAACTAATTTATAACCAATAACGCCTGCCATATCCTTCCCTCCTTCCTTATAAAAAATATTTTTTCCACTTACCTTTTTTCTCGTCGCCAATGTAGTATCTCCAATAGCGCCGCCCCGACACTGGCTCGGCAATGCACACGAGCACCTGTCGCACGTCTACTCGCACCGGCGGTTCGCGTAATACTGACGTTGCAACATTGCTCATGAACACACGAGACAGTGTATAGTGTATACACTACAATCTGCATTTTGGACTTTGCTGTACGGAACAAGAATCTTTGTTTGGAAGATATTTGAGTCAAAGTTTTTGCCAAATTCATTTTAACTTTTCCCATACCATTGGCGTAAGTTTTTAAGCCGAGAAGTTCCTTGCCAACCATGTGATCTTCGGCCAACTATTTTCCCTTGAATTATGAGTTGCAGGTGTTATTCCTAATGCTACTGCTCCATCTGCATTAATGTTAGTGTTAACGCCTGCGCTCAAATGGATTAGCGCTTAGCGTCTAACGTCATTACATACATTTAACAGTAACATATTGGCCCCATCTGCGTAATGCCTTTATTATCGTGTTAATTTACGCGTTACGGCGCAGGTGGAGCCCGGGCATAAGGATGTAACCAAAGTGCTATCGCATCTGTCTGCATGAACGGAATAATCTGTGGCCAATATTTCAACGTGGTCTGTAGTGGTGCAACACCTGCGCGGAGCGGGTCTGAGTTATGGCGCCGTTTGTTCCCGCTGTCAGCCTCCCACACTTGACGGTTTTACTTGCGGATGATTGGTGGGCCCTTTGTTCACTTTTGTAAAGCCAATTGTAAAATTGAGGTTTGACGACTTATTCTCGGATGGCTTTACAGCGAGTGCTGCTGTAATCGAAAACACACGTAGAACTATTACGAAATAAACAACTCTTTCTTTTTTATCAACCGATAGACGTTCACTGCTGTACTAAGTAAGGTCTTTTGCATAAACTTCCACAGGCCTCCGATTTCATTTTCCAGGATAAAAGTAGCCTATGTCACTCTCCCGGTTCTCAACCATACCTATGCAAAAAATCACGTCAATCCGTTGCTTTGTCGGGGCGTGATTGAAGGACCAACCAACAAACAAACACACTTTCGCATTTATAATAGTAGTAATAATTTACGATTACGTTTACTTAATAAAACTCTAGTTTATTTAAGAATGTTTTCGTTAATTCTGTGTATTTCTTTATAAGAAGTATAACAACTAAAATAATTTACTCTCGAGATAAGCTATATCATGTTAATTTGATTCGTGATTGATAAAATTATGTGTTATAGATTTTGTAATACGATTCGATATAGCGTGCTTTAATCAATAGGATGATGATGTGAGATTGTTATCCATTAAAAACCTGTCATCAATAAAAAATGATAATTTTTTAAATGTAGGTCCGCGAGACGAAATTATTTTCCTAACACTTGGACAGTTACAATATAATCCGTATTTATGGTCAATAAATTACAAAAAAAGGTTTTCTTTTACGAAAGATAAACTGTTAATAAAAAGAACATAATAAATATTTCTCACGAAACCCGTTTTAAATCTTTATTAGTGCTTATTTGCTTTCCGATTTCTACATAATATTATTTTTAGTTTATAATAATAATATACAAATTTAAAATCCATTATAAATTATTGAACATCTGTAACTAAAAAAAAAACATGACCAATTACCCTGGTTCAGTGGTAGGTCTCGAATTCGATTCCCAGCGGAAGCAATTTGGGAATTTATATTTTTCGAGTTGTCTCTGGTCTGGTTTGGCACAGGTAAGGAGGTTTTAGCCGTGGCTAAATTAAAGTGCGCCTGATCGCTCCCACCTAGGCTCCTAACAGGCACACACACTTGCGCAATGTGCATGCATGTATACGACGTAACCACAAGTAAAGCGCCCGTAACTGCGTGAGATAAACGTACTATATTTTAGTGATGCAGACTTAAAATCCTGTCACCCGCGAAAAATAGTAGGTGTTGGCATTCGGCCCGAATATTCGGCGCTTTAGCCAAGAGCCTTGACGAATATTCGTTACTAGCTTTAACCCGCGGCTTCGCTCACGTTAAGTTCGATTTTTTAACCCCCTATTTAACCCACTTGGGGTTGAAATTTTCCAAAATCCTTTCTTAGCGGATGTCTACGTTCTAACAGCTACCTGTATGCCAAATTTCAGCTCGATCGGTCCAGTGGTTAGAGCTGTGCGTTGATAGATCAGTCAGTCAGTCAGTCAGTCAGTCAGTCACCTTTGCCTTTTATATATTTAGATTCTGTTTTCGGTCAAATCACTATTCGTGGCATCTCTAATAAATATCCCGATTCGGATTATTGAAGCATGGCGACCCCAGCTATAACCGACGCTACAAATAGCGAGTTAGTAATTAACGCACATCCAATATATCGTGATAACCCGCCATTCGTCGCGGCATTACCATACGTGAATTATTTCATTACACCATAAATAATTTAAAAATAATACCCCACAACACGCGACCCTGAGTTATAGGCCCCTGGAGATGTATTTACGATCAAAAACTGCCTGCCACTGGATTGTAAACTTTACTGTTTGAAACTAAAGTTGAATTCAGAAAAAGAACTTCGTTGGATTAGCCGGCGTAGAAAGTTTTTATTTTTTATTTTGTAAGTATATTTATTGTTTTTAAATTTGAAAGTTAGATTTGAGAATTAATATTAAAAACAAACGGAAAAATACTGAGGTCATTGAAAATTGCAAAACGTGTTTTGGGTATTAAAAATATAAAGTTGTTTAGTAAAATAAAATAATGTTAGGTATTCATGATTAATTATTATATTGTGATATTTAATACAAAAAAGGCTTTAACATTAATCGAATACCATTAATTAAAACAGTGGTATAAAGAGAATTTTAATAAAACATTAATTTTGTTTCATAAATGCAAATAATGGGAGGTCTTATTATAAAATAATCACCCAGCGTTTTTATGGAATTAAATTTTTTGTATTAATAAGACATTATTACTGAAATGCAAATTATAACAATATTCTTCGACAATATTATGAATATTAATTATTGCGTTAAAAATAAATTTATTAGACTTTTTACTGTTCGAGAAGTTTGCATAATTCCACCTTCCAGTTTAGCATTTTTTTTGTTTTGTATTATCATCATTCTTTACTTAAGACAATGAAGCCTAAAACAAATAATTAATGGTGATTCGCTTACTAGTTTGCCCGCTATTTTTAATTAAAAAAAATGTTTTTAAAAGAGCAACTGCTGAACGAATGAATTGTGACTTTTCATCAGAACCGAGCCCTCCAATTGAAGTTTTTTTTTTAAAATTTATTTTTAAATTTTGTGTGAGGAGTGGGCACCTTTATTCTTTGACTTTGACTGACTTTTTTTAAAGTTAGCCTACCTACAATGAGTTTTATTAATTTACCTAATCATAATTCAGGATCACTCAGCGGGCGATGGAGAGCGCTATGTTTAGAGTAGGTATTCCGAGATCCATAAGAGAACCAAAGTCATTGCTGTAGCTCAGCGAGTCGCGAATCTCAAGTGGAAGTGGGCGGGGCACATAGTCCGAAGAGCTGGTGGTCGATGGGGTTCCAAGGTGCTGGAGCCCGCACCGGGAAGCGCAGTGATGGCAGACCCCCCACTAGGTGGACAGACGACATCAAACGTGTCGCAGGGAGCCGCTGGATTCAGGCGGCGCAAGACCGATGCTAGTGGAAGTCAATTACAAGAGGTCTTTGTCCAGCAGTGGACGTCTATCACTCAACAAAGAGGAAGAAGACGAATCATAGAATTTCGGAAAATGAATGATAAAATCATGCAAAACAACAGTTATTACGGATAATGAGGTATAGAATTTAATTACATACATTACAATAACAACCAGAATTAACATGCCATCGCAGCCGCGATCTGAAGTCAAATAAGACTGCGCGCAACGAGGCGTAGATACGAGTATGAAATTTTGCAATTAGCCTAACTACGGACTGACGTTATTTTATTTGCATTCTAAAAACCACATTGTTCTCTCAAAACAGACATAATTTACGAAACAGGAAATTATTCACAAAAAAAATCTTAGTTTAAGGAAATACACTTTTTCGTATTTAAAACTGAAGAAGTAGGTAGTAGTGGTAGTATCCCATCAAACTTTTGCCTTTTTAGTCGATTTCCAAAAAGGAGGAGGTTATCGATTCGGCCGGCATATTTTTTTTCTATGTATGCCCACCGATTTCTGCGGGATTTCTGGACTGATTTCCTTAATTTTTTTTATCGTCAAAGGAAGCTTGCGAGATAGTTCCATTAAAGTTTTTTTTGGATTTTTTCTTTCACTGTGTAAAGCTTGTGTAAAGTCATATCAGGACCTATACTACCAACTTTCAAAACAGAATTATTACAATTTGGCTTTGAGATGTCATATACTGACAACTTTAATGTAACTATACTTTATGGATGACATTGTATAACATCCTCCTTCACCTTTTTACCACAGAACTGCAAGAAGTCGTGAGCGTTGGCATCCTTATGTGGTAGAAATCCAACCTACTCGAACGAAATGCTTTAATTCAACGTTTCTGATAAGAACTGCTAAGGTAGGGAACACTCTTGCAGGATCCGTGTTTCCTGCCACTTATTATTTGAGTACCTTCAAGGCAAGAGTGAATAGGCATCTTCTAAGCAAGTTTGCTCCAACCTAGACCTCATCAGTGCTATTCAGTATTGATTGTCGTCATGCGCAAGCCTATTTCGAATTAAAAAAAAAACATCAAAAAAATTTGAAATAATACTACTTTAAGCGTTGTTCTTGCTAGTACAGTCCCTGTATCAATCAAAACGTATTATAATATCCTACTCTATGTACAAACTCTGTTCTGTACTGTAACTCTGTACCAGTGCCGGCTTTACCTATACTGCAGGGTGTGCAAAGCACATGGACGCAGGGTTGTAGAGGGCGCCGCGCCGAGCCGCGCTTGCTTGCTTCCCGACATCATTTAAAATTGCACCATTTTTTGCACCTAATATAACTGTAAGTCAAACGGTATTCTTGTATTGTAAGTATTCCATTTTGGCCGCGCGTCTACTAGAGGGCGCCAAGATATTGATTGCATTCGGGCCCTACATGGGCTAGAGCCGCCTCTGCTCTCTACTGTACTAAAACTCTGTACTGTAGCTACAAGCTCTGTACGCGAGCTGCTCTACGCCGAAACGAAGGTTTTATTGGTGGAGGCTCCATTAGAATGCAGCGCGGCGGTTATTTAATAAAGTACAATTATGAATCGTAAAGCCGTTCTCGTTGTTGCCTTTATGAGTGCTGGCTTGTTATCGCCTTCATCTTGATTTATGTGACACGCACTCGATGAATGAATGAATCGCTGATGACTTTGGATACGGTACTTTAATTGGAGCTTAGTTTTTCTCTTGATTTTACTTTAGAACTTGACATTTGGCAAGATTAAGTTTACTGTAGGCACATTGTATTAACTGAGAATTGAATCGGGGGTAGTCAATATTAAAGAATGTTCGTCTCTTTTTTTTCTAAATTGGAACAGAAAATTTCTTGTTTAATCAACATAACTACAAAATAGAAAACAATTGCATATCCGGGCCTACTTTAAAGAAATTACTATAATAAGGTTTATATAAACCTTTAGTTTAGTTTAGATGTCATATGACATCTCAAACAAAATTGAAATAATACTGCTTTAAGTGTTGGGTTGTATAGACCCTGATATAGGCCACCTATTCACCATCATGCTGCAGAAATCTGCAGCGCTATTTTTCAGTGAAAGACTTGCATGAGTACAATCACAAAACAAGATAAGTAAATTACTTAGTCTCCACAGTAAAAAAAATTTAATATCCACGCGGATTAAGTTGCGACCATGTTTGATTCATCTTCCTACCAATATTATAAATGTGAAAGTTATGAGGATGCATGGATGGATGGATGGATAATTGTTATTTCTAAATCGGTTCATTCGTTGTAGCATGCTATAACGAATGAACGTGCGAGAGCTGCATAGTCACTCTAGTGACTCATTAAATGAGAATAAAAAAATGTATGGTTAATAATGCCACATCCCCGTACACTCATCAGTCGGTGTACTGTTCGGCGGGAAGGCCGACGTCATCGCCGGCTCGCGATGGCGCGATAAATGGCTACCGTCTGCCTTTCAACGATGCGGACTGAATTAGTGGGCTGTACTACACGAGTTCAACGTTACGACCATTTTACTCTGATCTGATTTAAATATATAGATAGAAAATTCTTTTTTGCTACACACAAGAAATGATGTTTACAATTGAATCTAATAAATAATAATTCGTGTAGGTAGGTATAATAGATGCGCAAAGGCTGTCACATCTCATCTATGGTCTCATCAAAATAATCTCACTAAGGTATAAATTGCATAAAAAGTACATACTAAATATACACAAAAAATAAAACACATTATGTACTAACTGATTCTCGCGACTTCGTCCGCGTGGAAAAAGTTTAGGGTGACTTGCAACTATCCGCGAGAAGTTATGTCCTCTGTCTTCTATAATATTTAGTAGATTTTCATCAAAATTGGACAAAATATATCTATTAGAACACAATTTATAATAAAGAAAGAATTATTAAATTCGGTTTAGATTTGACAAAGTTGTAGAGAAAAATCAGCAAAAACTTTCGTCCTCTATTCCGGATAAACCCTATTGTTCATCAGGATAAAAAGTAGGCTGTATGACCCGGAGTATCAACTACCACTATAGCAAATTTCATTCAGATCCGTTCAGTAGTTTTCGCGTGACACAGACAGACAAACAAAAAAAGCTGATTAGAGTGAAATATATAGGTTTTTCCTTGTACATCGTTGACTTCCGCAAAGTAACGCATGCTGCTGTCCAACGTTGATTCACGAGTCAATATAAAGCAATTGCCACGTCCTACTTCGTCAACAGTAATAGAGCGATAATGTATATTAATGCACGTATTGTTTTTGACACTACGAAATTGACATTGCCAAAGTTCAATTGGCTTGTCAAGGTTAATAGAGACATGGACGAACGGACGGATATGTCAATGAGCGGCGTGAACATTAATTGACGTTGTATTATTGAGATATTTCTTTTTAAAGTTTCAGTAGAGACTAGCTAAGTAGGTATATGCGGAAGATTTGCTAGGATTTTTATAACAATTTAGTTTTTGTATTTAGTTTTTAAAATCCCGCGGGATTTTTTTGATTTTACGGGATAAAAAGTAGTCTATGTCACTCTCCAGGTCCTCAACTATACCTATGCTAACTAATATGCAAAAACTCACGTCGATCCGTAGCTCTGTTGCAGCATTATTGAAGGAAAAACCAACAAACAAACACACTTTCGCATTTATATATTAGTAGAATAGGATAGCATAGAAAGTAGGATTGGTATGAAAAACTCACTCTGGAATGTGGTTAATGACATCATTAATCGTCATAAGTATATAACCATCCAAAGAGTTTGGTGTCATGAACAATAGGTACCAATCAGTACCAATGATAAAAATAGCAGTCTCGTCAATGCTACGACGACCTTTGACTGTCATAAGTACAAATATGAAGAAACGTAAACTGTCATACTTTTGTCATTAAAGAAGAATGCTAAGTTATTCCGGCTCTTAACACTTCAATTATTATCGAGCCAGAACAAAAAGGGGACAACGGCATCCATCAATGTTACATTCCAACTCGGCAGAACTTGCAAAATTAATACTGTCTAAATCCTAATCAACTGTACCCATAGAGCAGAATTCCCATGGTAATATTGAAATTCATTATTGTATTAGAAAAATAACCTTGATATCTGAAATCTCTGTATCTATGACTCTATGTAACACTCTTTTTGCCCGGACAGTTCCGATTTCGCAAACTCTGCGCACTTCGCCCGTAACACAATATAAATAAACAAGGCGATAAAATATTATTGTCAGTATTTTTTATTGCCTGCGATTTATCTGGAATGGGCCAATCGCCATAATTCACTCCGCGAGTGTCGGCAATTACTGAGAATATTATAATAATTATGATAAATTATAAATAATTAATCGTGTTGTTCTCCTACGCGGTAATTTAAATTTTTAAATGGATATTCAATGATTATAGGCTTATTTATGTTGATTTTAATGATAACCAACAGTACCAGGAACCTTATCAAAAATCGTCTTGGTGTTATGGCGCTACGTGTAGGTGTGTTTCTTCTAGTCTGGAGAAGCGACGGGCGGCGCGTATTATTATCATACAGATTTTTTCTGGTTTTGCGGATTATTAACCAGAAAAAAAAAATGGATTGAAGAACATTATTACTTTTAATTCTTTTAAGTTCTTTAAAGACAAGAGATTCTGTTGTCTTTCTGAGCGCATTTTTTTACTCTAGAAGCCTATCCATATACATCGATGCTCCTAACACTCCTATAAAGTATTATATTCAGTACAAAATAATAGGCGTTGACGTGACCAACAGTGCAGGAACATGACACGTGTCACTGGCTGCAGACAGCTAGATGTGTCAATCGATGTCATTGTGACGTGACAATCTGTTTCGGCTTTACGTGCCAACTGGATAATGTTCCCGCTTTCCGGGCAATAAAAATTTTTTAGTAATTTTGATATTTAGTCCTTCGTATTTTCTGTTAAAAATAAAATATAGGTATATGTACGTGAAAGAATTATTTTTATACGTCAAGTAGTTTGGAATTTTAAAATGAGCGCTGGAGAATAAAGCATAGACATTATTCGCCAGCGGTTTTATTGACTGTGACGTCATTTATGTCAATAGATCATAGATCATAGTCAAACTGACATCAACTTGTGGTGAGTTAGCGGACTCGATATTTAGGAGAATTTTAAATGTTCGGAAAAATTCAACGCGTTTTTTTATTTTTTTGGCGATGTTACTTTATAACTCCGTCAAATCTGAACCGATTTCAATAATTATTTTTTTATTTGAAAATACGTATCGTCAGGTTGGTCCCATTTTGTTTCAGTGGTTGAGCTGTAAAAAGGTAACAGACAGACAGACATTATTATGTTAGCATTTAATGTAAGTATAGATTATTTATTATTATTTATGAACCAATGTCTATTAATAAGTATTATAGCTAAGTCGTAAATTTTATCTCTATCTTGCCACTGACACCGAAACACAGTTCGTAAAATTGGGGTCATAATATTATTTATTACATATTATTATTCAGTTGCTTTGATTTATAGCAGCTCCTGAGAGATTCAGAAAAAATATTATGATCAAATACTGAACTTCTATATAAATATTCGTGTTGATTCTGCATAAATAAATAATCCTATTAATATTATAAATACGAAAGTTTGTATTTATAGATGAATGGATGGCTTGAACCGATTTGATGGTAAATGACGATGCAGCCTAAGATGGTATGCGCTTGCCTAGAAGATGCCTATTCGCTCTTGATTTAAAGACACCCACATTATAGTTAGTTGGAAAAACGGAAGCCGGAAGTGCATTCCAAATTTTTGCAGTGCGTATTAGGAACGAGGTTAGTTATAGTGTTTAACCGGCGAACAAATCAAGTGACTGACCAAGTTTGGCCGAATTCACACATCGCAATAATATTATTCCGAGCTATTTGTTTTAACTTTGTAAACTGCAACCAACACGGCGCTCGCGCAACCATTTTTTTCTTTTTATTAAACATAGATACCATCACGACGTCTTGATTACGCCGTCCATAAAACAATTTACAACTTAATTATAGACAATATATTATTTTTATAGTGGATAATTATTATGCACAGTGAATAATGCGCCAGCGAGAGATACAGCTATCTCGGGGCTCCAAAGGATTTCTTATTCACACGCAATCTTTACTGGACTCAGTCGCTAGTTATTCTCTACGGATTTGTCTAGCAGAAGTAGGTCTAAGCTTTAGCAAGGAAGGCAGTAACGTACCTATCTACTTGCTCATTGATTTACGATATTTTTGACGACTCACTGGCGCAGTGGTGAGCGCTGTGGCCTTATAACTGGGAGGTCTCGGGCTCGATTTCCCACGGGGGCAATTTGGGAATTTATAATTTTTGAATTGTCTCTTGTCTGGTCTGGGGGCCTTTCGCCGTGGCTAGTTACCACCCTACCGTCAAAGACGTGCCGCCAAGCGAATTCGCGTTCCGGCACGATTAGATAGCGTTTAGAAACCGATTAGTGGTATGGGTTGAATCAGGTTGAATGTACACTGTCATACGCCTTCTTCCATTACTTCCAATACAGTTTCTTAAGTTATATAGCCCATAACATCCTCGTCCGTAAAATCGCTGACAAGTGAAGCCGTAACTTAGTCCTTCCCCTAGTAGAAACGATTATTTTCTTAAAAAAATTATACAGTATAATTTTAATTTTATCTACTTCTTAATGATAATTAATTGGGTATCATAATAATAGTCAAAGCGCCTGACTTTTACCCCCATTATCTCTTACATCTTGACAGGTGAAACGCATTGTTTAATGGGTAGGCGCTATAATTGTTATACTTAATGTTGTTATTATTATACTTAATTGCTCGTCTATCTGTTCAACAAATTTTAGGGTTCGTTAGAAAGTTATGCAAATGATTATTAGAAGGTTTTGAATTTTTTTTTGTTTTTAACTTTAAACTTTCGTTTTTCTCCATCCGTTTCTGTCATCTGTCAGCTTCTCTCAATTGATGTGCTAATAGTCTACAGAAGGTTCTTTACCTCCACGTACAGAGGGTACGCGGCTCACGGTTGTGTGTGTGTCGTATCTGTGTAAATGTAAGCGAGAGCTCGTGCCTGACCACTCCCATTTACGCTCCTAACAGACACGCACACTTACGCTATGTACACGACGTAACCACAAGTAAAGCGCCCGTAACTTCATGAGATAATCGTACTATACAATATGTCAAAGCTTTGCCCACTGATTCATTGACTGTCACATAATAATATACTGCTTTACTGAAAACAAGTCTGCGGAACCCGCTATGAGTCAACCAGACTTCCTTAGATATACAACAAGGGCACGTCGTAATAGTTAGCTTTAACACGCTTTCTGTGTGTAATTAATTTTTTAAACGTATAATTAGCGCGTTAGACGGAATTATGATTATGGATGGTGATTGCCGAAATGAGTTACGTCAAAGAAAATCATGACCCCTTCTAAAGGAGGAAGACGCTTTATGCAATGTTCCTTTTTAATATCTACCGAACCACTGGGTCAATAAAAATCTTCAAAAGAAATGAAAAAAATCTACCCGGTAGAAAATGACATCAGTTTTTACAAAAGACGATCTCAAGTTTTTTTCAGTAAAAAATTTGCATTTTGCATTGAAGTATACATGACATGAGGGTTTTTTTTCTTTATATCACACTAACACACTAATATTATAAAGGTGATTTTTGTATGTATGTGTGTACGTTTGTTACTCCTTTAAGCCATAACGAATAAACCGATTTGGCTGAAATTTGGAATGGCGATAGCTCTTACCCATATCATTTTATGCCAATTTTGTGGAAAATTCAATAATTCTTTCGAGAATCGAAAGCGACGTATCTACGTTAATTAGATGATGCCCGGGACTTCATCTGAAGTCCTGGGCATCATTTAATAAAATCTATAGAAAGCATATTTCAATGAAAATATAAGAGACCTAGATTGATAATGATGCGATGGATTAGTGGACTGATGGCTGATTATTTCTATCAGCGTGTGTGTTAAACTTCCTCAGTGCTTTCCGAACCAGATGAAAGCGTTATTATGTCAACTCCTAAGCGTGTAACTCGTTGGGATTACGTGGTAGTTAATTTGCATTAAATTGAAATTAAAATTAGGTTTTTATCACTTTGTTTTAGCGCAGCAAGGTGATTTTGTTTGTATAAAATTATTTAATTAGGAATGGATTTTTCATGGTTGTTATGAAACTTTTTCAATTAACTTATTTTTATTAGTTTCATGGCGATAGACTAGCATTTAGCGTCTGGAGCTTGATCTCTGACTCTGACTTTTTAAAATTACGTTACGTTTTAAGCAATTCAATATCTTTTTTTTCGTTTTGCCACCATAATACAGGGGTGGTTTAAAAAGACAAAAAATAAAGGAACCCAAAAAAACAGTTCAAAAGTTTAAGCTGAAAATTAAAAAAAAAAAAAAGAAAATTTTTGATTTTATTTGATTTTTTAAATTTTCGGCTGTTTTTCAGTAAACTATAATTTTAGCATATTTTAGTGAGTGAACGCGGCGCCTTTGAGAGTGGGGCTAAAATGAATATGTAGCACGCAAAGTAGCAGGATGTGAGCTGACGCGCTGCACTATATATAATATTTTAACCGACTTAATATGGCAGGCGTCATGTTTTTCCGGCGCGCGCAGACACAGACCTCCCGCCCTCCGCCAGACGTGCCTTCGCATAAATCAACACACAATGGCGAAATAAAAAACTGGGTTAGGCCAGCCTGTAAGCGACAGACAAATCGTGCGGGTTCTGTAGGATTTATTCTTCTACTACATTAAATTTATTTAATTTAAATAAAATAAAACTAATAGGTACCCTAATTGTATCAACAGACTGATTGTTTTCATCAAGTGCTGACCGACTGATTACAAAAAAATAACTTTTAAAACTACGTAAGATGACGCTGAAGCCTATTAGCTTGTATGTTATCTAAATATGTATGTAATAATCTAAATCTATAAACCAGGTTAAAGAATTTTATTTTCTCAAAGAATTACAAATTCACTTACAGAGAAAACAATAAAAGTAAAACATTTACATATTTCAGCAGTCAGATGTGTATACAATAGTAATAATTTTACGAGTATTGTACGTTTAATTCTAAGTTTACCCACAAATTTATCATAACTCCGCTCCGGTTGAAGAATGCGAATTCGTTGCCACAGTGTAGTCTATAACAGTAAGTTAGTATATGATTATTAAATAAGATTATTTGAGTAAGTTTATATCATGGAGTACATGTTTTTTTAGTTTGTGTTTGAATGTGTTAAACGAAGTCGCATTCTTCACCTCCTTGGGTAGTTTATTATACACTTGCACTCCTACAAACTTGATATTCCTTCTTCCTTGGGAAGTGCGTGTATGTGGCAGTAAAATGTGATCTCCTCTACGACTGCTTCGACTTTGTACCTGATGAATTTTAGTAAAAGTTATATGTGTGTGAATGGATTTGTTGAGAATTTTTCTTATTAATATGCAAGTGTAGTATGTATGGAGCTGTTTGATATTCATGAGTTTTGTGTCTGTGTATAATTTAACTGTAGGTGTTAGGTAGTCATAATTAAATAACATTTTTATTATTTTGTTTTGTGCTATTTGTAGTTCCTTTAGGTTAGTTTTTAATGTTTTTAATCAAATTATATATCCTTACTAATAGGTATTATAAATGCAAAACTATGTTTTTTTGTTGGTTTGTCCTTCAATAATGCTGCAACAGAGCAACGAAGGCGTAAGCTAGTACATCGTATACCTATACATTTGGCTGATACGTAATTATGGAGAACACAACAGCAAGAACTCGGTAACAATTTCTTGCGAGCGAGCCTCAAGTCATCATTGAATCAGTTCGGGAACAGCCGAATCATTTACAATTCCGATGGGTGGAACGCTGAAACACTTCTAAACACTCGCCGCGCTCCAAAAGGAATGGCGAAATTTACGACGCGCGGCAAATCTGTATTCTTTGTGAGTGCCTCTGATATACAAATCTAGATACACACCTGCTATTGGCATGTGTTCGGAACCACAATTTGAGAGAAACACTTATGTATGAACTAAATTTAAATTTTATGAATACTGGTATTTTAATTCTATTTTTAGCAAACTTTTTAGTAATTCGGCTGTTAAAGTATATAGATTTGTTAGTGAGTCTCTCAAATTGGTATAGATATATAAGTAGTTGGTTTTGTATTTAATTGTAATATTTTGTGTGTACCGATGGGGCTGATATAATGCTCATTTTTAAAAGTCCCAAGTTTCAAAGGGCTCTTCTATTTTAGGGCTTTGAAAAATTTAATTTAGCCCTTAGGTGTTGAATTTTCAAAAATCCTTTCTTAACAGATGCAAACGTCATAATAGCTATCTGTGTTGACGTAGGCTTCCGCTAACAAAGGATTTTTGAAAATTAAATCCCTAAAGGGGCAAAATAGAGATCTTAAACTTAAAGTGAGCGAAGCCGCGGTAAAAAGCTAGTTTTCTTATATTTGCTTCGGCACTTCCACGCCAGAACAGTGGCACTGCACAACGTAATAGATAACTGAGTGAGTAGTTGTGCGATGGCACATAAGAAATTAAATAAAACTTGTAAAATACAGAACTTAGGCCTATATTGCAATTAATTAATATTATGAAAATTGTTCGAGAGTTATAGTTTCGTAAATTATGTGTGTGATTGTGAACCTCGTCATCCCGCGCGGCTGCCACCCGGCCCCGATCGTTTGCGCGGTCGGCGGCGAATTCAAATAAGCGCGCCGACAAGTAGTGTGTATCTAGGTTAGGCTTGGTATATCAGCGGGCGCGGCAAATCTGTATTCTTTTGAGTGGGCAATAAAATTAAAATGCGTACGCGCTGGAGCGGGCAGCCCATATGCAGTAAACTGGACGATGCAATGGCGCGATGATTCCATTATTGTTTCAACTTTTAGGGTTCCGTGGCTGGTTGACAATTATATTATCTATCGGCTATATAACGGGAAGTGTTCTGAAGAGTTGTTTGATCTTATTCCGTCCTCTAACTTCCACAACCGCACCGCACGCCACCGAACGCAATTTCACCCTCACCACCTGGGTGCCTGGAGCACTTCGACTATCCGTTGCTCCAGATCTTTTTTTCCACGTACTAACAAATTGTGGAATCATCTCCCTTCGAGAGTGTTCCCACTTAATTACAATATGGGGTTATTCAAGGGGCGCCAATAAGTTCCTGTAAAGCTGGCAACGCATTGGTGGTGCCTCTGGTACTACAAGTGTTCATGGATGGCGGTAATCACTTTACATCAGGTGACCCGCCAGCTCGTTTGGCCGCTCATATAAAAAAAAATTATCATACTGAACGAATATTGGGCAATGGTCGTTGGGCTTCAATGGCCAACGAACGGTTAAAGGTGCATACTGAAAGGTCTACGGTTCGATTAATGAGCAGACATGAGTCCCGGAAGTTCAACATATTATTTTATTGCGTTCATCAGGTACTATGTTCCTACCTGTACCCATAAGTACAGTACCTGTTGCCCAGTCGGTGAGATGCTAAGTGGCTGCGCTGTTAGCTGTTAGTATGAGTTTAAACATCTAGAATTCATTGATAGACGACTGAATTATGACTAAACTAGCTTTTGCCCGAATTAAGTTCGATTTTCGAACCCTTATTTGACACCCTTAGGGATTGAATTTTCAAAAATCCTTTCTTATCTACCTACATCATAGGAGCTATCTGTATGCCAATTCAGCCTGATCCGTCCAGTGATTTGAGCTATGCGTTGATAGATCAGTCAGTCAGGCAGTCAGTCACCTTTTCGTTTAATATATTTAGAAAGAAATACCGTCAAAGACGTGCCGCCAATTAATTTAGAGTATAGCGCTCTGACATAATTGTATCACCACTTACTATCACGGGAGACCTTGTCATGTTGTTATGAATAAAAAAAAATGTTTTCATACTGCAACACAATTGATTAATAAAATTTACATATTCAAATTCATAATTAATATTTGTTTCATGTAGACATCCCGTGCCTCTTAATATGACAAGTTAAGATATTACCATCGGTTAGGAAAGCAATCTGTTGCTGAGAAGAGCCAGCCAGAGCAGATTGCTCTCAATTGTCGTTTAAAACTTTATTGAGTAACTGTTCACAAAGGTTCCGCTAGACAAGCGACATGAACAGGCTTTACTACGTAATCTGAACCTCAAAACAAGTGAATCTAGATCGATTTGACTCTAGCTTTAATTTCGATACTCGAAAACTATCAGCGTTATCGTGAAGTGTTAGCTTGTACTAAGCTGGATCCTGTTTAATATGGCGGGGCGCTAATTACAGTCGTTAACACTTGCGGCTGATTAATCTACCCGTACGTGTTGATAGCTAGTTGAGATGCGTGTAAAAACTGGTACTTAGGTAGTACAAGTTACTCGGGCCGCCATCGCTAGATCTAAGTAAATAAGATAACTATTTACAGTAGTAGATACGGTGTCTTTACGATAACATTGCAGTTATAAGCTGAATACTTTGGTGGAACCTCCCTGGCGCAGGGTGAGTCTTATAATTGGGAGGTCTCGGGTTCGATTCCCGGCGGGGACAATTTGGAAATTTTAACTTCTGAATTGTCTTTGGTCTGGTCTGGTGGGAGGCTTTGCCACTCTACCGTCAAAGACATGCCGCCAAGCGATTAAACGCTCCGGCACGATCTCGTCCCTTGGAAATATGATGTAATTTTTGCCTGTTTTTTTTCGGATACCTAAAACTTGATCTACTGCTGTAAAAATCAAATCCGCATCTGAAGATTTACTATTACACGCGCTCTTAAGCAAATTCAAATTCATTTATTCATTGTATAAACTGATTAAGTATCAGTCGCACATACATAACTCCTAAAAGTTAGACGTCTCCGAACCCCGGACGTCTCGAAATGAAGGCCAAAGTTACCACTGAGCTATCATCGCTTAGGTTCAGTCAATAGCAACCGTGCTGATCGCATTCCAGTGATAGCGACTAGCGGGTTTCGTAATACAGAAGCCGGTTGTCACATCAAAGCGGTCAGCCGTCAGCGCGTCACGTCACGGTGACACGCCGTGATAAATAGCGCGGTGATTGTCCGCGCCGAGAGTTGTCACGCTACGCTTTGCGACCACCGAGATTTATGTCACGTCATGTGCGTCGATATCACTTTAATTTTACGTGACATTGCGCCCCTAGTGCTAGTTGTAGTGACAATGGAGCATAGAAGTACTAGGCTTTGCATTCAGCTGCCTATAAGATAGTGTAACAATGTTAACTCTGTGTTTTTTTACCATCTTCCAAAAAGGAGGAGGTATCTTTTTTTTTTGAAAAGATCAACTGCGAAGTTTTTCTGTTTAGACATGCTCAGGAGTTAGGAAATTGGCGGTGCCATATCCCCGCAACTCGGAAAGTACTTAAAACCGTTGATTCAGCATCTCCAGTAATGTCAGATTGCCTTCTTGAGAATATGGGAATAGAGAGAGTACCTATCTGTGTTTGCACACTACAATACTACTTTGTTCACTATTCCTGCGTATTTCCTGCGTAGTTGTCTAGTCTTTGTAGTAATTAATCGCTAGGACCAAAATTAGGTCGGTTGACATTATTGTGATGCTCGCGGTTTCCCTTATGTGGATTTAGTTAAAATCCCGCGGGAATTCTTTGATTTTCCGGGGTATCCAATATAAAGTCATCAAAATTACACCCGTTAATTCCATAATAGTGTCAATATTAAACCCACCTTTCCTAATTTCCATCCGGTCTCTCATTATCGCCCGGGTTGACACATCAAAGCAGTCAGCTGTCAACGGGACATGCTATAGTGACGCTCGCTACATGACACTGATTTATCGAGTGATGAGAGATAGATGTGCTACGTTTGCATCGATACAAAAATTTCATCGACCTTTTTGAAAATTGGTAGTGACTAGCTTTTGCCCGCGACTTCGAGTAATTTAAATTTACTAATATACCTACATTTAAATGCAAAATACGTTTATTTGTCCTTCAATCACGCAGTAACGGAGCAGCAGATTGATTGGAGGCTTAGTGAGTAAATGATATATAGACTACTCTGTAAACTGGGGAAACAAAGGACTTCCGCAGGATAAAAACGTAGACGAAATCTTAAGCAAAAGCTAGTAGGTGCTCTATAAAAATGGACTATATTATATTTTTCCATATCCAAAATATGCCTAATATATTACTAGTGGTTCGCCCCGAACTGAGACCTCGCGATATCCCATAATTCCCAAAAGTTTTAATTATATATTGTAATAATTAACTTTTAACATTAGACGCAATAAAAAAAATAATAGTTGACACAAAACTGTTTTACTGACACAGCGCCATCTATTAGCATTATTGTGAAGCTATTAGCATTAAAAATTAAATAATTTCGTTTCTTTATAAAATTTATCTAATTTTAGTATTTGTTGTTCAAGTACAGGATATAACTGAATTTTCAACCAAGTTTCACGTTCTAATATTCAGTAATTCTTGACATATGGCTCAAATTAAAATCTCCACTTTGAAAGCCCTCCATTTCGTCAATTTTAAGGGAAAAATTAAAAAAAAATATTTTTGTACTCTGATCAAAGTCGTCTTTAAAAAGATATATTGCAAGTCTATGTAACGCAACAAACAAAATTTTACTTCAAACACGCTTCTATCAGAGCCCCCTGAAATAAAGCTTTTTATATTTTTTTATACAATGTTCGGCTGAAGGCCATCAGTTTACATATTATATTTAAATTTGAAGTAATTACGTTCAGTAATTCAGAAGTTATAGGGCTCTGACAGACATTTGGACGTACACACTTCTCTGTCCAGTACAGACAAGCGCCCTAGTTGACTCAGAGAACTCGCTTCGCTCGTTCAATAAGCTAAATTAAATATGTGGCAGTGCATAAATTATGACCAATATTTTTTTACGCAAACAATAATAGCGAACCTAAAATATAAGCCTTTTCCTTCCAAAGAATATTGTACAAAAAAATTACAACAATATCGACAGAAAACCTCCCTTCACTACGCCCCGAACATAAATTACTTCAAAAGTGATTTACTCGCCATACAAATCGCTGCTCCCGCTGCCCCGTCTCCGCCTGACTGACAGGTGTGAGTGATGGCGCTAGACGTATGTCGACTGACAACAAGACTGACAATCACGCGCGCAACAGCCCCGTCTCTTTGATGCTAATCGTTTTTGTTTTTGTTACGTTTAGCCCGAACATTAGTGTAAAAATAGATTAAAGGTAAGACTTCCAAGGGAGATTGTTTACACTTTGCGTTACTGTGTACACTTATGATTCATTTGAGAAGGTTTCTTTGTATTTTTGTTGTTCTACACAATTGTAAAAACTGAAAAGTAAAAAGAAAACATTAAAATCTATTTTTATTTCTTTTCGAAACATAACTTAACTTATGCTGCAAACATACACTAAATTAAGTGATAGATATAATATGGCATTGTTATCAAACCATCTTTAAAATAATCTGCCAAATAAATTGGTTGAAGTAACTGTAGTATTATCCACTCTATTTAAATTAAAAGAGAGTGTACTTCAATAGTCGAATGTAAAATTACTACCGTTTACCCGCGGCTTCGTTCACATTAAGTTCGATTTTTCAAACCACTATTTTACCCCCTTAGAGGTTAAATTTTCAAAAATCCTTTCTTAACAGATGCCCATGCCATAAAACCAATATCATAATAGGTCTTTTAGCCTAATCCGTCCAGTAATTTGAGCTGTGCGTTGATATATCAGTCAATCAGTCACCTTTCCCTTTATATATTTAAAAGATATAAAACAGGAGAAAGAAAAATAGAATACTTTATTCTTTAGGTATTACACTCGCGTTTTTACTTTCAATAGAGATACAAACCATCTCATTAACTTCAACGATAAATCGAAAAAAAATGACCACTAACTATTACATATATAGTTTCATAAGTCTTATAAAGTCTTAAATTGCGTAAAATTCATGCATCTAAATCATGCGAATCGTTCGTCTCAGTCGGCTTCTTTTTTACCGATCCCGACTGCGCGTCACGTACAGGCCTCGCAAAATAAAACACGCGCGGAGTGGCAACCACAAATCACATTTTTTAATCGAGCTCACGTCTCTGATCACCTGCAAACTGTATTTTACCATCTTAAATCGACTTGGACGTTAACAAAATAGAGCTTAGTTTCGCATAGCTAATTGCCAAAACAAAGTTGTCACATTACGGTGTGCAGTCACGTCGTGCCGTGCGGAATGTTATCGACATCCGCCAAACTATCGACGCTGGCACAACACTAATTGCTCTTTTTGCCCGACCATTATTCACACAATGATTTACGTAACCGTCTCTCAAAGCGTAATAGTATCGTTAATGATTTAAATGACTTTTACGGCCGATCCGATGACTTAGATTGATTGCAGTATGTTAATGTCGTTATAAAGGTCTGTATGTCTCTCCATTTATACGATTTTGTATCGTTATTTAGGAAGATTAACAGCTTCTTTTTATAATACGTATTATGCTTTAAATGCCAGCTTGATTCATTGTCTAGCATAAAATAAGACGTTTGGCATTAAATTGTAAATTGGTTGAACCAAGGTCGTGCCTTTAATTATTTAGCAATTATTGATGCCCATTTTTATTTCGATGATTGATTTTAATCTTATTCACATTTTTTAAATTTTATTTAGTGTTTAAATTTTCTTTACTGCGTTTTATTTTACCTTTTATTTTACTATTCAATTCCAAGTATAATACTCAACCGTAATTTTAGATAAAACAATACGGGCAATAATTGGAATATTATTTATTCAGTAGAACATTAAATTACATGCAATCTAAAATTACCCTTCGAAATAAAGTTGTATAAGTAAGTTTCAAATAGGTACTTTTTATTTCCATTATGGTTACATTAGTATTCAACATTAACATATTTTACTGCAAAACTACACATTAAATGACACTGCAGATACAATATAATAAACTTAACATAAATATGTCGACGCATTTTATGCCTTAATTTTATTGCCCTAGTGTTGTTTTCGAATTTATTAAAACTGTTCAATAAAATATCGATAAGCGTTTCATTTAAATGTCACGATAATAAAATATATAATAACATTGCTTATTTTAAATGCACAGTCGTTAAAATGGTCCAGAATTCGATATAATTTTAATATTCGTGTATTTAAGGTTCCGTATGATAAGATTGAAATAGTCGTGTCTTTTTTTGTAGCCAGTCTTTTTATTGGTCAAATATACATTTATATAATATTTTTTTTTGAATAGCTTATTACTCAAATAAACTTTTATAAAGTGCTTTTGAATTGACTAGTGAATCTTCCACTGTTACGGAATGCTGTTTCAACGGAGAAAAATCACCAAGAAACTAGTCGACTCCTATTTTAAATGAATAAATAGCAATAATATTATTATGCCCTTGTATTTTGTACTATGTTCTTGCCCTCTCGTGAATTGCTAGAGAGTTATGTCCACGTTTTTTTATTATTAATATAATCTTCAATTGTATAATATGCTTTTTTATGAACTTATACTATACTTGTTTATATTAGGAAAAATATATTGAACTTCAAGTGATCTTAAAACTCCAAGTTAATGATTTTATTTATCAATTATGCGGAATCTATCGTGCGTAAATCGAACTCTAACTTTGTTAGTTTTTAAAAAGAATAAAATATAAGAGGCAGTCCATTATTATTAATTTTCCTTATTATTGCTTCTGTTATCTAGAATCCATTCATTAGTTATCAGAAGCAATCTGCAAAATTAATTCCGATATTTTGTTGATTAAATGTTTATTGCAAAACAACTTTCTGACTCACGATTATTTATAAGTAGGATTAACCACGAGTACAATAACATTAATAGATAATATTATATATTGAAATGAAATTTAGTTTAGTTACTTAGAAGAGTTATTTGTAAAATAGACGTCTGTTTATAAAAGTATTAGGAATCCCGATTTAAATTAAATTAAACTACTTATTATAATATTAAACTATTATAATATTAAGCTATTGCATAGCTTTTATCGCGGGCCTTGAGCGTGGAGACCGAATCCAAAAATTCCGTAACGAAAATAACCTGACACGGGACTCCTCTCACCGCTAGATGACGTTGATAAAAAATGCTATGCAATAGCTTTACCGTGGCAGTCCCCGATTGCCACACGTCTTTTTATTTACTTATGACTAATTATTATTTATTAAATTGATCATCGCCAGTTAACGTTTAACGTTAACGTACCTAACGCAAGACATGCGTAGTTTGCAGAATTCCATGACACACAAGGAATAACAAACTTTGGTATGATTACAAAATTTGAACTGTAATTATTTATCTCATTATTTTTTATCTAGCATTCAATTATTTATAAAACATAATTATTCTACTCCACATGTTTGACAAAAAGTCAATAAATCCACTTGGGCAGCAACGTCATTAGTGCGGGCGCAGGTAGCGATGCATCGATATCGATGAAACGAGTTGCTTTTATCTAAATTACACAAGAAATAAGGAACAACACGGCACATTTGTCAACTCAGGCTCGAGATAAGGTTCTGAAGGGCTCAATTAAAAATTTATTTCACGATACCAATAGCGGCTCTGTAATTAAGTTATCTCGAATGCATAGATTATAATATCTGGTATCGATAAATGTAACACAAGTCATTTCACAACCCTATTCAAATGTAACCCTTATTTTTATATGTATAGAGTTTATTTTGTATTGTAACATTTGCAGTTATGTTACAAGTTGTAACAAGTAACGGGGAGGTAAAGTTACGACGTGTGGATATCGTATGACGGGTTAGGAAGCGATTTTCATTTGTAATTAGCGGCTTGTCGCGATAAAAGGGGATATTTTAATGTATTCACTGGGCTGGCTTCTTGTTTTAATATTAAGTGCCCGATAAATGTATGAGAATGGGTTTGACCCCATATTTTAATATTATATGTTATAGTTTAAACTTTAAACAGTTGGATTTATGCATATTTGAACTCCCTTCATTGCGTAATCTTAGGTATCTCTCTACAATGTGTAGTCAGCTAATTACTAATCAGGCCTCAAAAGAACCCATCACTTAAACCGCTAAAACTTTACCTAATGTCGCCTCCACCACCCCTTATAGCGACCCTTGACCTCACATCTAATCAATTTATCCACATCACGACACAAAAACACCCACCTGTACGTGAGGGTAGATACAAAAAATATCATGCCAACATGCTATATTTATTCGATTAGGGTGCAACTGCTATCGCAATCCCTCAACCAAAGAACATACTAGACGCAGATGCGTCTTCTAATCGAATGCGAGTCTCTACCAGATACTTAAGTCGTAACCTAAATAAAATGGCTTGTTCTCTTTAGGACAGATTCGCTTTACGACAGATTCGCTTTACGGCAGATTCGCTTTACGGCAGATTCGCTTTACGGCAAAAATTGTACAGTCGAGATAAAATATGGTCTCCACTCCAAGGAAAAGTTTTCTTTATATAATTATTATTGACCGAGCGAAGCGAGGTCTCCGAGTTTACTTGAGTGAATTTGCACTTGTCCGTCATTTGAATTTTTTCTTTAAACTAAAGTTAGGTTAGGTTAGGGTTATACATGAATATTCAGGTGCCCGGCCGAAGGCCGGGCACTTAGGTTCTGTTGGGATCGTAAACCTACCTAAAGCTTACAAAAAAAAAGTAAATATAAAAAAAATTGAAATTTTTTTTGATGCTAATATTAGGTACATTTTGATGATAGAACAATATAGGATGTGTTATAAATTATAATTATTGATGCTTCACTAAATTTTAAAGGTGCCGAGTTATGAAATTAGAAGCTTATATTCAAAATATATAGTGGCTAAAATAGTATTTTTAGAGGCTTATTGGTTGTGGCTGACTTAGTAATTTAGAGGCCAATAATGGTATTAAATAGAAGCTTGTTTAATGCCAATTATAAATTATAATTAAAAGTTAAAACTATCTTTAGGGAATTATAGGATACCGCGAGTTCTCAGTTCGGGGCGAACCACTAGTTATATATTGTAATAATTAACTTTTAACATTAGACGTAATAAAAAATAATAATAGTTGACGCAAAACTGTTTTAACATGACTTGACCGATAGTAAATACAGCGCCATCTATTAGCATTAATGTATTAACTTGTTTAATGTACTATTAATTTTAAACAAAAGTCTATATATATATATTCGAGTTCACTGTACTTCTGCCGTAAAGCGAATCTGCCGTAAAGCGAATCTGCCGTAAAGCGAATCTGTCGTAAAGCGAATCTGTCCTAAAGAGAACAAGCGAATAAAATCATTTACACTAATATACAATTCAAATTTTAATTTGAGTTAAATATGTATTGATAAAATTAAACTAATTTCAATAAATAAAAGGACTTATATCTTAATAATTTCAAAAATTCGTAATCAAATTATTTTTAAACACGAATTTATTCACGAGTCTGAATCGAACAGTAGTAGGTATGTAGATTATTAAAAAAATCCACTCTATTTTACAAAACTTAAAATAAAACTTTATTTTATATTTCATGGGTTAAATATCTACTAAGAAATGTGACCAGATCAAAAGAGATACCTACTTCTAGTTATTATATTATAATTTTTCGCATTAAATATAATAAATATTAAAAAAAATCAAACATGAATAATGACATAAAACATTTTGTGATTTAAAACAGAATCAGTGCAGAATAATAACATATTATTAGCGCAATTTTTAAAAATCCTCAAAGAAAAATGAATGAGATGGATCATGTATGGTTCTAATGCCATAATATTGTTTTTACAAACTTGCATCGCATCTTATCATTACAGAGACGAACTGCAGCGTATAATCATAATAATATGATGGTTGCACGTAATGTCTTTATCCCTAATAATCATTATAATTTAAAATTCATCACACGGCGAGGTAATTTCTCTACATTGTTGCTTTGTACCTCATGTTAATGACTGTGTGACACGACCATTATAAAAGCCAACTAATAATTATGAGTACTTTATAATTCTGGTTTTATTTTATTAGGATAAAACCTTCATCTGCTCAAGTAATGCAAACACGTACTATTTTACAAATTAAAATGAAATAATAATCAAGTTAGAAGATAAAAGAAAGCGCGAAATGAAAATCTATTTGTTAGAAACCATTTCGCATTTTTGACTTTACACCACGCGTACAAAAAAGCAATTTTTAAATGTGATGTTCAAAAATAAAAGACGTGTAGACCAAGAACGGAAAAGTCTAAATTATTGAGTAGAATTATTTTTCAGTCAATACCCAGTTGAATGTACTTACACCATTGAGCTCCATAATTAATCTATGAGTAACAATGGACAGGCTGCCGTCATATTTTTGTGGACTTACTTGATTGTTTGACGCCATTTTGGCGCTGCCTGTAAGCACCAAGCAGATACGAGTGTCTCTGGAACTAATAAGTAATATTGCAAATGGCGCTTCAGCCTTTTTAATTAATCTATGATTGATGATCCTGTTGTTGCTGTATGATTTCATAGATAAATTATATCGGTGTGCCATTTGCATTATTGTTAGTTCCAGAGACACTCGTATGTCAAATGTGGCGCTTCAAATTGATACAAGTTAGGCTGTCATTTGTATACGGACAGCAAATCCAGTGTTAATCATAGATTAATTATAGAGGTCAGGCCTCAGGGGCCTACACGTTGTCAATGCGACAAAGCAACGAAAGGTAAATGTCGTTGTCGTGTATAACGACAGTGATTAACGTTAAATACGTGTTCTTAATATTTTAAAACACACGCTCGGCCGTAACTAATTATTCGTTTTATGACGTTATTGACATTTCCGCCTCGTATTTATCACGGCATATTGACACAAATGTCGCCGCAAGGCTGTTAGTGTCGAAATGAACAGTTATAAATTGACATTAAGGTTATGAGAAGTGACAGAGTCGTTAAATAAGAATTAATCTGTTTTTTGTTTGATTTCAACAACCTTTATAGTGCACCGTTGTGAATGTCTGTCTTTAACAAGCGCAATGCTGACAAGCCAAGAGTGGAGTTACAGGTTTGATTTCCGGTTGTAACGATTCAAAATAATTAATCTTCGCTTAATGTTGGTTTAAGTGTGGACAATAATAAATGCATCATAATTTGAGTCTTTTTTCCAGACTTGCTGTTAGCAAATCATGAGTTTCAAATTCAAATTCAAAATTTATTTATTTCATGTAGGCTAACTTGTAGCTCTTACGACACGTCATAAATCTACCACCAGTTTGGAATGCAGATTCTGCTGAGAAGAAACTCAGCTGTTGCTCTTGTCAAAAAAAAAATTTTTTTTACAAAGCTATGCTATGTACCTATACAGTTTGGATGAGTTTTCAAAGCGTCGTGGGATATTAGCTGCAAGTTTAAATAGGTTTCTCTTCCTACATCTGGTACTAAGGTCATTGTCAAATAAAGTCGCAGTCGCTGAGTAACTTATTGGTGTAGAAGCTGACCCGCCCTGGCATTGACTAGAATTTCTGAAAATCCTTTTTAAGAGAGGATTTATTTATAAAAATAACAATGGAAGTTTACGCTTTAGGTAGCGCCTATTTTACTTAAAATCTTAGGTATATTATTCTTAAAAAATACTTTTCCGAAGTCAGATTTCATTTTACTTTAAATTAGATGCTGCCTGCGACTTCGTATTACAATAAAGGTATCTTGCAGCCATGCTTAAAAATACAGCAATTTGCTAGGCTTAAAAAATAATAGTTTTATTTTTTTTAGCTTTTAAAAAAGTTTGTCGCTGACTCAAAATTAATGACTTTCATTAGTTTAGGAACTGAGAAGTTTGTTTAGGAAGACTAAAAAGATTTAATTTTATTTTCCCTTTTTAGTTCCTTCTATCGTTGAATTTTTTGTAAAAGGTATTTATTTACGATTTCTTTCCAAAAAAAAAAACTTTAAAATGCTCTAGTGTATACTTGTCAAAATGTCGCTTGGTAATTATTGTGTTTCAAGCTTCGATATATTATAAGTAGATGCAAAAGTAATAAATAATCTTATTATTAGCATAGGAAATTATAAGCTTAGCATGACCCGGAACAACAGACAAACAGTACAAGTGTATACAAATCGAAATTTATCGCCCGTAGACTTAATAACAATTTATTAGTGTAAGTTGTCAAATGAAATGGGTGAATTCATGGCGCGATTCTATTACATTATCACCGAGTGGTAGAGTAAGTCGCGCCGGCCATAATTCATAGTAATCTATTTAACACTGTTCAGCGGCGAATCGATTAAATCTATTAGGACAAGAGATGCAGACTAGCTTGTGTAGAGACACATTTAGTTTTTTTTTAATATTTTTTTTTATTTTAAAAAATAATGTTAGCCAAGCTGAACTTGACTTATTTTCTCCTCTCTCCTGCAAATAAGCGAAAAGCTTGTGCTAGGAGTGGGTACGACATTAGTGCAACGGGTGAGGCTCGAACCTGCGACCTTTCAGTTTTCAGTCCGCACCTTTAACCGTTGGGCTATGGAGATTTTGAAATGTGACGTTTTTCTCGTCGTAAACGACATCATTCTGAAGAGATTTGTTCTTCTTCTTCTTTATCAACCGATATCACGCTGGATAGGGTTCTGGACTTCTACAGGCCTCGGTCTTGTGCCGCCTGTATTTAGCCACTCCATGTGACGTGTCTGAGATACTTGTGAGAGACTTCAGATAGTAATTTTATTGCATGGACGTCCACAAGTCTCGGTCTTGCGCCTGTATTTAGCGGTTCCCTGTGACTCGTCTGAGACAATATGAGAGACTTGAGATAGTACATATTATGGTTATGGATGTTACAGATGATCATTCGTTATTTTGTTGGTTTTTCCGTCAATCATGCAGCAACGACGCGGTTTTTCAGTTGAGAACTTGGAAAGTGATATAATAAGCTACCTTTTATTCTGGAAAAGCAAAGGGTTTGTGCGGAACTTTGAAAAACCCTAACTCCTCGTGGACAAAGTCGCTGACAAAAACTAGTAGATAATAATATTAAAAGCCATAATTTACGTAATTTAAAAACCTGTCACGCTCTACGCTAAGCTAACCTGTGCACGTTTATTGAGAGCTCTATTATGTTACAAATACGGCCATTACGGCAGATTTATCGCCGCCATTTGTATTTCAAGGTCGGTAATTACAGCCGTAATACATAGTTTTTTCTTTTATATTAGACACCTTTATTAACATAATATTATGCTATGCATAAAAATTCAATATATTTTCAAGCGTGGAATGAAATCCGAAAAATCTGAAACTTTTAAATGCAAACCCATAGATGTATTGTAATTTGTGACGGTAAGTATCATATTATTTGTATTTATTTCTAAGTTAAGTAAATACTTTATTCTAGTACTTACTAGAAGTATACGAACCCTCTACAACACACTCTTCGTAATTTTCACTCCGACCAAAGGTCCAAGAGTCCGTCTAAGGATCCATCCAAGGGTCTCGCAACCAACGTTTGAAGTAGTCCTGTTGTTTAGGGTTCCGTAGTAAAACAACAAAAAAGCCTTAAAGTTTCGCCAAGTCCTTCCGACAATCTGTTAGTCTTCAGAGACTTATAATACATTGTATATGTATTTAGAAAATGAAACATAAAATAAATAAAGAAAATCGCGCGTTTTTTATTATTGAACCGGGACAGAGTCGTGGAAAAACTTGTTTGCCATAAAAATAGGTACCCACTTATCATTACAGACAATTGATTCATTACAATGGCCCATTAGCACAAATGGTGCATATAAAATTCATGTGAACGATACTCGTATATTATACCCTATTATACCTGCGTAAGGGTCTTATCACACTGGCGATATTACCGAGCGCATTTCTATAGTCTGACTTTTAATTGCGTGGAATTCTGACGTATCTTAATGTTACCAGAGATTAAAAAAATCTCACAAAAAAGATAATAAAAAACTTATAAAAATAAAAATCAATTGCCGCACATAGATATAATATGACAAATGCCTGACAGATAGTTTGGGGTAAAATCGAACTACAGGTAGTAATACTGTTTTTCATACAAACAACTCGCTCTATTTACAAAATGACAACTGTCAGAATTCCATCGAATTAAAAATCAGACTATAGTGAGTTTTTTTTTCAAATTAAAAATAAAATAGGAAAACCTCAATAGCCCAACGGTTAAAAGTGCGGACTGCATCATGGGACATGGAAAATATTCTTAAAAAAAAGAGTGGAATTGAGTTGGTGGAAAGTTTTGGCCGTGGCCGTGCCGCCAAGCGATTTAGTGTTCCGGCACGAAGGCGAGTAGAAATAGATTAGGCCTATGGGTTGACTGTACACTGCCATACCACTTCCAAGAAACTAATACAACTGACCCGTGCCAAACTAAAGGTAGTTGTAGGTACAATAACAGGACACTGTCCACTAAACAAACACCTTTACATTCTAGGTATTACCGACAGTCCTCTGTGCAGAGCATGCATGGAGGGCGATGAGACACCGGAACATGTACTGCTTAAATGCAGTGGTGTATCCAACCAACGGCACGATTACATAGGCTCTCCAGCTACCCTTCCTGAAGTCCTCGCCGACCTGGGTGGCCTGCTCGGATTTTGGAGGGAGCTCGGCTGGCTGGAGTGATCCGGCGGGGAGCTGTACCAGTGGAACCACGCAAAACGGGCGAATCGACGCCTACTTGCGGAAAAGATTCCCAGGAAACGAAGACGAAGACGAAGACCACTTCCAAGATAGCCCGTTACAATTTTAGACTGCAATATCACTCCTACCATTAAGTGGTATCTTGTCATTGTTTAAAAAAAATAGTTCACCAGTGTGAAGCGACCTAAGAAGCGACCTTGAGACTCGAATCGGAGTAATAAATCCGCGGTAACGATCGTGTTTGTTGCGTTATAAAGTTCTCTATAATGGAGATAAGCGGTACTGATTATTTTAATGGTTATATATGTTGCCCATTAATAACAAACGTTCTGATTAGTTTACGAACTGGGTTTTTAGGGTTCTCTACCCATAGGATGCCAATGGGACCCGATTTATAAGCCTCCCCTGTCTTTCCCTCAGGCAAATCCACGCGGACGAAGTCGTGGGTGTCAGCTAGTAATGTATCTTCTTACAGACGCTTGTTTCTTTAAAATCCAGCACCTACCTGCGATTTACCCACGCACGCTGCGGGGTGTATCTATAGCTCATTAATACCTCGAACCTGGGACTTATTACTTGTTAGAACTAAACTGTACTGTACTGTGAAAGCCACAAACAAAGACATATCGAGGTTCAGAAATGAATAAACAAGGCATGTAACCCGTCATTACGCTGCAGATTGCGACTTGCAAATTACACACCGGCTCGTAATTACCAGGTTGAGAGCATTACCCGCACTCTTTAACTCTGTATCAGCACGAAATGTATATTTTATTTAAGTGCCTCGAAATGTCTAGTTATTATTTGGTTTTAAATATTTTAAGCTATTGCATAGCTTCTATCGCGGGCCAGCGTGGAGACCGAATCCAGAAATTCCGTAACGAAAATAACCTGACACAGGACTCCTCTACGGTGAGCCGCTAGATGGCGCATTTTTTATCAACGCCATCTAGCGGTGAGCCGCTAGAAGGCGTTGATAAAATATGCTATGCAATAGCTTTACCGCGGCAGTCCCCGAGTGCCACACGTCTTTTTTTTTTTTGAAACAGCATGAAATATCTATTTTAGAATAGAATAATTTTTTATTCGAATAAAACTTTATAAAGTGCTTTTGAATCGTCAAATGAATCTTCTTACACCTTACACCAACATTTCAAACTAATTACCTAACTTTTTGAGTGTCATGCGTTCATTGATTTAGTGTCAATTTTTTCAACGTTGAGTGATGTTTAACCGAGGAATAAATTGGGCGTTCTGACAGTTTGTGTATTGAAACTCTGCCAAAACATCTTTACGCTCGGATAAGACTTATAATAGTTGGTCAAATCGGCCCTAAATCAAATTTTTATTTAACAGTACTTCATTTGAAATATTTGATTTTAAACAAGTGAAAACTAAAACTATTTACTTTTTAGTTTACTTGTTTAAAAAAAAATAAAAAAAAAAATATTTATTAGCTAAAGCTCTTATGACACATCATGACTCCACCACCGGTTCAGAATGCAGTTTCTGCTGCGAAGAGCCGACTAGAAACTCAGCAGTTCTCTTTTCATAACAGAATATTACAATATTAATAGCTACATAATACAACAATGTAATAACTTATTACACTATCTTGTGGGCAGCTGGATGCCAAAAGCCGATTGATTCCATGCAACTTTGTCATTAAGAAAGTCACTAACTTTGTAATAACCACGAATTAACAAATATGTTTTTACGCATTTATTGTGTTTTAGCTGAGGGATCAACTCAGTTCTTAAATAGTCTACCAGCGTGGCTGCAGTTTTGTGTGGTTACATTTTTTTGTGTTGTTGTTAAACAGGGATTATTAAGGCATAAAACTCTGAACTGATATTGAACTTTGCATTCCCTACCTCCCTTGGCATTCTCACTAATATTATAAATGCGAAAGTGTATGTCTGTTTGTTGGTTTGTCCTTCAATCACACCGCAACGGAGCAATGAATCGACATAATTTTTGCATGGTTATAGTTGAAGACCTGGAGAGTGGCATAGGCTACTTTTTATCCCAAAGATTTCCCACGTGATTTTTAAAAGTAAATCCACGCGAATGAAGTCGCGGGCATCAGCTAGTAATTAATATTTAAGTACTACCATCGCTTTACTGAGCGTTATTTATGTATTTTATTATTACCTTACAGCTTGATTAGGGTACTTACGCTCCGTTAAAATTAAACCCTTTTTAATAACCTCAGTCCCCGCTGTGTTTTTGAAACAAGGCAGGGGTGCAGCACTGAAGCCATGCGTAAAATTTTAATGATTTGTTTTCAATTGCTCCCATAAACCCCTTACCTTGCTTATTAGTCTTAAATTTGTTTACAGCAAATATTTTTCTTGGCATCAGAATGAGTGAACGAGTTTTGTGAAGTGCAAGTGGATAAATATAATGAACGCAGAACGAATGGAATAATCTGGATATTTAATGCGGTATATGAAGTATCTATAGAGGTTTAATTATGCATAAAATGTATTGTTGTTCGTAAGACCTTTGGCAAAACTGTAGGAGCAAAACCGCTGAAGCATTAGGAAGACTAGTCATAGACTCATAGTAGCTTAGGTACATGTGAAATTGCCTGTTCTACCGCAGAGATTTGAATACAAGATTTGACTGGCTATAAGTTTATCTTATTTCTACACGACTTGGGTGCCATACTCAGGTCCAAACATTGTTCAATGGTCATATCTTTTTTAACCGACTTCACAAAAGGAAGAGGTTCTCAATTCATTAGAATCTTTTTTTTATGTATGTTCCCCGATTACTCGAAGACGCCTGGACCAATTTGGAAAATTCTTTTTTTGTTTGAAAGGGTATATTTCCCAAGTAGTCCCATAGTCATCAGGTCAGGAACTGATGATGAAATCCTGGAGAAATCAAGGGAACTCTTGAAATTTTATATATCTTATGAAATTGTAATAAAAAGAATTTTTACGTTTAAATAATTTAAACGTTCTAAGGTAACTTGGTACGAGTGCACATTGTGAAATTTTTCCCAAAATCGGACATCCCTTTTTTATGATACTAATCGAAACTTTAAGCTTTTTTTAATGCTAGAGTAGAACACTCAGAAGTTAATTCTGTTTAGAACCGGAGTTATAATTTTTTTAAAAATTTTTTATGGTTACCAGAAAAAAACTAAGAAATGCTGTAATTTTCTACGTAACGAAAGTTTTCAAGTTTCAATTATAGCATGCTATAAAATCAATTAAGTGCTATTTTAGGAAACATATAATTAATTTCTAAGTGAACAATAAAGGAAGATATGCTTTTTTAAAACTAATTTTGAAATTAATTTTTTTCTCATCTTGGTATAGATATTAGCATCTAATTTTCACATATTGTATTTATTAGTGTTATGTTAACCCGCCTGTATAATATCAGATACGTAACACTTAGGACCTCGGAGTTATTGAATTTTAAAAATTTCATTTTATGCAACTCAATAATAATCCCTGAAAAACATAACCCTCCGTTTTTACACTTGGATAAAAATTCTTTCTTTCAGCCACTTTTTTAGAATTTTCTCTCGTACATTAGTAATTAAGATCTTTGTGACAACCCTAATATCATAGAAATTGTAAAATCTCATATCTCCAATGTCCTCATAGATTTCTGTGTGATTTTTTTTACTAGTAACAATACAGTTACGAGGTATGTTTTCAGATAGATATCTACTGCTAATCGTAAATGGTTTATGAGAAAAAAAATAAAATATAAAAATCACAAAATTAAGAATAATTACTTTATTATTAATACTAAAATTATTTTGTTTAGCTTATAAAATGCCCTGTATATAATGCTACTTTGCCCTCTAAATAATTGTATAAATATCATATACAATTCTTTTATTTCGCCTTTTTCTGAAAATACAGAATTTTCTAAAAAAAAATATTACTCCGAGGTCCTAAGTGTTACGTATCTGATATTATACAGACGAGTTAACATAGCACTAATAAATACAATATGTGAAAATTAGATGCTAATATCTGTACAAAGATGAGAAAAAAATTAATTTCAAAATTAGTTTTAAAAAAGCATATCTTCCTTTATTGTTCACTTAGAAATTAATTATATGTTTCCAAAAATAGCACTTAATTGATTTTATAGCATGCTATAATTGAAACTTGAAAACTTTCGTTACGTAGAAAGTTACAGCATTTCTTAGTTTTTTTCTGGTAACCATAAAAAAAATTTTAAAAAATTATAACTCCGGTTCTAAACAGAATTAACTTCTGGGTGTTCTACTCTAGCATTAAAAAAAGCTTAAAGTTTCGATTAGTATCATAAAAAAGGGATGTCCGATTTTGGGAAAAATTTCACAATGTGGAGTGGTACGAGTAAACGAGTTCCCACGGGATCTTTAAAAAAAACCTAATCTCACGTCGATGAAGTGCCGGGCATCACCTAGTATAGAACCAAACTGCGTTTGAATGGGGCACGCTTGAGATAAACTTGTAAAGCTGTAATTTAAATTGAATGGTAGATGATAATAAGTAACATTAATGTCAAACATCCTCCGCTTTGAAGCGCCGCGGAAAATGAGTTATTACCGAAGATTTACGATGATCAGCGCGCAGCCTCACAAACATGGCCGCTTTCCTTTGATGTCATTTTTCGTGAGCATAAATTTTTCAGAATAACGTATTGAGCTCCACGCGTTATTAGCCATGGAAACTGTTTTGTGACACACGGCTCTGTACGTCGTAAAATAAAATTAATAATAAAAATGTCCTCCCGACTGAATCCGGCCACCCTCTTCAGAGATTAGCCAGCGAGCCATATGGCTATCTGAATATCTCCCGCGCTTCCCCGCGGGATGCAGGTGTACTTTCTCTATTCCCGCACTCTCATAGTCTGATGGGACGGAAATGCGACATAACCGGAGAGAGATCAGGTGCAGAACCGACAGCTTTACATGCTCTCCGAGGCAAAATTTCTTTGATAGAAAAACCCAATACATTTTTTGTGGCCCGACCCGGAATTGAACCCGGGACCTCGCCATCTGAACACGCTAACCACTAGGGTCTAGAGGTTAGGTCTATACGTTGTTAATCTAAGTAGGCATGTAAAAGGAAAAGGTGACTGACTGACTAATCTATCAACGCACAACTCAAAACACTAAACAGATGAGGCTGAAGGGCTAACAGCTATTATCACGGAGGCCTCCGCTAAGAAAGGGTTTTTGAAAATTCAACTCCTAAGGAAGTAAATTAGAAGGTTGAATAATCAAAAATGCGATCAAAGTCGTGGTCAAAAACTACAAAATAAATAAATTCGTTTATTTCTCATCACAATAAAACAATAGAAAAAATTATAAGTTTACATAATATATTAAAATTTAAATATTATCTATAATTACATTTTTAGTTATTAGAATTTAATTATTTTTTCTGAATAAGAACTCTTTTCGGGTGTAGGCCTCCCACAGAGCTTTCCAGTTTTCTCTTTATAGGGCTTTTTTGGGCCAATTGTTTCCTGATGTACGATAGTCGGCCAATATGAAACTAGTTCTGCGGTCGCTCGAAGCGAACATCGTCCATCCTTCCAATCTGTATGTTCAACGACTTCACACGTCGCCTCCTCACGTATAAATCTGCCTTTACAACTGCATAAATTTGTCGATGAAGCGATTCCCGTTTCCGGTTCGCCTTTATTTGCCCCGCATCCGCCGCGCTATGATGTAGCTTTCTAGGAAACCCCTCCCCTTTCCCCCCTCCCGTTGGATAAATGAGCGCAGTCCCATTACTAAACTTCGTAGACAAAACTGAATTTAAATCGGTAAATTAACATGCGAATACAGATGTATTTTAGAAACTAAGAACTAAGAAGACTTGAAGACTTTTTAAGTCAACTATGATAATTCACTATGTTCAAATAGCAGTAATGTTCTGTTGTCAACATACCTACCTACCTAGATTTAAGTCTTGTTAGCATTTTTTACAAACCCGGGTGGTTTTCTTGATGCTAGCTTTAAGTATTATTTGTACACCTTATGTTAATAAATAAATAAATAAATAAATAAATAAATATTATAAGTATGGAAATTATTATTAACGTATTTGATGATAAGTGATCGACTACTTACCATAAGTTTTTTATTTCTAGGCAATTTTGACCCTTGAAAAAATACTCTTTAAAAGTTAGCAATTACAATAACGTCAATAATAACTGACGATTTAATGAAATATAGAAATTCGTTAACTTGGGTCTCTACCCAAGGCACTGCTAGTTTTTCTCGAACAAACGTTTTGGAATACTGTACTAGTCAAACTCGAAGAGTTTTTGTAGAGACGCTCTAGCAACTTATATCTATGTCTTTAGTTTGCCAGATTGCTATAAAAATATTGTTATTAGTATCAAGTTTACAATGTAAAGCTCTTAAAGTACTAAAGCTAGATATCTAACTTGTCGACGATACCTCGTTTACAATAGGACTCTAAAAGATAAGAGATCAAAAGTCAGACTAGACACCTAATTTAAAAAATTACCATCGAACTGACTACTTTAAATAATATCATAAAGTCATTATTTCAAATCCATTATTCAGTATTTATCAAACATCAGACTCAATTTAAAAGCTGATCATTCTTCTGAGAAAGCTTCCTTGTCACACACAGCGCGTACCCCCCGAGAATTAGGGGAGTAATCCTATTACGACCTGACGTTGATCGACCATTTGTCATAATGCACCTTAAATCAAATCTCGGGGAGATCTTAATAATGGGGAGGTCTTTGATAAGGCTTACCGGAGATGACGGACGGCGCTGGATAATATGCTGGATGGAACTATAAGAATAAGAATTGACATAAAATTTTTTACATATTTCTATTGGTCCCTATCCTCTGCGCTAGGAAAACCTGTGTTACAGAGGATAGTTCCTTCCAGATATATACAGGTTATCTTAAAAATAGGTATAACATAAAATTTTATTAACATGTACTTGCAGAACCTAATTTTCATCATAAATTTTGACTGGGTTTCTTTCAAACTTAAGGTTAGGTTTGCTTCTCTTCTCAGCAGAATCTGCATTCCAAACCGGTGGTCTTCGATCACAGAAGAAAAAATTTCTGTGATCGAAGCCGGTGGTAGATTCATAAGAGCTAAAAGTTGGTCTACATGAAATAAATAAATTTGAATTTGGTTGTCTTAATTGTGAGTAGTTTATGCCATCATCTATTGTGGGATAGATGTCAGTCGCTCTACCAGCTGGAGTCCTTACTCCAGCCAATCAAGCGCAAGCATTCAAGCTCAATCCAGAAGTATAGTAGCTTGTTCAAGCACGGTCCCTATTACTAATAACCTCAATACCGTAGATAACTCGAAAGAGATTGGGAAATAAAAAATAATATAAATCTATATGAACAAACACAAGAACGTCATGGGTAAATCTAAATACATTTCTCCAAAATTTATGCATGTTTATTATTATGAAACTTTCTTTAATAAATTAATGAGAAATGATGAACCATGATCGTGGCAATAAAATTGACTTTAAAACTAACTTAATACCAACTTAGTTGAATTCATTCTTAGATGGTTATTAGTAATCTTATTTTGTTATTAAATAATGTTTTTTGTTCTCTGTTATTCAAATATGTATTATCTTCATTACTTCTTTATAAAGCATGCCACAGACTACTTAAATGCTCAGAAGGTTAGACCTTGATGCGATAGATGTTTTTTGATTAACGACCCGTCTTAGGTCAGGTCTCCATTGTTCCCCTTTGAAATTCCGACACTCATTTATCAAGCTTAACGCTCTGTTCCAAAAATTAAGTGTATGGTCCAAGTTAAAGTGAACATACTTATATAATATGTATCATTCAAACTCAAATTCATATGCCCTATTAATTATTTTCATTCACAAGGCAATCTTTAAAAGCTACAGAATACATTCTATATTTGAAAGTTTTAATTCTGACTATGGTTAAAATATTTATGGCAAAATCTATCTATTGTCACAAGACTTGAATTGAATTATTCTCAAAAATTTTATTTAATAAATAGCGGATGCCCCTTGCTTCGTCAGTTTCTTCAATTTACAGTCGACAGTACCTGAATCCCCACAGTTTAGGGAGGCAGTAGTCTTGCAGCATCAGGATTGATTTTTCGAAAGATTTAAAGGTAATAATGACTACTTTTAAATTAAAATTATGTAATTATGTAACAGACATGCCTTTTTTAATAAATATTTTGTCAATTATTGTTAAAGTTAATTAGTACTTAATACTTTAATAACTTAGTTGAGTTAGTTTAATAAAATCAATAATTCAACAATATGCCATGTATAATAAACTAATAAACATGAAATAAACTTATAGTTCCGATTAATACAAAACCACAGTCAAACAGGATATTGGAAGTCGTGCAAACCCTTCAAAACAATATTCGCCTCCCAAGACGTGAACATGAAGTCAGGTCAGTTCCTGAATTAGTCACCTCACGATCACCGGACAGGAGACTGACAGGCCAAGCACGAACCCTATTGTCATTTAGAAACACAAATTTAACTTTACCGTCACCAAAAACTTTAATTCTAAAGAAATAAAAGCTATTTTAGATCGCACTGAGAGTATACAAGAAGCGGTAACTATAGCGCATGTTGTCATGTTGGAAAGCAAGTTAGTAAACACGGTGTGGCGTGTGTGACTTATGGTTAGGGAGGAAAGATTTATATTCAAAGTCTCTTTGCATCGGTGTAAAGTATGAAACATGACTTTTAAGGTTCAGTTGGAAAACTTGTGACATTTTGTAATTCAAAATGAAATACTTCCTGAAATATTCTAGTTTCTAAGTGCAAGCTGTATTTACGAGTGTATTTTAAGTTATCCGATTTTTTATGAAAAGAATGTTACTGAACTGTAACTGTTTAACATTCGGTTTAAAAATAATATTTGAGGTGGCTATTCTGTCATGAAATACTACTACACCGACTGAGATGATATTTTTATATTTAAAAAGCATATTTTACCATATTGCATGAAATGAACCCATAACAACCCAAGATACTGACCCAAATCTTCATGGGAGCCAAAGGCAACAAAAGTCACCATAAGACTATCATAAGACCATCATCATAATTACTCACGCTATTAAAATACTCATCCGGCGATGACATCACCAAAATCGTCCCTAAAACTATTTGCATTACAGGCTCAAAATTAACTAAACATTATTAATCATAGCACCAAGTCAAAGCGCCCTCCGTAAAGCGCTGAGTACACCATAATGATATATGAGATATTTGATGATAAACAATCGGGGTCATTTATTATCTGTCCGTTATTTGACAGGCGGTAGGCAGATGTCATTTGTCATTTTCCGTGGGTCCCTTCGTTACGCCGCCGCCTACATTCGCCTCCGACGGTGGTTAGCTATCAACCGACAAAGGTACACACTTCTACTCAAATATCTACTCTACCGCAACATTAATAAAGTCTAATTCAGGCTGCACCAAAAATCAATCTTGATTGTTTTCAGCATGAACGATTATGATAGATGAAAGAGTTAGCGCTCCTGCTGAGGTAACAATTCGAGCAGATATCGAACTTAAATGTGATAGAAATATGGTTGGAAATTGAGTAATAAGGTGGGCCTGTTGAAGCTGGTACACAAAACTTGTTATTGAAGATGAAACAGTAATGGATGGGGATAGAGAATGCGTGAACGATGCCGGAGATGTATTGTTATCTCGCTGTTTATCAGGACGCCGGCCGATCGCTCCTTTAAATAATTACCTTCTCAAAAATATAGTCGCTGCTACTGGTAATATATTCATTATATCTGACAACTTACAAACCGCCATTGAAATAAATAAAAATACTTTATGGCTTCTCGAGGGAGATTGGATCTTTAAAGGTTTTATTGACATCGGATGTTTTGTGGCTCATATTGCATTTTAATTAATAATTATGTTGTTTTAAATTATGGTTGCTACTGTTGCTAAGAGTTTTCTTTTTAAAAGTAGACTGTTATGTTTTTTTTTCTAGTATCAGGCTAGGTTCAGAAGAATTTATTTTATTTTATTTTTAGTTAACTTTTACTGAATGCCTGTTTCATCTTTCTGTAAATTATAAAGAATTTACATAGGTTACACGTTCATTGACTGCGTTATAATTTAAAACTTATAATATCATTAAATAATTATAATTTTTTGGATGAATAATAATGAAGATTCTTTACTTCTTTAGCAACAAGAAATCGAGCATGTATATACATAGATAAATAAAAATTAAACAACAGATTTATCTATTAGTATTATTTTGTCATTGCTATGTGATCTAAGTAAGATTTGCTGATATTTAGAATCTACCAAATTACTTAAAACTTACTTTAATTACCTTGGTTTTACTTTTTCAACTTTACGCTACAAAATAATGTGTGTTTGGGCACTAATGTTTGTAACAGAAAAACTCCCTAACTTATTCGATTCTGTAAAAAATATAAGCATACAATATTTTATTTAGTTTTAGATCAATAAAATCTGGACTAACAAAAGGCTCTACTTCTTTTAAAGGCAAGTGCTGTATTTTAGTACTCCCACGGGCTTGTGAGTCGCCTACGGATGTCTACTAAATCAACTGTTTAATTTCCCGAACGAAACAACGAGCATTGTTTGCTACATGGATATATTTTCAACTTAAAGTTAACCGAGTACTACGTTAAGAAATAACTATTATTGTAAATTTAAAAGCACATTAATTTATTTTGGTTGGCAATTTAAGTGAAATGAGTAATCACATCTGACGATAAATGACTATTGCAATCCAAAATAGTAACCTGGAAGATTGAGGGCAATTATTGACGATGCAGTCAAATGGAAAGCTAACCACCTGAGATATAAAAAAATATCTGGAAACTGATTTAGCTGAGAATCGAATCGAAACCATCAATAAATTTCAACGTGCATTTAAACGTTAGAAAAATCATCGAAATGTGTTGAAAAGTAATCTTCACAGTTAACTTTACCGAGAATATTTTTAATCTACAATTAATCATGCAAATGCATTGCAATCATACTTAATTCTACAATCCAAATGACTATTGAACACGATGATTGATTCAGAGCCGAACATAAGACAGACATCATTAATATTGTTTACATATGATTGATCACCAGCCTTCGAAGTAACTCGTGTATCATTCCTGATAATCGATATTTGGTCATGCTGAATAGGCAAGTATACAGCGGATTAGAAAATTTTTGTGAGAGATCACGACTTAATAAAAAATATACTAAATCTTGCTGTTAAGTTTGATAAATTATTAAAGATAATAACATCCACCGACGATGTTTCAATCTCAACGCAAATCACGCTCACAACCTCTCTCCGACGATAAACAATAATAATATCGATTAAATTAACCACACTCACGACGGGAGACTTTTTAATATGATATATCGGACCATTAAAACTCAGTCGTGGCATAAAGAAAGAAAATTATGATGTTCGTAGACTAGCAATAAAATGATAATATATTAGCAACCCTACGCGGCGAGGCTATAAACAACTTTTGTGAGGAAGGCAGCTCTCGGGCCGATTCATAAATTTCGTGGCGCGCCGTTTAGTTTTATGTACGATAATATCTATTCGCACGCACACTGCCAGAGTCAGGCGATACTGCCAGGCTGCCAGATAACCGACACATGTTTCACAACAATGTCACTGCTGTCGAGCGACACGATATAACAATGAAATAACGTCAAGGCGACGTGTTTTTATTTGCATACACTATGTTACGATACCCCGTTACGACTACAAAACAAAGATAACGCATGCCCATCACTTATTAGCTCGATATGAAAGCTGGGGAAATTAAAACTCCGAGTATATCAGTAAACAATCCATTAACGGTCGTAGAAGAAGAAGATATGGCGAACGAGCACCTTGTACGGTACCTATTAACATAATCAGACACATTCGCCGAAGTAATGTATGTAAAGAAGTTTAATGAAACGTCCCCGATAGCAAGCTCGGCGAGTCATGAAATAACTATCATTAAACCCGACACGATACGGACGATAATCATCGGCTGCGAGCAAAAAGCTATGGCGTCGGTTGTGATGCAAATTGCATATGCTATAAATCAAGTACTTAATCACCGTGCCACGGCGCGGGACATAATAATGAGATTACTTGAAAAAATTACACACAGATATGTTCACAGAGCGAACGTAAGCCCCTGAGATATGATGGGAACATTGACAAGAAACATTGTAGATCAGATCGCGAACAATCGACATCATGTCTACTAACCGTAAGTTATAGGCGATAAAAGAATATTTTATGCCGTACAGCGTGATAACGTTGAGCGGAGAAGGCAGGATATAGAAATAAATTAATATCACAATGACAACTCGCGCCGAGATGTAAGAAGCGATATTAACGCGCTGCACAGAAGAGAATTGGAAGTTAAAGCCGAGATTGAAAGTAGCGACGATGACTATAATTCTCTACGTACAATAAAGATTGCTATTGATCTCGCAGAAAACGAATCGGCTCGTAACAGAGAACAAAACACGCTACCGCCGAATGTCGCATAAATCTTTATTATTGCTGCAACAAGCTTATACCGAGTCGTTTCAGGTACTCGAACCAGATTCCACTCAGTATAAAGAGTATAAACTCACGACTCCGAAGCATTTTTTCGCTCAATGAAATATGCTACAGCGCCCCCGGCCCGAAGGAAGGAAACCCATAAATAAATAATAATACCACCATTTATATTACCAAAGGGTTTCGCCCGACGTGTCTATTATCATCTGAATTGTTTAAATATGATAATGCATCAAAATAACAGGCAGTTCGTTCGCGGCCACGACTTCTGTTCCGCTATTATCATAAAGATTCACTTAATAGACTGTTTCAAAATTATTGTAGCGATCTGACACTGTTTTATCGTCAGAAAAGATTATCGTGTCGACTTTTTGCTTGTATATTTAATTTTGAAGTAACAGCGGAAATTTTGCAACAAAATTGCTTGAAATAATTCTTTTGAGATTGTCTAATATCTTTTGATTCTGTCTTATATAATTTTTTTGCCACTGTTATAATTTTAACACCTGAATTTCGAAACTCCGTATCATAATGAGGCGTCTTATCTTCAGTTAAGTATATAATTAGAGATCGCCTGTCAAGATTAACTTAATTCCATCATGAAAATGAATCCTTTTAAGATTGTGTAACATAATAACGGAACGGCTATCATATTCGCAGATTAAGATCAAATTTAATTATTATCATCCGGCCGCTCATACGTTTTAAAATTAAAGTTCAGTATTCGATTTAAACGCAGCACATAAAGGGGTAATAAAGTAACCCTAATAAACCCCGATACGCATCGGCTCGGTTCGCAATAACCGTACACAGACTAAACAAATGATTTTCTTCTTAATAAAAACTTCACAATAAAAGCGTTCACGAAATGTCGGTCATTAAGACGTGTATTTACACAGCGAAACGGATATAGGGGTCGTAAAAATGTGGAGCGACTTATTGAGACGTTGGCAACAGTCGCCACTCGCTGCGAAGGAGTGAGATCTAGTACAGACCTAGAATCGAGCTTATACTATAGATCTGTGTTCTCCAAGTTTTGCCTTTTCTACCGATTTTCGAAAATCATTATAGTTTTACGGTATTTTCTGAATTTTCTGCTGCATATGAATTAAATAAGCTTTCAAAAAAGATGATCAAGTTTACCGGGAATCCAAGAGTTGGCCGCTACCTTGGTGAAAGAATTAGTTTGGCCATCCAATGGAGCAATGCCAGGTATCTTAGGTAGTTACTATGCCGCGCTACGGTGGCATCGATGAGGTTTATATTATTTTCATTTCATTTCATTTATTTATTTGCATTCATGAATCCACTTACATGTCTAATACATAATGTCTAAGATTACATTATTATTTATTTTTTATTTGGAAGTAATTTAACATGGACATTCCTTTGATTTTTATAGGATATCAAAAGTAATAATAATAATAATAATAAATGCCGTGTGGCACCGGCAGAATAGAATAGTGCCACCCCTTCCTATCCCGTGGGTGTCGTAAGAGGCGACTAAGGGAACTGGGGAACCGTATACCATCTAGGTTCCCCAAAACTGAGCTAGCTGGCTCTAATCAGCCTCCTCGGGGACCTGAGTGGACCCCGAGTGACGTAACAACCACTCACCCCCCCCCCCCCTTTTTAATGATGATGGACTATAATGAGAATGCGCGTATAGGGTCGCTGCCTGGGGGGCGCCAGGGCGCGTCTGGGGCTGGCGCTGGACGTGACAGCATGCGAACCGCCAGTCACACACACAGTCGGCCGCCACGACCATCTCGGCGGCCGAGAAATCCATCATCCCCACCAGAGGGTTTGGCACCGACAGGGTCCTCCAGGACCCAATCTTCGGAGCCCGCCGCTGGTGGAGTACGCCGCATGAGATGGACATCTCCAATGAACAGAAATGTCATGCGTGCGTACTACAGGGCTACAGGAGGGGAAACCGGACGGACTGGCTACCGAGCGGCAATGTACCGCGAGTTCTTGCTGCTTGAGCCGAATTTAACTGTCACGGAACAAAACCTGGCAGATAGGGCTCGGTATATCCAGCGCTCGAACATCTTTAGCGCTACCGAGCTCGAACGGTTACGACGTGAGGCTGTTCCTGAAGTGACAACCCCAACCACAGAGCAAATTGTCTCTCTGGCGGACCCTGTCCGCGAAGAGACGGACGCTAACGCGCAAGATTTGCCTGTGGAGGAGTACACGGAGGAAACAGTTTCCCTGGACATAGAGCGGATGGGAAGGATTCTAGGAGAGGCGATTTCTGAGATCCAGAGTGCTCCTCTAGAGAACCGTCCGCGGCTCTCCCGACTCACGCTAAATGTAGCGACGCGGGATGTCATTGAGGCCATAAACCAAATGCTGCCTCAATATCTTGAGCGCAGCACTGGCCTGGATGATACGGCTTCTATTCTCTTTGGTGCGGCCTTAGCTGTTCACCGTTTCCTGGGTGTCAAGGCCCAGAAACGGGGACGCTCTACTCCAAGGCGCAGCACGGAACCAGCCTGGAAAAAGAGAATAGAACACCGTATCACCCTTGCCAGAGCTCTCATTGGCAGACTGCAGAGCTTCAGGTCGGGCAATACTAGGCCAAGGATTGTGCGCTCCGTTAGAATAGCCTTTAACGGGCTAGGGGTAAGGCTAGATCAGCCCGATATAGCCCAAAAACTAACGGAGCGCATCGACGATCTGAAGCAGAAAATCGCTGCATGGGGGAACCGCATTCGACGATACTCTGAAAGAGTTGAGCGCTTTCGGCAAAATCGCCTCTTCTCCAGTGATCAGAAAAGGTTCTATAAAAAACTGGAGTGCCCAGCAGTCTGTTCTACCTCTCAGCAGCCGAGCCCGGCTGACCTCATCGCCTTTTGGCGAAGTGTATGGTCAAGAGAGGTGGAGCATGAAGAGGGCCCTTGGATTGCGGCGGTAGAGGAAGCATGTGCCTCAATAGAGCCGATGAACCCAGTCGCCATCTCTCCGGAGGATGTAGCTGATGCGGTGCGTCGGGCCGCGAACTGGAAAAGTCCGGGACCCGATGGGCTGCATCACTACTGGCTGAAGGGTTTTTCGCTCTGCCATGCTACCTTGGCTCGACAATTCCAAGACGCTCTCGAGCAAAGGACACTCCCGAGCCTTTTCACCACCGGGATCACTCATTTAGCTCCAAAGTCCACCGACACTGCTGATCCGGCTAAGTACCGCCCCATCACATGTCTTACTACCATCTATAAGACATTGACATCCGTTCTGAGCCTCAAGATTTCCCGTCATGTTGACGAGAACGGCATAATGTCTTGGGCTCAGAACGGATGTCGGGGTGGTAGTCGTGGTACTAAGGAGCTCCTTCTCATCGACTCCGTCGCGGGCCAACTGGTAAAACGCAATCGCCGGAATTTCTCCGCAGCCTGGATTGACTACAAGAAGGCATTCGACTCGGTGCCCCATTCATGGCTCTTGAGGGTCCTCGAGATGTATAAAATCGATAGTACAGTTCGAGACTTCCTCGGAGAGTGCATGGGGCAATGGAGCACGATCCTTTGTCTCCACGGTGAGCGGTTGGCGACGGCGGATGACCGGATAGAGATACGGCGGGGTATCTTCCAGGGCGACTGTCTGAGTCCACTATGGTTTTGTCTGTCTCTGAACCCGCTCAGCTCCTTGCTGGAGAGATCAGGGACAGGCTTTCAGTTTCGGAGAGGAGGGACAAAAGTGCCTCACCTTCTCTACATGGATGACCTCAAGCTGCTAGCACCCAATGCCACCCGCCTGAGGGAGTTACTGAATATCACCACTGAGTTCAGTGGCTCCATCAGGATGGAGCTTGGACTAGACAAGTGTGCGGTCCTACATGTGGAGAGGGGACAGGTTACTCATTCGGCCGAGATTAATCTCGAGCCGACTAACATCAGGACCCTCTCTGAGGCTGAATCGTACCGGTATCTGGGTATGTCACAGTCCGTAGGGGTAAAGGAGACGGACATGAAACAATCAGTTTGCGAGGTCTTTTTTGGACGCCTGACAAAAGTCTGCAAAAGCTATTTGTCAGGTGCCAATAAGGTCCGAGCTTATAACGGTTGGGTCATGCCCGTCCTCATGTACACCTTTGGCGTACTCAGATGGACTCAGACCGAATTAGACGCCCTGGATAGAAAAGTCCGCACGACTATGACTCTCTATCGCATGCACCACCCGAAATCGTCTGTTATGAGGTTGTATATCCCCCGAAAATGTGGAGGTCGAGGCGTGTTAAGCGTCAAGACCATGCATAATCGGGAGGTATCCAACCTCAGAACCTACTTTGAGACGAAGAGGGAGTGCCCAATGCATAGAGACGTCATAGAATGTGATAAAGGGCTTACTCCCCTATCTCTGGCCAATCCCGAGTGGCAGAAACCGGTGGTACTAAGCACCTCTGACCGGGAGACCGTATGGAAGGAGAGGGAGTTGCACGGACGCTTTTTTAAAGCTCTAAATGAGCCCCACGTGGATAAGAAAGCGTCCGTGCAATGGCTGCGCTTCGGTGACCTCTTTGGGGAAACCGAAGGGTTTGTGTGTGCGATACAAGATCAGGTGGTTAAGACGCGGAACTACCGAAAGTACATCCTGAAGGATGGCACTATCGACATCTGTCGAGCCTGTCGCCATCCCGGTGAGTCACTCAGGCATGTACTCTCGGGATGTTCAGCTCTTGCTAACACTGAGTATCTGCACAGACACAACCAAGCGGCCAAAATCCTTCACCAAGAGCTTGCTCTGAAGTACGGTCTCCTGGATGAGAGAGTGCCGTACTATAGATACACACCGGTGCCAGTACTCGAGCGTGACGGAGTCCGGCTCTATTGGGACCGGTCCATCATCACGGACAGGACGATTCTGGCGAATAAGCCTGATATCGTGCTGATGGACCGGGCACAGTCGAGGGTGTTTTTAGTGGACATCACCATTCCACATGACGAAAACCTCGTGAAAGCGGAGACAGAGAAAAAACGAAAGTATCTAGATCTGGCTCACGAGGTTTCCAGCATGTGGCATGTGGAGTCCACTGAAACCATCCCAATCGTCATATCTGCGAATGGGTTGATCCCAGTCAGCCTCGCTCACCATCTGAGGCGATTGGGGTTCCGTGGCAGTTCGCTCGCAGCCAAGATGCAGAAAGCGGTGCTGCTAGACTCGGCTAGGATAGTCCGTCGGTTTCTCAGCCTGTCGCCCTGACCCCCGGCCGTTTGGTCTCCCCTGCCGGGGCGTAATCCTCCGCCCGCTACAAGTATTTATTTGTGTAGAGTATATGTAAGTTTATTTATTTGTATATATATTTATGTTTATTATTTAAATCTTTGGTTTTATATGTATTTATTTTGTATGCGGGTGTGAGAGTCAAAATAATATGTGTCATAATAATAATAATAAGCCTTTATTTCCAATGTCATACAATATTTTTACAAAAGATTTCACATTTTATAATATTTAAATTCATAACACTAATACTTAATGATTAAATTAATTATTTATTATTGTTGATTATAATTATATTCATGTCAATTAGGTAATTAAATTATATGTCATAGTTATTGAATTCAATTATGTCTAGGATATCAAAAGTAGCAATTGTTAAATGATAGACCGATTACCAGCGGTTGTCGAATGTCGAATTTCGTTTTTGTTAACTCGTATTCTGATGAATACGCAGCAAATAATAATCTTTGCAACTTGAGATTCAAATTATACTTTATATTCGCCTTAAATGACGTACATTAAAATTTCAACAAAGGCAACAATACTCGCAAACATTATCAAGATCTCATAAAGAGCCATGTCCTTTGTGTTTCACGTTTTACGACCTGCTGAGGAAAAATGTTGTGTTCAATTCATCCACACTAATATTGTAAACTAGCACTTGCCCGCGGCCTCGCTCACGTTGCCCTAAGTATCCACGTCATAGCAATAAGTATGTCGTGAGCATACATAGATGGCACTTGCATAGTATCAGTTTGTTCTATGCCTTGCAATAGCCGGAGCAGTCTTCTATTCTGGTATTCCATACTCCGAGCTTCGAAGCTGACCACACCTTAATATGTTTAAAATAAGATACAAAATTGTCAAAAATTATAAATTTGCTTAAAACAAAACAATTAATGATAGAAAATTTAAACTTAAATCGAAATTAATCAGAAAAGCAAACAAGATCTCTTTCAATGAAAGGGAACACCCTGTTTTTTTAAAAAGAAAAGTATCCACGTCCCAGTGACGTAAGGAATCGGGGACCTTTTCTTTAGTCTATGCAAAATCTAATAAGCAGTTCGGGAGAAACTTAGGTGTGTGGCAACACTGCAATAATCATTTCTCATTGAAGTCGGGCCGTGTGACGTCTATGCGCAAACTAACTATATTTGTGATAAATCGTGACAAATGTGATAGCGTCGGCTACTATATCATTCATATAACTCGGAAACATAATGGTCATTTGAATTATAGTTGTCGTGAATGGCCCCTGTGTCTGCTGGGTTATCGAGAGGGGCCATAAATTAGATGCGATCGTCTTATGATTTCGCGGAGCTATATTAATACGCTAGTTTGTCAGTACTCAGTACTATAGTAGGTGGTTAGGACTATAGCCCACTCGGTAGTTTTAGTCAGCTTATCTATTTGGTTAGGGATTATGAGGTCCCAAAGTAACCGAAAAAAAAAAAATTGAGTTTTCCAAAAAATGGACGTAGGAAGTTGTCACTGCTACATTTCCAAGTGCTAGAGAACATTATGCCTTCATACGATGTCGCCTGATATCCTCCGGTGTTATCCAGTCCGGTCTATGGTCAGACGATCTTAAGATCAAGCGACTTAGGAGAGACTTAGGAGTTCGTGGCGCAAACAGCGGTGTACTTACTCTCTATTCCCTCACTTTCATAGTCCGATAAGGCAAAAAATCTGACACGACTGGAGAGAGATCAAGTGCAGGACCAATGGCTTTACGTACTCTCTGAGGCAAGGGAGTGACTCACCGCCAGCTTCCGGGCTAGTACTGAGAATTTCTTTACAGAAAACCCAATACATTTTTGAGACAAGACGGGAATTGAACCCGGGACCTCGTCATCCGCAGTCGAACTTGCTAACCACTAGACCAAATAGGCAGTCTAGAATCTAGGCAGTTGGTGGGCGCGTGGGAGGGAGGCAGGTCATCAATCACGCGGAGTGACTCTTTCAACCTGCCGCCGCGTCAGGGTTGCCCTCGACCACATAAATTATACCTGTTTTTGTCCCACTGTCGACTCGAGACAAAATTTGTTAGCGACACTGTTAATTAATTACACATTTACAATGTTTATCGTTCGACGACGTTTACGAATTATTTTATTTTGTAATTTATCACTTGTGTGTGTCTGTTCGTGTTTCGAAGGTTGGTAATTACGGGATCGTAAATTATTATTTTTATATAATTTAACATATTAAGTGCTTTAATGCTAACAATCTAATTTAAAGTGGTAACATTGGGTAGAATAGGCGTTACTTTACATTATTCGGTATTCCATGATACAGAAGGAAATCAACAAAATTCTTCTGTTATCTTAACAATTCACGAACAATGAACCTACTAAAAATACAAGAACATGCAACGCCGAATAAATAATGAAAATCTTCACGAATGAAATCGTGCACATCTTGTTTTAAAATAATGAAGAAGCGAGACAATTCTATGTATTTTAGTTCACTAATACTACTACTATTGTTCTATGCCTAATGTAATAAGGTTTTCTTCATATTATGTAAGTTATGTGTAACTTACACAAACTATGATTACTTTTTCCACTTTCCATTTCACTTTTTCTTTGCTTGTAGTGTAGTTGTTCACATTTTTTATATTTCAGAGAGTTTGCTGTGTTGATCCACATGTTTAAAGAGTGTGTCGAAATTACTGATTTTAATCAAACATTAATGTAAGTTTATCAAGAGAAAATAATATGATAACAAACTAAAAAATTAAAAAATAAAAACTCTTATGTAATATTAGCTTTTGCTCGCGGCTTTGCTCACGTTAAGTTCGATTTTTCAAACCCCTATTTTACCCCCTTAGGGGTTGAATTTTCAAAAATCCTTCCTTAGTGTGCGCCTACGTCATAAAAGGAACCAACTGTAAAAATTTCAAGTTTCTAACTTCAGTAGTTTAGGCTGTGCGTTGATATCTCAGTCAGTCAGTCAGTCAGGACTTTGAATTTTATATTTATAGATGGTAGCCCTACAAAGTTCCGTACGCTTACCATGCTATGGATATTTATAAACAATTGGTATTATAATATTATAACACTGTTAATTAAACGTTCAGCATTTGTTTATAATAACATATTTACACTAAGATATACTTTATAGCGATCCTACCATTTATAAGTCACCAAATCTACTATCCCAATGCTAATTAGCAGATTTTACACACCTTTGAAAACATTATGGAGATACTAAAGTAACATGAGATGAAAAAAATACTAGGTATACCTAGTTACCTGATTTATCATGTTTTCAATTCATAACGATAAATTTTTTAAGATTTGAATAAAATTATGCATTTTGCATCAATTTGACCGGATCAATAAAATTTTGGATCATAAAATATGCTGTTGCAAAAATATAATGTCGTTGATTCATTTAAATAAATTTTCATTTATGGCTTAGAAACGAAAATAAAATCTATTATATATGCAGATTTAGATAAAGAGATAAAAAAGTATTATGTTACCAATTAGGCGAAATAACAGCCGTTAAAAATTAAGACTCAATAAAACATAAAATTTTATGTCAGATGTCAAAATGCAGAACTTGTGTTACTATTTATAATCGTACATTTAAATTAATTGAAAAGATACATAACATTTGATTCATATTCATTATTAGAAATATATTTATTAGAGATTTATTATAATTATTTCTCTATGAATGATCGCTCAATGGTCATGGATGGAATAGCCATCTGCGCAGGAGATATATTAGTGCACAAATGTGTACGCAAACACAGATGCACTCTCTAATCCCTCACTCTCATAGTCCGATGGAAAGGAAATCTGACACGATGAAGGATCAGGCACAGAACCGACGGCTTTACGTGCTCTCCGAGACACGGGAGTGACATACCACCCATTTCCTAACTCCGGGCTAATACTGAGAATTTCTTGATAGAAAAACCCAATATATTTACTGTCCCGACCCAAGAATCGAATGTGGGACCTCGTTATCCCAGTCAAACATACTAACCACTAGAGCAGCAAGACAGTTAAATAAGTCTATATATAACATTTATAGAAACAACGTTTTATGAATAAAGCCATAAAATTGTGTCAGTACCGACCATTTTCTTTGCATATAATTTAGCTTTACTCAACCCTACCGCTGCGTCGGTATTAATACAGCTTAAATTATTGCCCACTAAAGACTGTATAACGCAAAATTTACAATTCATAAAACAGAATGATATACGCGGTGGTAGATTGGTCCGGCCGACGTTTACGACTCACCTCTGTTATTTGCAGTAACATTCACCAATTGACATGGTTTAATCCCCCACAGCTATTTACGGGTTAATTGATTTTCGACTTATATTACCTGTACCTGCTCATCTCATAGTTGTTATTTCTGTATTTAAATGTAATTTCACAAATGAATTCAATCATTATATTATTAAATTTATTCACCGTTTTTTTTTTCTTCAGGAAAATATCGTGCGGAAACCTCCACGCCAGAACATAATGCAGAATTCTCAGGCGCGCCTGAGATCTATTCTAAATAAAAAATAAATCAAATCTATTCTATTCTATACGTTTGTAAGGTGACCCTAACTATCTGTTTAAAAGTGAATTTCTTTGGTAAACGATAACTTTGGTATTCTGAAGTAAAAAAAAAAAATATAAATAAGTATTGATCAAAATTTCGTTTATATACAATAAAAAAAATCGCGTGAATCGGTCCAGAAACCTCAGAGTAATCGGTGGACATACATAGAAAAAAAAAAAAGATACCGGCCGAATTGATAACCTCCTCCTTTTTGGAAGTCGGTTAAAAAAAATTGTGCACAACCAAAAAATCTTATACTATACAGGATATATCGCTATAGTCAGTGTTAGGACTAGGTGCAGGCAGCTTTATGCCTGGATTGCAGCTAGATTCGCGATGCACGACGTGTTGACACGTCGACGCGCACCTGAGCTGACGGGAAATATTGTCTGTCTGTTATATGTTTCATACTAATTCGGTACCGTCCGCAAATAAATCCACCCCGTGAACGGAGTAAATGGTAATAAACTTATTATTCTGTATACATCTGCCAGGTAGATGGAAAGTGCACAAACCTATGGGAAAAAATTTCAACTTTCGTCGAGTGGGTATTTAATTCGCTTTCTTTTTGCAAATAAACGCCACAGCTGCTGCTTGAAATGTCAGTTAAATAATGCCAAATAGTTTATAAGTCATTCATGCAATTAATAAGTCATTTTTACAACCTTTTTGTTGGCTAAAATATCAATCTGTAAAATACAAAAAATAATAGAATAAAATAGTTTTTTATTCAAAAAAAATTTTACAAAGTGCTTTCAAATCATGACAAGATACCTTATCTATTATTGCGAGTTCATCTGATGGTAAGTGATCATGCTATCTAAATTAACGAGTTAACTTAGAAGGGGTACTTATAGTAATGTAAAGTGTTTAATGTAAAAAGTGTGTAATGTAAAAAGTCGCAGCAAGCGCAATTCGCGCCTTGTTTTATAAAATGAAAATACTGACTGACTAATCTATCAACGCACAGCTCTAACCACTGAACGGTTTGGTCTGAAATTTGTCATTCAGATAGCTATTATGACGTAGGCATCAGATAAAAAAGTATTTTTGAAAATTCTACCCCTGAGGTGGTAAAATAGGGCTTTAAAATGTGTATGAAAATACCGCTGTTATGACGTAGACATCCGTTAAGGAAGTATTTAAAAAAAATTATACCCCTAAGGGGGTAAAATAGGGCTATTAAATTCGTATGAAAATCGGACCTAACGTGAGCGAAGCCGCGAGCAAAAGCTATGCTATGACAATGTTAGCAAGGTGTCAAGAAGCCATGCTGTCTGTACGTCGTTCGGCGGGGCGGGCGGCGCGGGGCGCGGCGCGCGGGGCGGGCAGGCTCGGCAGTAATAAATCAGGTGCTAACGTCGACGCGGCACGCCATCACTCATGCGCCTGACAGCCCGGCACGTCATGCAACGGTACAGAGCGCCGCAGGTTAGCCGCGCCGCAGACGATCCCGACACGTCTACAAAACGTTCAACTACAAGGACGCTAAATTCATGCCCGATAAAAGTGCTAACGCTGAGAGATTGAGCGTTCTCTGACTCGGCTCAGACTTAAGATAGAGGTTAAAACGTGACATTAATATTTTTAATTTTTTATTGAAGTGTGTTAACACTTAAAGGAAATAACCTAATAGATTTAGAAATACATATCAAAAATTTCGAGGCCGGCGGGACATAGAGTGACATTAATATGCTCTTACGTAAATCTGTCTTGTTTTAACTCTGCCTTGAGTCTGAGTGGGGGTGCGGTCTATAGATTTATCAGTAAGAGCTACCTTACCATATTATACCTAATATCTTACGACTTACATCTATCATTGTTATATCTTCACACTATCACGCTATTATTTCATCAGTAGGTACCTATCACATTAATCACACTATTCACTAATATTATAAAAGCGAAAATTTGTTTGTGTGTGTGTGTGTGTGTGTGTGTGTATATGTTTGTTTGTTTGTTACTCCTTCACGCCACAACAAATGCACCGATTTGTCTGAAATTTGTAATGGAGATAGCTCATGCTTAGGATTAATACATAGGTTACCTTTTATCCCGGAAATTCAAGCATTTACCAGGGAATTTGTAAAAACTAAGTTGACTCTTCTCAGTAGAATTTGTTTTTGAAAGCCGTGTTTGCGTGCTTTGTTATAAGAGGCACAGATTAGCCTAGCCAGTTAATAATTCATTTTGAATTTTAAATCTTCAAATTTCCTAAGTTATAAATTAAAATAAACAAAAATAAACGCAACCTCTGTGCATAGATTGTCTGTGGCCACGGTAATGAGTCATGAACATAGAAATATATGAGGGGTATAGTTTCAAAAACCGCTAAGTCCATTTTTTTCATGTAGCAATATTTTTATAACTCTAGCAACTCCATTTATTTCAGCACAGTTTCGATTTATATGATTTTACCAAACCCAGCTATATCCAATAGAAAAATCACTTTCAATATGCCTGTAAGTAACAAACACCGCAAAGTCCATCATAGTTTACTTCAAAAACAGCAAAGTCCCGACTAGCCAATAGCGAACCACTATTTTAATCACGTGATACACGCAACTGGTATGGCCGCAGCTTGCTTTTTGTTGTGTTAACGTCGTGAAAAAGTTAATATTTTTATTAGTTACTGAGTTGTTTTCAATTTAAATGAGACATCTTTACGAAGATGGATACAACCCCGACCGTTGTGGATAAAAGCAAAACTCGGAAACGACAGAGTAATCCAAAACAATGGAAGAGAAACCTGCAGAAATTACAGAGGTACGTATATACTACTATGAATAGTTTTGATCCTTGGAAATATTGAATTAATAAATTTTACTCAGTGTGAACGATTAGAAGTGTTTCTTTGTATTTTTTTGTCTGACTTTCGGTACACTATAATATTCGCAATATCCACATTTATTTACGTCAATCAAGTTTTGAAGAGATTTTTTGTACCTACTTGTACGAATGCAAATTGCAAATTGAAATCATTATAGTTGCCGATTTGTAAAAATTTAGTTATTTTTTGGTTTCCGTATTCAAAGGGGTGCCAACGGGACCCTATTACTAGGCCTCCGCTGTCCGTCCATACGTCTGTCAGCGGCTATATCTTATGAACTGTAATAGATAGGCAGACTATGAATTTCAATTGCCTTCAAGCAACATCTTTATCTTTTGAAACTCGCACTTGACTAGTTTCTTTTATCTGGCAGTACCTAGTCTGGCCGTATTGTTAATTTATTGACCTTTTGTTGAGTAGGTACTTTATTTAGTTTGTTGATTCCGGATATTCGTATTGTTACGAATGAACTATATTGGTAGGTGTATAGGTTTCTGTACAATTTGTAAAACCTGTTTCATTTATTTTTTTGTTCTCGTTCTTTCAGATATTCTCCGAAAAATTTGCCAGAGAAACCTAACTGTGTACATAAAAAAATATATCAATGTATGTCTCTCACGATGAATGATTTGATTTCATTTCATTCACGTTATTATAAGAATAAAGATAAAAAATCACAGGACGCGTTTATACTAAAACACATTAAAGGATCATATACTTCCAGACGTCGCCCTAGACAGGGTAATCGAAAAGGAAAGGAGTTAACTACCAAATACTACGTTTATAGTCGAACAGCAAAAAAAATGATAAGAGTTTGTCAAAAAACATTCTTGAATATACTTGATATTAAAAGGTACCGAGTTGAGAGAATATCGAAAAAGTTTCTGAAAGAGGGACTTATGCCACAAGAAAACCGAGGGGGAGACCGTAAATCTCACAAATATATAGGAAAGAAAACCGCAATAATCGAATTCATCAAAAAACTGAAATGTTCTGAGCCTCATTACTGTCGAGGAAGTAGCGCAAGGCTTTATCTAGATGCTGAACTGAGTATCAACAAGTTGTTTAAAATTTACAATAACCAAGCAGAAGAGCAACTAAAAGTTAAAAAAAGTTACTTCAGAACAATATTCAACACTAATTTTAATTTGGGTTTCGGCTCGCCTCGGACAGATGTTTGTTCAATTTGCTTACAATATACAGAGAAGATAAAGATAGCTGATAATGAGAGATTCAAAAATGATTTAATTATCCAACAGAGGGTTCACAAAAAACGTGCCAAAGCATTTTTCAGTTACTTAAAAGATGAATCTCCCAATGTTTATATATTTTCATTTGACTGCCAGAAGAACATGCCGCTACCTAAAATTCCTGATCAAAGCACATATTATTCAAGGCAATTCTATCTTTACAATTTCACAATAGTAGCAGGTTCGTCAAAATCACAATTAAATAAAGATAACACTTTTGCTTATGTTTGGACAGAAGATCAATTTCCAAAAGACTCTAACTTGATAGCCTCGGCCATATACCATCGTTTAAATTCGACATCGTTTCCGGATCAAATTGATACTCTAAGATTAATGGCCGATGGCTGCGCTGGTCAAAATAAAAACACCACCGTGGTAGGAATGTGCCTGAAGTGGCTATCAGAAGCCCCACAGCATATAAAAAACATCGAAATTATATTTCCTGTTGTTGGCCACTCTTTCCTTCCCGCAGATCGCGTCTTTGGAAGAATTGAAAAGGAGTTTCGCAAAAGGGACACTATATTGGAGCCGAATGGTTACACCGATATAATAAGAGAATACTCCAGTGTTATTTCAGTAGGAGAAGAGTGTCCAGTAAAAGATTGGAAGGAAGCCGTTAAAAAGATTATAAAACCCGTTGGCACTTGGCACACACCTTTTTCGAAGTGTAAGCGTTTTGTATTAATGCGGTCGACACGAAAAACTGGCAATACATTACTAAGAGGCGAACTACATTACGTTGCAAATTTAGGCATTTACAAAAATGTTTGCAAAGGTGGAAAAATAGCAAACATGATTGTTCCAAAAGCTATTCAGTGCTCAGCAGGAATACTAAAAGCTTCTAAAATTAAAGATGTCGATAAACTATTGACTTCACACTTTGACACCAACTGGAGGAGTTACTCAGTTCTGTCTTTTTACGACAAATTAATACCAAATACTGCACTTGACGGGGTGTTAAGCAATGAGGTTAATGAAACTGAAGAACACTTATGCGAGGAACAAGAAAGTGTACCTGATCTAATAATTTAATTTTTTAATGCCTATTTTGTGTCTCCTCTTTTTCTTTATTAAAAATATTAATTGATTATTCAATTTGTTTTTTATTTCATACAATGACCTTTTTAACGTCAAAACTCAGTAATAGTTACTATGATATTATAATTTAGGAAGTATCAAAATTGTTTGAGTCGGTGCATACATATTATTAGTCATAACATACACAACAATGTCCACGTATGTCAGATTCAAAATTAGCTATGTCCGAACTTCAGTTTCAAATCCAGCAAAGTCCAACACTGTTTTGCCTTTTATAAGTTTTTTTAATATAATAAACTAATGAAAGCTTTATGAAATGTTGTAAAACCGGCCAAGTTTTCAAAATACACACAAGATTATTTAATTCAGTAATAGAATATAAATTCATCACAAATTTTCTATTTCTGAATTTCATGTGTCACTGGACTTAGCGGTTTTTGAAACTATACCCCTCATATGGACGTACTTTTGAAGTGTACACTAATGTTAAGTAACATATTACTTAAGCGACTGCAAAACAAAGAAAAGTTATTTGCTAGCACACACAATACCTAGTGAAGGCAGCAATTTGTATTAATTACTATGTAACGTACATACACGTACCTTTACCATGTAGAAATGTGGAGGCTCATTTTAGTTTACAACTAGCTTTTGCACGTGACCTCTCACGCTAGTAGAACTTTTTGTTATTTAATTACTCTAATGTTGTGACCTTCTTAACAGTTTGTTTTACATAACGTCAGGACTAGTGCAAATAGTGCAAAGTTTTCATACGTTTGTGGTCAAGTCAAAACTGCGCAAGTGTCGCAGCGACTAAATCGCACTTTAAAAGATATCTATTTTTATAAATACATAGAACACATTAATTAATGGTCTATGTGTACAATTCAGTCTAGCCCTGCGATGACCAACACGCCTGCCCAGCGCGGTCATTACGGGCAAAACCTTGTATGGTGCACAACACAAGGCCAAGGCCCCTAGTTCCCGGCGGCCCCGTTATTCCCGACCCTGGCAGCGGTCGTGGTAATGGCGGGGCAGGGGGTGCTAAGAATCTCCGGATGGGATTCCGCTGCCAACCCCGACGACTGGACCTGGCGACATACAACGCACGCACTTTGAGGACCGACGAGAAGATCATCGAGCTGGAAGAAGCAGTGAACAAGTTGCGCTGGAATGTTATAGGTTTGTCTGAAGTCCGAAGAGAGGGGGAGGACTCGATAATCCTCAATTCCGGCAACTTGTTTTACTACCGGGAGGGCGACCAGCAGTCCCAGGGTGGTGTTGGGTTTATCGTCCACAAGTCCCTCGTTAACAACATTGTCGAAGTCACAAGTGTGTCGAGCAGGGTAGCGTACCTTATACTCAGAATAACCAAACGGTATTCGCTGAAGGTTATACAGGTTTACGCACCGACAACTGCACACACTGACGAGGAGGTGGAGGTTTTGTATGAGGATATATCAAAAGCCATACACGCCTCCACTACTCACTACAATGTTGTGATGGGGGATTTCAACGCAAGGTTAGGTGAACGAAGCGGTGCAGAGACGAGGTTGGGGCAATTTGGGCATGGGCGAAGGAACCATAGGGGCCAAATGTTGGCCGACTTCATGGAGAAGGAGGGCCTCTTTATGATGAACTCCTTCTTCAAGAAGCGGCCACACAGAAAATGGACATGGATGAGTCCCGATGGTTCCACGAGAAATGAGATAGACTTCATCATGTCGACCAAGCGGCATATATTCAATGATGTCTCTGTGATCAATAGGGTAAAAACCGGCAGCGATCACCGTATGGTAAGAGGCACATTGAATATCAACGTGAAGCTGGAACGGGCCAGACTGGTGAAGTCAACTCTCCGACCTACTCGTGCTCATATCCAAAACCCCGAAAACTTCCAACTCGAACTGCAGAACCGATTCGATTGCCTAGCAGATTGCGTTTCTGTGGACGATCTTAACAACAGGTTTGTGGAAACTGTCCATACTGTGGGGTCTAAGTTCTTTAAGACCCATTGCAGGAAAAGAACCAAAAAGTTCTCTGACCACACACTCAAACTAATGGAAGAGAGACAAGAGATGAGACTTCAGTCGTCGGCAGACGCGGATGCCTATCGGCAAATTAATAGGCAGATCTCTAAGGCTCAAACCCGCGACCTTCGTATCTTTAATACCGAGTGTATTAAAGATACCATCGAGCGGAACCGAGGCTCCAAAGTGTTCGCGAAAGATCTGTCTATCGGACAGAGCCAGCTGACGCGGCTGAAAACTGACGACGGTCGTCTCGTTTCTTCTCGTCCTGAGGTTTTGGGAGTGGTCGAGAAGTTCTATGGACAGTTATATACCACGACACAGAAACCTGTTGAAGATTTGGCCAAAGACCCTAGAGCCAAACTGACCCGACACTATACCGAAGATATCCCGGACGTCAGCCTATACGAGATTAGTATGGCTCTCAAACAACTCAAGAACAACAAGGCGCCAGGTGATGACGGAATCACGGCGGAACTCCTGAAAGCGGGTGGAAAACCGGTTTTAAAGATCTTTCAGCGATTGTTCAATTCCGTCATTCACGAGGGTACAACGCCGGAAGCATGGCACAGTAGCGTGGTGGTTCTGTTCTTCAAAAAAGGTGATAACACCTTGTTGAAGAATTATAGACCCATCTCGCTGCTGAGTCATGTTTATAAGTTGTTCTCGAGAGTCATTACGAATCGTCTCGCCCGTAGGTTCGACGACTTCCAGCCTCCCGAACAAGCCGGTTTCCGAAAAGGCTTTAGCACCATAGACCACATTCATACGCTGCGGCAGGTTATACAGAAGACGGAAGAGTATAACAGGCCACTTTGCTTAGCGTTTGTGGACTATGAGAAAGCCTTCGATTCGGTGGAAACCTGGGCTGTATTGAGGTCGCTGCAGAGATGCCGTATTGACTACCGGTACATTCAAGTGTTGAAGTGTTTGTACGAAAACGCCACTATGTCAGTACGTATACAGGACCAGACTACAAGGCCAATCCAATTGCAGCGTGGAGTGCGGCAGGGAGACGTAATCTCCCCGAAGCTCTTTACCGCTGCGTTGGAGGACGTCTTTAAGCTTCTGGATTGGAACGGACTTGGCATCAACATAAACGGCGAGTACATCACTCACCTTCGATTTGCCGATGACATAGTCATTATGGCAGAGACTCTGGGAGACCTCAATACAATGCTCAATGACCTCAGCAGGGTTTCTCAACAGGTGGGCCTTAAAATGAACATGAGCAAGACGAAAATCATGTCTAATGCTCATGCTCCGCTCCACACAGTAATCGTGGAGAACTCTGCACTCGAAATTGTAGACGAGTATATATACCTGGGACACACAGTCCAGCTAGGTAGGTCCAATTTCGAGAAAGAGATCAACCGCCGAATCCAACTCGGCTGGGCAGCGTTCGGGAAGCTTAGAGATGTCTTTTCGTCCAAAATTCCTCAGTGCCTGAAGACTAAAGTCTTCGAACAGTGCGTGTTGCCAGTGATTACTTACGGATCCGAAACATGGTCGCTAACTATGGGCCTCATAAGAAGGCTCAGGATCACTCAGCGGGCGATGGAGAGAGCTATGCTCGGAGTATCCCTGCAAGATCAAATCAGAAATGAGGAGATCCGTAGGAGAACCAAAGTCACCGACATAGCTCTGCGGGTTGCGAAACTGAAGTGGAAATGGGCGGGGCACATAGTTCGAAGAGCTGATGGTCGATGGGGTCCCAAGGTGCTGGAGTGGCGACCTCGCACCGGGAAGCGCAGTGTTGGCAGACCCCCCACTAGGTGGACAGACGACATCAAGCGAGTCGCAGGGAGCCGCTGGATTCAGGCGGCGCAAGACCGAGGCTTGTGGAGGTCCATGCAGGAGACTTATGTCCAGCAGTGGACGTCCATTAGTTGAAGAAGAAGAAGAAGAAGTGTACAATTAGCTCAATAGCCGTAGAAATAAGTTTATAAAGTTTTAACCTTCCCCTCTAAAACTTGGTCTAGTGTAGATCCGCGGTTTTTACCATTTGATTTACACGATATATTATACAGATGAGGAATCTATCAAAATACAACCACAATTAATTAATAGGTAAGTACATAATATGAAATGTAAAAAAGAAAAAATAACCGGTCGAATGCGAGTCGGACTCGATATCGGAACCAAAAACGCCGAAAAAACCATGTTTAAAGAAGGAGAAAGCCTCTCATTTAATTATTATTAATTTATTTTTATTATTTGTTAAAAACGGCATCGGAAATGCTTATTCTCTGAAAATTTTAATGTCTGCCTCGGATCATGAGATAGAGCCCTCTGACAGACGGACGGACGGACGGACGGACGGACGGACAGCGCAGGCTTAGTAATTATTAATAGGGCTTAACAATTAGTAATAGGGTCCTGTTGGTTATCGGGTACGGAACCCTAGAAACAATATGCCTATAAATATTGATTTTTTACACAATAACAGTAAAATATTTACAATCTTATAAAGCGAAGTCGCGAGCGAGTGTTAGTAAATTAATAAAACATTCAATTGTAAATGTTTATTTGAATAAATTAGACATAACCGTTAGCATATATTTTAAAATACATAAAACATCTTGATTTATTTGTTTATAGGTTGTTTTTTATTTATTTAAAGTTTTATGTGTATAATAATTATGACTAGGTAATTCCACTGGTATTAAATCATGCCGACCTCGTTGTAATAATAGTTATTATTTCCGGACACGCTTTATTAATATTTATTTGGGTCGTACCTACTACGTTATTATCCTAACTTAGATCAATTAACACTTGCCTATTTAATTATATTTAAATCCGTCTTAATAAAGACGAAGAGCTTCCTAAAGGCCTATTCAAACCTGAGCGATATTCGCTGCCACTGTGGGTAGAGGTACATACCGCGCGGGTTTCGCTCAGGTATTTAGTATCAAGTACCGCGGCTAGAGCGACCTGAGCGATATTCGCTGCCGCTGTGGGTAGAGGTACATACCGCGCGGGTTTCGCTCAGGATTTGGTATCAAGTACCGCGGCTAGAGCGACCTGAGCGATATTCGCTGCCGCTGTGGGTAGAGGTACATACTGCGCGGGAGCAGCGGCATGCATCCCGCCCCTCACTCCGCAAGCGGGGTTAACATGACAACAGTTACGCACGATATTCCTTAGCGAAAGGACGCGTTTGCAACATGGCGTCACACATTGTGAAATTTTTCCCAAAATCGGACATCCCTTTTTTATGATACTAATCGAAACTTTAAGCTTTTTTTAATGCTAGAGTAGAACACCCAGAAGTTAATTCTGTTTAGAACCGGAGTTATAATTTCTTTAAATTCTTTTTATGGTTACCAGAAAAAAACTAAGAAATGTTGTAACTTTCTACGTAACGAAAGTTTTCAAGTTTCAATTATAGCATGCTATAAAATCAATTAAGTGCTATTTTTAGAAACATATAATTAATTTCTAAGTGAACAATAAAGGAAGATATGCTTTTTTAAAACTAATTTTGAAATTAATTTTTTTCTCATCTTTGTATAGATATTAGCATCTAATTTTCACATATTGTATTTATTAGTATTATGTTAACCCGCCTGTATAATATCAGATACGTAACACTTAGGACCTCGGAGTTACTGAATTTTAAAAATTTCATTTTATGCAACTCAATAATAATCCCTGAAAAACATAACCCTCCATTTTTACAGTCGGATAAAAATTCTTTCTTTCAGCCACTTTTTTAGAATTTTCTCTCGTACATTTGTAATTAAGATCTTTGTGACAACCCTAATATCATAGAAATTGTAAAATCTCATATCTCCAATGTCCTCATAGATTTCTGTGTGATTTTTTTTACTAGTAACAATACAGTTACGAGGTATGTTTTCAGACAGATATCTACTGCTAATCGTTAATGGTTTATGAGAAAAAAAAAAAAAAATGTAAAAATCACAAAATTAAGAATAATTACTTTATTATTAATACTAAAATTATTTTGTTTAGCTTATAAAATGCCCTGTATATAATGCCACTTTGCCCTATAAATAATTGTATAAATATCATATGCAATTCTTTTATTTCGCCTTTTTCTGAAAATACAGAATTTTCTAAAAAAAAATATTACTCCGAGGTCCTAAGTGTTATGTATCTGATATTATACAGGCGGGTTAACATAACACTAATAAATACAATATGTGAAAATTAGATGCTAATATCTATACAAAGATGAGAAAAAAATTAATTTCAAAATTAGTTTTAAAAAAGCATATCTTCCTTTATTGTTCACTTAGAAATTAATTATATGTTTCCAAAAATAGCACTTAATTGATTTTATAACATGCTATAATTGAAACTTGAAAACTTTCGTTACGTAGAAAGTTACAGCATTTCTTAGTTTTTTTCTGGTAACCATAAAAAGAATTTAAAAAAATTATAACTCCGGTTCTAAACAGAATTAACTTCTGGCTGTTCTACTCTAGCATTAAAAAAAGCTTAAAGTTTCGATTGGTATCATAAAAAAGGGATGTCCGATTTTGGGAAAAATTTCACAATGTGCGTCATCGAAACGAATGAATAACGATTCATTTATTGAGATGGTGAAGTGCAATCCAGTTTTGTATGATATGTCACTTACGGATTATAAAAATATATTTATGAAAAATAAAATATGGGATGAGATAGGAGAAAAATGTAACATAAGTGGTAAGTTTTTATCTTTTATTATATTATTATATTATCTTTCAATTCTGTACTAAATACGACTACCGCCATTAAAGAAGTTGACAAATTGTGTACGTACCCTATCGCCTGAAAGTTGCAAAGTTTCAAAATTTTGATATTCATTGTTTGTTGCATTATTTTGTTGAGTAGTAAAATACATATTTTGCAAGTACGGGGTATTGCAAGTTTTAGAGCGTAAATAATTATGGAGTACGCATGTTGCTTTTATCACTTTTTTAGCTGAAGACACTTTTAGGTGCATGGGTTTGAAATATATTCGCCATTTTTGAGCCAGTAATCCAAATGCATTTTCAACAACGCGTCTAGCTCGGCATAGGCGCTTATTGTATTCTTCCTTTCTTCTATCAACCCTAGAAACTCTTTGATTGAATGGTTTCATTACATGTGCTTGCAATCGGAATGCCTCATCTCCTATCAACACATGAGGTGTGACGTCATTAGTTCTTGGCAATAGTTTAGGCCTTGGAACATTCATAGTCCCATTATTAAACCTCCTTCCCATGACAGAGTTTTCGAAAATTCCACCGTCGCTATTTTTTCCAAAACCTCCAACATCGATACATAAAAAATTGTAGTGTGGTCCTACTATTGCCATAAGGACGACAGAAAATTTTTTGAGGTAGCAAAAATAATTGCTGCCTGAATTAGGCGGACAAACGATAGTGACATGTTTTCCATCAATACTGCCGAGGCAATTGGGGAATTGCCACATATTATAAAACTCTTCAGATGTTAAGTTCCACATTTCTTCTGTAGGAGGCTTCATGTATATGGGTTGTAATGTAGTCCAAATAACATCACAAACTTCATCAACAATTTCTGCGACAGTTGAGCAACCCACTCTATAACTGTTTGCAATACAGCGAAATGAATCTCCACTTGCTAAAAATCTGCAAAAAAAATAATATTTAATAAGCTTTTTTACTCAAGGTCTAAGGGCGTGGACCCGCCATCCATTGCCCCTTTCAGTCGATATTTCGCTGTTGATTCGATCGAATGAGGGGCAATGGACGGCGCACCGTTCGCGGTACCGTGGTGCGAACGGCGCCGCACCGTAGACATGGGTCCACGCCCTAAGCCATTTTTACTAAAAATTTGGTTTTTAAGATTCCTCAGTATTTATCACCTTACTAACCTAAACAAATTCAGGGTTTTAAACTGGTCTAAGTATAACTAATGAATAAAAGTAATTGAATAGATTATAAATAAACTATATTTTTTACAGGCGATGAAGCCAAAATGAAATGGAAAAATCTACGGGACACTTATGGTAAATATTTAAAAACTACAAAAACCACTACAGGCCAAAGTGCGTTTAAATCTTACAGTCGTTACAGCAAATGGCAATGGGCATCTTCAATGGAATTTTTAAAAGATCACATAGGATTTGCTCCAACTGATACTAATGTGGCAAGAGAAGAAGAAAGCGTATCTGATACCCAAAATATTACTGAACCCGAATCTTATAATGAAAATTCAACACAACGGTCAAGTTCAGTAGCATCATCCGAACGTTATACTTCACGTTCGGGTTCCAGAAAAAGGACTTCAGTTAACGAACATCCTGTTGATAAAGTGATTACGTACTTGAATACAAAAGCAGATAAATTATCGTCGATTGAACATGTTATGCTTGGATATGCAAAAACAATAGACAGGTTTTCTGAGCGACGTAAAATTATAACAAAAATGAAAATAGCTCAAGTTATGATGGAAGCGGAATTGGAAGAAGAGCAAGAACGTAGTCTACAACGAGAAACAACACTGCGATCTTACTACACCACTGAGCCTAACACAAGCCAAAATGATCGTTGTATGTCTCAACAATCATGTTATTCTCGTAGTCCCCAGTCTACTAATGATTCTGAACTGCAGTCTGCTCTGCGTTGTATTCAAGATAATGCTCTATCACCTCTAGCACCTTCACTGACTGGAGAAGGTCTCGATTACGAACACGAAATAGATTACGATCAACAGAAACACTCAGAAATCAAATAAGAAGGTTTTAGGTTAAGATAAAAGTTGTGTTAATATTGTAAAAAATCAAAGTTCCTTCCTAGTTATCTAAAATAAAGATTTTCGTCAATTAATATTCAAATTTGTTTTCCTTACCTCAACGTTATTGCTAAGCGTTCTTCAGGGCATATGGGTTCTCGATATTTAGTGAATGATTTGCTGATATTTTCCTTTATCATATTTAATATTTCATCAAAGTTCTCAGTCGTCATTCTGAATGCTTTAAAAAACCGATCTTCATCCAATCTTAATCTTGGATATAAAGTGTGGAATTCCGCATGAATTCGGTGTTGTCTATTGATGTCATGGATCCAAATTCTTTTCTTAACTGGTGAGTCAATTAAGGCTAATAAAAGTAAAACTTCCTCTTCATCACTATCCATCACTAAAATCAGATGCTCTGCAGAAATTACAACGTGACTGACGTGTATATTCTTTGGCGACTCAGAAATGACTAACTGGCGCAAATTTCTTACCTCTCTGAGCGAAACTCGACTACCACGCGTTATTCTACCCACAAGGATAGCGAAATCCGTTTTCGTGTGGACAGTAATATTACCGCATACTCACTGGGTTTTCCCTGCCGCAGACGGTAGCGAATACCGCTTAGGTCTGAACAGTAATATTACCGCATACCCACTGGGTTTTCTCTGCCGCAGACGGTAGCGAATACCGCTTAGGTCTGAACAGTAATATTACCGCATACTCACTGGGTTTTCCCTGCCGCAGACGGTAGCGAATACCGCTTAGGTCTGAACAGTAATATTACCGCATACCCACTGGGTTTTCTCTGCCGCAGACGGTAGCGAATACCGCTTAGGTCTGAACAGGCCTTTAGGGTGAAAATATGCCAGAGATGCTTCACTGCGATACCTCGCGGTCGCGGTTTAGCTCGCTACCTCGATGCCACCTCCATTTAAAACAAATGTATGCAAACAGACGAGCGCGAACATGCCGAAGTATCCTTCGGCATGTGGGAACAAGCCAAGGATGCCTCACTGCGATACATCGCGGTTCACATCACATCGATGTTTCTCGGCATGTTCGCGCTCGTCTGTTTGCATACATTTGTTTTAAATGGAGGTGGCATCGAGGTAGCGAGCTAAACCGCGACCGCGAGGTATCGCAGTGAGGCATCCTTGGCTTGTTCCCACCCTTAGTACGTACTACCTATCTCTATATTTTTAACCAACTTTAAAAAAAACAGGTTATCAATTTTGACATGTATGTAATTTTTGTACGTAATATTATTGGAACTGCAGAATATTCACTGCAATATATTAGTGCTTCCAAACAAATAGGTAAACGAAATTTTATAAATTTAAGCATGTATGTATATTTAGGGGTTCCTAGGGAATTTTAAAATCTAAATCCACACGGACGAAGGCGGGGGCATCAACTAATAATAAAATGATTTTGTCTTTTTTTAAGTTAAGATTTCGTTTTTTTGTTTCAAAATAAATGTACCTGTAAAACAAATGTAATAATTATGATTTGTGTCATAATAAAAGTTGATTTATGCTTCAGCAAGCCTGCGATAACGTCGCAATAAATATATTTTAATTACCGCGTTGAATTAATTTATTTAAAAAATGCTAACTCACTCAACTAGATCTGCCTAATTATAAATTATATACATGAGGAGATTAAAATAGAATCACATTTAATTAGATATTATAATTTTATAATAAACAAACTTACCTAAATATTTCGAAAATATATTCATCATAATATAATGTAGGTACATTGTAAATCCATATTATAATATATAAACATTAGGTAATTTTATTCTTTATACTGAGTTACAAATTAATAAAGTTTATTTAGCTGTGGTGTGCCAGGCCCTAAAATTAACCACAAGCAATTACTGGTCTTTACATAAAATGTCAGCTTAAGGACACAAGTGTCATGCATTTTTATGAAACTATGACCCTATGATTAATGCCTTATTAGGGTCTGACAGCGTCGCAATTAATAAGTGTTAATAACCATGTCAGTAACGAGAGAATTGAATTTATTAATATAAAATTATATAATTGGCTCAAACAGGTACCTAGGCTCTTTGCAACATAACAACTTTATATATCTGAGACGCGAATAGTAAGGGGACAAGTATTAGTAAAATTCTACATTTTTTCCCCATTTCGTGTAGAATAACTTGTTATCTACACTTTTAACAAGACTTGTTTTGACTGACTGACTGATTGATTAAGTAATTGACTGGCAACCTAAACCAATCAATCATTTTTTTATTTTGCAAAACGTGAAATTTTACTATTTGTAGGCATCCACTGAAATTTTTTTGAAATTCCACTTCTAAAAGGGTTAAACAGGAGGTGAAAGTTTGTATGAAAGCCCGTCATCTTTCAAGTTATATTAATTTACTTAAGTTGACTTAAAAATTTCAGATACTTCTGTGTGAGGTCCTGCATTTTAACTGAATTAAACTCCAAGCGATGATGTAGTAGAAAAGGAAATGACCATAACATAAACTCCATCTAAGCCGTGTTTTCTTATTAGTCTCGGCGTTAATCTAGTTCGCCGCGTAACGGCGCGCTGTCACGTTGACAGTGACATCTCGCGTGACACCATGACACCGGCGTGACACCCCACTCGACATATTGCGGCCGCGCGCGGATTATGTCACATTATCGTGACGCGCTGAGCGAGATAATAAAAGCTTAATACACCCTGTCCGTTGTACTATTTTTATTTATTTATTATTTATTTTTGACGTTCCCCATATCGAGTTTCCGTATTTGTTGTCTGTAAAATATTCATAGAGGTCGAGAAGTAGGCCCACTAGAAATGACGTTGTTTATTTTTGTAAAAGAAAATACTGTGTTGAAGCATAGCATATTGGTTATTACTACATAATATACATATAAATACGAAACCAAGCTGTCAATTCGAAACTAGTAAGAAGGACACATTTTAAAAGTTTAATACATCAAGTGCTTTGAGTATAACCAACATCAAGGGCGACCTGACATGGATAAATTAGACGGTTTTGTAAAGGTATTTGGAGTAGGCAATTGTAAGTGTGACAGATACACAATTATAAATGTATTATGTATTATTAACACTTCCTAATGATTATTATATTTATCAATTATTTATTTTATTGAAATAAGGAATGACATTGTTATTTGCTACCAAATTAAAATCGTGGATATGTAATCGTACGTACTTACTCCGTAGGTGGTGTTACGTGTTAATGTCTTTCCTATATTCACAAAAAATTCATTAGTTAAAACTGCTTCTAAGGATGAGTTAGCTAATTCCAAAATCTCTACTGGTAATAATACTGATAATTACGTTTTTGATAGGTTTTTTGAAGAATTCGCTTCCTCGTTCCTAATACGCACCGCAAAAATTTGGAATGCCCTTCCGGCTTCCGTTTTTCCAACTAACTATAATGTGGGTGTCTTTAAATCAAGAGTGAATAGGCATCTTCTAGGCAAGCGCGTATCATCTTAGGCTGCATCTTCACTTACCATCAGGTGAGATCGCAGTCAAGCGCTAGTCTATATATTTAAAAAAAAAAAAAAAAAAAAAATTATGACAGCCTTTCACTACACAAAAGGTATGCCATTTTTTAATAATTTTCTGTGAGCTCGTCGCACTAACGCGACGATACTGCGTGATCGGAATTAAAAAACCCGCTGAGTTTCTTGCCGGCTCTTCTCAGCAGAATCTGCATTCCGAACCGGTGGTAGAGTCATGACGTCTCATAAGAGCTACAAGTTGGCCTACACGAAATAAATAATTTAAAATTTTGTATTCTTTTTTTTTGAAAAACTTACTAAAAATGCCTTATCGTCGCGTCGACTACTGCGTTTCTTGCGCTACAGTATGTTAGAGACAGTTTAATATGAAGGTGATTTGAGGTAACCCTAGTAGGGAATAGGTACTTACTTTCAAGGCAAGTCCGTGAAAATCATAATAATCTAACTACCACCGGTTCGGAATGCTGATTACCTTAGCATTAAAAAATACTAAGACGCTAACAACGCCAGTTTAATTTCGTGAAAAGATTTAATAACGCAGTGCATTATTTTCCATTAACCTGGCGTTTGGTGAAATTAACTAATCAAGCAGCTGTCAGCGCTGTCAAGCGATCTATCAACATTATGACGCGTGACTGTGCGCAGCGGGCGACATGGTTTTGGGGTTCCGTAGTAAAATAATAAGGTACCCTTACAATTTCGATTTCGACAAGTCCGTCTACCTACTATTTCTTGAAACTACTAAATAATCTCTATGTGACCACGTCAAAATTCAAGTTTATTACGTGGCGATCTCAACTATTTAACTATATATTTTTAACCGACTTGAAAAAATAGGGGTTATCAATTCGACAGCCGACACGTATATAATATGTAATGTATGACCTGCAAAATATTGATAATCTTCTAGGGCTTCCAAACAAATGCTCAGAATTTTACAGGCATGAATGTATGTAGATGTAGATATTCTAACAATAACCCATAAATTCAGATCTGTTCAGGCACTTAAAAGTTATCGTTGAACAAAAAAAACTCACAGACATACGCAGTGGCGCGCATTGACTGTACAACAGGGTAGGCAGATGATATAAAATGGAAAAAATCTCCAGTACGAGTTATAAAAATTAAGGGAAAGCATTGTACAAATTGTAAAAGCCTACCCTTAAGTTTTACTCCATACTCATACCATTTTCTCCAGTTTATATCATCTTCCCGCAGGGTTATTACGTATCTCGCGACAGGTTCGCGACAGGCGTAAATTGCGCAATCGTTGATGTCAAACGTCACTTCTGCTGTCAAACGTCACTTCTCAAACGTCAAATTTCAGTAGTGACAGCAATAGCAACACGACAGCAATCACTACGCGATCGGTTGCAAAATGTCACTAAAATTTGTATTACGCAAGCCAATCGCACGTCTATTGCTCGCCTATCGCAAAATGTACTTTTCTTCTTTAGAGATGCTTGATGGAGAAGAAAGGAAGTATAATATAGTCTCAAATACTTCGAGAGGGTTTTACCACAGACCACAACACAAAACAAATAAAAAATATAACAATTCAACCGCTGACGACGATAAAAACTGTGTATTTTGTTTACATCTATTGCCGCCCTATCGCGAGTGGCGCTAGTATCGACACGTGAGCAATAGACGTGCGATTGGCTTACGTAATACGATTTTTAGTGACATTTTGCGACCGATCGCTGTCGCGTTGCTATTGCTGTTGCTGTTGCAAATTTTTACGTAATCAGGGTGCCGCTTAATGCCTACCCTATATGCACTGCACTGTACATAAGGGAACCCTGAAAATACTAGTCCTTTTTTTTGGTCAGTCGTGTAAAAAGGCGCTCGACGCGGCGGCGAAGTCATGCGTCATAATTTTGACAGCGCGGCTGACAGCGGGCGACTGACGGCGGGCGGCGCGCGGAGCCGGGATTAGCCGCCTTGATGGATTAATTTGTGCCGCAGACGCGGTATCGCGGTATCAGTGGATTTTCTGTACAGCACGGATGGATATTATTGTAGACTTTGAGGTAATTAATGTCCTGAGTCATTATAATATTATGGCGTATAACAGTGTCCCATCATCCACGCGATGGACGGATTAAAAAAATAAATTAAATTATTTCGACCAACTAGGATCACAGTGTGTTAGTAATGATAAAAAAAAACAAAAACTTAGACCTATTTGTTAGTAAAAATACTGAAACTTAAAACTTAACATTAGATGGGACCGATTTGTCAGCATATGAACCATATTACAGCGGTTCAAATACTGACAATCGATCCTGTTAGCAAATGCCCTCAGAAGTCAGAACTTTATTGGCGCTGGTACGGACTCTATGCAACATAGTGAATTTAGTCAAAGCGGTGACCTAGACAACTGTGGTGGACTATTCCGCGCCCACGGCCACAAGTGGAGGACACACGTCATCAGATGAGGATTTTTCAAATCTTGACTGCGATCTCATCTGATGGGAAATGACGATGCAGTCTCAGATTTACTAGGGTTAATGTGGTAGCGCTATTATGGCAATTAAATCACTATGCGCCATGGTGCCGGAACACTAATGCTGAGATCGTGCTCTGACTCAGCTTAGACCCAAGATAGAGGTTAAAACGAGACACAAATATGCGCGGACATAATCTGTCTCGTTTTAACTCTGTCTTGAGTCTGAACTGAGTGAGAGTGCGGTCTATAGATTTCAGCCTAAATCGCTCGGCTGAGTTTTCCCTACAAATAATTCTCAATAGAAACTTTACGGTTAAAGGTGCGGACTAAAAACTGAAAGGTCGCAGGTTTGAACCCCATCCGTTGCACTATTGTCGTACCCACTCCTGGCACAAGCTTTCCGCTTATTTGGAGGGGATAGGAGAATATAAGTCAACTTCAGCTTGGCTAATATCTTTGTAGGTCACAAATTATAGATATTAATTACGACAAAAGACTATTATTGCGATATATGTATGAACTAAACTAAACTAAACTTTCAACTTTTTTAAATTAGTTTTGCTAGTTCAAAACATTATGAACTCAAAATAAGAAGGTAGCATGAATAAACGATGAAGATAAAGGTATTTTTCTAAAAAATCAACACTCGCATGTTACTCTAGCAAGTCGTCACGGTGATTGAATCGTAAAATCGGTGGACTTGAATTATGTACAATGGTTATGTTAACAACTCTGTAATCAGAGTAATTATTATTTTATATACAAGAAACACCAATCAAGTTTGCAATTTATGCTGACAAACATTATTAGCGATTACGGTTTTTATTGGACTTTTACTTTTATCTTATTTTATTATCTGTCTTTTATCAACTCATATTGTAACAACCAACCATTTAGGTGACATAACGAACTTTACGCGAACGAAGTTGTGGCAAAAGCTAATACGAATACCTACCCTACTAATATTATAAATGCGAAAGTATGCATGTTTGTTGGTTGGTTTATCTTTCAATCACGCCGACATTGCCTACCTTTTATTCTAGAAAAACAGCTCCGCGTACCGTGTTCATGCAATTTTTAGGTATATGTAGTTACAAATTATGCTTTATAATACCTTATGCTTTATAATTAAAAAATAGTGTGTCCAAGTCATTTTATATTATTATCTGGTAGGTACAGTGTAGTTACAATTTACAAAGTATTGGGAATGTGCAAAGTAATTAATTGTATACATTCAACTAATAAATATGTACAAAGTATGCGCTACCAATACATACTTGTACTTCCACTTAAGGATTAATTACCCAATATAAATTAACAGTTTAATGTATATTCACGTATAAATTAGCGAAGAACTTACCTAAATAGGAATCTGCTATTTATTCTCATAAAAATACCAGTTTGTTTTCAAGTAAAAAAATCATTAAACGGGTAAATTGCTAATTGCGTTATTTGTTTACCTTCATTACCATTTCATAAGCTATCTATTAATCAAGCTAATGTTCCATAAATTGGTTTTATTAGGTTCGTGGAATAAAGTCAAGGTGCAACGAACATTTATGTGCATATTGAGTTTCAGCACGCTTTAGTAGTATTTATTAGTCGATTGTGAGACTAATTGGCTCTTTAGTTACCGTGCCCAACAAATAAATTGAAAATGGCAAAAGTGTAGGTATGTAAGAAATAGGTCTCTACTACTATGAAGATGCATTTGTGTTAGGTATAATACTTATTTTAAATATGAAGACGAATTCGCACAATGAGAGAATTTACGATGAAAGCGTTGTGAATCATTTTTAAGATTTTTCCTGGCTTGTATCTAAGTAAGACTAGTCTTAAAAATTGACTGTGAACTACTGTCTTAAAGCAGTCGAAGAGTAGGCTGAGACTAATTTTCGAACCAACAACAAGTTTTAAAAAATTTCAAGTCCAAACGAAAAAGAACATCTCAAAGTCCAATCCAAAATTAACAACATTTTTATCAGATTTCGCAGCATGACACCAAAAAACCGAAATTCCGAAGAAGTTCTCAGCAGCCACACCACTCGCAGTAGCTGATTAGTGCAAATGGATACAACAGACCCAAAGATACGTTTACCGTCTCGCAAGAAAAAATTACAAGAAAGCGGCACTGTTGAATAATGGATACCCCTCCGCAATTCCATCTGCAATTTGTAAATTGCACTTTTACTCAGATAAAACCAGTCTCTAAGAAGCAGACAATAAAGATTAACAAAAGAATCATTGGAAACAAATAGAAAGAAAAGAAAGAGCATGAGATAATAACAAAAGAAAAACGGATCTGAATTTTGTCAGATAATTTCTGCGTTATCATAACTTTTCAAATAAAAAATCTGTATGAACTTTCACATACATAAAATGGTTCTGTTTTAACATAGTAAACAAATAACAATTGTTAATTAATGTCCAAATATGCCAAAGGGTCATTTTGGACTTTTTGCAAATCCGTCGCTGTTCGCTGTTCTATGATCATGACGATAACCACTCTGTATTTACAACACAAAGAATGAATTTTTCATTTCCTCTACTTCCCATTATTATTTGCTTCACCATCTCAGCCCACCGTTGGCTCACTCAGCATATGTTTCCTCTAGAATGAGAAGAGTTTGGCCGTAGTCCAGCATTCTAGCCGTTTGGCAGAATTCACACACCTTTGAGAGAACTCACACGTATGCAGATTTCGTCTCGATATTTCCTTGGACCGTTAATTTTCACTTACGTTTTATTTATTATATACACATTACCACATCCCTAATAACCCGCTATCATAGCATTTCTTAGACTGCATCGTCACTTATGATCAGGTGAGATTGCTGTCAGGGGAATAATAAAAAATATATAGATATATATCATAGATAGTATATGACGAAACACCAATATTTATTTATTCTAAACATGTGATTGAAATAATTCAAATAGCTCTCCTTAAGGCGATATTTAAAGTAAACGATTTCGTTTCATTACCACATTCGACAAGATCCGCATCTGGTAAAACTTGAGATAAATTCCGCAACTTCCTCTCTCGTTTCGCCGTAATTCCACAGTCTGACATTAAACATGCGTGTTTAAATACGACTGAGGTTTCCGATGGCAAAACTTGAGATATAATGGCGGAATTATGTTAAAGACATGTAAATTGTATTATCACCAATGCCCATATTAAAGACAATTTTACGGTATTGATGGCTGAATAGCAGGACATAAAGAGCTTTCGTGGTTAAGTTTGACTAAGACTTTTATAAGAGGGTTCTGCTTATTTAAACATTTAGATAAATAGTAATTTAATAATGATTGACCATAATTAATTTTAATGCACTTTTATTATTGTAAACTTTGCACGCCATTAATGGCAGACTGTAACATGTACCTACTACTAATAACATATTTGTAACATCTTACTTGTAACTCATAATCATGCCATAAGTAAATTGAATTGAATTGAATAGAGATCACTTTAGTGATAAAGTCGCCTTTGCATCTAGCGTCTTGTTCTGTTTGGTCGCTACGATTCGTATTTCTGTATTTTTGTGTAATAAAGCTTAATAATATTACTACTTACAATATGAACCTACATTGATTTAATATCGAAGAACCAGCATACTGAACCCTAGAAAATATGGAAAGACAGTGTCGATAATATGTCCAAATCGCATTTAATGGCAAAAATGTCCATAGTTTCTTACGTGGTGGTGAAAATGTAATAAAAATTGATACTGTATTAATGTGGCTTGACGAGAGACTTTTATAACAAAAACCGATTATATCTGAACAGACGTGGCATTAACCTGGCGCTGGAACATAAACACAAGATAAGTGCGAATTAATGTTAAATGTGCGTGAAATGACAGACAGACATAAAAATTTCTCCTTATGAAACACGCTCTTTGAGGCAGCCGTCCTCACCTTGGAGGCGTCTTTATTTGACTCGATTAAAGTGTGGCGAATCGGGTTGTTAAACTACAAACAGTAACTACCCCGTCCTATATCACTTAAGCAGTTTCTAATAATAGAGGACTTTAACCTCCAGAAGTCAAAGATGATAATCGTGAAGTGGATTTCGGTATGAATGGCCTATAAACTCAAGCTAAGTATCGTTTGGGTGAGGGTTATAAAAATACAAGTTGATTGGCGTTTGGACGCGCGAAAAGAAACACCTTTGCGACCCTGGCATGTCGTCTGATTGATTGTATAATTAATTTAATTTTACATTCAAACGCCCGACGCACATGTCCGGCGTATGAGCTGTCAATTAATTGGACAGTTTTTGATGTGGGCACTCGTATAACGAGCGCAGGCCTTTTTTGCTTCGTCGCAGTTAATCGCTAAAACTAGTTATGTCTCGCGTCGTTTAGGAGATAAGTTGACAGCATCGACTTGCAAATGCTTATTTAAGACCGCATTTTCTTCTTTTTTTCCTCGTTATAAAGTGTATTCTTTAATATTATTACTGTTCGCTTATTAATAGCCAATCATCGTGATATTATTGAGGAGTGTCATTATGTATTCTCGCGACATAAATTAAGATTCATTTGTATTATTATTCAAATTACACTTTAATGCTAACTAAAGCCATATTATGTTTACATGGCCATCGCAATAAATTTTAAACGAATTTATGAGACGCAAATTATTTTTTTCGTAGGAAATAATATATTTGGGTTAATTGAAAATATTTTTATTAACGTTAGGAAATACTTACCAGCTTTTTATTAGTAGTAATTTAATCAACAACTATTCTAGCAATGAAACGTGCAATAATAATAATTAGCTTCTGTATATATTATAGTTATACTACTGATAATAATTATTATGAAACTTAGCCTTTGTAGTGTCGATTTCTCTAACGTCGAGTGATGTTTAACCGATGTATAAATTGGTCGTCCTGACAGTTTTTGTACTGAAAATCTGTCAAAGTATCAAGAAGTGAAATTGGCTCTTAGTTTAATAAACGATTTAACTTTGTTTCAAAAAAAAAAGGAACCTACAGTCTAAGTTAACAATATTTTTTTAATCCTACAGAAACTCTTTGTTTTTTCGGGATAAAAAGCCTGTCACTCCAGTTCAAGAAACAAATAAATATACTTTACCATCTATGTATACAGGGTGTTAGGGGTCCCTTACATCCTGTATTATATCAAAAGGATTATAAGGCATGGTTCACTTTAAAATAAGTCAATACAAACTTCCAAGAACATGATATTTTAATGAAATTCCCCTGTACTTGGGTACTTGTAAACAAAAGTCGTGTTGCGTGCATGAGTCAAAACGCTAACAAAGAACACCAGCTGAAACAGACGAACCTAATTATTCATCATTAGCGGCGATCAGGGCCACCGATACGAGCGACGTACATTTATCATTCTCTTTGCAACATTCTCTTGTACACTAATGGTTAGTAGCGACATTGATCCATAATTTTACGCAAATAAATAAGATAAATGAGAAATACTTAAAAAAATTAAAGTTCGTATTAAAACGTATTTACGTAGAATCAGAATGGCATACTCTATTTTTAATTTAATTTTGCGTTTACTAAAACTTTATAGCCTAAGTTGAACTTTAAAAAATATATTTTCATTGGAAAAATTAATAGTTACTAAACTTTTTAATCAATTGATTAGACCCTTAGAAATTTTTATTTAGTAATAAGAATAAAGTTTATTCATATTTCAATTTTCTACATTAATTTAACATTTCATCGACGCTAACGGAAAAACCACTGCTGCTAGTTTCTATTTATAAAAGCTACACTGATAAAGAGTTAATTAAATTGATTAAGCTATTCTAATTCATATCTAACGATACTGTTTAATGTTGGCTCATTTGTCTACAAATAATCACTCGTTACACAGCTTCCAGCTACAAAATAAAATATGGCCTCTCATTTTTCCACTCCCCCCAATCTCACCGTGTGTTTATCTATACAATGGCGTGGATCATTTGTCTTTGCCGCGTCTAAATATTTCTCATTGTCTTTGAATAATTTTGTTAATAAATTCCACCAGTCAAAACCTTGAGGCGCTTGAGCAATCTCTTTTGTTTATCAAACACTCCGGGATATGATTTATTTGAGGTTTCTGTGAGCTGTGTTTCTTAGATTAGAAGCACTACTGACTACGCTTTGTGCTCGATTCTATTTGAATAAGCAAATTTCAACGGCTTCATCTACGAATATGACTAGAATTTTAATATTCACAAAGGTCCCTTGCGTGGACTTCCACACGCCTTAGTCTAGCGCCGCCTGTATTCAGTGGCTCCCTGTGACCCATCTGATGTCGTTGATCCACCTAGAGGGGGTCAATACTGCGCTTTCTGATGTGAGGTCGCCACTCCAGCATATTGGGACCATCAACGACCACTGGTTCTTTGAACTTTGCTCCTCGCCCATTTCAACTTTAGCTTCGCAACTCTATGAGCTATGTCAATGGTTCTGTGGCGGATCCTTGTAGCTAGGCGTGTTCTAAATAAAAGTCACGATATAATCTGGAATATGGAATGGAATGGAATATTTATTCAGAAAATTAGGCTTAATTTATTTACAATATTCGCCATACGCTGTACATAGTTCCGATGAGCGTTGTCTTCGGCCCGACCAATCCTAGCTCGGTGGTATCGAAGTCGAACTGCGCATGCGCCGATCCGCGCCGGCGCATGGTGACGTCAGCCAACAAAACTGCTTTGCACCGCGCGCGGCCCGCAGTTGTCCGCGGTCGCCGAGCAGTGCAGACGTGTTCTGCTGCGTGAGTCACTCGCCGCCTCGCAGTATCGGGCGGCCATTGTGGAGTGCGGACGCGTCGTCTAATTCGTGATGTGTGCAGCCAGTGGGAAGTCTTCGTGTCTTCAGATCTTCGTTGGCGGTCATATTGATTATCAAGTAACCATCAATAGCATACTGTTGTTTGTTGTCAATTATGCAAGGTAACCATCCGTGTAGGTGTTTCAATAAAATCTTGCGTCGGTGTTTCATTTATTTTCCCTTCCTTCCCGGTACATCCCTTTTCCTGGTAACTGGTACCGGTACTGGTAATATGGGTTTGATGAGGTAACCGGCGGCAGGCGAGAGCAGGAGATTCGTAAGTATCCGTAAGTATTTTCTTATGTATTCCCATAGTACCCCCCGTCAAGCGAAGCGTACCACTCTTTTCACGGTTCTGCCGCTTCTCGTGACGTGAGGCGTAGTAGGCGCTGGTGTCGCTAAGCCTGCTTCCATAGTGCCTGACGTGTCGTCCTCATTCAAAATGTAGGCAGGCTTGAGTCGATCCAATGTCACTGTAGTCGTCCGTAGTGGTAGCTGTATCTGGTAGTACTTGTCGTATCGCTTCAGAACTTGATAGGGCCCGTCGTATGGTGGTGTCAACGGCGCTCGTACGGTGTCGTTGCGCACGAAGACATGTGTACACGATGCTAAGTCTTTGTAGATGAATGTTGATCGCGTCGCTGGAGTGCGCTTCGTAGGTGTTAGCGATGCCATAGTTTCTGTGAGACGTTGCACGTAGTCTGCGTCTTCAATTTTCGACTTTGTCGGTACGAAAAAATCTGACGGTACGCGTAGCGTTGCCCCGTACGTCATCAGAGCGGGACTGAGATTGTTGTCTTCACGTAGCGCTGTTCGTAGACCCAGTAGTACAGTTGGTAGTTCTTCCGTCCATGTTGTAGTCGCGCCACGAGCCATGAGTGCTGCCTTCATCGTGCGATGCCATCTCTCGACTTGACCGTTCGCCTGCGGGTGATACGCTGTGGTACGTATGCGTGAGACTCCTAGTTTCTTCATCAGTGCCTTGAAGAGTGCGGATTCGAAGGTTTTCGCTTGGTCGGTTGTGATCCGGAGCGGTAGCCCGAACCTTACGAGCCAGTTTTCGTATAGAGCTCTTGCTACTGTTTCTGCTGTCATGTCTTGCACTGGTACTGCTTCCGGCCACTTGGTACATCGGTCGATTATGGTGACGCAATAGCGGTAGTCGTTCGATAGTCGTAGCGGACCGACGATATCGATGTGGATGTGTTCGAAGCGTTGAGATGGCGGGAACTCAGCTAATGGAGTGACGACGTGTCGATGGATCTTGCTGCGTTGACAGTCGATGCATGCTTTAGCCCATGTTCCGACTTCTTGGTTCATCGTAGGCCAAAAGAACTTTGCTGCCATCTGCTTCCGTGTCGTTCTGACCCCAGGGTGACATAGACCGTGTTGCGCTTTGAATGCGGCGTAACGGTATGTCTTGGGTAGGTACGGTCGAGGTGATGCTGCTGAGAGTTCGCACGTGATGGCTTGATTGAGACCAGGGAGAGTTATTTCGCCGAACTTCAGGTTGGGTTTCATCTTCAGCTGGGCCAATTCTTCGTCGTTAGCTTGATCTTTGGCTAGCTGCGCGTAGTCTAACACATTCGGACACTGGATGTCCTCGATGCGGGATAAGGCGTCGGCGACAGGATTCTCCTTCTCCCTTGACGTACTTGATGGTTGTACAGAATTGACTTATGAAGTGTAGCTGTCGCTCTCGTCGCGGTGTGTCGCTGCTGCTGACTGGTCTGCTCAGAGCGAAGGAGAGAGGCTTGTGGTCGGTGTATAACGTTGTGTCACAGCCTTCGATCAGTCTTCGGAAGTGCTTCACTGCGGCGTACATTGCTTGCAGCTCTCGGTCGTAAACAGAGTAGCGGCGCTGCGTAGGGCTCAATGTTTTCGAGAAGAATGCCAGAGGTTTCCAAATGTTGTCTACTCTCTGCTGGAGAACTGCGCCTACGCTGTGGTCTGAAGCGTCAGTCATAATAGCAAGTTCGCAGCCAGGTACTGGATAGTTGAGCGTTGTAGCTTCTGTGATGCTTTTTCGGCATTTTTCAAAAGCTTCATCTGCCTCGGGCGTCCAGTCAATTAGCGTTTTGTCGTTTTTCTTCTTGTTGTGCAGATATTTGTTGAGCTCATGTTGATGGTCTGCCTGATGAGGTAGGCAGTCTCTGTAGAAATTGAGCATTCCCAAGAAACGACGCAGCTCAACGATGGTCTTCGGTTTCGGATATGTTGATATAGCTTCTATGCGTTCTTGTGTAGGTTTGATGCCACTTGCAGAGACTTCGTAGCCCAGGAAGTTGATTTTTTCCACTCCAAACTGACACTTCTCGACGTTGAGTGTTACGCCATACTTGTTGAGGCGTTCTAGGACTTCATGAAGTAGCTTCTGATGGTGAGCTTCATCCTCGGAGAATAGTAGTATGTCGTCGACGAAACAGAAACAGTTGTCTATTCCTCGTAGTACTTGATGCATGAAGCGTTGAAAGGTTTGGCTTGCGTTGCGGAGACCAAACGTCATACACGTGAACTCGTACAAGCCGAAGGGTGTTATGATGGCTGTTTTCTGAGCGTCTTCTTGGCTGGCAAGTGGTATCCAATAGTAGGCCATCTTGAGATCGAGCTTCGAAAATATTTTCTTGTTATGCAACGGGTACGTGAAATCTTGAATGCGAGGTATTGGATAGCGATCGGGTTGCGTCACTGCGTTCAGACGTCTGTAGTCGCCACATACGCGTAGCCCGCCGTCTTTCTTCTTCACAACATGTAGTGGACTCGCCCATGGACTCTTAGATGGCTTGCAGATTCCCAGCTCCACCATACGGTCGAACTCAGCTTTTGCGGCTTTGTACTTGTCTGGTGGCAGGGGTCGGGCGCGTGCGAAGAGTGGCGGTCCCGTCGTCTCTATATGATGTACGACGTCGTGCTTCGTCGGTTGCTTCAGAGACATCGGGCGTAGAACGTCTGGGTATTTTTTCAAGATTTCGTAGTAAACTTGATCTGAGCTGACGACGCGGATTGATTCGCCGGTTGTTGAGACTTCAAGCGCGTTGACCGTGAGCTTCGTTTCGTCGTCGATTAGCCTCTTTTTGTGAAGGTCCACAAGAAGTTTGTAGTGTTGTAAGAAGTCTGCTCCCAGGATTGATGTTTTCACGTCAGCGATGATGAAGGTCCATGAGAAACATCGACGTAAACCCAAGTCTAGCTTGACTGTCTTCTCGCCATAGGTGCGAATTGGTGTATTGTTTGCAGCGAAGAGCTTGTAGGAACTTGCAGTCCTTGTTTTCATCTTTGTTGGTGCAGCCCAAACAGATATGTCTGCGCCAGTGTCCACGAGGAACCGTTCGTTACTGGCTCGATCGTGGACGCAAAGGCGTTTGCTGTTGCTGGGGACACCGACGTCCGCCACCGTCGGTGTCGAAGCTAGTTTTCCGCTGGCTTGCTTCTCGCACACGGTGAGACGCACTTTCTGGCCTTGCTCCCGAACTTGTAGTGGTAATAGCATGCCCACGTTGTATCGCCAGGCTTCGGTTGAGTTCGATGCGGTCGAGACTGCGAGCGGCTGCGTGCGCGGAAGGGTCGGCCACTAGCTCGTAATTGCTTGATTTCGAGTGCGAGCTTCTCGATTTTTGCCAGGATTATTTCCTTTGATAATGCTGCCATGGTGCCAGTGCTCCCCGAGTACTCCATTGTTGCGTCGGCCATAGTCTTGTTTCCGTCGGGAGGTCGCGCGGCCCGCAGTTGTCCGCGGTCGCCGAGCAGTGCAGACGTGTTCTGCTGCGTGAGTCACTCGCCGCCTCGCAGTATCGGGCGGCCATTGTGGAGTGCGGACGCGTCGTCTAATTCGTGATGTGTGCAGCCAGTGGGAAGTCTTCGTGTCTTCAGATCTTCGTTGGCGGTCATATTGATTATCAAGTAACCATCAATAGCATACTGTTGTTTGTTGTCAATTATGCAAGGTAACCATCCGTGTAGGTGTTTCAATAAAATCTTGCGTCGGTGTTTCATTTATTTTCCCTTCCTTCCCGGTACATCCCTTTTCCTGGTAACTGGTACCGGTACTGGTAATATGGGTTTGATGAGGTAACCGGCGGCAGGCGAGAGCAGGAGATTCGTAAGTATCCGTAAGTATTTTCTTATGTATTCCCATAGTTCTTCTACATCCGCGTCACTAAGGGCTCCTCATTTCTGATACAGGGATAATCCTATGACGATAGCTCTCACCATTGCACGCTTCTGACCCTGAGTCTTCAAATGAGGCCCATAGTTAGCGATCATGTTTTGATCAAATAGTGTGTGCTGCCAGTGATGACTCATCACATACCTACAACAACAACTGTGGCAACACAAACAGCTGTTCAAGACTTTGGTCTTCTTGTTCACATATAATACACTTTTCATGTAATTATAATTAAACTGACAAACATTTAAACTAGGCTAGATACGAGTATTTCATAATCAATATTCAAAATTCAAAGTCATTTTCTCATCAATTACTCTTTAGAAATTTAAGAAGACATAAAAATATACCCAACTGTAATTCTCGAGTCATCAAAAATTATTTCTTATAAGAAATTAATTTAAAATTCAATCGACGACTGCTCCCAACGCATCGAAATTAACATTAAATCTCATTATAACCATGAGATACCCGATAACCAGTAATAATTAATCTTTATAGACACCACAAGTGGTTCCGAATGTACGCCTTTAAAGTCTCGATTATGATTAAAACTGAATAGAAACCCGTAATGAATAAGTGGATGATACTCAAGTTCTAGCCATGTCGACCGGCGCCGCAGCGAATGCCGACATCGAGTTACGTGCTTGTAGCGCAATCAAGGGAAAATCAACTATATTTAAAGGTACTTAAGGTTACATTAAATGTTAATGTAAGTTTGTAGGGCTGTAAGCGAAGCCGACAGCCGTCAATCAGAAGCTAAAAACCGGTAGCTGCCGAGTCAGACGTTAAAGAATAAGAAAGACATAGAGCTGCTTTAAAAGTTTTACCTAAATATATAAAAGGCAAAGGTGACTGACTGACTGACTGACTGACTGACTGACTGACTGACTGATCTATCAACGCACAGCTCTAACCACTGAACCGATCGAGCTGAAATTTGGTATACAGGTAGCTGTTAGGACGTAGACATCCGCTAAGAAAGGATTTTGGAAAATTTCAACCCCAAGAGGGTTAAATAGGGCGTTAAAAAATCGAACCTAACGTGAGCGAAGCCGCGGGTTAAAGCTAGTTTATAATAATACCATAGCAACTGTGATTAAGAGACTAGAAATATAAAACGAAAAAGAAAGAAATTGCAAATCAAAATCAAAATATGATAAATTTCATCATTTGGCACTTATATAAAGTTGGGATTTTAGAAAGGACTGTGTTCAAACACATATTATACTATATAAGTTAGATTCCTGAAATGTTTAAAATACATATGAGCTTTTAAAAATCCCACGGGAACCACTTTTTCCAAAAATAAATGCCTATGTCACTCTCCAAGTCCTTACAATGCCTATTTACTTAGTTACCTGAATTAAACACTAAACACACATATATATTAGTGAGATTTAAGTGGTATTAAAAATTTAAATCTTAAGGTAACATTAATATAAAATCTAAGAGGATTAAAATAAATTCAACATTTATTTGAAAAGATTTGACGTTGAAAAATCATTGAGCATTCTCGATATTTATAAAGTTATAAACGATCAATACTAAAAAGACAACTTGATTAACATTGGTAATTTTCATGTACAAATCATTAAATTATTAACATAAATACCGTTCAAAGTGACATTAATTCCTTATACAGCTGTGGTCACCACCGCTGTATAATCAATCAATGATTAAGCGTATGTACCTACCTAACGGAAAACATAAATCAGTCAAATTAATGTTTCTAGTTGCGGTCAGTACTTCATGGTTGGGAATCAAGATTTCTATTTAATGCCGGTACTTGTTTATGTAGGTTTAGGTACTTGTTTCTATTTAGATTTTACTCATACCTAACAACTTAGTTCTCACTTCTCATCAATGTAACGTAAATCTGGTTTTCTGTGAATGTTTTCTCACTCAATATACCTAATTAATACATACTTTGTTTATTTATGGTCATTAATGAATTTGGAAAGCGAGGGAATAATTCAAATACAAGTTCAAAATCATTTATTTCGTGTAGGCCAACTTGTGGCATTTATGACAGGTCGAAACTCTTCCACGATTCGGAAAGCTGATTCTGCTGAGAAGAGCTGGCAAGAAAGTCAACAGTTGCTCTTTTTAAAACAAAAATGTTATATTTAGTAGCTTAGCTATCTTGTGGACAGCTGAAGCAAAGCAGATTTCTTCCAAGTAACTTTGTCACTTAAGGAAATCACTAACTGTGTAATAGCTTCTACTTATTAAATGTTTTTTTTACTTTATTATTTAAAGTATTGTCTAACTGCTTAAGTTTATCTTAGTTTTAAACCTGATTCACTGATCTATGAACTCAACTTTAATGAATAAATTAAAGAAAGTCTTTAGAAATAAAAATAATGTTTATTTGATAGCTCAAACTCAGACCATAATTCTAAAATAAATCATTCGACGAAATGATTACAATAGGAAACTCTATCTTTATCCAAGATTTAATAAAGTACGTCCTCAACTTTTTTCGAGTAGCCCATCAATAACTTTCAAAATAAAATAAAGTGTCAAAACAGTTAACAATTAAAAAACACATAACAAATCTCCGGGCATTTTGGTAGGCGTGTACAATTTTTATTCATCACAGGCGGCGAGACTTGACAGCCGGAGAGGATAATACGTAACGCCGGGGAAAACAAGAAGGTCCCAAATAAATTACGGCCGAGAGCAAACAAAAAAGGCTGCCACACCTCAAAGATAGAATAACAATAACACGGATTCCGAGCTTTCCGAACATAATGAAAATAATACAAGAGAACTAGGGCTGCTACCACTATTTCAAGGAAATTAAGTTTGACATGATAATTTGTTTACAGCTCTACTTGCAAATTTTTTTTTATTTGATCACACGATTTTACTCTCTCAGTGGCGTTGCAGTCTAAGCTGATAGATTCCTAACTTAGAAGCGTTATCGCAATGTAAATTAATCCCATACACCATAATGGGTCTCTGCATGTCATCGTGCCAGAACGTAATCGCTTAATGGCAAGTCTTTGAGAGTAGGGTCGAAAGCAAAACTAGCCATGGCAGTCTCCCATCAGACGAGACCAGAGACAACTTAGAAATCATACATTCATAAATATGCCCTGCTGGGAATCAAACCCGAGACCTAAAAAACCACAGCGCTCATCACTATGCCAGAACGTCAAGGTATTGAAGTCTCCTTAGATATAGAATAGATACTTAATTTCAACATTAGTGTCTCATAAGTCTAATACCATTTAAAATATGAAAGTTCCTTCTAAACAATTTACCCAAGACTTTCGTTCTTTCTATTCGTGTATTCATAATAATGATAATATGAAAATCTGAATTGATAACCTTTTTGGAAGTCGATTAAAATCGATCCAACATACAGTATTTGTTAATACTGTATGTTGGATCGATTTTAATACCTTATTTTGTCAAATTTTAGACCTTCGGTTTAATCAACGTTGGTCGAGAAAAACTAGAGCTACAACTGGCTGTTGATCCACTATTGCTCAAAGACAAAGCTGCCACGTTGAACCGAAATGAATTTCCAAAAGTTTCTTTGATGGCAACCCTAAAAAGAACCAAGAGCTTTCAAAGGAGCCGCCTAGATATGAAATTTGACCGCTCCGTAAACATGCGAGGGATTAGATAATAGCGGGTTCCATAAAGACGGTTTTAAAATTTAAACACGTTTTTTTTATCCTGTTTCCTTTTTCAATTAGTCCTTTATTTTTGCTGTTTCGGTATTTGGTGAGCTGTTAACGTGCGTCGTTATCTCGTTTGAAAAAGGTCAGGACTTTTAGGGATTAATTTGCATAAAACACTTTGGAAATGTCGTTTGACTAATTGTTATGGTTTGAGATCTGGGATGCGTTAAAAATTGATTACGATCGTACCTAAATTTTGATCAATTATATAAAGTGTAAGACTTAGCCTTAATCGAATTTTAATCTAATCTATTGGAATTGTCAACAGGGTGGTGATTAGGCAGGTACTGGCCTCGTTAAAAGCCTCCCATAAAATATCAGTGTCACTGATTAATTTATTACTAGGTAACAATAGCACAAACAAAATAGGTAATAAGATTATATATAATAATTTCCTAGTGGATTTCCTGAAATATTTTTTTCAATTTCACCAAACAGCACTTCGTCACAAATTACTTCATCTCCTTAATTTTGCCAATCTTGATGGTCTAAGGGAGACGTTATCGATCTAAATGAGAACTAATCTGGGATGTGTCCATATTATTGAGACTAACCAAAAAAATCTATTCATGATCAAGGAGTCGCAGGAGCCGCTGAATTCAGGCGGCGCAAGACCGAAGCTTGTGGAAGTCCATACAAGAGGCCTATGTCAAGCAGTGGACATCTATCGGTTGATAAAGAAGAAGAAAAAGATCAACGATCAACCAGGATTAAAACATCAACCAAGAATCAGTAATCAAGGTCGACAAAAATTCGAGGAATTGAGCAAATTGGCACAACTTTGCCGACTTTAATAATATTATTAATTTTTACTCGAATTTGATTAAACATCTATAGATGATACATTATTATAATATGTATGTATGTACACATATTTTGCCTGCTAATGTTAAATCTTCAACAACATCAATTCAATTCAAATTCAATTCAAAATTTATTTATTTCATGTAGGCTAACTTGTAGCTCTTATGACACGTCATAAATCTACCACCGGTTCGGAATGCAGATTCTGCTGAGAAGAGCCGGCAAGAAACTCAGCAGTTGCTCTTTTCAAAAAAAAAAATTTTTTACAAAGCTATGCTATGTATACAGTGCTTCCACAATAAAGCTTCAAAAATGCAAAAATGCATACGTAGGTACACCAATCCAACGCATGTCAAGACGGCATCCTTACTAATCCTTACTAATATTAGGGGGAAGTCGTAACGCCGGACGGCACCTAGTACCGGACACTCGTACATCTCGGCGACTAAGCAAGCGAGCGATTCAAAAACGAGTTAGAGGGGCGCGGGGGGATGCAGCAAAACTGAGTCACGGGACCCGGTTTGCCCGTGACGCTTGCGCCAACAGTGGGAGTAGTTGGTTACTGTTTTTGGCCGGACGACACTGCGTCACGTAAGATTTAGGTGAGTGTTACAGGTGTATCTGTTATAAGTTGTTTACTATATTTGTTTTTAATAAATTAGTGTTCATTGTTGTTAGTAAGTTATATATAAAAGTTTTTGAGAATTTTGAAAATGGGTTTATGGGACCAAACAAGTTTACAGGGGTTTGCTAGGGGTTCGAAGTGAAGTCTGTCCGATACTAGGTGCCACTTCCAGAGACTGCATTTTTGTTCACCAAAGTTTAATTTATGTTTTTGAATATATTTATGCAGAAATTGCATTTTTGATAATTGATATTGATTTTAAGTTTTGTTGACTAATATAAGACGTAAATAAAGTAATATTTTTCTGAACAGATTTTTTTATTTTTCATAAAAACCTTAAGTGTCCGCCACTAGGGGACTTCCCCCTATACATGCGAAAGTGTATTCATTTGTTGTTTGTCCTTCAATCTCGCGGCAACAAAGCAATGGATCCAACCTAATTTTAAGCTACTTTTTATCTTGGAAAATCAATGAGATCCCGCGGGACTTTTAAAAGACTAAATCCACGCGAGCGAAGCCACGGGCATCAACTAGTAATATTATATACCAGTACATAATAGCCTAAAGGTTATTAATTCACTTGTAACAGTACACGCTCTCATGACGGTCACAAAAAAAACAACCCCACATAATGGAATGGCCGTGAATGGAGCTTACTCGTAAATCTCGGGATTTGACATGTGACACGCCACGTCTAATCTCCTATCAGCACACGGCTCGTATCCGACATGATCTTATTGACTACCGTCTATTGTAATACTCACAATAGGAAATAAATAATAACTTTTCACTGATGTACAAAAACCAAAGATACTCCAACTAAAATAAGGTCCTATGTTTGAGTAACGCTTTTTATCGTTGCCTTATTAGAACTTAATTTTTGTTCATTTTTGAAAGTCTTGATTTTATAGTTGAGAAACGCTTTCTATTGTTGCCTTATTAGAACTTAATTTTTGTTCATTTTTGAAAGTCTGGAGAAATGGTTCATCACAAAACTAAATCCTAACGACCTGTTAAATTCAAATTCTATATTATTTATTTCATATAGGACAACCTGTGGCTCCAATGATACACTCTGACATATTTCAAATCCAAGATGGCCGCCACCACAAAATGGCGAATTACATTTTTTTCTAATTTCACATGTTTTAAATTTTCAATTTACACTTGTGATGGATAAATATAACTATGTATACGCAAGTAATAATTACAATTGTAATGACTTTATTCCTGCATCATTCTGTCCTAATCATCTCAGTCAATCAGGATTTGATTGAAACTATACATACCTTTAGGTACGGGCCATTTTTTACACTTAACAGTTAATTGTTTGTGTGTCATGTATCAATAGCCACGATTGAATTTGATCAGGCATACAGCTATTGTGCAATAGTTTGAAATTACTTTTATCGCTCGTTTGTTACGGTCAGGATTTGCATTGATTTCTATTTTAACACCTTGTTCACCGGCAAAGCGATTTGATTAAATCACAATCTTGATTTGTATTGAATGGAATTTTAAAAAGTATTGTTGAAATTAATAAGAACTTGATTTATTATTCGATTTATTTATGTTATTGTGTTCTGTCGACATTGATAGAAATTTATTTAACCTACTATATAATAGTTATAATTCTATTTTAGTTATTGTTTTGCTTTTATAATGAAACTTATTTATAAAAAGTACTGTATAAAACAAATTAATTTTTAGTTTCCCATACCTACCTACTATAATTCTCATTTTTTCATTTCATACTCCTCCCGACCAAATCCGGCCATGGCGGCCAACCTCCACAGAGAATAGCCATCGGCGAGGTAGATATTATAGTGCGCAAGTGTATGCGAAAACTCAGGTGCACTCTCTATTCCCTCACTCTCATTGTCCGATGGGACGGAAAATCTGACCGGAGAGAAATCAGGCGCAGGGCCGACGGCTTTACGTGCTCTCCGAGGCACGACGGTGACTGCCAACTTCCTAACTCGGGGCTAGTAGTGAGAATTTCCAGACAGAAAAACCCAATTTTAGACCAACGAGGTAATTTATAATAATAAACAACAATATTAATTATTATTTTAATGCATAATTATAATGCATATTTATTCCAAAACAGGGAACTCAGCATTCTAAGCCGAAATCTTACTTATTATAATTTGAAGTTGATACTTGAGTGTATGTACACGCTTTATAAAGTACCTTTGATGTTCTGGCAATACCTTAGATGCCTGGTTCACAAATGCAAATCAAAATTTACATCTTGCTATGCACTTTGATATTTAAACTAAACTAGTCCTTATAACAAATTAACCGAAAGATGAGAATGGCTTAGAGAATTTAAGGATTAATAGTTTTAAACATGGTAATTAGACAGTGGGATTTATAACGGGGAATGATTATGTCTTGTTCAAGATTGATATGGAGTTACAAAGGTAAGATATTATTTTACGTCAAGTAGTCAGGGGCTACTAAAAAGAATATTATGTTAATCAAGCCTATTGTAGAGTAAAAACTTATAGAAAAAGCAGATGAGGAATAAAATAATGGTATAGACATTGTTTATGACTATTTAGTATACCTTTTTATCTTTGAAGAATCGAAAATAAAGAGTTACAATTTATCGATTGCTGCCTATTTAGAGAACTGAAGGACAAACTAATAATAACAAATAACAACGAATAAACAGACTTTCACATTTATAATACATAATTGCAGAGTTTTTATGGAACACTATTAATTTATTAAAAGCAATGGATAGTTAAATTCAATTAAACTTTACAAGTTTAAAATGTAGATTTTACAAAAAATAAAAACAATCAAGTTGAGATACAAAACGAAAGGGAGATTTATATCTGTAGCTATGAAGTTAATTGAACCAGAATTCAATTTGTTACACTTTGTTATCGAAGATAAGACAACGAGATAAATTATTGAGGTTGTATAATGCATTAGAGTCGGTAGATTGTACCTACTATTATCGTAACTTACAAATTTTAAATGAAATTGAAAATAGTTTCAGGAAACTTGTTTTCGAAAATGTTATAAAAATTTTGGTAGAAAAATCCAAAAAAGAAAAAAAATGAAGAAAAAGTTAAAAGAATAAATTCCGGTACCGGGAATCGAACCCGAGCCTCCTGGGTGAGAGCCAGGTATCCTAGCCACTAGACCATACCGGACTTGTTAAAGCTGTCGAAAATGAGATATGGGATTTGCTAACTCGTTTTCAGCAACAAGATACGTAAATGGCATAAATAGGACAAATAGTTTTATGACAGTTTTTAAATAATGCAGTTATAAAAAAATTATGCTATCACATGACAAACCGATTCATATTCCTAATAGTACCTAAAGGTACAGAAGATTCACTCCGCGAAATTATTTAAATAAATAGCGACTCTTGCAACCACACAATAATGACTTGCAATTCAGGTTGACACAGCGCTACTTACCTATTCGCCTAGACTTTCTGTCTTTCTATCACGTAACTCTTATCCCTTCGCGCTCTCTGAATTTAGGCTCTTAGAAGAGGTAAGCTATGTACTTGTAGCTCCGAAGTTTACTGCGGAGTGCGCCAGGATTGGTTTCAATCATCATCATGTCCTTGTCCATTTCCCACTCTATGTGGGGTCGGCACAACATGTATTTTTCTTCCACTCACTTCTATCATTCGTCAACTCATTATCTACTCCTCTTACACGCATATCCTCTTTCACACAATCCATCCATCTCTTTTTTGGTCTTCCTCTACTCTTTTGCCCTTCTACATGCATATTTAACATTCTTCTACTAATATGGTTTTCTTCCCTCCTCATTACATGCCCATACCACGCGAGCCTATTGGTTTCAATATGATGACATAATTATAAACACCGATGAGGAGTAGGTACAAGTTTTAAATTAGCTGGCTTCAGACGACATCGTCACTCACTTACCAAGGTATTCCTGTCAGAAATAAAAAAAATACTATAATATAAAGAAACAAACGTTTGAAATCTCCTTTCCAGGCAATACGTCGCGGAATCCATCTTTGAACGTCACCGCATATTATTGAGTATCCCCGGCCGCGATGTCACGGGATGTGAATTTCAAATCGCTCAGTTGCAGCGATTGTTAATACACGTCGACTTATTATATGGTAAGCGGCGTCATTACCATGTCTGCGTCGATCGCTGTCCGTCAACGTCAGTCGCGGCGAGCGGCGCGCGCTCACACGGGGCGGGATCAACAAGTGCTGAATTATGGCCGAGCGAAGTGTGCTTCAAGTCTGCTTGGGTGAATTTGAACTTATCCCTCAGTCTTCTTTAAAATCTCTCAGAACTTTAAAACTTCTTTAAATTTTGGAATGCCCTTACGGCTTCCGTTTTTTCAACTAACTATAATGTAATGTAATTAAATCAAGAGGCATCTTATAGTCTAAAAAAAAATTGACAAGGGGTCATCCGTTAATGATACGTCATATTTATTTAGCGTGACTCCCCTCTCCTTTTATTTAGTAATTTTTTCTGAACCCCGTCCTCATTCCCTTTCAAGTCTCATTGATTAATGGGTGACCTTTACGTTCTCCAGTTGATTGGACAAGACCTTTCGAAACGTCATAATAGAGCACTTTTCATATTAAAAAGGAAAGTAAGGAAAACATAACGAAATTTTACTGATTTGGCCATTGTAAACAACTGTGAAAATTGGCTTCCGCGAATAACGGCACTCCGCATGTACATCCGCGCCTGTCTGAACACTTGCGTTTAGAACCGCGCGATTTGCATCCGCGCGGAATCCGCCATGTCTGAACTAGCTCTTAATCTTCGGTTAAAATTTACTAAACAATGGCAAAATTGACACTTAGAGATATGTATATGGTACATACATATCTTTAACGATTTCTCGTAGAACTTATAGAAAAAATTGAAGAGATTTTGTTGTTTTTGAACCACCTAATGTGACCAAACACCAGATGCATTCTCCGACATTTGACGACCGGGATCCGATGTTTATCCCGGGATCGGACCTTTGTCTGCCCTTAAACGGCCCCCGATGAATGCCCTTTGTTGATGGGAGACAATAACTTGTCTCACTCGGACCTCAAAGGGCAATAATTATCATAACGCAACTAAATAATGGCCTGTTGTTATCTAAAAAGGGTTCGATTTGTGATTATGGAGGAAGATGTACTCTGCCTGATATTCAATGAGCAAAGGATTATTGCTATAGGATAACTAGAACCAACGGTTCAATATTAAGAATTAATACTGACACAAAACATGTAATGAACTATTGCTAAGACGTGTGAGTAAATACTACATCAAATACTAGCCCTTATTATGTTTTTTTTTATTCCCCCTTCCCCCTGTGATGTATTTGGCGTCCTAAACAATGTTCACCATTTGTTGGTGGAATATGTCCGAAATCAGTCAGATAGAGTCCGATTGATGAAAGGTTTCAGACTGAACAGATTTCTGACGAAGCGTGCAATTTGTTCAGTCTATTACTGTGTAAATAGAATTTTAAGGATAGTAGTATAATTAATTAAAGGTACGATAAGACTGTCATACCTATTCATTGTAAAAGCCTTTAAATAAAAGATTTAAAAAAAAACAACGTTGCTATAGGTAATTTATCGACAGATTGCAGATAGATTCGATATAGGAACCGGGTGTAAATCAGTTAAAACTTGTCCATAAGTCCATTCACCGTTCAGTCGAGTCGGAAACGAGATGTCATCCGTCAGCAGTCAGCACGTACCTACTCGCAACTTGCCACCAGGTTTTTGCGTGCATTCAACGCCACCATACACTGTGCATGTCACGCGGCACTTCGATTGGTATGCATGCTGCTGCGCCGCGATTTTATATTCCGCACCGAGGCCCAAGTTCGGTGGAAAAAATTGCAACTTCCACAGAAATCCCCGGGCACCTACTATATTTAGAAAATTTAATGATTGTCTTTTCGGCATTGTTTCATCATTATTAAGTACCTACCCACTCATTTGTGTTAGGGATTCCGTGTAATTTTTTCGTTACGATCTTAATTTTACAGCCGATTCTCGCAATTTTAGAAGTAAGTACTTGTAACTTCTAACAAGAAATCAGCTAACAATTTTATAAGGAACGATGTACTTACATAAGAAAAGAGATTTCTACAAGTGACTCTAAGTAGTGGAAGTGGAAGAGGGTATAAGAGAAGAAGAATTTGCAGGTACAACATGAAAAGAAGTTTAAAGATTCATGGAAAAGCTTAAAAATAAATTATAGTTCTTGTAGAACTAAAACTAGAACCAAAACCAACTAGACAATCTTATTCTTCTTTTAGCAGATAAATTAAGCAGTTATTCTCTACTAACTACTTAGTTAGAGATAAAATAAACTTATATAAGACTTATAGACTATGCTTGATTCTGAATCTGTTTTTGCCAGTTTTTCTAGTGCTATTAAATTTTATGCAACTTGTTTGACGAACGTCTCGCAACCACATTTCAAATTCTCAACTCTCAATCGTTTTATTGAGTATTCAAAGAATTAAAAAGTGGGAATTTTTAACAAGGAACCATTAACAATTACCGTTTATTCTTGATAATTGAATAAATTAGACATAAACCGATAGCTTGTTTAATTAACTGAGAATTTATTGCATTGCACAAGATTTCTAGAAGGATTCCTATCAAATGATTCTTCATTCCGATGATGTGTGGAAGCTACGGAATCTTGATAATGGGTCTTATTTATGCTTGACGGTTTTTCTGCGAAGCATTGCCTGCAACAGCTTGGGTGGGCGTTTCTTATAGATTGATTTCATTGTCACTGGTAGCATAATTCAGGGGAAATGGCAGGTTGTGAATACCTAATCTGCGATAAGGATGTCTGATACTTGTCGATATTTCAGAATAACTACGATCTAAGTGGTAATATCAGATAGAGCCCGATTGATGAAAGGTTTCAGACTAAACAGTCTTTCACAATTTAGTACAAACCCGAATTCTGACGAAGTATGCAATTTATTTGTCTTAGATCATTACGCAACCTAAACCACTTGGATACGTCATTATATCATAAGTCGGCCGAGCCTTCCAAATTATTATCGTGAATTTCTTAAAAGCGAAGACTTGCCTAGATATAATGAATTGTTACTAGGAGGTTTGTAAGCGATGGCTGTCGTTTAATTGTCAGTGGAACCGTGAACAGTTTTTTTTAGAACGAGATCTTCTAAAACTATTTACTTTAATGGAAAACGCACATTAATTTTTAAAGGATTTCATGAGATTACATAGACATTCGTAATACTAAATATTTATTGTTTATCAATATTCATTATTTGATAGTTTTTATGAAGATCGTGTATTTGAAGATATTTTCACGTATACATTCGGGGGTCCTAGAGTGGTTTTATTTTATTTCGGAAAACAAATTATTCCTGCGGGAATTTTATAAAGTGATTTCACGTGGACGAAGCCAAGTTAGTAGGTCATGCTTTATAGCTTTTTTTTTAAAGAAAGAAACTTGTGCCACTCTTCAGGTTCTCAACTACACCCAGGAAAGATTAAATATATCAACGCAAAAAAGTGGAAACGTCATAACAAACAAAATAGAAATTGTTCACCAGAGCCGAAAAACTTTTGACATTTCAGAAAAAAAATTATCGTAAAATGATATCGATATCCAACAAAGAAATTTAACACATCCCTATTAACCTCGTGTTTAAATCCAAGTCGTGCAATAAATTATGTCGACATCAATACCAATGTCTGCAGCGTTCAAAGAAGTTGTCAGTAATGTTGTTTAAAGGTATTGCATTCGATGCTTCTTTAGAATTTTCAATGTACGTTTAGCATTGAGCTTAGATTACCTGTAAAACACCTACAGAATACCATTCGAGTAAGGCCAAGTATTGAAAAATTACTTATCGACTCAAAAAATCCCTCATTTTTATATTTGACTGCTTTTAAGGGATAAAAAACATAATACAAAAGATGAATACTTTGGAAAGACGATTTTTACAATAACTAAAAGAACAAAATAGAGAGTCTAAATTATGTTTTGGGATAATACTATTATTCAGTTTTTAAAGATTATATTAGATTAACTAGGATGAAACAAGAAACTAAACTTTGCAAAAAAATATCTACTCAATTAGGAACTACATCTTATATTTCTCGTAAAAAAGTTCTACTTATCAGCCTTCAACAAAACTCAACAGCTTTGCATTAATCTTTAAACCATACAAGTATTACTTATCTAGATACAGAATCTTTCCTAATTCCTAGTAAGGACAAGGTAAAGCCTTGGCTCAAGACACCAAGAAACGAGTTCTTAACTGCATTATACATCTAATCTCAGTTAAGCGTCGAAAGTATGATTGTGGATTAAGTTTAACGAGAATCCCACATTCTTATTCCTACAGCCGTCTCTTCCATTCAGTTTCTAATTTCAAGTTGGAGAATTATTTACCCGTGGAATAATGTACTTCTAACCGCTTCCGCTAATCTCCCGGGCGCTGTACAAAGGACTCAATTTATACTTAATACCATTGTCACAACCAACAAAGATCCTGTCAATTATAATCTGCAAGAAATCTACAATCGCGGAGCCGTCAAACGGTAGCAAACAGTGAGCCAACTGCCGCGGCGGGGACAAAAAACTTTTTAATAAATTATTTGCGAAACCTGTCCGAAAACCCTTCTCAAAGGGCGGCGGGGAAGCGAAACCGATTGCTCGTGACGTGATGGCTTTTGTGTCCATCGAGTATTATGTTGTCAAAATACACGGGGATTTTGTTATTATTTTTGTGTTTGCGAGAACACTTAGCACCCTTTTGTGCGGACCTAAGGCCTTCTCGGAAGAGGGGATGTGTGGACCATAAAATAAGTGTACTCGTAACTCTAATCTTTCCTTGAAGGGCGCATGTGAATAGAATAGCAATCGAGCTTTGGCTCAGGAAAACAATGGGTAATCCGTTGCGTCTTAGGAGGGAATTATCTCGTCTTGCGCTGGTTGAGAGTTAATCTCCGCTGGGAAGGAAATAATGTGGAGGAAGAGAAAAAGACTGGTATGTCACATGTCACACGTCTTACGCGACGTGTCTTTAAAAACTTAATAACATTTTTGCGTATGTGTAGCCGTCGTGTCGCATTACACCCTCTTCGCCAAATGTTCTTGGCAAATTATCCCATCACAACGCATAAACACGCGTGGCTGGCTTCGTTTTTTGTCACGTCACTCGTACGGTACTCTGATATTTATTCAAATTATTATTCTACGTCTCCCTCTTGTTTTGCTTGGAATGAATTTTTCATGTACACGGCTTCGAAAGCCCCTGTAATTTCACTTTGACTTTTTTCACTTCAACGGGGATATTATTTATGTTTACGTTTCTACCTATTTTATTTGAAGAACAAGTTTTTAGTAAATCAGAATATAATATTTTGTGTTAATAAAAATTTCCACGAATATCTATCATAGCACTGAACAACTAAAATAAATTTTAATTTACATAATACTGAGACAATAGTGAAATACGTCAATGGCACACGCCTAATCCGACAAAATAACCATAATAAAATAATAAGCCAACAACCTAAACTTAAGTCAATAAATGTGACTATTTGCCAGGCCTTGATTGTGTGTTGATCCATCGTATATCTATCTCACTGCCAAAACACCTTACGAGCATCTTACGTAGCTCTCACTGTATCAATTTTTCATTTCCTAATCAAACACAATTTATTTCCTCGACACTCTCAATTAATTTGACATTAATTGATGGTTGAATTTCATCAATGTCATTACTCTCACTAACCAGAGCGTCAATGGATGATGTGTAATGAATGGCATCACATCTGCATCGTTTAGCATCACCGCCGGCCTTGTCACCAGTAATGGATTCACAGAGTAATAAATTCTAACCTGTTGACACGGCACAGAAAATATTTGTTCGTTATTTAACCGCTGTCACTGAGCAAATTTGAGTTTTCTTATTTAGATAAGAATATTTAATTGGTGTGATTAGTGTATTTGTTCACCTCTGGTATTCGGGTATTTGTGCACCTAATTCTCTCTTACGCGTGTTTGGAGAGATAACGCTGTTTTACGAGCGGCAAACAAGGAATTGGGTTTCGTATGCACTAATTGCCTTCTTCCGCGTTGTAAACGTTACATCCTCTATCCTTTAAATTTACAGAAGAGATTAAAGCAGTACTAACTTATGGAGGTTAAATTCAACGACTACTTATACCTATAGAAACTAGATTTAATAAATTAGACCACTAGGTCATACTAATATGTATGAGCACTTTTTTCTTTATCAACAAATAGACTCGAAGAAAGAGTTACATGTACTTCCATAGGCGTCGGTTTTATAGTGCTTCACAATTAATAGTCACAGTTTCTAATTTAATACAATTTAAAAAAAAATCTTTTGCTGAAGTTAAAAAACGTCATAAATGCTTAGGTAAGTACATTAACAGAATCGTTTCAACAACCAACCAACATTAATATTATGTTGGTAATATCGTGCAGTTTTATAACCCCAATATTTCACAGATAAAGTTCTCTAGCTTTAAAACTGCAGCTATTTTAGATCCCCCATTCATTATGATTAGTCAGTCATAACGTCTGTCAGATCACACTCGGGCCCCACATAAACGTACCCCAATGTAAATATCACCCTATTATCTGACTTTAACAATTTCGTAAACTCGCAGTAACCCATCAGTGGAATATAAATTACATAGATACCAAACAACATTTGCCACCCGTGAAATAACATACACAGGAAAATAGCTTGTACGCTCAAGCGGAAAAGGTTGAAGAGAGTAGTTTTTTGGTAGAAGATAGGCAAAATTAAGTTTGTAAATATGGCAGAAAACATCCTCTTGAATTGCCCCCTGCCAATAAAAAAGGGGAAGACGCAAGACTGAATTTTGTTTATCGTCATCTTTATGGTGGGCCACCATTTATTTATACTGTATGCGTATGCGACGCGTAACATAATATGGCGTGGAATAAAAGGTTTCGGTTAAGGGTAAGCCTGTTTTACGCTACAACAACGATGAATGGAATTCGGTGAGCTAGAATGAATTGATGAATGAATGAATGAATCGAAATGAAATGTACCTTTATACATAGATAAAATAAGATCTTTATCGATTTAGCTATTGCATTTGAATCGATGTGTGTATTCAATCGCGTGATTTGGGAAGGCTGTGGGCTTAAGTTCGTTGTAATGATAATACAAATTACAATTTATCGGACAGACGTCATGACATAATCTCGTTATTATTAATGGCTAAGCATGTAAGCAAAATCGTTTAAGGGTAATCGTATTTAGATACTAATCTATCTTATTTATTATGTTGAGAATACGTTATTTATTCTTCCATAACGTTTATGATATGAACGCAACAATTTCTATGAAAAATGAAATAAAAGAATATTACTCAGGTACCTATTCGTGTACTCAGGTGCTCATGTTCGTTTAGCTTCTATCTGTGAAAACCTATTAGCTATTTGTCACCTAGTTTTAAGTGTATTTAGTATCATTAGCTGTTGGTTTTCCAAAATAAATAAAATATTTTTACTCTTTTATTTTTTAATCGTTAATTTTAACATAAACAACTGAATTCTCGTTATCATTCGAAAAGAGACCTATGCCTAAAAGTGGACCGACGGTCGCAAGATGCATAATTTTGATATGTTGAAGAAAAACTTAGTAGATCTATTATATAAATCGGTGGTATAGGTAATAATGCAGAATAGAGTGAAGCTATTAATCTATCCTACCCCTTAAAAATAGACTGCAATAAAACATTGAGTTAAAAGGGTTTCTGGAATTAAGATAAATTTACCTTTTTTGTAAACATGTGTGAAGCATGGGTCTCACATCAATGTTTATTATGAACATCGTCACCCTTGAAACAGATTAAACACAAAGCTTTTGAAATTAAAATTCTTCAATAATAGACCTTACAACTTTGTAATAAGGTGAGTTAAAATTTAGGGGATGGTAAAGTGTTGGTACCTCCGTATTGCTGAGTAGGTATGTGTCAAAATGCTTATTTACTGTGCACAGTTGCTTTGTATTTGTTTATGTGTTTACTCTACTTTACGTTCATATGCTACTGTTTTTATTGTAATAATAATATTAAACATTTAATTGCTAAAATCATCATGTTTTGTACATAGGTATATTAGGTACCAATTCAGACTGATTTTTTTTTTCTAGAAAAGGATTCACCTTTCCGAGGCCTGTGCTAGGCTGCAACGCATTCTAAATGAATTTTATGATCATTTTATTTGTATTAATGTGTGAATAATATATAAGGATTTACGCAAATATCCCATTAATCCTACTATTCCTACTAATTTTATAAATGCGAAAGTTTGGATGTATGGGTCCTATGGATGGATGTATTTTATTACTCAACCACGCCGCAACGACTAAACCGATTTGGCTATTTAGCACAGAGATGGATTATTATAGTCTGAAATAACACATAAGCTACTTTTTATTCCGGAAAATAAGAGAGTTTCTGCGGGAATTATTAAACCTCATTCCACGCAAACGAAGTCGCAGGCCTCAACTAGTTAACAAATAAATAATTTAAATATAATTGAATATTATAAAATAATTTGTTGGTTTTTTTAGATGGGAATGGCGATGTTTATCTAGGTAAGTTCCTAGATCATTATAGAAAATATTTTTCGCAAATCCTTGCATATACAATATACATTATAGGTACATAGGTAACTAAGTAGGTACCTATCTATACTTTAAATTTAATAGATTAAAGCACTCCAAAAATCTATTAAAGTTGATGAAATACACTGTAGGTACACTGCAGTACCTATAAGTAACCTACCTAATCTAAAACCAAAATTCAATTATATTTGTACCTATTTGCAGACTTGACTTTTCAGAATCGTTATCTATAGGAATTTTCGAATAGTTCCCTATTTCATGTAAAAGAAGATTCTAGCATTACAAAAACAAAAAGTTTTGTGCACCCATAATAAATCAAAATAAGAGAATCGCCTACTATGACCGGCAAACTTGAAAGTGTCTAAAACAATTCATAAAATGTACAAATACCCTCATAGAATCTCAAAGACAATGCTCATTCAAGGCGCCACCTCAGTGTACAGTCATCTCACGAAGTGTAGCAGAGATGGCACAATTGTCACTCATTATAACAGTCATTAAGTATTGTTTCCCTTACTTTTGAGTTTTACCGACTATGGGTGCGGCCATTAACACGGAGGTAATGCGCTAAGCTGAAGCGATACGCTTCGTTCACGTATCGACGTTTTCTGGGTTGCGATCTAAGATGAATAGTTTTAGCTTTTTATAGACAAGTAGGCTGCATCTTCACTTACCATCAGGTGTGATTGCAGCCAAGCGCTAGTCTATACTCTATACATTAAAAAAAAGTGGTTCAGTAAGAGAACCGAAAAACGGTCGTTAGTAATGAATGCGTACGTTTAAACAGGCTAATTGGATAGTTTTTAAACTTCTCTAAATAAATAAATTATAAATTGACCGAACTGTTTATATTATAATCTAACAAATGAAATGGGCAATTAGCTTACCAATAGACTCGCTGACGCTCGCGACTTCGTCCGCTTCTTCAATTCACAATCTGCAGTTCCTAAATCCCCACAGTTTAGATGGGCGGAACACCTGCAGCATCAGAGTTGAGGAGTTGGATCTTGAAATTCAACGATGATAATCTTTACTTGGTACCTACAATAACTAGTGGTTCGCCCCGAACTGAGACCTCGCGATATCCCATAATTCCCAAAAGTTTTAATTACATATTGTAATAATTAACTTTTAACATTAGACACAATAAAAAAAATAATAGTTGACATAAAACTGTTTTACTGACACAGCGCCATCTATTTATTGGCGCATTAAAATCAAATGATTTCGTTTCTTTATAACATTTATCTAATTTTAGTATTTGTTGTTCAAGTACAGGATATAACTGAATTTTCAACCAAGTTTCACGTTCTAATATTCAGTAATTCAGAAGTTATAGGGCTCTGACAGACATTTAGACGGACACACTTCTCTGTCTAGTAGGCAAGCGCCCTAGTTGACTCAGAGAACTCGCTTCGCTCGTTCAACTATTCATTATTGACAGTTCGTATATCCCCACAGCCCTGTCATTTAGCCCTGCAGCATCAGGATTGAAGAGTTGGTACTCGAAATTTGTATGAGAGCATTTCGAAAAGTTTTTGTATCGATTATAAAAAGATTCACGCAAATCGGTTTAGAAACAAAAACAGACAAAAATTTTAAAAAATGTTTTTTTTTTTTGTTATAACTAGCGTGTTTACTTGCATATGCATTTAGTAAAAAGCTGTTATTTTAATATTACAAACAGACACTTCAATTTTTTTTATTTGTATAAATTAGTGTGATTTGAGATTCCATGCAATATTTTGAATTGTAGTCCCTCCGATCGCTACTCCAGGGGCCACACGAACAAGTGTTACAAGGCGAATGGTACACAGTGAAATTATTTACAACGTCGGCGTTTCACAAAAGCCCGCCCGCGTTTATTGCCGCCATAAATACTGATACAACACCGGGAATATTTATTTCGCCTCACCTGTTATTTATTGCTAGTGCTGCGCCCCGGTTTTTACGCGGTACAGTTTTTTTTTGCCCCGGGCGGCTTGTCAAAACGAAAATTAAGTCATAATGCGGCGTAACAAGACACGGTTTATTGCTCGATATCAGGAATATTTTGACTTAGGTTACACTTAAAAGTAGGTAGATAGTTTAAAATAGGCCATTGCCTCTGAATGGCAAAAATGGTAATTAAAACCTACTTACCTAAGTCCTAAGTTGGAGAAGAGCAAGCTGGAATGGATGCCTATCTACTGTTTTCGAAATGACAAAATGACAATAGGGAAAACTAGCTACATATTTTTTATCACTTCAAGAAAGATATTATGAAAAAAGCGACTACTCAGATTATTGTCGGTTCTTCTGAGCAGAAGCTTCTTTGCAAGCCGATGATAGAGTCAAGGATTTGTCTTAAAAAACTCAAGTTATAAAAGGTATACATAATGTTTAAGTATAATAAGAATTTATAAACTGAACAGATATTTTGGCCTGATCCGAATTCTAACTTGATCTGAGATCCTAGTAGACCCTCATGGGTCTCGGGGTAACTGTTTGGAGCGATGGCCCCTTTCAAGTTTCAGTGGTTTCGACGCTGCTTGCAACTACGGCGGGGCAAAGGTGGGATCGTTTGGCCCATGATGTCGTATCCGGTGATGTCCTGCTACAGTGCGATCGATACAGTGTCCTGCTGCAAAGAGTTCGCGGGCGATCAGCGAATTGCAGTAAAGTGGTAAGTCCGATGTCCTTGGAGACTAGGTCACGTGATAGTCCTCTCACCACGATGCCATGCAGGTGCTGGGACCTGAGAGAGTTTCCTAATATAACAAATAGGTAAGTATAAAATACCAAAAACCCTACGTTTAACCTACGTTGGTAGGTACTACATTTCTTTTGTGAAAATGTTATGGCATAATAAAGCAAGTAAATTAGCCCTACATTTCTAAACTTTATTTCCCAAAAAGATAACTTGCTATGTTCTCAGACAATAGAAAAAAGGCTCAAACTTTATTGTGCTGATAACGTTGACGAGCAAGGATTTTATTTTGCTTTTATCTATATCTTTCGGCCGATAAGATTTACTGAGTAATAAATATTACAATTAGGGGATGAGCGTAGAGTATTTTATTGCCCAGAGCAAAAGCCGTACCTACCATCCTTATCACTATTATAAAATACGTGAAAGTTTATTTTTTGTTGGTTTCGTGTTTTCTTGAATAAGCTTTTCCATAGGTAGTCGGCTAAAACAGAATTGTAGTTTTTGATATAGCATTATGAAAATGTCGTTTATTAGAAATCAGATGGCTTCGGATATCTTTTAATCTAAATATATATAAGGAGGAGAAGGTGACTGACTGACTGATAGACTGATCTATCAACGCGCAGCTCAAACCACTGGACGGTTCGCTTTGTTTGCCATACAGATAGCTATTAGGATGTAAGCATACGTTAAGAAAGGATTTTTGAAAATTCAACCCCTGAGGGGGTAAAATAGGGGTTTGAAAAATTGAGACAGCTAGTTTCTTTATAAATTCCGCTTTTTGGATCGTAGCTCCAAATATGGTTTTGGTAGTTAATGACACTAGCTTCAGGACGGCAGCGGGAAGCGCCTGCAAAGCAACAAAAAGCTCGTCACAAGCCAAGAGTGACATAACACAGTGTTGCTCAGTGCTCGAGTTGTGCGGCAGGGTGTTCCGTGTCGCTGTCAGGGTGGAGTGTAAACAGCTATGTGGCGGCGGCGGCTGCTTTGATGTCTTCGCATCCGCACATCAATGGCGGCACGGTGTTAGGCTGTCTATCCATTAGGCATGTGTAACATTTTACTGAAACGACTCAGTGAGTCGTTTGTTCAAAGTGATCTACTAATTCCTTACCAATTCGAATCTCTAACACCACTGCTAATGCATGATTTGGCTCAATTGAATCTTGTTTCTGAACGGCACGCGTAGTCGACGCGCTCGCTGATACGAATGAACGAAAGAGTCGAAAGATCGGGATTTACTATGGGATCGGGGATTACTATAGGAACTTTAGAACTTTCTTTCTCATGTAGGTATATTTTTTAAATGTAATATTGTAATAACAAATGTCAATTAAAAGGCGGCACATGTTTAAGCGCGTAAGGATATAGGTACTTTCTGCTCTAGTTGAAAATGGATGATTCAATTGAATTCATTGACTCGAATCTTTGGATTGATCCAGATGCAAATGATCCGTTTACACCAAGATACGTATTTACCACCTCTACTATCCATTTACTGAGCGTTGCACTTGCGAGGGAGGAATGTAGAGCAGTGTTGCGGACTATGTCTGTCTGTACATTGCACCGCTCTTGCCTGCTTCTTGTCATCACAGCTCTTCTTCGGGCCAGTGGACATTCAGCCTTAGGCATAAGAACACAAAATTAAGCCATTACAAAAATCATGTAATTATTGGCAATTGAAGAATCTTTGTTAGGTTTCAGAAAAATATTTGAAAAGCGATTTCTTTAACTTACGCTTTATCTCAGCTGAATTAGTAAAGCGGACGCTTTCGGCACTTTTTGCAAGATTTTTTGCCTATTTCTCGCTCGAAACTCACCAAAGTCTGTTTACGCGCGAATAAATTAACCATCGCCGTAAAATCGGTTCCGTATCCATGCCGTAAGCCTATTAGGGTCGCTCATGCAGGAAATTATCGGGTTGTGGTTAACTTTGTTACAAAATCATGCCTTCATCTCAGTTGATGCGCCAAGCAGATCCATCTGGATTTAATTAGAATGCTTATTTATTTTGTAGAGATTCAAAAGCAGTTTGTTAAATTTTATTTGATAAAGTAGGTATGCAGAATATGTAAGTCAAATTCAAATTCAAATTCAAAATTAATTTATTTCATGTAGGCTAACTTGTAGCTCTTATGACACGTCATAAATCTACCACCGGTTCGGAATGCAGATTCTGCTGAGAAGAGCCGGTAAGAAACTCAGCAGTTGCTCTTTTCAAAAAAAAATTTTTTTTTTACAAAGCTATGCTATGTATACAGTGCTTCCACAATATAAAGCTTCAAAAATGCATATGTAGGTACACCAATCCAACGCATGTCAAGATGGGCAGTCAAAGCAGACCCATTCCCGCAGTCCATTCCATAGTATTTTAAAAATATATATTTTTTAATTTTTAGTTGAAAAAAGATGTAAGAATGGACCCTATTTACCTACTACTTAAATAATAATATGCAAGAAATGAAATTCTGGTAATCTATATTTTATTACAAAACCTTTAAAGGAGACTTTCTTAAAACTAAAAAAAAAAATTTTAGGTAGGTAGGTAACTTTGACTGTATTATTAATTATTGTAATCTATGGCGATGAGATCCCATTTATTCAGTAGCTGTTCAGGTTTTTTCAGTTTCAGTTGTCTGTGCTTTAATCGTTAAAAGTCAACTAAGAACTAACTTTTCCACATGGGTATACTACTTGAAAAGCTGGAGAAGAAAGGCTACTTTTTATGCCGGAAAATACGACAGTTTCTGTGGAAATTGAAAAACCTTAATTCACGCGAACGACGTCGCGGGCATCAACTAGTTTGTTATAATGTTATTAGATTTCCTAGTAATTTTTAAAGAAATATACGATGATATAAAACTTTTCTTTGTCTTTAGGTAAATATTATCAAACAATACAATCAGCAGTTCCAAAAACCTACTTCGTTTGTGATGTACTAAAGAAATGAAAAGAAAATAAGCATTGCGAAAAATTGGCAATGGTAGCGTATTAAGGGGCATTTTTATGAGGAACGGCATACGCCGGCGTTTAAATAAAACTATGAGCGTCGCCTTCTGTGCTGGCAAAACATTTCAATTCCGCAGCCAACAAGTGATAACGTCGGGGTGAGGCCCCGGGCACGTATGTCGTGATTTAGCCGCGGACTGGACCCAGTCCCACAGGCCTCGATAAACAGCGCGGCGCCTATGCTCCTAAACAAACACTAAAATGCCCACGTACCTACCTAATTTATAGAAGAACTCCGGGCCCGCAAGTCCCCGTATCGCAATAAACATGTTTTTTGTTTCGCATGTCCGCGCACTGTCAAATATATTACAACCCGTCGGGTTATTTACGACCTCTGTCGTCCGCCCATACGTTATACTTAGTATCTTTGTTTGGACACAATAAGCAATATTTCTAAAGGGCCCGACGTCGCTCGCAGCTGTTGATATGGGTTCCCAAATTGACATATTTAATTTGATCGCGACGCGGGGCCCGTTTGAATAAGGCCGTGTTTGACAGGTTTTAGTGTCGGATTAACGTTAACGTTATGGACTTTGTGCTGTCGATGAAGTGAATTATCGCACGGTCGCTGCAGTTCTCTATCCCGGACGGCAACTCGTAAAACAAGCGTCGACACATCAAACGAGTACGGGGAAATGCCATAGAAAGGATCAATTTTCCCCTTTGAACCGAGCGCATCCCAGAACAAAGGCGACTGTAAAAGAGTAAGTAGTTTCGAATGTGTCAGCGGCAAAGCGCCGGCGAGAGGAGCGTTGTCGAAAGCGTAATAAAAGTGGCGCGGAACAAAAAAGCTACAGAGTGTAGCGGAGCGGGCACGGGCAGGTAGAGTCGCGGCGGTTCAAAGCGACGCCGTCATGGGTGGCGAGCCACCAACGCCATCGCACGTCTCAATCCGCACCCGGCTGCCCGCCATGCCGCCTTTCCTTTTTCCCCTACCGCAATGCAGCTATGTGTCGTTTCCGCTTTATTTTTTATGACTGTGTGCTGCAGCGGAGAGATATAGCGCTGCTTCTCTAACGAGGACTTGAGATATCGCCGTCCCTGTCGCGCGGGGCGGGCGGGGGCCCCGGCACGTCGTGCGCTGGTGGGGTCTCGTCTCTCACAGTCACCTCGACCGCCGCCACGGACGCACGCATTCACTCCCGACATTCCGCGCGCCCGTGCCACAGAGTAGTTGTGTACGCAGAACAGACAGTGACTTGACGTGAAGTGTATAAGTGATCGTGAAAGTTTATCTCCAAATGGTCGTGCTTGAAGACGGGGCAATGATGACTACCAATCCGAACCAATATCTGCAGCCAGATTATTTAACACCACTTCCATCCTCTGTAAGTATATATTTTAATATTTAAATTATAAAAAAAAACTTTATTATTTGTATAGTTCATTTAATATATTGTTTATTTAATAGTTTATTTATTTAATATTTAAATTTAAAAAAAGAACTTTATTATTTGTATAGTTTATAAATTATCTAATAAATTTTGTTCTTCAAAAATGATATTAATTTAGATTTTTCTTTGTTACAGTTGGATTCCAAGAAAAGTCCGCTTGCGCTTTTAGCGCAAACGTGCAGCCAAATCGGTGCAGACACTTTAGCGTCAAAACCACTGCTGCCACCGATCGACAAAAAGAAATCAGTGAATAGTGTTAACAGTGATTCCATTAGTCGTTCGTCACCTAGTGCTAATAAACCGGATAAATCGCGCTCTTCTCCGGAAACCAGACATTTAGCTTTCAAACCGTACGAAGCAAATGTTGTTACCAAGAAACCTGAGGAACCCCGGCCTTCATCGAAGGCTAGTTCCGACAGTTCCGATGATAAAAAATCTGGGAAAAGTACTCCTGGGCGTAAATCTACACCACCTTCAACAGAAAATGGCAAGAATAGTCCATCTAGTGATCACAAATCGTCACCCGCTGGATCGTCAGGTACTAGCCCAATAATTCGATCGGGTTTAGAAGTGCTAGGACATGGTAAAGATCATCTCGGCGCTTTTAAAAATTTACCCGGCCTGCCCGGATTCAATCCGCTCGCTGGACTGTGTTGTCCTCCCGGAATGGAACAGCATGGGAACCCAGCGTTTCGACCACCTTACGCTGGAGCCCCACTGAGTGCGCATCACGCCGCAATGTTAGCAGCCGCCGCTGGGTTTCCAGGATCATCGAACCCATACCTTGGTTACGCTAGAGTTAAAACACCTGCCGGCGGAGAAACTTTGATCCCAGTTTGCAAAGACCCTTACTGCAGTGGTTGTCAATTCTCTGTCAATAATCACCACCTCCTCATGAGTAACGGCGCATGCCCCGCCGGCTGCACGCAGTGCGAGCATCAAAAATACAACTTAGCAATGGCCATGGCCCTTTCACAACAGGGAGCCGGCAGTCTACCGTATGCACAAATGAGCCGCCCATATATTTGTAATTGGATTGTTGGTGAATCTTACTGCGGTAAACGGTTCGGAAACTCTGAGGAGCTCTTGCAGCATTTGAGGAGTCACACGACGGACGGCTCCACTCCTGCCTCAACTTCTTCACAGCCGTCGCTATTAAATCCCTTGAACCCCTTATTCACGACGGCTGGGCTTCGTGGCGCGTATCCGACGGCGCCGTTGAGCCCGCTCTCAGCGAGCCGATACCATCCGTATTCGAAAGCTCTACCTGCAAGCCTGGGCTCCTCTCCTTATGGTGCTTTCAATCCAGCTCTTGGGCCGTTCTACTCGCCTTACGCCATGTACGGCCAGAGGCTCGGAGCGGCCGCAGTGCACCAATAGACAAGTGTAGTGAGGATTAATGACTGACATATTAAATGTTTGTAATGTCCAATTTTCTTCTGTGATATCAATAGACTATTCGATGTTGTAAGGCGTCACGCGCCATGACAAATTTAGTGAATAGTGCAATCTTGAATAGGTAAAAATAATATAAGTTAATTTGCCGACGGAAGTTTGTTTAATTGCGAGTGAAGAAGGGTTCTAGTATAAAGACTATGTACAGCCAAATGATTTGTGTAAATATTATTCTATGTTTAAAAATTAATGAAAAAAATTTCAAATACAGTATCTTTATGAAAATTAAATACAGTTTTTGATTTCAAATCACTAATTCGACTTGATACACTTTATTGCACAAAATAACTATGTATTACACACAAAAAATAAGTAATTCAATGCTGGTATTATTACCAATTAATTGGCATGAAATAACTTCAACAAAAAGTATTTCTATGAAATCAAAACCATTATAATTATGCTCACTTATTATCGCTCAGTTTTTCTTATTAAATTACCTTATTCAGAGGCATACAGTGTAATTTATTTATAATAATGGTTTCAACATAATAATAGCGTTGAGCGTTGAGCACCCATAATAAAAACATTAGAAGAGTATGATAAGAATAACGTATAATAAATTATACGCCATCAACTCGAGACCGCTTTCCAACACACACACTGTGAGGCAACAAGCCGGGCCGAATGATTGATTAATGTACTCCTAACATACACATTAGTGCCGTCAATCAACAGGAACGTAGCGTGATAAAACAAGACTGCAATCACGCGAGCATAAGCTTGGCTACCGCCCACCGAACGTGTACAGAAAAACGACGAAAAAAACAATTTTTCTTCATTGAATCCTATAAAAAACCGAAGTACACAAGATCAACACGCAAGAAACGCTCAACATCATTAATAACAAAGCCGTGAGCTGTCAGCTCGGTTAATGCGATGTTTTTTTAATAAATGCTATTTTGATTAGGCCCATGTCATGTCGAAAATTCAACTGTCAAAAGCATAATTGGTCGCACGAAAAGACAGGGACAGGTTATAGAGTAGTTTGATATAGAAGCTGAATTTATTCTACACGAGATATGCTCTATTTTTTCTATCAAAAATATTTTTTATTTTTAAGGCCTCTTACGACTGGATCTGGATCATTAATTCCTGGGTTTCTTTAGAAAAACTGAATTTTTCAAAATCATGAATGTTAGGATTTTCATTAGAATTAGACTATCATATATCTCTATTTTCAAGCGTTAATGAAAAACTAATCGATTAAAATATTAATAAAAAAATAAAGATTATACTTTTCTTCATAATTATTAATAATAATTAGTTTCATTAGCACTTAGGTATTTATAGACCCTTATTTCTTGTTAATATACTCTATGCAAGTCTACCAGTGCACATTAACTTTGCAATAAATTTTTACACCTTCGATAATGTTTATAGAATATTATTTTTAATTAAAGTTATCGTTAATGATATCGCCTCGTTATTAACATAATACATTGATAATAATCATATTATTTATATACTTCAGCGCACGTTTTGATTGACACAAGATTTTATAACCGGCTCCATTTTATGGCAATCAATCATAAAGGCAATAAAATTAACTGGTCAGCGGTTAGATAACCTGTCCCGACTTTGACACAGTTTGGAATTCATTGTTTCGTAAAGAGCCGCCCCAACGTTGCAAGTTTGTTACTGCTAACGCCATCTAGTTTCACATGTTTGAACCGTATTATTTATACGACTAGTACTGACTGAATGTATGGATGCTTCATATAACTACTCTATACTTTTTATAGGTAGTATAATTAATATTAATCTTCTTTATTCAACTATTATTTAGCTAGCTTTTAGCCCTTGGTTTGGTCGGCGTGGAGTTAGATTTTCAAAAAAAGGTGACTCTTTGTTTTTCGGGACAAAAAGAAGTCTATGTCACATTTCAGGTAGCTAATAGGTTTAATAGTTTAATTAGTTTGTCTCCAACTCCTCGAATATACTGATTCATAAATCATCTCGATCCGTTGCAACGTTGCTGCGTGATTGAAGGACAATCGAACTAATACTTACACTATTCATACAATATTTTTAAAATAATATAGCAAGGATAAAAATAATGTAGATAATTTACTGATTAAATAAAAAAATCGTATTTCAACTCTTCAATTGTAGTATACTTTTTATAAAATAGGTATTGTATATATTTTCTGGAATATTAAAATAATCTTTGTTCATTATAAACTATTTTTACACATTAGTCGTGATGAAGTAGGAACCTAATCGTAATTATAAGATAATTTATTAAGTGGGTAACATCATTAAAAGTTTTCAATAGTCCAGCCAAGTCCATAAATGTTACTTGGTTAGTAGATCATTCATCCCTTTGTTACTCCAAAGTGTGGAATTATCTTCGAATTTATATTTATAAAAAGCTAAACTTGACAATTAATTAGTTAAAAAAATATCGTTCATATTTCTTATATTTTCTAAAAGGTAATATTAGGGTACCGCAGAGCTAGTTACGGACTTTTTAATTTTGTCTTACTCACTGTCTGTAGTCATATTAAAGTAGATGATGCCCGCGACTTCTTCCGCGTGGATTAAGGTTTTTTTTATTCCCGCGTTATATGTTAATACGTTAATCCCGAGTATAATCTCTTTCCATTCCAAAGTTCAGCCAAATCGGTTCTTTCTTTTTTTATACGATACGGACTTTTGTTTATACGATGTTACTCTGTATTACATTCAATTTTCCGTAGTAACATTATTTTTGTAAGAGCACCTAACCATTCGACGACCTCCCTGGCGTAGTGGTGAGCTCTGTGGTCTTATAACTGGGAGGTCTCGGGTTCGATTCCCGCGGGGCAATTTAGGAATTTATAATTTCTAAATTGTCTCTGGTCTCGTCTGGTGGGAGGCTTTAGCCGTGGCTTGTTACCACCCTACCGTCAAAGACGTGCCGCCAAGCGATTAAGCGTTCCGGCACGATGGCGTGTAGAAACGAATTAGGGGTATGGGTTGAATTTACACTGCTATACCCCTTCCAAGTTAGCCCGCTACCATCTTAGACTGCATCGTCACTTACCATCAGGTGAGATCGCAGTCAAGGGCTATCTTGTCATCGAAAAAAAAAAGTGTCTGCAACTGCAGCAGACTCTCACGCCAGCTTAACATTTGACAGATGAGCAGCACAAGATGGATGGGATCCGTCAGTGTAATCCGTGCAACGAAATAACCAATTACGATTAGCATAAACATAAGGTGAGGCAAATTAACATATCACCGTAATACATTATGCATGGGGCTCAATAGACCTGCGCGGCGAATTAGAGGGTTATTCTACGCATCAGCGCGCTTTTGTCGATTTGTGTGCCTCTTGATATGTAAATTGATTTCTACCTGGATTTTATGAACGGGATCATTAAAATCCACGCTTGTAATAATATTTATTTGTGTCTGTATGTCTGTTTGTTACCTTTTAACAAGAAAAACGAACCGATGTCTGTATTCTGTCTGTGTTGGTTTTTTTGCTCTTACTAACTCTATGGGAGTGTTTCACCATTGTTTAATAATAATGACGAGGATTTTTGGAAATTTGACATTTCCAAATATTTTGTATTGAAAATCTGAAAGAATATCAAATTTTTATTGGTTAAAATTTATGTAGACGGTAGTTAAATAGGCTCTTAAAAAGTTCAAATACCTAATATTTGCTTTTTGCGGAAAAATATAGACCACTTTTTGCAATAGGAACCCGTACTAGGTATTCAGGATTTACATTAATAATAATAATAAAGTAAGTATATAATGTGCAAAATAATAAGTATTTATTAATTTTAATTTAATCTCTAGATATTTGGAAAAAAAGTAATATTTGAATTTAAGAGATTTGCAAATAAGCAATTAATTTACTTACCTGCGTAAACTGACAAACATACAAACTTACGCTGAATTATTTTGCATTCAGAGTTCAACATCTAAACCAATTATGATGAAATTTTAGACCTAAGAATAACCATAATACCTATACTTGCAGCCTGCATAATAAGAATTGGGTAATATGAAACTAAAATTTAAGAAACTCGGACGAAGTCACCGGTAACAGTCAGTTGTGCTATTCATTTGTTTGATATTTTAAATCTAGTCCGCTTTGATCATATTATTAGGGTTGAATTTGGGGTCATTTAAAACTTGTATGAGCTCTTTGTAACCCTCAAATGAAGTGTGCGGTCCTTTATACCACCGGCGGGTTAACACGACAGGATACGGTGAATGACAATGCGTGATGGAATCAGTGAGTGATGGGGTTTGTTGATAAAAGCGTTACACTGTAGAATATTAAAGCTGGCTATTGTCGACTGACGGTTGTTGGTATACAATGAGCTTATAATATAACGATTTCCCGTGGAATTGTGTTTGAGATTAGCTGCGTTACCTTTTTATTATTAGCTGGCTGTAGTGGCTCTACCAATTTTGTCGTAAATGCCTTCGACATATCAATACCATTTCATCACATCACACTAATATTATAAAGGTGAAAGTGTGTGGTTTTCAGGTTTATTACATAGGCTATATTCTCAGAAAATTGAAAAGTTCCTGCGGGTATTAAAACCTTAATCCACACCGACAAAGTAACGGGCATCGTCTAGTTTTAGATAGAGAAAAAAGTTGAATTCAGAAAAACTCCTATTAAATTTTTTTTTATTATATATGCAAAAATGTGTTTGTTTGTTAGATTATCTTTCAATGCAGACGTGGTCTTAGGCTTTGAAGTATTTGAGGACCTGAAGAGTGATTTTGAAAAAGATAATTTCACGCGGACACGTGATCGTTTGGATTGCTGTAGGTGCTATGGTCAAGAACTTTTAATTATATTTCATTTTCTTATTATTTGTATATAAAGAAGAATTCCGTAGGCAAGTAGCCTTTGCAGTAGCAGATAAACAGCAGATCTCTATTTCGCCTTGATTGTTATAAAAAAAAAAAACATAGACCAGCTTTGCGAAAAGTGATTGTTATCACCGGAACGAAACTCGTTAGATGAAGATAGTAACAAACTGGGTTGAAGTAATCAAGTGTCCGAGATGGTAGCGATTGTTACAGCTATTATACAAGATATAGATACATAGATAAAAACTTTATTGCACACAAAAATTAATACAACTTAAAACTAGTGGTTCGCCCCGAACTGAGACCTCGCAATATCGCATAATTCCCAAAAGTTTTAATTACATATTGTAATAATTAACTTTTAACATTAGACGCAATAAAAAAAAAAATAGTTGACATAAAACTGTTTTACTGACACAGCGCCATCTATTAGCATTATAGTGAAGCTATTAGCTTCACAATAATGCTAATAGATGGCGCATTAAAATTAAATAATTTCGTTTCTTTATAACATTTATCTAATTTTAGTATTTGTTGTTCAAGTACAGGATATAACTGAATTTTCGACCAAGTTTCACGTTCTAATATTCAGTAATTCAGAAGTTATAGGGCTCTGACAGACATTTATACGGACACACTTCTCTGTCTAGTAGGCAAGCGCCCTAGTTGACTCAGAGAACTCGCTTCGCTCGTTCAACTACGCGTGCAAAGGCGGCCTTATTGCTACAAAGCAATCTCTACCAGGCAACCATTGGTGATAGGAGTGAAATGATGTGTGAGGGTAGTATGGTACAACATAAAGGTATATTATTTAAGATATCATGATATTGGTCGTGGCTCGTGACTATACGATAGTGTGATGAGATTTTTACCCTTCAGAATGTAATATTGGCGTCAATTATGCTAAGCACAACAAATTCAAATTAAAAATTATTTATGCCCGCAACTTCGTTCACGTATTTTAAGATTTTTTGATTCCCGCGGGAACTCACTTATTTTCTGGGATGAAATGTAGTCTAATATTAATTATAATTTATATTTGTGCCTTTCCAGCAAATCGATTCAGTCGTTGCGGCGTGATTGAGTAACATCCATCCAGCCTTCCATCCGTACATTACCTACATTTAGTAGGATAGGACATATTAGCGATCCGCCTCTGCTTCGCACGGGTGCAATTTACTAATGAGGAAATTGAGATTTTCATATAAAAATACCATCCGAATTTCCGACTATTCCGGTGGATTTTTCAAAAAATTTCGTACATGCAAACCGGACATAAAAAACAAAAAATAAATTCGTCGAGCTGTTTCATCTAATGTGATCTTTACTTATAAGAAGAAAAGCCAACTTGCGGTTCTTATGACAAGTAAGACTCTACCACCAGTTTGGAAAGTTAGATTCGGCTGCGAAGCTCGTGCTCGTGAACGGGTGCCACCAACGGAAATGGGTCTACTTTGTGTCTACCCATGTTAACATGTGTTAGGTTGTGGTTGGTGTGCATTTTTGAAACTTCTTTGTGGAAACATTGTGTGCATAGCCTAGTTTTGTTAACAATTGTAAAAAAATTTTTTTTGAAAAGAGCAACTGCTGAGTTTCTTGCCGGCTCTTCTCAGCAGAATCTGCATTCCGAACCGGTGGTAGATTTGTGACGTATCATAAGAGCTACAAGTTGGCCTACATGAAATAAATAAATTTTGATTTTGATTTTGAAGACCTGGCAAAATAGTCAGCAGTTGATCATTTCAAAACAAAATTGTAAATACTCGTATGTAGCTTATCATTACACTATTACGATAAATTGTTATTATAATCCTATCTTGTGGGCAGCTGAAGAAAAGATAATTGCTTCAATGCAACTTAAGTCATCAAGAAATTCACTGACCATGATAATTCACATTCATTTTTTAATGGGTAATAGCCATAAAAAAAATTGTGCCATCTTTTTTGCTGAAAAAAGTTGATTTCATTTTTCTTTGGTGATTATTATAGAATATAATAGAAAAGTTTTTATTCAAATAAAACTATAACAAAGTGTTCTTGAATCGTTATGTGATTCTACAAAGTTAAGTGAATAAAACTGACATCGGTTTATTTCAAATATTTTTTTCATTTCAAGTGGTCAACAACTATAAAATAAATATAGGATTCATGGGATTTTTTTTTTTAAGATTTTTCTATAACGCCTTATTAGTCGTACAAATAGTAAAGTAGGTAAAAGCTAGTATTGTAAAATTTTAATTACATAATTAAGATAATAACGTCAGATGTCGCTCCATTTATTAGCGACACAAGTGGAAAACAATACAGTTATTAAAAAGTAAATTATTCATCATAACAATGGCCCATCGCTAATAACCGTGAATTAATGTGAATTATCACGAAAGAAATAAGGTGAAACTTAATGACATGTGACAATTGCCACGGCATCGATAGGGGACAAATTATAAGGCTTTGTGTGGTATAAGTTATGGGAGAGGCTACATTCTATTCAATATTTAATATCGAGTAATAAATAATAAACCACAGCAAATTCTCACACCTATTTGTATACAATTTTCTTATGACATTTTAGTGTTCCGCGTAATAGCTACGAGTAGTATAATGGATATTATCATACAACATAATATGACTATTTCTAAAATTAAAACTATTAATAATAATTATTTCTAAAATTAAAACTAATATAAACCTAAAACCTCATCGATATCACCGCAGCGCGGCATAGTACCCAAGATGCTGGCAGCATTGCCCCTTTGAATGGCCCAACTAATTCTTTGGCCAAGGTATACATAATATGTATTTACCTTGCGTTGGTAGATTTTCCACTATAGGTACTTATATTATTAATCAATGGCTAAAAACACATAATATATCGAGGGTGGTTATATTATTAACACAGTTATAGAATATCTTAATATTGGAACTTAAAAAATCAGCTTTAGGTACCTTAGATGGTCACAAAGTTTTAGTCATTATTACATAATCACGAGTAAAATTATTTTATAGAAGTTTGTAGCTATCGTTTTATCACTTGCACCATTGATGCAAACAATAAAAGTTAAATTACTTGCGACTTCTGACATATGTCTGAAGGTAAAAACAATTATAAAGCGTTTAATACAATTCGCAGCTGTATTGTAATTATTTTGACAAATCCAATAGTTACAAAGACTTTTATAAAGTTGTTGTTACTTCACATTTGATTTATAATTTCGATTATTTGTTTTATTACATTGGCATGTTTTCCTTGAATTTAACTTAATAACGATATGACTAAGGTAGATTAATTAAAAATGATAAATAATTATTTATCATTTTAATTTCAATAAACTTTACATAAAGCTGAACTTAAGGAACTAAAATAAACTTAATATTTAAATATTTACATGCATACCTGAAAGTTTTGCATATTGTTATCAAAGGTGTGTGAAGTCTGGGAATGCGTACCTACGAGTACCTACTTGGTCAGCTTGGTGAACAAAAATCCAAAACCCTTTTTTTGCTCGACCCTAACAACCGCTGATACGATGGTACGAAAACCCTTCGTGTGCTACTCAAAGTACATCTAAAAATTTCAACTATGGTAATGTATATTTATAATCTAATTTTCAAAAAATAAACCTAGCGCATGAGAAATATGTGAATTAAATACTTATAAAGGGAACAATCTTATCATAACAAAATGTAAGTAACCATACGCTGACAAAAATTCTGATACAATAAAAAGCAATTATTAAGCCTATTCAATTTGCAAACAAAGGTGATTATTACGTGATTACGTGGTGCATTGTGTTTCTTGCACATGAACATCTAATGGTGCTACCAGACTTGTTCATGAAGAATGAGACAATTTTTTTTGATAGAAAAATCCTTACGAATATCCTTACTATCCTTATCTTTAGGTACTAATATATAAATGTGAAAGTGTGATTGTTTGTTTGTCCTTCAATCACGCTGCCACAGAGCTGATTGCCACAGACGTGATTTTTTGCGTGAATCCCAGCTATACCCACGCAAAAAATCACGTCGATCCGTAGCTGGAGAGCGACATATGTTACTTTTTATCCTGGATAATTAAAGAGTTCCCGCGGGACTTTAAAAACTAAATCCACGTGGACGAAGTCGCGGGCATGGACAAATCTAAAATTCACAAATCATTTCTAAAATTGCTATAAAAAGAAAAAGTTTTGTTTCTTGTGTAATTAACATTTTAACATGTTTGTCGCTTACATCAAATTCGATAAAATGACCTCCAATTTGCTATAATTAATTTTATATTTACGTTGGTAACAATATTTTCATGCGTATTTAAACTTATGTAATACATAATTTGTTAATATTTTTGCGGTGATAATATTCTGACAGCTGAGATTGTCTTTATTCTCAGTTAATAATATGTTTCTGTTGTTACGATAGATATGAAAAAAAAAAAAGAAAAAAAAGGAACTATGTTTTGAGGTGATTTCGTTGATTAGTCACTTATTTTAATTTATTCTTGTCTCGTGGACTAGATTATAAGATACTTTGATGTAGTTTTCATTATTATTATAGCTAATCAATGATAAAATCTTCAAAAATTTATTTGAATATATACCGTTGTTGTTTTACTTATTTGTAAATCTCAAATAGAAACTTTTTTAAGATACGAGAATATTAGTGACAAAAGTTAGCAATATATTTTTTGAAGTCTGACTTTATAAGCTTTGTCCTTGAAAGATTAGTCTCAATCGATTTTAATTGGATAGTTTCATGATAGAAGATAGAAAAAAATTTTTTTATTTCCTGCACTTCCTTTTAAGGCAAGTGTGGAAGTACCATTACTAAATCCGCCAGTCAGTAAGTATGTCGTGACATTTGCTATCAACCAATTATAATTTTAATGCTATTTTAATGCCACATTGTTTCTTTAAATATATTTCGCCACAATTGTTGTGTGATCCACTGAAGGTGAAACAACGAACATTCAAAATGATGTATTTACTTGAATGTTTGCAATTGTACTCGTATTTAAGTGTTTTAATGTTTCTTTATTATAATAAATTGCAGCTATTATGATCTATTTTTTACTGGTATTGTCATATTGAATGAATTGTGTAATTTGATCTGACAATAAATATGTGTTTTCTTACTGTGAACCTAAAGTGGTTTTAAGTTTCATTTGAATCATTGTTATAAAACACATGCAAAATCATATCGGTAGCTACTCTATAATGAGCTAAATTTTAAAATACTTTTCATTTTCAAGCATCAGAGTACTTGAATAAAATAACGGTAGTAAAATCCGAAAATATCTTTTTAAAATAATTTAATCGCTTTGACAAAAAAAAGCAAGTTAATATTACGCTTTTCAACGTTCCCAAACGTTTGTATTAACGTCAACCTTCAAAAGAACGAATTCAAAGACTGCAATTTCCACGTCTCCCATTTCGCACGACAAAGATTAATGCAGCAATAGAGGCAGCACAATTTGAACTGTAGCTCCCAACCTCACAGGATACAATATTTTACGTTGACAGACATTACAGCGCTTATACGAGCATTTATTCTTTGTGTCCCGTATTTTATTCGCTTTATGACGGTCCCAGACAAATGTTTCACTGTGACTAGCTTAGAAGAACCTACTGAAATATGAACTTTATTTCTATCTGTTAGAGTTGTTATATTAATTTTTGGCTCGCAGTTTATCTTTGTTAGGGTATAATAGTCGTGAATGCCGGTTGTATGTTTGTTAGTATTTTATTTCTGAGCGTTCTCGCGTCATAAAATAATGGCGTAATGCAGTGTCGTAAATCAATTTTCTTTTTGAACGATGACTGTTATAATGAAAGTCGGTAGTCCGATTAGTATGTTTTTTGTTCGTTTTTTGTGTAGTTTTTGTAGCGTGATACAACTACCTGTGTTGGTTTTGGAACTAGAGTTTTATTGTTATTGTAACAATAATTTATTGGCTTCGGTTTTTCAACTTATGTTTTGTATTTATTTTGATCTTCAGAATTAGCTGTTTGTTATTTATTACTCGGTATTACTTGGAGTCTTGTTCGATCATGACTTTTTATAAAAGTTCGTGATTCGATAACTTCCTTGTTTTTTTGATGAACTTTGATGTAATAGATAGACAGGAGGATTTATTTTGTCAGAAACTTTTGCACAATTGTATAGTACAGAAAATCTGTCTGTTTATTAATTGAGCTAAAATCTCAGGAAGGGTTCCAAAGTGAGTAAATTGTATGCAATAATTACATAATGCTGAATAATGTTGATTACATTAGTCAATATCAGTGGCGTGCACAGGATGTACTACAGGGTCGGCAGATGATACAAAATGGAAAAAATCTTCGGTGCGAATTTTAAAAACTTAAGGGTAGGCATTGTACAAATTATAAAAAGCCTACCCTTAAGTTTTTATAACTCTTACTGGCGTTTTTCTCCATTTTATATCATTTTTCCGCATTATGCCTACCCTGTGTGCACGCCACTGGTCAATATGGTATAGTATCATCCTTTATCATCATCTCACTAGATAGATATAGTGCCAGCAATTTGCTTGAGATACTCCGTCAGAGTGGAAAGTTTTTTACCACTGCACTTCTCAGTGCCGTGATTCCGTGCCACTAAGCAACTCAGACCAACTTAAAAAAAGAAAAGCAAATAAATACAGTCATAGAAACTTTTAAAAACAGTCGGATAAAAAAGAAAAAAGCTTTATAAATGATCAAACAACAACAAGACACTGACGATGAACTGTAGACAGCGGGTAATAGCGACAATACAAGCAAAGAGCAAACCGTGGTACAGCCTGTCGGTGTCTCATTACATATTAACGCCTGAGGGTCGCGTGAATTGAAAACCGGCTCTGCCCTCATGGTGTGAACACAGAGAGATTTGTCTATACTAATTCACAGAGCGGATGGAAACACATTCGTAATCAGAGGCTTTAATGTAACTTTGTGAGTAAGTAAAGTATAAACGTTAATTATTGAGCTTAAATCTGTCAATATGGAATGGAATAGAGACGGACGTATTTCCGTCCTTTTATCGTTTGTTCTAAATGACAGTTTTTAACGTATTTTACTTAAAAACTGACAATAGAGTCACCAGCTGAGAACAGCATATTTTGTTTTCGATATTTTTGATAATCTTTCAGTAGTTACATATTAGTAACTTTTGGCACTAGGTGACATAAATAATTATTATTATTTATCTGTAGCTGAGTTTGTACACAAAATTATTTTCTATATTTTTCTTTATGGTAGTTCAAGGTTATTCTAAATCACTAATAGAAGGCAATTATAAAAATATCATTTATTCAAGGATGCTATATTATAATGACATAAATAATTAGTTACTTAAAAGTTGACATATTATATGACCTGCCAAAACAATATTAACATTGTACTGTTTAGGCTCAGACGGCAGACCACAATAACAATTTTGATTAAAACATTACATTAATCCAAAACTTGATATTAATCCCATACAATATTACCAACAAAATTATTAATGCTTAAATTTCTTACCGATTCCCAGTTGATAAAAAGTTATTTAAAAGATCTCTTTTAAAACCTGAGCCTTATTTTTTTTGTCCTCTCTGTCATTGACAGAGTCCAATATCGTTGTGTGAACCGCAATAAAGCAACCGTTCGTGATATTCGTATTCTTTTTGTCGACAACTTAAACTGCAGAGCTATTGTTCGACTTGGGGTTAGATTTTATCTTGACTTCTTTTCACCACAATATTCTTTTATACGGATTTGATGAGATAATGGCCTCGATTTTGCTCAACAAATCTTCAACTTGATTTCATTGATAGAACCAAAATTACTGCCATCGCTTTCACGCTTTAAAGAAATAAATAAGAAAACAGTTTAAAATTAAGTAAGTGATTTTGCTGACTTAAGTTATTTTTGCATTGTTAACAAGGTACCGACATTAGCACGCGAGTTTTATGTCAGTAGTAAACCATGTTCTAGTTTGAAAAAAGGCAACACCACACTTATCATTCATTCATAAAATAATCACTAGACATCCTTAACGTTAACAGTTAACACTGAAATCTTGCGAGATCTCTGTTCGTTGAAAACTAATTTTATGTAAGCGCAGTTTAGTGTTTAAGTCAAATTATTATTAAATACGTTGTCAAAGATTCAATTCAATTCAATTCAATTCAATTTCAATTCAATTCAATTTCTTTATTGCGAATTTGGGTAATATACAGGTAAAGATTTTCAAATCAAGCTATTTTAATTAGTAGGTGGATCTTCTATAAGCTCCTTAAACATATTACATATTATCAAACCACTTAAGTGAGAAGTTCGTTTAAAATATAGGGCTGATTAAAATGGTTATCAGCGCAAGCACGAACATATGTGGCTTTGTACATAGCACAGGTCGGTTCATAAATCTTCATTGCGTTCCGATGACACGCCGCGACACGTCTCGCTACCGAGTTTCCAAAATACGCTTATATCATTAGCGTCTTATCCCACAAACTTCACACATACAAATTTTGAACTTTAGCTCAAGTTTCCTAAGCTCGAAGTTTCATCGTCTGCACTCTATGATACTTTGTCGCACTCCATGACTTCTATAATTCCTCAAACAGGTTTATATTCAAGCAATTTGGAATCTAGTCTACTGGAGATAACGTTATATTTAAATTCAGCAACATATATGGTACTTTGTTCTTTTCGTTAGATTTACAGGGGTGTACATTTTAAACGTTACAAGAAACAAGGGTTGCTTTAAGCCGATTTGGATCTACGGTTATCGGGTTAGGGTTTAATTTTGAATGGAAGGATAAAAGGAGTACGGCAACAACATTATCCCCGTGACAAGTAACGTCAGGCTGTCGATCAATATAATATATGTGCCGCACTGTCAGCTGTCTTAACGCATGAATGATTCACTTCGTGATAAATTTTAGCTTATGATTACCTTTCAGACATGCGTCAATACGTCTGTTTACGTAATTACAGCCTCTATGTTTAAAGGCTTTCAGACTGTTTTATGATGAAACGTTGAACGGAAGCAAGAACGTTCATTATTTTGACGTCTACACGTCGGGTCCAAGTATTTCGTGAATGAGTATGATTTATGGCCCAAACGTCCGTGGGCGTGATAAATCGAATTTGTGTTACAGCTTTTGATATTAAATGTGATCGTTAATAAGCGAATGTAGACATTCATTTTGTCATACACCTCGTTAGCGCGCTTGACGTTTGCAGAAGTCTCTCTTGTATAGAGCATTAATTGCATTGTGTCAACCAATTTATTTAATTTATTTACTTGCTGCAATATATTAGTTTCGTTATTTGTGAGTTTCAAAAACGTATTATTCAGAGCTATACAATTTCAGTAAATTATCAGGAACCATAATTTAATAATAATAGTTAGTGGCTCTTTTTAGCAGAATCTGCTTTCCAAACCTAGTCAGTAGTAAAGTCCTGTCTTGTCATAAAAGCCACTAGTTGAATTGGAATCGAAGATTTCAAATCAGAAAATTTTGTTTCAATTGAATCACTATCTCTAATGTCAAGCTTGTTTAATATGTAACAAAATACATAATATACGTATATTCCGTTTCACAGTTTTAACAACAACTACCTGTCATGTTTTAACTCTATTTGTCTGCACGCAAAGCCCCACGGCCAGTTCAGTCCCATACAAATTTCCATAGCCTTACAAAATCTTTTCCACTATGATGCATGACAATTTTTACAGACATCTCTATATCTACATTAGGTACCTATATGTAGTATGAAGTATTTATAGATCTACAGTAATCTATGATTCTCCTGATGGCTGACGCCCAATCGACGCCATCATTATTGTATTTGGTTTTTTTAGTTTAATTTTCATATATTTCTGTCCCAGAATAGCAATTGTTATTTCAATTTATTGAAATATAGTGCAAGTGTTATGTGCCCGTTATAATAATTCGCGTAAGGACGCTTTTTTTTTATAAGTTTCCACAGTGAGAAAAGACAAAGTTTTATGGTTTATATTATAAAAGTGTTTAGGATCTTATGTGTTTACCAGTGTGTTGTAATTTGAAAAACGTTTCGTGAAACAAATTATTAAAAATATGACGTCTTAATTGGTGTAGGGTGTATCTAATAAACAAAATTAGGACATATAAGTATATATTAGACAAGACGTCGCCCCAGTTCAACAGGGTTCTAAGTGCATCAACGACAGGTTTTGGGAATAGCTAATCAAAGGTTTAAAAATTTGTATTTCTCTAATGATAAACAATTGCATTACAATTTTAGTTTTATTGTATTTAAAATATGTTAAACTTCCTTATTTCATTTTAATTATGTAATAATATAGTTTTATTATCATATTTTCAAAACAGTTAGAACCTTGTTACATCCAAAATTCTCGCTTCAAAATCAGTTCTTTCACATAGAACCCCAATTATTAATATTTTTTGTATGAATACGACTGAATTGTATAACTAGAAATAAAAAGCAGGGTTTAAATAAGTGGGCAAGGCCACCAAAATTGTCAATTATATCACAAAAGTAACACAACAACATTTTGTGTTGTCATTACGCAAATATAACCCAAAAAAAGCACATTTTTTGCGTAAAGTTTGTTTCAAAATGGTAATTAATAATGTCAGATATTTTATAAAATTGATTAGAATTTTTACGAATGTGAATATGAAAAAAAAAAATTAATTGAAGTTTTTGACCATATTTATTAATTATTATCTTTAGGCTTAGGCAATGGTTTAAAGAATTTTGTAATTTTTTCTTGTTTGGCAGTTTTTAAAAGCTCCTTCAACACCAACCGCGGCGAAGGCGGCTTCTGTCAAAGGCCGAACCAATACAGCGACGATATCTTTTAACAATTTGTAATAAAGTCTATTTTACTTTTTATTCATCCATTTGACGACGCGTTTACAGAGGATATTGGGTTAGATAACTATTGGAATCCTTTTTATTAATATGTATGTTCCGATGTATCGATTAGATCCGCGAATAAAGAAATTTTTAGCCATGAATATAGGAATTGGGTTACATTTTTTTTTGTCCGCAAATAGTGAAAACGCGAATGAAGGAAGCGCGAATAAGGAGTTTTTGCTGTACTTAGAATCACACATAAATACATTATTATTTTCATCAATTCAGTTTTATTACCATTATTAATAAGGCTTTACAGATTTTATGTGATACGTAACACAAAAATATGTGTTACAATAACACAAATGTAACACATATTTTATTTAATTTTAGCTTATAATTTGGTAATTTACTATAATAAGACGCTGATGAATACTTTTAATTACACTATGAATACACTCGTTAACAAATATGGTGTAATAGTAATAAAATATAATTCTAACCTCATTAAATCTTGATTATTGTATTTTTTCAAAACTGACGCGCATATTTAACATCTTCGTCTGGCGAAACAATATGGCCGATTTATTTTTTAATGCTTTAAGAATATTGGAGTAGCCCTATTTTAAAAGCATTTTTACTCATTGGCCCTTTAAATAGTAAGATTGGAGTAAAAATTCGTAAACAAATAAATCGTGACACAAAAATAACGAAATTTTTAATTATATTATATTAATAATTTTGTTAATATCAAGTACTTTTGCGCAGTTATTTTTCGTATAGCTTGGCCAGACATTAAATTTCAATTTTTATACATATAAATAATGTTTACTTTAAAATTTAATTAATATGGCCACTACAAGTTATTGCCCATAATTGGAAAACAAAGTTCTATCTGCCATACAATTTTCACTTAGAACCTTGTGACTCTCAAAATCAGGCAAAATGCAGATAGAACTTCGTTGTTTTGATAATATCTCATTACAGAATGAGAATTTTTGAAAGATTTTTTTACAGAAAGAAGCACAAAAAAATATTCTACCAACGTAACCAAAAACCTCGAAAATTGACAAAATGCTAGATAGAACCTTGTTGAACTGGGGCGACGAAGATCATAAAGACTTACCTGAAATTCCAAAAATGTGTATAACAAAAGCGATAGGTATTATGTTATTTCAAAGTGAATTAAACAAATATTTTTAAAAAATTTGTTTCTTTATTTCCTATTTTTTATAAATTATAACCTATAATTATTATTATGGGCAATGATGGCAATAGGTAGATACCTACGGTACATACCTGTGGTAGATACCTATGGTACATACCTATGGTAGATACCTTCATAATAAAAATAAAAATCCATAGACAAAAATAGAAAAAAAAATTGTTATTACGCCATTGGTTACAGCAGTTTACCAAAATGATACATTAGCCAATCATGGGCCTTGATTTCGAGGGTTTAAAATTTGTAGGGCACTGAGCCATCTGATACGGAGTATCATAGTAATCTGTGCAAAGCCCTGTCATAATTTCATACTAAAATACACGATCTTCTCTCGCTAATAAGGCAAATGAAGCATGAATTTTTAATAAAGATAATCGAGGTTCATCCGGCATGTATCAGTTTTAATTACCGAAGCTTGGCGAGAGATGTTAGAAGTTATATCGATATGTCTATTATTTTAAATTATTTTAACTATCAAATTAAATTTTACTCATGCCTCTTCTGGGTGTGATTTTAGCGCTAGCAATAATAGTAACTTATCGATTTATTATATTTTCATGATCATGATAACGAGCCAGCATTTTATAAGCACATAATTTTAACCTGTACATTGTAACAAATTAAAATGATGAATGATAGGTAAGATGAATGGTATGTTTCGAAGAGCTGAAAAATGGATTTTAGGCGATAGTTATCGCGAATCGTCATTCAGATAAAAAAATTAAGTAAGTACACTAAAATACGATAAACCGAAGAAAACCATAAAGCCCGTAAACGGATCTTTCAAACTATTGGACCAGCTTACAATGTTCAATAAATCATCAACGTAAAATGAAGAGCAAGTATCGATAACATAGCCCGGCCTATAGACTAGATCTGATTTAATTCCCGACGACATGACAGATCACGCTCCGCTCGCAACAGACAAACGCGTTTCGGATTATATGCCTTTGCAATATTATATATATATTTCGTAACTCGTACTTTTCGTAACGTATAATAATTATTTTCCATTAATTTAGACTTTGCCAATATTGTACACCTACATAACAGTCAAAAGTTTGAATAACATGCAACATATACTACCTACCTATTAAAATATTATACAAAACATATTGTGATTCAGTTAATTATAATTTGTTTACTATCGAGTGTTAACCTTGAAATTGTTTATTACGAAGTCGATAACTTACTGTAGACAGACTTATTACAGTTATTAATTCTGAAAAAAACAAATAATAAATCTTTCGCAATACGTCTTATGTAGCTTTACCTTATCCATGAGGAACTGATTACGGGTTTATTTTTCTGCTATTCTATCAACTCGCTTAATGTTTTTCCATACTTTCAGATTAAATTTTAAAAGAAAGGACATTTGTACAATATTTAGTTCACCTATTTTTACATCATGCTTAAAAAGTTTTAAATTGATTGGTAAGGTAATTGATAGGTAAGGTAAGTACCTTACCTATCAATGTTAACCTTTTTTATGAGGTACTTAATCCACTCTTAATAAAAATAAGAGCAAACTTAAGTCCGATATAGTCTTTGTTTTCAAAATAATAAGAGCCACAGAGCCTATTATGTACATGAACAGTAAAATTGGGCAAGCACATAGATTTAAATAATAATAAATGAAGTAGGTACCTACTAGGAACGTATAACACAACAAGAGCTTTGATCTCATTTTAATTTCAAATATTAATAGCGGAGCGATGGAGGTAATAAACGGACCCGCTCGTTCATCACTGACAGCTTTATCCGATCATCTTGAAGTTTGAAACATAAAATGCTACTGCCATTTTCAGATATAAAACTAGTTTGGTACTGCGCGCCGACAGACCGCAGACGGGCGGAGTAAGGTTGCGTTTACAGTGGGTATCAATGTTCAGATGCAATTAATTATGATGATGAATTCTTCCAGCAATAAGTAATGTAAAATATAAATACTACATAAATTATAAAATCATGAGAGCTATTATTTGTATGCTACACTGTGGTAGAATACAAGAAACTTTATAAAGTACCTAACATCTTTATACTTACTATATTCAAAATTAATTATGAATTATTATTATGAATAATGGATAAAAAATCTGTTCCATTAGGATGGATAAAAATCTTAAGTCTTAATGATTTTTTCTATAAATTACCTCTACCAAATTATTGAAACTAGCATTTTTCATTACATTTCATAATTTGATGAACCGAAAATTAATATAACTGTTTATTTGATTTCATTTAGGCCAATTTCTTTTGTGTCAAGTTAAGACTCTATCGCTGGTTTAGATAGCACTATGTTGCTGAAAAGAGCTGGCAAGAAATTTTTTAAAACGCTTAGTATTAGCCCAGTACTAGTTGACCCGCCCTGGCTTCGCACGGACATTTTGCATAATGTGTACCTACTATAGTAGAAATATTGGTCTTTATTGCTAAATGTTTACAATTTATATGGATAAAGGGATCGCGTGTAATCTGCTAGTAGTAATAACTAGGTGATGCACGCAACTTCGTCCGCGTGGATTGTTTTTCAATTCCCGCGGGACCTCTGTAATTCTCCGGGATAAAATGTAACCTATGTACTAATCCTGGGGATGAGTTATCTCTATTCCAAATTTCAGCCAAATCGGTTCATTCATTGTTACTCGTATTCTGTGTATGTGAAAATTTCTATACTCTATCTCCGATAAAATTTCCATCAGGTCTTCACTAAATAATTTATAGACAAAATTGATCGTATGTGGCCTCTCTAATACTGAGATCTATAGAGCGTGCTCCGACTCAGCACAGACTCAAGATAGAGGTTAAAACGAGACACAAATATGCTCTGACATAAATCTGTCTCGTTTTAACTCTGTCTTGAGTCTAACCTGAGTGATAGTGCGGTCTATAGATTTTAGCCAAAGAGTTTTTAAACTTTTATCCTTGTTGTATACTTAGCCTTACTCCCGGGCGCACGTCCGTCAAGAGTCGAGGCATGCATCAAAGTCAGCGATACGGCTACCGGCTCCTTTGCGTGGACACGAATGCTCGCGTTGATTTCTGATTCCGATTCTGTAAACAAACCCCATTGACGGCGTCACTGCTGAGATCCTATCTGATGATTGGCAGGATCTTTTTACTTTTTCTTCTTCCTTTTAAGTCTAAGGTATAATTGTTATACTATTCTTGGTCGTTGGCATAGCGGCAAAGTATTTGATGACATTTCTGACGCTGCTGTAGAATCTTGATTGTTTATTTCAGATTAAACAATTAATGAACTTACTTCTACGTTAAATGGTTAAATAACCACCCAAGACCCCAAAGATTTTGTATAAATACTAGCTTTGGCCCGCGGCTTTGCTCACGTTCAGTTAGATTTTTCTAACTCCAATTTTATCCCCTTACCGAGAGGTTAAATTTTCAAGAATCCTTTCTTAGCGGATGCGTACGTCTTAATAGCCTTTCAGCCTGATTCGTTGAATGGTTTGAGCTGTGCGTTGATAGATCAATCTGTCAGTCAGTCAGTCACCTTTTTCTTGTATATATTTAATAAAATTCACCTAATCTATTAATCGAGAGAGACATCATGTTTCAAATAAACAGCTTATAACAGTAAACATATCACCATTAAAGTCGTCCAACACTTAATGTGTTACAAGATATCTATTCCAGTTTCCGTGGTGGTCTAATTTGTGATAGAGCGTGTTTTACTTGACGCTCTCGGATCGCACAAACTCGATATCGGGGCACAAAATCTCTCGCAGGTGAACAGCGATTTAAGGCTCTCGTTAATCTTATTAGGAAGATAAATGTACGAGCGCGGAGGTTAAGACATCGCACAAATCAACGCCGCATAACAAATGTACCGATCGCGGAACAAATGATACCTATATAAAATACTATCCCAATTATTTGGGACAATTCATTAGAGACCCCTGTACGCTTTCCGATTGCGGCGATTCGTCACACCAACGACAGATGGGTATCCACTATCCCCGTACGAAGTGCCAGAAAGAAATGGGCACAGTAAATCAAGTGATGGCCGACAATCCAGCGCAGTCGCTGGCCGTACATCAAGTGTAATGCCTCGGATACCGCGGCCAGATAATCGAATGTGAGCATCAACTCGTTACGCTGGCAATAAGATGAGGTTTGCGGTATCCACTCATTTACAACGACGTATATCACTGCTTCTTTTACACTATTATCGCCTGTAGCTGTTTCTTCTGTATTTTCTTCTGTATCTTTTAGAAATATTGTTATTGGTGGTTCAGTATGGTCTGTGTCAGTAATTTTAATAGCTGTTAGGGGTGATATTTCCTTGTTGAACGGATTCAGTTGTCGTGGAGCAGCAGCCGCTGATAGATCTGTAATGTTTGCCGCGGACAGGAATATATCGAGCGGTTGCCTCCGTGCGGCTTTATTTATACATAACATCTGTTTGAAGTAGAATCTACCGGCGCGGACGGGGAGCGCATTACCGGAGATTTATTCCTCGTCTTAATTGTGAATCGATGGGTTAATGAAGATAAAACCCGCGGCCGTGTTGTAAATTAGCTCGCGTGTCGACTCGGAGCTCCAATAAAGGCCTTCTTTATTGCTCTGTTTGTTTTCTCGGACCGTACTTCAAAGGGAGCTGAGATAAAGTTTACTTTTATGCGAATATATTTATTGCCTCGCTTTAAAATGCACGTTCCCTTTTAAGTAGACACTAAAACTGACTCATAAGATACTATGTATGTATAATGGATGTAGCAAAATTAATAGAAACAAGTACATATTATGTAAACTTGTCGCTATCTTCCTAGTAGAATCTGCTGTACAAACCGGTGGTCTTAATTTGTGATTGAGTTAGAGCAAAAACTTTAAACAAGCATAAATGAAAGAAAAACAATAGTTGACTGTGTATTGCACTTTAAACGTTTTACTGGCCATAATTTATAAGGTTAAGTAACGAAACTGAAGCTAAGAACAATAAATATTTACAATATTGTTCTCTGCTAATACTCTTTTTTTCTTTTAAGGATCAAAGTTAATTATTTTTGTCTTGTCAGTTTTAATTAGCTGGCTAGCTTATAAATCAGCTGCAACCTCTATCTTCTGTAACAATAGCCGCAAAGTAAGATAAATCGACACGACAGCTCCTCTAACACAGGTCGATACTGACGAGAGTATTGGTCCCTAGAGATACGTTCACAGCATGCGACATTGCATGCACATTTGACACAGCCTAAATTCGTGTCACTCTTGTGGTTAGACTTGCTCATCTTTCTGTTGGGTTTGTTGTGGAGTGTGGTTACTCTGTGGCTTGTTCAAGTTATGAAGCAACTATATAGGGGCACGAAACGGCCCCACGCGGTCACACACTCGCATCTAATGGCCGTGATTCGACAAGTACAAATGGCCTCCGTGACAAATGGCCTGTGGACGACCCCATGTCACCCGATGCGACGTAAGTTCAAACACCACTCAGGCCAATATCGGACTTACTGTACACACTCTTCAATATTCCATTCTGTTCTAAATGTTTCGAGCTGAACACAACACGCACGTTCATTCTGATGTAAATGAGTATGTTAATCTTCATAATTGATGATACATTCTGTAACGACTCTGAATAGAAACAAACAATTATAGATTGTTTATGCGATCACGCCGAATTAAGGGTCGGTAAAGCTGATTGTCGCTTGGCAAAAAAACGTGGCGCACGATAAGTGATTGTGCCTCACGTATATTGCTTTCTCGGTTCCCTATACGATAGCGATCAAAGATTTCATCCAGTGCGGAAACGGGGGAAATGCTCTTGCAGTATAAAGCGGAAACAAGGTATGTTTTCCGAGTGGTGTTTCCCTCTCGACACGTGCCGAGTCCGTTCGCGGCGACCTTTGACTTGTCTGGCGATAGTGATTTACGAGCTCATATCATCAATTTACCACTTCGAGGTTAGACCATAATCCCTGTCCCTTGATAAACGACCGTGCGACCGCGCTCATCTGTGGTCCAAGTTATTGCCTGAAATATGATCCTCGAGAAGAACAAAGAAACTATCGGAAGACCATTAAAAGCGTGGATATAAATCTCGTGGCGTAGATGCAAGCGATCTGTCTTCTAATGAAGAAAAGTGCGCCCCCAGGATGCTTTATCGTCGATCTGTGTAATTAAAACGTTACCCGGAGGAAATGTGCGGTAATAACAATAAATCTAGTGCGCTCGTAACTCGGCCGTGGCCGTGTCGAGACACGACGTTAATAATTGCCGGCGGAGGGTGGATGCGGTCTCCTTGAATATTTGATGACGGCTAATGAATCAGAGGTCCCTTGTCGGGACTCGGGACGGACTGGCCGTCCCGAGGAGCGACTGAAATTTTAAAGCGATGAGAAGGATTAAACGGTATGTGATGGGTGGCATTCGAATCAGCGAAATACTATTATTCGGTACCTATTTAGGTTACTCGTTACAAAATGAAAGATATTCTTGGTGTAGAAAATGTTCAAGAAGATTACTAGAGTTGACAAAAATACAACTCGTTAAAAGTTAAAATCCGCCATATTAATTTTTATTACATATAAAATGTGGCCTATATCACCTGGAGTATAATAACCTTTGAGTATATAACCAGTATATAATCAACATAATAACAAATCGCTTGACACCTCATTGATCAACATCAATGTAGTAGTATGTGTGTTCACTACTTTATGGAGCTAAGAAGGTGAACATATGTAAATATGAACATACACATCATACGTAGACTACTGAAATCATAAACCTTCCTTTTGGCTTTAACGTGGACGGGTAAACATAAGAAATATAGTACAATATAAGTTTTATCTGTGCCCAAGAACTGACAGAATATGCACTAAAATTCAGGAAATACCTAGTACTATTAAAATTTAAAAACCATGTCAAAGTTTCTATTAATTTGAATTGAAACGGCAACAGGGAATGAAATTTAGCTGTAGAACCGGAAGTAAATTATTCAAGAATAATAACGACGCTAACAAAACTCTTACTTTTCTGAAAGTCAGGTCCGTGGCAAAGGCCACGGCGGAGATTAAAGTAAGGGCTTGCGAGGCGACGCCTCATTAGTCCGCGATGTTATCGAGCCGCGCGGGAACAAATGCTGCTAATGGTGCGAGGATTCTTACAGGAGTTAAAGACAATACGTGCTCTTAATGGTTTTTAGGAATTTCGTCTTTTACACTTTTTACTGCTGCTGTTCTTTTTGCTGTTTTGTGGAAGTTGGAAAGTTCCTTTGAAATATGATGAATCTTGATAATTTAACAAATTGATATTAATTTCTTTATTTTGTACATAGACTTTAAATAAAAGGCGAACTTTTTTAATTTTTAAAATCCTTAAAATAATATTTTTATTTAAAACTAAATTAGTCATGAAAATGACCATCACAGGATCAAATTGTAGTTTAGTGTAGTATGTATATACCTTAATTTGATTTACTTAAAAAAAACTATGTGGTATTTTTTGATATGTAGTTAATTTTTATTGAGTTGTTCTAATATCATCTAATCTACCTTTTACTGTTACAAAGATAGGATTAATAAACTCGATCGATGGGCGTTTTATCTTTTACTCTTATCGTACTTAATTTGAGTCAAATTAAAGATCATAATCGATGTGAAGGAGCAAGAGTAATAAACTATCCAGTAAATTACAAGGCTATGAGCAATCAATCTAAAGTTATAGCGGAGGTGCCATAACAAAGATGTCAGTCACCTCGGCGTAGCCATTTGTTGGCCAAAGTGCCCCGTAAACTAGGTACATAAATTATTTTGTCTGCCCGCCAAGTGTAAGGAACTCCTCAGGAATTTATTACAGGTCCCAAAGTTCGAGTGATAAGCTGAAGCGGTAGAAAAGACTCCAATATTGGGAATTTGCCAAGGGTCAATCAAAGGGCCAGTACTTTTTCATATCTTCGTAACTATTAATGTTATGCCCCGTGAACCAAAAATAATTCAAAATAACATTTATTTAGCTGGTGGAGTAGAAATGAAAAGTGTATACAAAATTAAGCACTTCAAAAAGTTGCCCACTTTTATTAGGATTAATTTAGCAAAGAATGCCTTTTCACCTAAAAAAAATCTGTGGTGATTCTCTTAGTGAAGACCTGCGCTCAGTGGTCGACCGTTGATCGTTTGCTGATGATGATGATTAGTTTAGAAACTCCATTACGGTTATCGTTAAAGTTTGGAATAAAGATACGCAAAGCTTGCAACTAAAATGATTACGAAACATACAATAATCTCAGCAGGGCAAAGAACGTAACAACGAAAATTTTTATAGATTGCACCAAGCCGCTTAAAAAAATATAGTACAGCGAGTGCCGACGACCATTTTATACGAACGAGGGGAGTTTAAAATATTATGCGGCGTAGGAAATGAAATTTTTCTGCGGCCCGAGTTTATTTAGCAACGATGACAGCTCTAATTTTTCCTAGCCCTTCATAACTTAATCCGTCTATGTCTTTTCACGTTTTTTCGTCATTTATATTCAACGAGATTGCCATCAAAGGAGGTGGGTTGATAAGGCAACAAAATCCGCCCCTCATACACTCGAAAAAAAAAGTTCCAGATTTCGACAAATTGTAAATGTATTTATATACTTGAAGATATAAACTTTATTTTAATATAAAGTTTAGGTGATAAAAAAAATAGTAAGTTACAGAAAATATTACCCAAAAAGAGAGTGTTTCTGGTACTTTTCTTACATTTTCATACATTTTAGTCGTTTTTTAAGCTTTGATTTAATATTTTAGAATGAGGCGCTCCATGAACCATGGTAAACGTAACTGATAATGATGCTCCTTTTTATAAGCTTTTATATGAGTATTAATTTATTTTGGTTCATGGAGCGCCTCATTCTAAAATATTAAATCAAAGCTTAAAAAACGACTAAAATGTATGAAAATGTAAGAAAAGTAAAAGAAACACTCTCTTTTTGGGTAATATTTTCTGTAACTTACTATTTTTTTTATCACCTAAACTTTATATTAAAATAAAGTTTATATCTTCAAGTATATAAATACATTTACAATTTGTCGGAATCTGGAACTTTTTTTTTCGAGTGTATGAGGGGCGGATTTCGGGCCTTATCAACCCACCTCCTTTCCAACGTAAATAAAATTTAATTTTCACGTTTCTTCATACAAAATGTCGTTATTTCTTAGCTTTGACTTTACCCTTGTGAATTTAAGTTTTAGTTTTCGTACTGCAAAAGCCTGTCTGAAGAGTCAAGTGACCCAAGGATATAAAAAATTATCTTATGGTACCGTTTAGACTTTCAGCTTATAGAATAGAATAGAATAGAAATATTTTTTATTCAAATAGACTTTTACCAGTGCTTTTGAATGGTCGACGAATCTACCATTGCATTGGTTCGGAATAAATGCAGGGACACAAGTCTGGCCAAAACGTAAAATAGTAGATGAAAGAATTGATCTTTTCGAAAATTTAAATTATGTGATGATTTGATGAATATAACAATCGGATTTTATCCTTAATTTTGTACCTATCTACGAGTATACAAGTAATACTGAACGATATCTCTGTCGGATGCAGGACATGATATCTAGGCTATTCTTTCACAAAACATACTAGCTTTTGCCCACAGCTTTGCTCAAGTTAAGTTGGATTTTGATACAAATAGCAATATTTTACTGCTGTAGAGTTTGAATTTTCAAAAACCTTTCTTAGCGGATGTCTACATTATAATAACTATCTGTATACCTAGCCTGATCCGTCCAGTGGTTTTCAGCTATACGTTGATAGATCAGTCAGTCAGTCACCTTTTATTTTTATATATTTGGATGACTATCCCAAAAAATCAATCTACTTAACTGTATAAGAATTTTTTAAGTACTTCAGTGTTACAGAGACAAACTTTATATTTAAAAAAACTCTCATTCTTTATGATACTATTGAAGAAATACAGCAGTTGCACTTCAATAAAGCATCGAACAGAAGATCGTATCATCCTGCCGGTTTGAGGAGACGTATAATTTATCTCAACGACACCTTTTAGTGGGATGTTTCAAATGGGAGTCATAAATCAGGCGCATCGCATAAAATCGCGCCGCTAAATCACTTCGCTGGGAAGTTGGTTGGTAAGGCGGTTTATATCTCCATCGATTGCAGAGTTTCCTGTCGCTACCTCTTCTTATTATTTCTATCCAAATATTAATTTACATTCATCGCTACTGTATTTTGGACATACAAGATGGTGCCCGCGACTTTGTCCGTCTCCTGAAATCCCGTGGGCACTCTTAACTCAGACTTTGTGATTTTCCGAGATAACAAGAATTCTATACTATGGACGATGCTGACTGCTTATTACAGGGAACACAAGATCGTCTTGTGTGGCTATCCCTGTTAAAAACCTTTCTTTCAGACATTGACTCCTGTTGGTTGAGTCGATCGAGAGTATGACGACTTTTTTTAATTAAATTTTTCAATTTTTTTTGAACTTTTTCATCAAAAATTTAGGTATGCCATTACCAATATTTGTCCAACGATGTTTGGCGGCGCGGGGACGGCTAGAAACTAGATTGTTTGGTTTCGATGTGGACTGTATAATTTTCGCGGGGTTTGCTCAAATCCGACTGGGTTGGGTTTGGGCCGCGGAGTTATGGGAGTGTCTATAGGAAAAGGGTAAAGGCACTGACCTGAATCCTTAGGAGCGGCGCCGCGATACTTCAGCGAGCCGCGCGTACATTCATGGATACTTTTCGATGCTTCACTCTTCCTTTCTCACTTCTTCGACTGACGAAAACCAAGAAGGCAAGTTTGTTGGCAAGTCCAGATCAACACTGAATCACTAGGAGCGGCGCGGCGATGCACCAGCTTTAGCGGCGCGTTTACGTTAATTGACGGTCATCGATGCACTGACACTTCTTCAGGCCAGGGGGGGTCGGTATTAGGTAGGAAATTTTGACAGGATGGTCGGATTCGAGCGGTTAAACGAAAACTATTCGCGCTTCGGCGCGACCATGTCCCCGGGCTTGAAGGGCTACCTTCAAAGAAACTATGACGCGGAGATTTTTAAACGAAATTATTTATTGACTTAAGTATAATAAGCTAACCTAACTAAATAAGAATCCTAACCTAAGCAGATGAGTTGAAGTTAAACTAATTACTGTTTAGGTAAGGGACAAAGACGCACTACAGGACGTAGATAGGTACCTGTAGCAGTACGAACGCGGACAACACGCGTGACACCATTCGATCCAGGAAAAACTTCCTCGACTAGCCCTAACGGCCAGTGAAGAGGCGGTGCATTATCGACGGTAATTATTACCACATCTCCCTTAGCGATCGGATTGGTTGGCGTGTTCCATTTGTTTCGAGTCTGTAGCGTATGTAAATAATCAGCCTTCCATCGTTTCCAGAATGACTGAACAAGTTTATCAATAAGTTCTTGACGCGAGAGCAAATGTAACGGACCATCTTCTATCTCCCTAGCCGGAAGATATTTTAAGGGGGTGAGAGTGAGAAAATGAGCCGGTGTCAACGCGAGAGGTTCCGATGGATCATTAGATAGCGTGCGGCACAATGGACGGGAGTTCATTACTGCCTCGATCTGAGCAAGCACAGTATTGAACTCTTCCAAGGAAAGAATTTGGTCGCCTATCACGCGATATAGATGAGTTTTGAGGCTCTTAATGTTGGCCTCCCAATTACCGCCAAAATGGCAAGCAGTTGGAACATTAAGTGACCACTCGATGCGATTTTCGGCTAGTATGTGACCAAATTCAGACCTGAAGTGTTTGGACGCTAAAAATTCGTGCAATTCCGAAAGCGTGCGCTTGGCGCAAACATAATTTGACGCATTGTCGGAATGAACGCGAGCGACAAAACCGCGGCGGGATAAAAAACGCTTAAACGCCCCGAGGAAACTATCTGTACTTAAGTCGCTGGCAACTTCTATGTGTACAGCGCGAGTGGTTAAGCACACGAAAAGACAAACGTATGCCTTCATTGATCGAATTCCACGACCGCGAGAAACAGTCACCTTAAAAGGCCCTGCGTAATCAGTGCCAGTGTGTATAAACGGTTTCACGGCCGGCGTAACTCGACAGGAGCGGTGATCTGCCATTTCTGGAAAGTTTGGTTTAGCGCGGAGTCTAAAGCAGGGTAGACATTTGTGTACCCGGCTTCGAATTAAATTACGAGCGGAAAGAATCCAATACCTCTGACGGAGTATGGACATCAATAAATCTGGACCTGCATGACAATTGACTTTATGATGATAGTCAACTAAAAGATTTAATATATGATCCTTTCGAGGAAGTATAATCGGATGTTTTGTATCGAAACTTATATCGGCGTTTCTCAGACGACCTCCGACTCTAATGATGCCGTCCTGAAGGAAAGGTTTGAGACGTTGAAACATTGGACTACAACGTTTACCTGCTTGTAAATTAACAATCTCGTTCGCGAAGTGAAAGCGCTGAAGTTCACGCAATATTAAACTTTCAGCGTAATCCAGATCCGATGCAATCACCGTATCACGACGCGGTAGTAGCTTAGCGAAGCGGCAAACGAAAACCACACAACGTATGAATTTCGACCATGACGAAAAGCGATCAGCTAGCGAAATTATTAAATTTCTTTCACTGCTTTCTGCAGTGAGCAAAACGTGTTTCTTTTCCTCTGGAGGCTGTGACACGGTGGAAGGATTGAAAGCGGTAACAGGCCAAAGATTTGAATCTAACTCAAGCCATTTAGGACCAGAGAACCAAAGCGGGTGATCAGTTATTTGTGCGGGGGTAAGACCTCGCGACAAACAATCAGCGGGATTTTCCGTGCCTTGCACATGGAAAAAAGTTTGAGCGGGAAATTCATTTTGAATTTTGGTGACCCGATTGGCCACAAAAGTGTCCCAACGATGAGGTGAGGAGTATACCCAACACAACGCCACCGTTGAGTCTGAAAAGGCGAGAACTCGGTCAATAACAAGGCGGTTATGGCAGGCTTCAATGACCTTGGTCATTAAGCTGCTCAGCAACAGAATGGCACAAAGCTCCAACCTCGCAAGCGTTATAGTCTTGCGAGGCGAGACTTTGGATTTAGCTGTTATTAAAAAGACTGCGTTTTTGCGAATACCTCTGCTGTCTTTCACGTGGAAGTAAATTACTCCTCCGTAAGCCTTTTCGCTCGCATCTGCAAACCCCACGATCGTAATGATATCGCCGGTCGAGATGCCTACGTGCCGTGGAATTTTCAATTCGCTGAGCAAAGGTAGTTCTCTTTTGAAACAAGACCACTGATCAGCAATGTGACCAGGGGGCACATCGTCCCAATCACATTCACACAACCAGAGTTGTTTAATGAGAAGCTTTGCATATAAGACGACGGGAGCAACGAAACCCATGACGTCCCATATCCTAGCGACACATGACAAAATGGTACGTTTTGTACAAGATTCAGCGGGAACACTAATTTTGAGACCGAAATAGTCTGTTGCGGGAGACCAACATAGGCCGAGCACCTTATGTGGCTCAGAGTCCTCAAACTCTTTAATCGCGGAAAGTCGATGCGACAGCGGAATCGAATTTAACACCTTTTGTGAGTTGCTTGTCCATTTCACCAGGTCGAACTGACCAGCTTTCATCAGAGCAATCACTTCGGCAGCGGTGGAGATAGCATCGTCTTCATTGTCAATGCTATAGACAAAGTCATCCATGTATAGCCCTATATCTAAAGTTTCTTTAGCGCGCGGGTAAGAAGCACCTTCGTCTGAAAGAAGCTGCTTCACTGTACGAAGAGCATGAAATGGACTTGACTTAAGCCCGAAACAAACGCGGTTAAATTCATAGACCCTTAAGGGTTCTTGCGGAGAAAAGCGGTATAAAATGCGTTGGAATCTGCGATCACATGGACGAACTCCAATACAAAGAAACATCTGACGAATGTCAGCTGAAAGAGCGGTACGATATAAGCGAAAATTAACAATAATATTGAATAGATTCCCTTGTAGATTCTGACCGCCATACAGAAGGTCATTGAGGGAAACTTGAGTGGTTGTCTTGGAACTGGCGTCCAGGACAACGCGCAACTTAGAAGTCAACTTGTCATCTCGTATGACCCCATGGTGCGAAATCGTATACGAGGGCAAGATCTGCGTTGCCTCCGTGTCCGGGGGTGCGGGAGAGATATAACCTTTGTCTAGGTATTCGGTAATGACGTTGTCGTAGGCCTCCTTAAGCTTAGGTGACGCTAACATTTTACGCTCTAAGCAAAGGAAGCGAGTTTTAGCCTTTTTAAAAGAATCGCCTAACGACAATACATCACCCTTAAATGGAAGTGCGACTACATATCGTCCGTCTGCCTCACGGGTAGTCGTGCTGCTATAAATTTCTTCACACGCCGTGTCATCTGGACTTAATTGTTTCGGTGCGTTCACCTCTTCTATTTGCCAGAATTTTCGCACAGCATCATCTAGCGGATCTGTAGCACAACAATATGATACCGTGGCGAAGCTGTTAACACGTACAGGAGCAGAACCAACGATAACATAGCCCAACACCGTTTCTAGGGCTAGCGGTGAGGTACAATTCGATTGACCTTGAACCTTGCGAGATAATAGGAGATGCGGAAAGATTGAAGCTCCAATCAGCAGATCAATGTCTCCTGGAGTGGAGTAAGTGTCGTCAGCCAAAGGTAAGTTATTGAAATTTATCAAACTCGAAATATCTATCGGGACTGTGGGCAAGAGTTCCGTTACCTTGTCTACCACGAGCGAGTCCATGTTAAAACAAACGCTGAGATCAAACCTAGAGAAAAATCTAATAGAAACTGCGCCTTGGATCGGTTTGGTTGTACCTCCAATCCCTTTAACTACAGAACAGTTTGGATTCTGGTTTGTCTTTAAACCTAAGCGTTGACATAAATCCCGACTGACGAAGTTACTCTGTGAAGCACTGTCCAATAATGCGCGCGCAGAGTACTCCTTGCCTTTGGCGTCGAAAACTATAACGCGTGCGGTAGCGAGCAGCACCGTAGTCGGTGCACGAGAAACATTACAACTCGATAAGGAACAAAGCGATACTTCCTTGGAGTGCGCGGGTGAACCTGAAGGTTTCGAGTTACTAGTGCCGGTAGTGCTGATAGAAGCAGGAGGCTGCTCAACAACACCGGGCATCTTCTGCGAAGAAGCATCACTAGAAGCCGCACTCGAAGTTGCGGAATTTGCGGTTGCGGAATGCCTGTGGAGCATACTATGATGAGGTAACGAGCACCAGCGGCACCTTGACTTGCTAGAACAAGTGGCCAACCGGTGGTTTCCAGTGCAATTTATACAAAGATTATTCGCCTTAACAAACTTGAAACGATCTTCAACGGACATCTTATGAAAGGCGGAACAATTATATAAATGTTCGTGTTGTGAGTTACAAAGAGAACACAAAGACTGTGCAGACGTAGTCGCGGTACTAGTATAGGTATGCGTCGGCTTGGGTGGTTTGTGAGGCTTAGATGCCGTATCCACCTTCCGCTCAGCACTTTTCGGAACTTCTTGTTTCCCGGAAGTGCGTTGCAGTACCTTAATATGTTCGCGAATGAAAGCAACGAAATCGTCATACAAGGGTATCTCACAACTATGTTTATTCAACTCGAACAGGCGAACAGTCTCCGGATCTAACTTCTTTTGAGCGAGGTATAAAAATATGAAGTCAGCCAGATTACTCAAATTTAAATTTTTAAGCGCGGCGATCGACGATGCAAAAGTGTCCAAAAAATTTTCAAGGTTGGTCGGAGTCGCGTTTGACATCGCCTTAATGTTATAAATTTGATCCATATACGACGTAGCCAAATAGCGTTTATCTTCAAATTTATCTACTAACGTTTTAAAAATTAATTCGTAGTTTTCTGCGCACGGTGTAATACCGGCACAAGCTAATTTCGCCTTTCCCGACAGCTTACCTAAGAGATAATAAAGTTTTTCGGCATCCGTAAGGGACTTATTTTCGTGTATAACAGTTTTAAAGTTAGCGTAGAAGAGACTCCACGATTTTAAATCGTATCCATCGAAAGACACTAATTGAATCGGGGGCAAATAAGGTTTAAGTCTTCGCGGCTCATTCTCATTCTCAACCTTATTATCATCGGCGTACTGCGAGACTAAGCGCTTGATACGACCGTATAGGCGTTCGAACGATAACAAACATTTGAACTCCGGCTTCGCTTTCGGGTTCAGTGCTAATAAACGATTATTATAATCCTCCACTATTTTACTGAATTCAGAGCGTAACGTATCGACATTACTACTTGCGTCGAGAAATTCTTCCCGGACCGACGGGTTAACGCCTATGTTTTTCGATAAATCGAATGTTTCTTGTAGATACTCAAATATCGAATTGCGTCTCTGTTCTAATAGAATTAATTGTATATCTGCGGTATCTTCAGTCTTCGTCATTTTGAATATAAACTAGATTCAAAAATGTCGAGACTAAGTTCCTAATACACGAATGAAACTTCGATTCGGCGTATAAGTATTTAAAGTTATGAATTTCAGCAAAAAGTGAAAGGGAGCGAGCGGGCGGTCACGGCCGCGATGAAGGTCACGCACACCGCTGTAATCTAAGATACAAGTACTTGCAACTATGCACCGATGGCCAAGCGAATACGTTTATGACGCGTAGGTAATTACACAAAATAATTACTTAAAATAACTACTAATAAACTAATATTTCGATTAATATCTATACTGGGATAGATCGGGATGCGATATACGATTAGGATTACGATAAATAAGTAACGTATGACCTATCTATCACCTATATGAGCTATATGTAGGTACCTAGTTAATACCTAAATGAACCCTATTTCCTAAGCAATGCGGGACGAACGATAATAATTCGCTTAGGGAACAAGATTTTAGGACGCGGGAAAACAATTACCTACTTGGAAATTGTAAAACTATCGAGAAAATTAGCGGTAAAATCCGGTTCGATTGGAACCAAAAAAATATGGCGGCGCGGGGACGGCTAGAAACTAGATTGTTTGGTTTCGATGTGGACTGTATAATTTTCGCGGGGTTTGCTCAAATCCGACTGGGTTGGGTTTGGGCCGCGGAGTTATGGGAGTGTCTATAGGAAAAGGGTAAAGGCACTGACCTGAATCCTTAGGAGCGGCGCCGCGATACTTCAGCGAGCCGCGCGTACATTCATGGATACTTTTCGATGCTTCACTCTTCCTTTCTCACTTCTTCGACTGACGAAAACCAAGAAGGCAAGTTTGTTGGCAAGTCCAGATCAACACTGAATCACTAGGAGCGGCGCGGCGATGCACCAGCTTTAGCGGCGCGTTTACGTTAATTGACGGTCATCGATGCACTGACACTTCTTCAGGCCAGGGGGGGTCGGTATTAGGTAGGAAATTTTGACAGGATGGTCGGATTCGAGCGGTTAAACGAAAACTATTCGCGCTTCGGCGCGACCAATGTTATACAATCATCCATACCATATTTCATAACAAACACGAAATCGCCAATTGAAATACCAAAAAAAAAAACAGCAGTCAAAACTTTTTATCTACGGAGCGCTACGCCGCGCATATCCATGAATTATTTCCCCGGATGAAATATGTGGCAATTTCTTTGAATAATACATGGGCCATATTTCAGCCGCTACGCCGCGGCCTACGAGATATATCGGGGAAGCTACGACGATCCCTCAACTTGTTTTATTTTGTAATCTCGTAGCAAAATGACGTTGTCATTGTTTTGTTGGAACTGCTATGTTACCTTTGTTGATGCAAAATAGGAACAAGCGAGCGAAATAAATGTTGCAGGCATTGCATGGAAATGTTAGGCGTGAGAAGTGGAATTCACTAATAAGTACGCCTTTCTTTCAACAAAATTAAATAAGTAAGTTATTCTGATTAGACAAAATGATCGTAACACTAGACGGTTCGATGGTGGTAACAACATCTTCGATAAATCAGTAAGATAAGTACGACAGAGAATTGATAAATATTTTAAAAATATACTTAAAACTATATATGTCGATCTAAGGTTGATGATGTCACAAGGTCAAGGATAGTCTGATTATGTTCTTAAAAATAAGGAAAAGAACCAAACCTCTCTACATTAGGTACGTTCGCGGATATCATAAAAATATATTCAATCACCGCCTAAAAAAACTTTAGAATTCTATTACAAGCCAACTCAACATAAATATCGATTAGTCGCAAAAAATACGACAAAAACTCGACAGATTTCTCGCTAATCAAAATTAAATACGACAAACCCCGCGGTACCAAAAAGGTGTAAATTAACGCGGCAAAAACTTCACCTGGCGTTTTTTTTGTATGATTCGTGTGCATGTCACATAAAAGATGCCAATGGTTGGCCAATTTATCACGCGGGACTTCTTTTGAGAGATAATATATTGGAACATTAGAGTATAATAGACGATCTGTCGAGTCGTCCATCATGTTTTTGCGGTGCCACATTACCAGTTCCACCACCGTGACACTTCCTCCAAGCTAAATAAGGTCGAAACTTGTCTGTTCCCACTGCAGAGAACGTTTGGAAAACTTTCACGCAGTGCAAGGATCTTGGAACCGTGTGTCTATAAATTTTCCTAAATCGGTTTCAAGTTATTGTTTGCGTAGATTTCGTTCGAAGGCATTATGCTATTCGCCGAGTCATTTCTCTATTATGTTGAATCACGAAATAGCTGGTGATAAATCATCTTAATGATTTTGTTGTAATACTGAGATCGTTTCTTGTGCGTCATCACATACGCTTAACTTCAATTTGAGAACGTATGACTCGTTATATTCATTATATAAAAGGCCAATAATATTACGACTAGGTACTTGAAAGTATTCGAGTTTAAGAAATCTATTATCTTTTCGTTTTTTTGCAAATTCTTATTTTCAACATTACCTCACGTCAAAGCCTTAGGTTCATATTAGATATGACACCTATCTATCAACTTGTAAAATTAATTGACATACTTAAAAATGGATGGTGTTCTCATAATGAAGTAAAGAATTCTTATGTTGAAGATATAATACATACTTAGTTCGAATTTATCTTCATAATACTGTTCTGTGATGTTTTTATCATCTTAATTGTTCGAGTTATACTTAAAGTTAATGATCAACAACCAGTCAGAGAACGAGTAGAGAGCAGTGAATTTAACGAGACAGTATCTAAATATATAAAAGGCAAAGGTGACTTACTGACTGATCTGTCAACGCACAGCTTATACTACTAGATGAATTGGGCTGAAATTTTGCATACAGATAGCAATGATGACGAAGGCATCCACTAAGAAAGGATTTTTGAAAATTTAATCCCTAAAGGGGTAAAATAGGGAATTGAAAATACGAATTTAACGTGAGCGAAACCGCGGGCAAACGCTAGTAGACAATAAAACTCAAAGTTTTTAAATCCGTATTTGGTAGGTATGCCATATGATCGTCATATTAAAGAAAGAAGGCATCGTTAAGGCGATTCCTCGAGCGCACCGCAATAGGCCGTTACACACTTTATTATACAACATCACCATTCAGCGGCCATGTTTTTCCGAAACGTGGGGCATAAACGGCGAACATTACCGCTTGTTTCACCGGAGTGCTCTTAAACTCGTAAAAGGCACCATAAGTTTGAGTTACTCGCGACTCTAATGAATATGGCCCCTGTATATTTCAATTTGGTTACTGTAACGCGGCCATGCTAACACCTGTATGTGTAATTTCTTTATGTGATATCATAAACATTTGTTGCTAGGGTTGAATCAGTGTAAAAGCTAATTGCACATCAAAAAATATGACCCTTCATAATACCACTAACTATCTTTTGCCTGCGCATTTGTCTGCCGTAGTAAGGCTTTTGAAAATCTAAAACTGTTTGAATATTTTAAAAGATATGAACTGATCCATTTAATTTCGAATGTAGAACTCCAGTAACGATCTCAAGTTAAAAATGTAATATGCAAATTCATAACCGTTTAACTTCGAGGGGCTCGCAACTGTGATTTAAACGCTTTTTCATTACTCGTGGAGGGCGATAATTCAGAATTATTGCCCCCTTTAACAATAACAAATTGTCGTTACTTGTTGCCAAATTTTACCTTTTGTGATTGCGTGTCGTGATTTTTATTTATGACCACAGAAAACTTTATTTATTAGATAATATCTACTAGCAGATGTCTGCGACTTCTTACGGGTGATTGAGGATTTTAATTCCCGCGGAAACTCTCTTATTTTCTGGGATAAAAATTAGCCTATGTGTTATTCCAGACTATAAAATATCTCTATACCAAATTTCTCTATGTTCAAATCTGTGCTGTCATTGCGGTGTGATTGAGTAACAAACATCTATACATCCATCCATCCATACATCTAAACTTTCGCATTTTTAATATTAACGGGATTAATAAAATGTATTAAATTTTTGAGCTAGTTTTTCTTTTCTGCTTTTCTCTTCAACTGACCTAAGCAAAGTTTGATTCTTATTTGAATACAAATTAAATGTCAAGATGGTTTGCAAACTGGTAACAGCTGTGTATTGAAGCTGTGTGTGTGTTCAAATACTTCAGTAACTTTAGTAACTTCGTATATAATGAAGTGCCCTCGAGATTGCTAGGTACTTTTAAAGATGGTCATAAAAATGCATAGAGTTCAAAGAACTGATGGTATTTGGCGGTCCAAGATGTTGGAGTAGCCATCCGGTACCTACAGGAAAGCGACAGACAGAGCGACAAATCGAGATCTGTGGAAGTCCATGCAAGAGACCTATTTCCAGAAGTGTACATCTATGGTTGATAAAGAAGAAAAATGCTCTCTTCGATAACACTTAATCAAGATGGGCGATAGTTTCACAGCGATAAAACTGAATACACAATAGTGACACAAGACCGTGTGCTGTGGAAATCCACGCGAGAGACCTACGTCCAAGCAGAAGAGTGAAACAAAGGCGATAGCTATGGCGACTTGTAACCTCTAAAATACTACAGATAAAGTATGTAGTTAGCATAAGTATAGGCTATTATAACAATTACAAACTAGGTCAAGGCAAGTTTGAAATTGAGTACAAAACGCAACAACCATAGAATTTGGAAACCCGTATCAAATCCGCAACAAACGTTTTTCACATTTGTTACCGTGAAATGTGTGTTTGTCATTAGAGTCTTCACGGCTTTTATCCCATTTATTTCCCTTCTAAATCACGAGCATTGTCAATTTACCACGGCTGTCTATTCTATTCACACACCGAACGATTACTTGGCTCCACAGTGTAGCCGACTTTCTCATAAAGTTTACTGATAGTTCCAGTTAGTTCAGTAAAACGCTGGCGATATTTTTACGCTGCGACAACAATACAGGGTGTGCGCCCTAGTGAGCGTCATTGTCGTCGACTTGATGAATCGATATAACGCGTATTGTCAGACTCCCCACAGCTGTCATCTGTCACAGATAGCTGACACTTGGACCCGTTTTTTTGACACGTCCTTTGTGATCGCTCAGTGTAGCGTACAGCGAAATGAGTTGATATCGATCGCTCAATATTATACCGTAGTGAAGAGGGTTTCGAGTATGAATTGAGCTCATAAATAAATAAGCGGTGTCGTAGCGTGTTTGGTTTTTTTCTGCGGTGATGTACGCGTTTCTTTTGTTGCGATTCGGGGCGATTCGACGCGGTAGTTCGCCGGAGGGGAAATTTATGACTCTAAATAAATATTGTCGGCAGATAAATTGGTTTTATCCGATGATGAAAGTGGGTAAATATTTTTTTAGCCGACATCCGACGTTGTTGCGATAAAATTTATTTGCCCAATTAAGCTGCTGCATTGTTGTCGCATTTGCGACCTCGGTCTGTTGGCCAATTGCAACAATATGCAATATTTTATAAATGTAAAAGACTCCCTAAATAAATATTAATTATAGTTTTAAAAAATATTGATTTTGATGAAAGTTCACCAAATGCAGCACATAGCTCGCTAACTAAGCGTCTTAAATAAAGCTAAACGTCACTGAGATGACGATGAAGAGAGAGGCATGCTCGAATTTTCAGAAATCCGTCTAAAGATTCTGATCCTTCACCAATATTCGTCGGCTCAACGATGGTGTGGTTATGAAGCTGAAGTAAAGTCATTTTACCACCTTGTACTGGAAAGAGAAGTGTCAGCACCACGTCAGCATAAAGGTACCTACCATTATAGCTGAAAAATTATTGATGAGACATCTAGAGCTGGAAGTTTCCCAAACGCTGCCCAGCTGAGATATCTATTTCGAAATTGTACCTAGGCCGTGTGTTTCAGCCCTCAGGCATATATTAGTCGTCCACAATTTTCAATTTTGAGTACCTGAAGTCTTAAGTCCTCGAACACTGCATTTTGTCAGTTATGGCTCCGGAATATGGTCGCTAACTAAGCACATCATAAGAAGGCTCAAGATCACTCAGCGGGCAATGAAGAGAGTTATGTTCCGAGTATGCCTATCAGTTCAAATGAGGAGAGAGGAGAGTTTGACTTAATTTGAGTTCGCTCAAAGATTTGCGAAACTGAATTGGTAATGACACATGCTTTAAAGAACCGATGATCGTTGAGGTCCCAAGGTGCTGGAGTGGCGACTTCACACCGAAAAGCTCATCATTTGCATATCCTGGACTATGTGGACCGGCGACATCAGACGAGTCGATGAGAGCTGCTGGATACAGGTGCCGCGAGACCGAGGAATTTGAAAGGTCATACAAGAGACCTTTGTCTAGCAGTGGATGTCTATCGGTTGATAAAGAAGAAGAATTACCACAGCTACTAAATACTTTCTGCAAGGTGTTTCCATGGCGATGAGATAAGTTAAAAAGGCAAATTCGCGTACGCGTCACCGTCGAGTCGTAAAGCGAGCAATAACTCTGAGTTATCGCGCCGCAAGTAATGAAACCCCCTGTATATCACAATTTCGAGCGCGCCTCGACGCTAAATGGCGGCAATGAATTAGCGCACACATTTTTTACTTTGATCATAATTTTTATATTATCGCCCCCTCTACATATTTATGATAAAGCCGGTCTGCAATATTTAAATTGTGTCCAAATCAATAGTAATAATTTGCATTTCGTCGTTTTACTTTCTTAACCTCGTATCTGAAACTTTGTTTTTCATAAATAGAAATTGTGTTGTTTAATAACTACAACAAATTCGTATTGATACTTATACACATATTACAATATGTATATTCACAAATAATAATAAAAAAACTCTTATAAAAAAAATATTTACTTAGGTTTTTGTCATTTTCCAAAACATTGGAAATACACATACAAGGTTGAGAAAGTAAGGCGAATGATGCCGTAGGTACCTATTTTTTTAACCCTTAGAGCCCCGTGTCTGGTAGTCCTTCTGTCTATCAATGAAGGAATTCCTTACTTTGCGTAATCAATGTCCTATTTTACTAAAAATAATTAATATCAACCGATAATATTTTGTATTACAAACAAAGATTAATGAAGACAGATAAAGACAGAAGCCACTAGTAATTATTAAAAGAATGAATAAAAAACGAATAAGCTCTTTCATACCAATCACCAAAAAACCAGACGTTGTAAATCTCGCAAAGTCGCGGGCGGTCCACAACACAAATCCAAAAATGACCCCCGTCATTTTATTTAAAAGACTTTTGTTGAGTTTTACACCTTGAAGCGAAGCGACCAAGTGACCACCCGTACTTTGCGACAATCAGCCAATCCATTACTTGCACTATACAAAATGTTTGTACAAGCCTGGATACGTTAACAACCAAAAACCAACTCTAAATTAAACGCAATAGAGTTCACTATCATTAGTTCACAAAAAATCTTACTTCAAATCAGAGGATTGAAACCTTTCATCTTTTGCATTTACAAAAATGGACTTTACCTACCAATTGATACAGTTTAAAATGGTTTGTTGAGGAGATGCAATTCACGTAGCTCCACAAGAGTGATGTTTACACAATTCCACGCTTTCAAAGCTCAGGAAGCAGCGCTCATGTCTGTTTGTCTGTCACGATTGAAGGCGACAATGGTACATCGCTTTGAACGAAATATTGTGCGACTTCGCTGAGTAAAACTTGCATTTCGCTGACTGGAGCGTGTCTGCTAAGTGCTTTAAGTTGTATGTTGCAGTTAGAAATTCAAAATTTTCACGCTACGAACTTTTTACCGTATATTCATGTTCCTGACAGAGCGCTACATGCAAATTGAAATAATATTTTTATTGGAGGTAGTTTGGGCTGGTTGCAACAGCGATAACTATAAATCAATTGTGAAGGTTAAGCAATGTTGATTCTAACCAATAACTTGATGGGTGACCAATGACGTACCAGCTCTCTTACGTCAACCAGGTCACAATTGCTGATACCTAATATTACAAAATCGTATTGTTTTTAACCGACTTCAAAAAAGGAAGCTATTAATTTAAGATGAGGATGTAGGTAATATTATTGAAACTGCTAAATATTCACATAATATGATAATCTATTAGGGCTTCTAAACAAATATATAAAATTTTATAGGTATATGTATGTATGATTGTCCACGCATTTGTCCGAACTTTTATTCAGATTATGATCATTCGTTTTTATTTGCTTACATTTACTTCATTCTACGGAACAGTAATGAATTCATCTTAATCGGTTCAGTTCAGTTTTCAAGATTTTCACTTTCAGTAATTCTTTTTTAAAGTAGGTGCATATTGAAGTCGGTTTTAATTTTTCTTAAATTATAGCTTGTTTGCTTGTTGCTTCTTCCCTTTATTATTTAGTGTAATGTACCTACTTGACTGCTGATTAATAAAAAAATAAATATCTGCTAAATCTGCTGCTCATGAGTTCATCGCATTATTATCCCACGTAATTCCCTACCTTTTAAGGGATCACGACCCTCAGTAATGAATACGACGACGACGCAAAAAGAGATAAAACAGGAAGCTTTTGCATATCTGTGGGACGTTAACGGGCTGTCACTTGTGCTAGATACAAGCTTTGGATTCAACCATGTAGGTAGCTGAGTGGCTGAGCGCTAGCGCCGAGTAATCCAGTTACCAGATTAAAATATTTCATGTACAGGTGATTCTATTTATTTTAAGTATTTATATTTAAGTACAACAAGAAAAAAATAAAAGGAAAAATATATAACTAGCTTTTGACATCTCAAGGTCAACACTCTTTCAGTACTGCGCCCTTATTGGGGCTTATCGGTAAATTAACACCATTATAATTTCAATCTATCCCGGTCTCGTCTCCGAATGGGAAGGGTTTAAGCCCAAAGCCATCCAACCCGGCAAAATTCGCAAAAGGTCGTAGGTTTGAACCCTGCCCGTTGCACTATTGGCGTATCCACTCCTAGGACAAGCTTTCGCTTATTTAGAGGGGAGAGGAGAATATAAGTCAAGTTCAGCTTGGCTAATATTCTTTTTTTTTTAATTCGGATCGGCGGACTTCATCCACATCTGCAATAGTTATTGGTTAAGGACAATGAAAAATTACTTAAAACAAACTCAACTTCGAATGAACACCATTCGCACAAAAAAAATATCTGTTTTATCCCAGCAGGAAGCAGCCCTGTATGTTTTAGTTATTTTATAAAGTGTCGCGGTGGTTTTGAAGTGAGCGGCCGTCACATCGCTATCTGGCCTCGGACGTCACCCTTTCAGTACTGCGCCCTTATCGGGGCTTACCGGTAAATTGAGGTGTAAACCGTCCGCCGTGTGGACTTTACAATGTTTGACGTTAACCTGGTTAAGTTAGATATGTATTTATATTTATATTTCTGTGGCTATAAAGTCTTATGTCTAGGAAAGAGCAAATTATATGTAATTATAAAATATGATGTAATAAAAATTATTTTTGCTTGGCAGAATATGTTGATACCTTTTTAATTGTAAAACTAAGACCTATGTATATTTCATGTACCATATTCTGGCAAAATAAAAAATGATTGATTGATGCTTTTTCTTTGAGCATTACATAATCATATCACGGCTCTTTTTAATCATAGACTCCCGATTTCTTACAATCAGGCAGTCTAATGAGTTCCTTTGCAGATACATAGTAAAAGAAAAACCACCAACGGGAATGGGTCTGCTTTTGCCTGCCTGTGTTAACATGTATTGGATTGTATTTATTTGTATTTGTATTGTATTTATTTTTACCTGTATTGTATTCAGGAAAATTCATCGTGGAAGCACTGAATACATAGCATAGTTTCAATAACAATTGTAAAATTTTTATTTTTTTGAAAAGAGCAACCGCCGAGTTTCTTGCTGGCTCTTCTCGGCAGGAAAGGCATTCCGAACCAGTGGTAGATTCATTGACGATTCAAAAGTGCTTGTAAAAGTTTATTTGAATAAAAAATATTTCTATTCTATTCTAAAAAGGTCAAAGAGAAAAAAAAATGCTTGACCTTATTCTCGGTCATTTTGATTAATTAACTATTAAAAATACACATTCTAAAAGTTAAAAATTTATATTTAGGATTGTTAAAATGTAATTTTATTAAAATTATCATTAAGTACTTAATCTTTGTTAACTTAAGCCATCGATAACGTCGGTCTACACAAGCACTTTACTTTAAAGTAAATATTCTGTCAAGAAATATCGCTATAGCATTCTTTATCTGTGATCGATTGGATCGTTAAAAATCAATATTGTCGATATAGTGGCTTCTTTTATCAACTCACCTTCCTAACCTTCTGGTATTTTAATTATTTTCATTACTGTAGTATTTTTATTTTCGAACTAGTATTTTGATTAATTTCAGTGAATTTAAAACAAGTAAGTACATAGCAATACTTGAGTAGCAATCGTTGATTTTTTTATAATTTTATTATACTAGTTGATGCCCGCGGCTTCGCTCGCGTGGATTTAGTTTTTAGGATCTCTTTGATTTAACGGGCTAAAAAGTAGCCTATGTCACTCTCCCGGTCCCCAACTATACCCATGCAAAAAACATCTCGTTCCGTTGCTTTGTAGTGACGTTATTGAAGGACAAACCAACAAACAAACACTTTCCCATTTATAATATTAGTAAGGATTCGTTTAAGGTTTGATCAAATATTACATCATTGATCTTCATTATAATATCATCTAAATTTTTACTACGCTAGTTTTAATTTAATTCCAACTACCCGACCTATCGCAGACTCTTGACATTTTCAGTAGGACAAAATTCGATTAACAAAACGCACATTACGCTCATCAATAACACGTATCTAATCCAGGACAGGCCGCATCAATAAATTATGGCTAAGTGAAACACAAATGATAATGTCAATCGAGCAAACGTGGGTCCTATACAATTGTACAAACATTGACCCGATGGTTATTAGGGCCAACTTACTACGTTCCTACGTTCACATACTGCATTACAGTTTAAACCTTATCATGAATTACCTAAAACACATTTTGCAACGATTCTACGTTAACTTACACGTCTTAAGCTCTATCGAAGTAATTTAAATCTTCTGTTTCAGATAATAGAGCAGCTTTTGTAGTTTTATGTGTTTCAGTTATGATATTACCATTATGTAGCATGTCACAAGCTTTGTCAAATGAATTTAAATCTTGTGACTCAAATGCTAAAGCTCGTTTTTCAATATGAGTTGGGCTAGTTAAGATTTTATAGTTGTGGGGTACTGGAGGAAACAACTCCATCCATCATCGGTAAGTGATCGATGAGGTCTGCCCAAATATTTGAATTATTTGATATTTGAGTGCGGGAGCGACTGTACACACTTGCCACTGTTCGGCGATATGAAATAAGGTATTAATTTTGGTAGAGTGAATCGTGTACCGAAAATATTGGGAATGTTGTTTTTTGTTTACATTTTTTTTACTGTGGCAAGACAGCCCTTGGTTGAGATCTCACCTGATTTGTAAGTTACGATGCAGTGCAAAATGAAACTGGGCTAACCATGTGGTATGGCAGTTTTTATGAGACCTAAACCTCTATTATCAGTTTCTACGCAGCAACGTAGGTACTAGAAAGCTAAATCGATTGGGTGGTAATTGGTGACAGCTCCTAATAGACCAGACCAGAGGCAATTTATAAATTACCAAATTTCTCCTGCTGAGAATCGAATTCGGGACATAACATGCATAAAACTATATTACGTAGGTACTCCGCGCTAGGGTGACACCTGATTTTTACTAAAAATCATGCCTCCATCCATCGTATCAAGTTCGATTCCCGGCGGGGGCAGTTTCGGAATTTATAATTATTTTCGGCGTGTAGAAACAAATTAGGGGTAAGGATTGAATTTACACCGCCATACCCCTTGCAAGTTAGCTTGCTACCATCTTAGACTGCATCGTCACTTACCATCAGGTGAGATAGCAGTCAAGGTCTTCGATTTTAAAAAAATGTCTTCTGAAAAGAAGCGGTCATCCCTATGTCCATAGAGCGTGTGCGCTATTGGCTTTCAGCCTAAATCTTTTCGTCCAGTCAGCGCGGGAATATTAAAAGCGTCAATCAAACTAATTCGTCGTGTCGGAGTCGTGGACGTATCGCCGCCGTCACGCCGCCGTCACGCCGCCGCGCCGTCACGCCGCTATGATGAATGGCGGAGTCGTTAATCACGAGACGGGTCATCATTCACCGTCACTGCTCGGGGTGTTAGCGCGTAGAGTAGCGATAGCGGTGTGTAAGCTTTGATTTTTTGAAAACAGTGCACCTGCTTACTTTGGTTTTTAGATATACAGTCAATTTACTGTAGACTAGTTGATGCCTGTGACTTTGTTCACGTGGATTGAGGATTTTAATTCCCGCGTGGACTCTCTTATCTTCCGGGACAAAAAGCTATGTGTTATTTCAGACTATTATCTAAAAAAAAGCCACATTCAGTACGACCTAGAACAGTCTCCGATTACCTTGTCGGAGGAAAAAAGGGAGGAACACATAAAAAAAAGACTATTATCTATCTCTATGCCAAATTTCAGCCAAATCGGTTCTATCAAATTGAGTAACAAACATGCATCCATCCATCCATCCATCCATACATCCAAACTTTCGCATTTATAGTGTTACTAACTGATTCCCGCGAATTCCTTCGGGTGGATTTAGTTTTAAAATCCCGCGGGAACTGTTTGATTTTCCGGAAAAAAGTACCCTATGTAACTCTCCAGGTCTTCAATTAAGTATACCTACCTATGCAAAAAATTACGTCGATCCTTAGTTTCGTTGCAGCAGGATTGAAGGAAAAACCAACAAGCCAACAAACAAACACACTTTCGCATTTATAATGTTAGTGTGATGTGACAAGTGTAATATTAGAGTATTATAGTATTACGTCTTTTTCGCTGAAACAGCTTACACTATGGCATGACCAAGAAAATGGGGGAAGGGCCGCAAAGTGAATTGTGTTCGTCGAAACGGCTCATTTTAATTCTTGTGTTAATATAACAAATTGCTCCCAGGTGGCGCCCTCGCGTGCCTATCTAATGTTTTACTAGCTGAAGCCCGCGATTTCGTCCGTGTCCATTTACTTGTTAAAACCCCCGCCGGAACTCTTTGAATATCCGGAATAAAGAATAGATTGTGTCTCTCCAGGTCCTCGACTACATCTATGCAAAAAATAACCTCAATTCGTAGCTCTGTTGTGACGTGATTGAAGAACAAATCAACAAACTAACAGACCAACAAATAATCATACTTTTGCATTTAATGTACAAGCACAAGCACAGGTAGCATAAGCTTTCTGCTTATTTGGAGGGGATAGAAGGATATTAGTCAACTTCAGCTTGGCTAATATATTTAAAAAAAAAGTAAAGCGCTGCGGTAAATACAGAGATTATATCTTTTTTCGATAGGTATCTTAATCAGGTTTCTAGTTCATATCACATAGAGATTACCATCTTAATAAATACACGTCATTAAAAAATGTGCAATAATTTATCTTTCTAGCATATCTAAGATATAATAATGATGGCTGATTAACACTATAATTTATAGGTTTTAAGGTGATGACATATTATTGGAGAATATAAATCGCCAAGAATCCGCTAGGCCTAGGCACCTAGAGAGAATGGGAAAGGATTGTGCTGTAAGGAGAGCATACTTGGGTCGCACTATAGGAAAACGCCGCGTTGGACGGTCCAGATATCGCTGGGTGGACAAAGAGACAGAAGACCTGCAAGCCCTGATTGGCGTGAAGCGGTGCAAGACAGGCATGAGTGGAAGCTTTTGGTGTTGGAGGCCAACATTCTCTTTGGGTCATTGAGCCAGTGAAGTAAGTAGTAGTAAGGTGATGAGTTGATGACATTACAAGTAGAGAACGCAGTAGGAGTAGAAAGAAATACATTATTTTCTCCGCCGGAACTGAGCATGAAATTACTTTGTACTGCAAGATGTACCTGCTGTTAAGACAAGCGTCGAGAGGCTTCCTTGCTGAGTGGGAAGCTAGCTAATGTCTACGAGACAAAGTAAAGTGAATTACCTCTGCTGCAGCAGCCAGGTTTTCAACGCGACTTATTCTGGCGTATTGTTTTCAATATTTTCAGCGCGTGCGGCTCTCCGCTGTGCATCAAGATTATACAACCTGAAACTTAAGAAGGTACTCTACAATCATAATGTAAAGTCATCATCATCGTCATCATCATTATCAGAAACCCATCAACGGCTCACTATTCAGCGCAGGTCACCTCTCAGAGAAGACTTATAGGCCATAAGACCCCATGCATTTTTTGCATGGGTATAGTTGAGGACCTGGAAAATGACATAGGCTACTTTTTATCTCGGAAAATCAATAAGTTCCTGCGGGATTTTAAAAACTAAATCTACGCGGCCGAAGTCGCGGGCATCAGCTAGCTTATAATGTTAGTAGCAGTAGGATGTAGCGTCGTAATCGCTAATTTTTGGGTAAATCTAAGATACTCGTAGATATACTAACATTAATCACAACAATCTTAGATGTAGAGCACCCGTCACACTCACTGATAAGATTCTACTATAATATTGTACAGATTTAATTAGCGAGATAGTGGTGATAAGTATCTTAAGGTGTACACACATACGTAATTACCTTTTTTTAGAGCTAAGCTTTTGATTGTTAATAGATAGCATGCGATAACAAAAAAGTTGCACAAGAATAAAAACGTACACAAAAAGTAGTTACTAAATACTGCTACTTTTACTATTACTGAACTAGCTGATTGCTTCGGCTTCGACTAAAAATCCCTACTGATATTATATGAAACTAGCTTTAAACCGCGGCTTCGCTCACGTAAGGTTCGATTTTTTAACCCCCTATTTAACCCTCTTGGGGTTGAAATTTTCCAAAATCCTTTCTTAGCGGATGTTTACATCCTAACAGCTCGATCGGTCCATTGGTTAGAGCTGTGCGTTGATAGATCAATCAGTCAGTCAGTCAGTCAGTCAGTCACCTTTGCCTTTTATATATTTAGATATGGTTTGTCCTTCAATCACGCCACAACAGAGCGCATCGATATGATTTTTTGCGTGTCTCTAACTCTAGTCTTATTTTAATTATTATTAGAATTAATTGTAAATGAAAATGAAAATGAAAATGAGTCTCTAAGGTAGAGAAACTAACCTAAAGTTATTATTTTACAGAATGCTATAAAAGTCCTTGCGTTGTGGTCGCACCTTTAACATAAGCTTCAGCTAAGATTGCAATCGTTATCATTATGACTTATTATTAAAATGATGTTTTGCATTAATCAGGGATCCGTTATTTGTATAATTTTAAGTAATACCAGTGAATGATACGCAGTTAGGATTTTATCGACTACCTAAGTAGATTTGATAAAATTTTCCTTGTATAAATTTTATGCTTCATTATCTACGATCAACAATAATTGTAAGTAATTAGTTTATTATCAATTAGATAATGTTTGCGATTTTGCCCGCATCCTCTTAGGTTTTTATTTTGATAAAAAGTATGTAACGTCCTTAGCCTAAAAACCGACACTCGCTGTGCCTGTAAAGATTGATAAAACTTTGAAAAAGTTGAATTCGCAGGCAAAAGCTAGTATGTAATAATAAATGCTAAAGTGTTTTCGTTCGTTGGTTTGTCCTTCAATCACTGAGAAACGGACCAACGAATCATTGTAATTTTTTGAATGGGCAGGTATAGTATTTTGTTTTTTTTTTATTCGATGATAAGATAGTCCTTGACTGCGATCTCACCTGATGGTAAGTGACGATGCAGTCTAAGATAGTAGCGGGCTAACTTGGAAAGGGCTTACCCCTTGTCGGTTTCTACACGCCATCGTGCCGGAAGACTAAATGGCTTGGCGGCACGTTTTTGACGGTAGGATAGGAACTAACCACGGCCAAAGCCTCCCAACAGTTTAATTGTAGATAATAATACTTTTATTTCGATAAGAAGTTATCCAGCAAATAAGAAAAGACAGTTTCCTGAACTAACTGTAGCTCATAAATCATAGTTTTGTCAGTGTCAAGCTCAGTCCCCGGCCCGCTGCGAGGCGGCGGCGCGGCGCTGACAGCTTCCGCCTCGTTCATCATCCGCGACACGAGGCATGTGTGCCTCGATGCTGTATTACTTGCTAATTGCGTGTACTATTCACATACTACCTACTTGACTTCTCAGACCGTTTCTTTATCAACTAATAGGCATTCACTGTTGGACATAGGGCTTTTGTATACTTCCACATGACTTGGTCTTGTGCCGCCTTTATCCAACAGTTTCCTGCAACTGTCTACCTAATGGGGGGTAGGGTCCATCAATATTGAGAATTCCAGTGAGAGGTCGCCAACCACCATCGGTTTATTCTATCAATAACAAGTTGAATACGAAGGTGAAGTGACAATGGGCGAAGTACACGTCCAAAAACAGATGGGTTCCATAGGTGAACTATACATCATCAGCAATGTGCCACTTTCCACATCCATAATTCTGATTTGATCTCGCAAATATACTCAGAGCATAGCTTCTCCGTCGCCCGCTGTGCCTAATTTAAGGGTCAAGAAAAACATCATAAGGATACTGCATGCCTGAGTTTTTCCATCATGGTGTCAAAAGTGTTTGAGGTCTGCCAATTCACTTTTAGAGCGGTAGACTATGGTGAAAAAAATTTTGATTTTGAGAGGAGACCTGTGCCTAGTAGTGGACGAACCATGGTGATGATGATGATGAATGATGATAATACGACAATAAGTTTTGCTTTTTAACTGACGATCTAACGTCTAACACCATGAATGATGTCTGCATAACAGACAAACTAGACAATCTCCGCTACTTTATTTATTCAGAAAGAAAGCACTTCAAACAGTCAGGTATACTTAAGTTTGTGTTATCATAAATTCAGCCACTTCCAAAAGACGTGAAGGAAGTTTTCGAGTAACAAAGTGCAAGCTCTCATATCCGACACGCGTATGAATAAATCATGCCCGCCCCCGTGATAAAGTGGCCATGTATATCGCGGTGGTCATTTATCACACCCGCCCAGACTCGCTTGACCTCCCTCGTCAGCTATTTTTCATTCACACGCAGGCCACTGTGGTGTAGACTGTTGTATTTCTTAAATGGCGATAGATATTATCGTCCTCTCATCCGTGTTGATGTAAAATCAATGATTTACTAGCATTATTAAAGTGTGATAAGCTTTCAGCTTATTTAAAAAAAATTTAGATAGAAAAACGTTGTGTACCTACTTTGGACAATCTACCTTTGTTTTCTGTCACTTATAACTTAACTAACTTCATGGCAAGAGTAAATAGCCATCTTCTAAGCAAGCTGAACCCATCAACGTTTACTATTGGCTATTGGACATTTGGAAAAAATTAAGTCGTGATTTTCTTTAAGTAGGATTTTTTTAACTAACTATTTGTAAAGCTCGACGACTAACTATTTTCATAAAAAAATTGTTTCTTCGCCGCGCCAGTTGGTACCTAGACTTACCCAATCGGATATAGAAGTAGGTACATACTACAACATTAAAATCTTATTATTTATTCGTAGATTGCAACAATATAAACGTAAAAAAAATTTAACCAACTTCCAAAAAGGAGGAGGTTATCAATTCGGCCGGTAAGTATCTTTTTTTCTATACCTACGAGTATACCGGATTTTTCCTTCCGGGAAAAAAATTACTTCAAATGCCACTATAAAGAATATCTAAATATATAAAAGGCAAAGGTGACTGACTGACTGACTGACTGACTGATCTATCAACGCACAGCTCTAACCACTGGACCGATCGAGCTGAAATTTGGTATACAGGTAGCTGTTAGGACGTAGACATCCGCTAAGAAAGGATTTTGGAAAATTTCAACCCCAAGAGGGTTAAATAGGGGGTTAAAAAATCGAACCTAACGTGAGCGAAGCCGCGGGTTAAAGCTAGTCAAGTATAAAATTCGAAGAATTTCCTCTATTTCTCCAGGATCCCATTATCGGATCCTGACCTCCATGGTCCATGAACCTCTAAAGAGGTGGCTCTACACATTGATTGGCACTTCCATTTGAAAAGGATTTTAGCATGACACCAATTTCACATCGTTATCTTGACATCATTATATAGATCATAATTAATTTTTTGTACATCTTTTTTGCCGAGTGTCAACCAACTTGACATAGTGGGTTTTTTTATTGCATCCCAACATTGATTGTTAGCTCTATCTAAATTAATATTATAAAGAGGAAAAATATTGTTTGTATGTTTGTTTGTAATGGATAAACTTAAAAACTATTTAACCGATTTTAAAAAAATTTTCAGCTATAAAAAGCTACATTATCAGTAGAGGGAAAAAGAGGGATTAGATCAGAAGGTTAAATAGATAATAAGTTACCATTAGGATGAAACCATACCATACTAAATTAATATATATATAGCTACTCGTGCTGATTCACTGACTGACTGACTGACTCATTGATCACCTCTCCTGTAAAATTTTGTATGAAAAAAATTTTTTTCACTCGCGGTTTCGTATAGAGGAGAAAAATTCATTCGGAACAAAAATATGGAGAGAGCTGATGATTGAGGATTTCGGAGACGGGTGAGGAGCACCGGCCAAGGTATCGAAGATGGGTGGGGGGTGTTCAACCAAATGTCACTCGAAACTTCATCCAATTGGCAGAGAGCCGAAAAAAAACTCCAAAATGGCGAATTCAAGATGGCGGCCATACAAATTTCGTCGGTGTCTATCTCGGAGACTATAAAACATGGAAGAGTAGTTTCTTGGCAAAAGATGATCAGAAGCCGAAGGTCCACTTGATGAATAGAAAAAAAATTCAAGATGGCGGATTTTATTTTTTTCCATACAAAATATAAGCAAGACTTTAAAAAAGTTCCTTTTAAAAATTTTTGATGGTTTCGTATAGACGACAAAAATTCATTTGGAGGAAAAATGTGGAGAGAGCTGATGGTTGAGGATTTTGGAGACGGATGAGGAGCACGGCCAGGGTATCGAAGATAGGTGGGGAGTGTTCAAACAAAAGTCACTCGAAACCTCATCCAATTAGCAGGGAGCCGAAAAAATTTCGAAAATGGCGGATTCAAGATGGCGGCCATACAAACTTCATCGGTGTCTATCTCGGAGACTATGAAAGATGGAAGAGTAGTTTTTTGGAAAAAGATGATCAGGACCCGATGGTCTACGTGATGAATAGAAAAAAATTCAAGATGGCGGTTTTTTTTTGGTTTTCATATAAAATGTACGCAAGACTTTGATACGTTCCTTTCCGCTGTTGGTTTCGTATAGAGGACAAAAATTCATTTGGATGAAAAATATGGAGGGAGCTATTGATTGAGGATTTCGGAGACGGGTGAGGAGCACGGTCAGGGTATTGAAGATAGGTAGAGGTTGCCCAAACAAAAATCACTCGAAACCTCATCCAATTGGCAATAAGCTGAAAAAAAAATACCAAAATGGCGGATTCAAGGTGGCGGTCATACAAATTTCGTCGATGTATATCTCAGAGACTATGAAAGATGGAAGAGTAATTCCTTGGAAAAAGATGATCAAGACTCGAAGGTCTACTTGGTGGACAGAAAAACCGCGGTTCGCTTTAGCGAGCCGCGCACCCACGCGCCCTACTAGTACTATATAATACCATACAATATGTACAGAAGGATTTTGACTTTAGCCATACAAGTCAGTTTTTTGAAATTTTTTTAATATATTTAACCTACTTAAATAATCATCCTGTATAAAACCTTACTAAACGCGGATGAAGTCGCGGGCAACAGGGCAGCTGGTATATTAAGTGTCGATTTCAATAAATAACAGCGAGTGACGTTTAAGCGAGGAAATATAATAAATAGTATGCCTATTTCAATGTCAGTAATGATTGATAGCTCTGAAGCTTAATTTGAATTGAATGACACGCTAAGACGGATATTTGTCTATTTCATTATTAAGATTATACAAACAAGACAAGCAGTAGATACCTACCTAAGGCCTAAGTTCTAGCTCGTGAAAGGCATTGGCCGTGGCTAGTTACCACTCTACCGTCAAAGATGTGCTGCCAAGCGATTCAACGTTCCGGCACGATGGCGTGTAGAAACCGATTAGGAGTATGGGTTGAATCTACACTGCCTTCCAAGTTAGCCCGCTACCATCTTAGACTGCATTGTCACTTACCATCAGGTGAGATCGCAATCAAGGGCTATCTTGTCTATGAATAAAAAAAAAGTTAATCTTGAACGGAATTTCTTAGGATTATTAAACCTTCGGCTACGGTTTCAGCTAAATATCAACCTACGGTCGGACTCTACTTTCAACTCCACAACTAAATAGGGTGTAAGTACTAAATTAGGTGACTGCTGCTGTCCAACTGTGATTTGTGGTATACCGGCCAACGGCCAGCCTATGTGTAGATAATGTACCCTGTCATGCGTTTGGCAAACAAAAGCCGGCGGTAATTACTCAACACCGGCGGCGTTGCCGATTGACTTTGATAAAACGGCCCAACCTACTTGTTTAACGCGATTTATTACCTGCGAGCCGCTGCTCCTACGTCCGTTACACTGATCGCGAATTTCGGATGAGTTATTTGTAGCTATTCCTAACCCCCTTCGATATGGATGGGGTGATAAAAGTTCTGATGTGATTTATTTTGTTGTTGAAAACTCAAACTGCAAGTTGAAATATTCTTTGTTAATATATAAATAACGTGCAGTACCACTTATAGGACTACTTGTATATATTGTACAAGCAAACATAACATATTAAATACTTGTAGTTACTTGTTAAAATTAATGACATTAATCGTAACACAAAGATATAATTTGTGTCACGGTTAATGTCACAAAATTGGAAATTTTTAATAATTACTGACGAGGATGAGATAATTTTTTCATATTGACCGGTAATATTATTAAAGTCAAAGTAATTATTTTCCTAATATAAATCAAAATGACCAAATGTTTTAAAATCAAAATTATAATTTCGCACGTGACATTCACAATTCAACTGTCATTGTAAGTAGTTAGCCTTTTGGCCCGATTTGAGTAAATAACATAGTGCTTAATAACTCGGAGGGCTTAATCTTGATGGCTTAATAAGCATAATACAATATACAGAAATACAATATGCAGAGAGTGCCAGCCAAGCAGACGTTATTGCGCTCGCCACACTATAGCAAGCTTTTTGAACAATCCTTGTGTGATACAGCAAGTGAACAGATACTGCCACATCCAAGCAGCCACGCAGAGGTTCGCCGCGCCGCGTCACACTGAGATGATCTATCAAGTTGTCTGCGGAAGATTAATGCGTACGGATGATTGACGATTTGCGGCGCGACGCGGGGCTCTAATGGCCGACGTGAGCCATTGTTTGAACAAACATCGCCTTGGCGTCTCAGAACCAGGTACAAAATATGCTACATATGTTACACTAGATGAAGTTTCACTCGATTTATTTAAATAACGTTTTTTTGTCACAGCTTATCAACTGAAAATTCAGGCTAAAATTGAACGCGCTTTCCCAAAAGATGCCTATTCACTCTTGAGTTTAAGATAACAGCAAAAACAATAATAAGTAACAATTTTAGTTGCAGAAAATCAAGCAAGTACTAATGTAAGAACCGTTACATAAATACCTAAATATTACAAATTATAATATTTTGATCCTTATCATACCTACCTATTTTACTTAACTTTATGCTAGGCTTTGAGTATATAACCATTATGCTAGGCCACTAATTCCATTTGCCAAATCAGTTCCAACTTGCAAAGTGACCAAGCTTTGAGCAAATATTGGAGCACTTTCTCCGAATGCCTGTTTATCGTTGATTAATGACGAAAATTTATTTGAAATTTATTTGAAATAAGGATATATGACTGTTCTATTTTGAAGTTTGTCGAGGTTATTGGCTAATAAATTAATAAATATTTAGCTGGTAAGGCTGGTAAGTATAGAGTATTGATATAACTAGTTGGTGCTCACGATTTCGTACGCGTGGATTTAGATTTTATAATTCCCACGGAAATTCTCTTATTTTCCGGGATAAAAAGTCTACGTGTTATTCCAGACTATAATCTATCTCTGTGTCAAATTTCAGTTAAATTGGTTCAGTCGTTGCGTCGTGATTGAGTAACAAACATCCATCCACACATTCATCCTGACAAACTTTCGCATTTATAATATTAGTAGGATATTTGAAGGCAATACCGGCTAAGAAGTCGTGAACATTCTAAGGTGGAAAACCGGAATCATTATCATATTCCTGCAAATCTGTCTATTTTACCTTAACATAACTTTTGCTAAAAAAAGAGAAACTATTATTTTATACTAACTTAACTCGAAGAATACGTATGCCATACGTATAGGTACAATAATATATGTAACCTGTGGGCATTCTTGTGGGGTCTTCAAAATTTTGAAAATGAAACTTTCTACCTACAGTAATATCAAAAATATCTATGAAATAGCGCTACAATTTAAGGACGGGATTTCGCAAAGAGTAGGTATAAAAACGCACTTCTACACATGCACCGTTCACACGCACACACAGGCGCGGGCAAGCTGCGTTAAAAATGAGTGAATTAACTTGTTTTGATACTTGGATATAAATTGTTTATGTTTTATTTTTTTATTTTTTATTTTCGTCCGGACTTGCTGTACACTAAGTTAGACTTAGATTTAGTCTTAGTCTTAGACTTAGATTTAGACTTTTTTAAGCCACTGGGAAATGCATTAGACTAAGACTAAGTTTCTATAAGTCTAAGCCTAAGTCTAACACTAAGACTAAGACTTAGACTTAGTCTTAGACTTAGACTAAGACTAAGTCTCTTTAAGTCTGAGTCTAAGTCTAAGCTAAGTCTAAGTCTAACACTAAGACTAAGATATAGACTTAGACTTAGTATTAGTCTAAGACTTAGTCTTAGTGTTAGACTTAGGCTTAGATTTGAACTCAGACTTAGTCTAAGTCTAAGTTTAATTCTAAATCTAAGTCTAAGTTGAGCAAACCAAATTGATAATATATTTTGAAAAGAAGAAACTAAGTACTAGGTACTTATGGTACCTTCAATATAATAGCATTATTTTATTATTTGATAGAATTTCGAAATTTCTTGCAAAGTTACATTCCCCGAATGTAGTACTGACCTGCATGTATACCTCGAAAACTTCTATTGGAACTCCTAGATCTTTAGAGTTAGTTGTATTGAGTTTGGGCTCGTTTTGTAAGTTATGATGAGATCTTACCACTGGCCTTATTGGAGTGACCTGATGGTATACTTCGAAGACTACTACTGGATCTTCTAGACAGCTACAGCTAGTTATATCGAGTATGGGCTCGTTTTGTAAGTAATGATGAGATCTTACCACTGGACTTGTTGGAGTGACTTGGTGGTATACCTCGAAGACTTCTATTGGAACTCCTAGATCTTTACAGCTAGTTATATCGAGTTTGGGCTCGTTTTGTAAGTTATGATGAGATCTTACCACTGGACTTGTTGGAGTGACCTGATGGTATACTTCAAAGACTACTACTGGATCTTCTAGACGGCTACAGCTAGTTATATCGAGTTTGGGCTCGTTTTGTAAGTAATGATAAGATCTTACCACTGGAATTGTTGGATTGACTTGGTGGTATACCTCGAAGACTTCTATTGGAACTCCTAGATCTTTACAGCTAGTTATATCGAGTTTGGGCTTGTTTTGTAAGTTATGATGAGATCTTACCACTGGCCTTATTGGAGTGACCTGATGGTATACTTCAAAGACTACTACTGGATCTTCTAGACAGCTACAGCTAGTTATATCGAGTTTGGGCTCGTTTTGTAAGTAATGATGAGATCTTACCACTGGACTTGTTGGAGTGACTTGGTGGTATACCTCGAAGACTTCTATTGGAACTCCTAGATCTTTACAGCTAGTTATATCGAGTTTGGGCTTGTTTTGTAAGTTATAATGAGATCTTACCACTGGACTTGTTGGAGTGACCTGATGGTATACTTCGAAGACTACTACTGGATCTTCTAGACGGCTACAGCTAGTTATATCGAGTTTGGGCTCGTTTTGTAAGTAATGATGAGATCTTACCACTGGACTTGTTGGAGTGACCTGATGGTATACTTCGAAGACTACTACTGGATCTTCTAGACAGCTACAGCTAGTTATATCGAGTTTGGGCTCGTTTTGTAAGTAATGATGAGATCTTACCACTGGACTTGTTGGAGTGACTTGGTGGTATACCTCGAAGACTTCTATTGGAACTCCTAGATCTTTATAGCTAGTTATATCGAGTTTGGGCTTGTTTTGTAAGTTATGATGAGATCTTACCACTGGACTTGTTGGAGTGACCTGATGGTATACTTCAAAGACTACTACTGGATCTTCTAGACGGCTACAGCTAGTTATATCGAGTTTGGGCTCGTTTTGTAAGTAATGATGAGATCTTACCACTGGACTTGTTGGAGTGACCTGATGCTATACTTCGAAGACTACTACTGGATCTTCTAGACAGCTACAGCTAGTTATATCGAGTTTGGGCTCGTTTTGTAAGTAATGATGAGATCTTACCACTGGACTTGTTGGAGTGACCTGATGGTATACTTTGAAGACTAACTCACTCACTCCAACAAATCCAGTGGTAAGATCTCATCGTTACTTACAAAACGAGCCCAAATTCGATATAACTAGCTGTAGCCGTCTAGAAGATCCAGTAGTAGTCTTCGAAGTATACCATCAGGTCACTCCAACAAGTCCAGTGGTAAGATCTCATCATTACTTACAAAACGAGTCCAAACTCCATATAACTAGCTGTAGCTGTCTAGAAGATCCAGTAGTAGTCTTCGAAGTATACCATCAGGTCACTCCAACAAGTCCAGTGGTAAGATCTCATCATTACTTACAAAACGAGCCCAAACTCGATATAACTAGCTGTAGCCGTCTAGAAGATCCAGTAGTAGTCTTCGAAGTATACCATCAGGTCACTCCAACAAGTCTAGTGGTAAGATCTCATCATTACTTACAAAACGAGCCCAAACTCGATATAACTAGCTGTAGCCGTCTAGAAGATCCAGTAGTAGTCTTCGAAGTATACCATCAGGTCACTCCAACAAGTCCAGTGGTAAGATCTCATCATTACTTACAAAACGAGTCCAAACTCGATATAACTAGCTGTAAAGATCTAGGAGTTCCAATAGAAGTCTTCGAGGTATACCACCAAGTCACTCCAACAAGTCCAGTGGTAAGATCTCATCATTACTTACAAAACGAGCCCAAACTCGATATAACTAGCTGTAGCCGTCTGGAAGATCCAGTAGTAGTCTTCAAAGTATACCATCAGGTCACTCCAACAAGTCCAGTGGTAAGATCTCATCATAACTTACAAAACGAGCCCAAACTCGATATAACTATCTGTAGCCATCTAGAAGATCCAGTAGTAGTCTTCGAAGTATACCATCAGGTCACTCCAACAAGTCCAGTGGTAAGATCTCATCATTACTTACAAAACGAGCCTAAACTCGATATAACTAGCTGTAGCCGTCTAGAAGATCCAGTAGTAGTCTTCGAAGTATACCATCAGGTCACTCCAACAAGTCCAGCGGTAAGATCTCATCATTATTTACAAAACGAGCCCAAACTCGATATAACTAGCTGTAGCCGTCTAGAAGATCCAGTAGTAGTCTTCGAAGTATACCATCAGGTCACTCCAAGAAGTCCAGTGGTAAGATCTCATCATAACTTACAAAACGAGCCCAAACTCGATATAACTAGCTGTAAAGATCTAGGAGTTCCAATAGAAGTCTTCGCAGTATACCACCAAGTCACTCCAACAAGTCCAGTGGTAAGATCTCATCATTACTTACAAAACGAGCCCAAACTCGATATAACTAGCTGTAGCCGTCTGGAAGATCCAGTAGTAGTCTTCAAAGTATACCATCAGGTCACTCCAACAAGTCCAGTGGTAAGATCTCATCATAACTTACAAAACGAGCCCAAACTCGATATAATTAGCTGTAGCCGTCTAGAAGATCCAGTAGTAGTCTTCGAAGTATACCATCAGGTCACTCCAACTAGTCTAGTTGTAAGATCTCATCATTACTTACAAAACGAGCCCAAACTCGATATAACTAGCTGTAGCCGTCTAGAAGATCCAGTAGTAGTCTTCGAAGTATACCATCAGGTCACTCCAACAAGTTCAGTGGTAAGATCTCATCATAACTTACAAAACGAGCCCAAACTCGATATAACTAACTCTAAAGATCTAGGAGTTCCAATAGAAGTCTTCGAGGTATACCACCAAGTCACTCCAACAAGTCCAGTGGTAAGATATCATCATTACTTACAAAACGAGCCCAAACTCGATATAACTAGCTGTAAAGATCTAGGAGTTCCAATAGAAGTCTTCGAGGTATACCACCAAGTCACTCCAACAAGTCCAGTGGTAAGATCTCATCATTACTTACAAAACGAGCCCAAACTCGATATAACTAGCTGTAGCCGTCTAGAAGATCCAGTAGTAGTCTTCGAAGTATACCATCAGGTCACTCTAACAAGTCCAGTGGTAAGATCTCATCATAACTTACAAAACGAGCCCAAACTCGATACAACTAACTCTAAAGATCTAGGAGTTCCAATAGAAGTTTTCGAGGTATACATGCAGGTCAGTACTACATTCGGGGAATATAACTTTACAAGAAATTTCGAAATTCTATCAAATAATAAAATAATGCTATTATATTGAAGGTACCATAGGTACCTAGTACTTAGTTTCTTACCTTTCTTTTCAAAATATATAAAGTATCAATTTGGTTTGCTATGAACTATTTCGTGTTCGTACAGCGATGTTTTTCGATACCAGCATCTGCTTACACCCAGCGCAGCCTCCACTCAGAAAGGCGGTCAAACGCCGACTGATTGATATTTGAATTTTGAATTTTGAAATGATATCAAACCAGTGACCGAGTAAAATCAAAATAAGCCTTATTGCATACTATTTTAAGGTTCGGTTTAAACCAAAATATGTGAAAAAAGTACACGCGATGCTATATTTTATTTTTTATACTATTTGTAATATTTTTGATATTTTTCTCTCCAAGATTTTGAGTTGAACATATCTGCTAACAGATAGTATTTTTTAATTACATAAAATCGGTATATTATAGACAAGAAATGTACCTAAAGTCACCCCAAAATCGTGAATTTTGTGTGAAGAGGTGACGGGAAATAATTTTTATAGTACTAAAAATTGAGATTTTGAACAAAATCAACTCCCAAGATTTGGAGATTAAGGACCAATCTATGTGTAGCAATTTTTATTTCCATCTTATTTGGTTTAACTTAGTCACAATATGTACCGAAAGTCACCCGATATGCGGAAACGCACTCTTAATCGTAATATTATGCGAATGTAAGAGATTTCTAAAAAAGATAATAATTTTAGTGATTTTTACACCTTATTACGCGATTGTATCTAAATTGCACAATTAAAAGTGAGATAAGAGTCGGCGGTCGAAGCGTGACGACCAGCGGAGCGCGACCGACGACGGCTGCGGCGAGAGATGACCGATATTTCACCTGCAAGGAAACCTTACTGTTTATTTTAATATACATAAATATTTTTAAATTAATTATATTTATATTGTATAAATAATATTTTAGTTCCTTTTGGATCACGGTGTGACGGTCGCAATATATCGATCGAAACGCTCTTCGATCGACGAACTTACCGGCACACGTTGCTAGCGGTGGTTTGTTCTCGAGTCATGAAAATATGCTTTGAATTTTATTAAATTTTATATCCTAGACACTCACCTCTAACTTTTTAGAGTAATATGTGTTTGAAGAAATTGAATATCTCTTATGAATGGTGAGAATTCTGCGTAATGTTTTCAAAAGTATGTGGTGTCTACCAATCTGCACTAGGCCAGTCTGCCGAATAATTTTTTTATTTTTTTATTCGATGACAAGATAGCCCTTGACTGCGATCTCACCTGATGGTAAGTGACGATGCAGTCTAAGATGGTAGCGGGCTAACTTGGAATGGGTATAGCAGTGCCCAAACCCATCTCATTCTGAGATGACGACACGTGTCCAGTAGTAGTTTGGCGATTGGTTAAGATAACCTTAACCTGTAATATTGAACTAAAAAAAAATTCGAAAACTATAAGGCTCAATGGAATATTCAGCTTCTAACATTCATTTAAGTTAAAGTGTTTAATTATTTGAGACCCATTTAGTAGATTTTCAATAAATCATGCCCCAAACACAATCATTAATTAAATTAGTTGAATTAACTATTATTAAAGCAATTAAGGTAAAACATTATATTATGAAATTACAATCTAAATTATCGCTTTAGTCAAGAGCTGACTTTTCAAACAAATGATTAATAACCACGCCATTCATAATCGTAATTGACCAAGTTTCTGAGGCTATTCGTTCGTAGCACTAGCGAATACCTCTAACTTTGTTTAGAATGTTTAAATTACTGGCTTTATAGGATACAGTGTTGCGCCAATAAAAATAGTACTGTCATATTATGGCCTGATCTGACACTAACCCTGTGATATTAAGAAACTCTCTAGGAAACGATGCCTTCTTGTTTTAATAGACAATGTTTCAGCGACAACTATGTCTATGGACGTTTCATGCATTAACTGGTGTATACTTTCTACGCCAGCTCTTGTATCTCTCTTCGGAGAAACCACCTCTTTTGACTTTTGATGACCTCCCTGCAGCAATGGTGAGCGCTGTGGCCTTATAACTGGGAAATCTCGGGTTTGATTCCCGGCGGGGACAATTTGGGAATTTATAATTTCTAAATTATCTCTGGTCTGGCAGGGTGGTAACTAGCTATGGGCAAAGCCTCCCGTTTTGGCCGTAACTAGTTACCACCCTGCCATCAAAGATGTGCCGCCAAGCGTTCCGGCATGATGACGACTAGAAACAGATTAGGGGCTTACGCCGCTTACGTCTTCACCAGAGAAAACAGAAACAAAGCTTTCACAATTCGTCAAAGTAGTCAAAGAGACTGTATAAACCAATTACAAGTTTTCAGCATTCCTAAAACTAAAAATTTTGCGACATCACTACTATCAGTATAAGATCAGTAATCACAAATTAAGTTGTCAAAAAACACAATTTTCAGCCCACTTTTAATCATCGCAGAGATATAACTCCCTACACTCTGTAATGCTATGTATATGTATAACACCCGTAACATATTAGCATACAGAGCTCGCTCGACAGTCGACTTGTTCAGCTGCCACCAGCCGTCACCGCGCGCCCCGACGCGACTGTAAATCACATGTACGAGAAATAGTATGGGAGCCGGCTCCTATTCTTGACATGCCGATCATTTGCTGCAACAATATTTTATAGCGAAAAATTGGTAGTGATTTTAACTAGTAATATAGGAAAAAAATCGCTATTTCATTGCTATTTCATCTTGTATGAAAACTATAATATTAGTTGAAAAGTAAACTCACAGAAGACTTTCTTATAAAATCAAAGACAAGATTTTGAAAATCCTGAAACGTTGTCTTGGCCTCTAGAAACCACGTTTGCAGCAAACGTGCGTTATTTATATCAGTGGTCTCAACTAATAGACATATACTCCTCAATGCAATGATCATAGCGAAACTGGATCTTGTGACATTTATTTCTAATAGCTACCAATGACTCCCTTTAAAACACCACGTATAACTTTTTAGAGCTATATGAGATAATAAACTACATACCTATCACTTGCTTGAACAGTAAGGGAACTTTTGAGAAAATGTAGATGTGAGCGTCCTCTATATTATTCTCAAGGGTATGTGAAGTTTCAAAGGTGTGTCAATCTGCACTTGGCTAGCATGGTGGACTATAGCGTTAACTGAACGGAATAAGAAAACAACAGACGACCCGTGCCCAGTAGAGAGAGACTTTAGCTGAACCATGCGGCTATCAGCGTTGGTCATGTCAGTTAATGCTCGAGGTTCCTTATTTTAAACAAATCGGCCGCCGGCTCTGAGCCTATGAGACAGGCGTACGAGCAAATGCACTCGTGTACATAAATGGGCTACGACACAACACGACACTTTTCCGCGCGAACCTAGCGCGCTAAATGCCGCGCCACATTTTATGAATACTAATCGCCTGAAGTGACATCGATTAGTGGTTACAGTGATGTGTAAAAACCGGCCAAGCGCAAGCTCAAGTTGTTGCCCATAATACAAAAGAAAACCTCCAACCAAAATCCTGCCACGTACCTTCTAGGCAAGCGCACTGCAATCTAGACTTCATCAGTGCTGTCCATCATTGACTGTCTCCAAGGGCCTATCTTGCAATAGAATAAATCCAAGATTCTTCTTCTCCTTCTTCTTCATCAACCGATAGTCGTCCACAGCTGGACATAGGTCTCCATAGACCTCCACAGGCTTCGGTCTTGCGCCACCTGAATTCAAGATTATTATAAACAAATAACTTTTGCCCGCGATTATAATTATTAAAATACCGCGGGAACGTTTTGATTTTTCAGGTAGCCAATGCCATTTTCAAAGTCCTCAACTATACTCATGCAAAAAATCACTTCAATCCGTTGCTGCGTTGCTGCGTAATTGATGGACAATGCAACAAACAAACACACTTTCGTATTTATAATATTAATAATACTAGATAATGCCCGCGCCTTCGTCTGCGTGGTCTATTATTTTCCGGGAAATGTAGCCTATGTGTTAATCCTGAACACACACACGTAATCTTTTGCCTTTATAATATTAGTGTGATGTTATTAGTACGTTAATGTGAAGTGTCATTTATTATTATTGGCCAAAAATGAAATAAACCCATCATCAGCCGCTTGCATCCCGAAAACAATTTGACGAGCGACATCAAAAAACTGCCCAAAGAAATGACAGTACAGCCATCTCGAATAGATCAAAGCAGTTTTCCATCAGTTGGCATCCCTATTCCGGCCCATTCACGCGACGATAATAGAAGGCGACGAAAGGTTGTCGCTCCGACGTCCGCGACCTGTCACGACGAACTGACAACGTGTCACTGGGACGGTAATTAGCTAATTGTTGCCACTAACACGCTATGCGCTTCAAAACTGAACTCTATTTCTAAAGAATTAAAGTTTAAATCCCTTAATTTAGATTTAGCTAATTGTTACCATTACCACTATTTCATTTACTTCAAACACAAACTCTATTTTTATGCAACTTAAGTTCAATTTTCTCTGACTTTACATTAATGAGAGCTGCCAACAATAATTGCAGGCTCATTACATGATTGTATGAAACACGTGTCAAAGCAATTTGGCAACTAATCCATTTAAAAAGGGGCAGTTTTCGTGTGGCAACTTTGTCAGACAATGTTAAATATTAGGGTAATTGCTCATGAAGCTAATAGTCGCTTGCGGCTAATGGCGTATCCAAAACTTTTTATTAAAATAATTATAATTGTTGTATAATTTAGATATATTATGTACTTACAACGGTTAGGTACTTATTTTGGTTATGCCGCAGAAATCAAAACATTAAGTATAAGAATAAAAAACTACTTATCCCTGTAATTTTGTCCACCTGGACTAATTTTTAAAAATCTTTTCAAATGTTTCAGTACGCAGAGTATACTATGTCAATAACCAAGATGCAAGCTATTTCCATCCATTTATTCAAGATTGATTGAAAAATTGTGAACTACAAACACAATAACCAATTATCATACAGTTTCACAAGTAGACCTACCAGTATATTATGCAGCTTCAACGAGCGTTTATCAACGCATGTCTGCTCGACGCTCAGTGTAAACTAAGCCTAATATATTAATGTATTAGGGCGGATAACACAATTATCTAGAAATCGATAGCCCAGATTTAATTGGCTCGTCATTCAATATTTTGACACGACTGTCAATCAAAATTTAATTGCACATGCAAGTACCAATGTTTGTCAACGCCTACTAATTGACGCGCAGGATCATCATCATCATTTTAACCCATCAGTAGTCCGCTACTTAGGCCAATCCATCTCTCAGAATAGAACAGCGTAGGCCATAGTCTACCACGCTGGCAAAGTGCGGACTTCACACACCTGTGAGATCATTACAGAGACCTCTCAAGCATGCGAGTTTACTCACGATGTCTTTCTTCACCGTTAAAGCTTTCCTTAAAAGATGATGTGCTCACTCAAACCCTAGTTCAACAGAAAACAAGGCTGAAATCTTAACCACTTGGTTTTACCATTGCTACCTATACACACAGTGTACACTTATCGATTACTAATATCGATTACCAATATTAATCGATTACTAATGTTACAATTAATGTGAAAGTGTGTTTATTTGTTAGTTTGCCCTTCAATCTCACTCCAACAGAGCTACGGATTGACGTTGTTATTTGCCTGATTATACTTGAGAACCAGGAGAGTGACAAAGGTCAAAGGCTACTTTTCAACCCGGAAAGTCAAAGAGTTCCCGCGGGATTTTAAAACCTAAATCGACGCGAAGGAAGTCACGGGCATCAACTAGTATACGTATTACCTAAATAGCTTCAAGATATCGCATCGCGGGCTCAGGTTCAATTGACACGTCATCCGATATTTTGACACGTCAAACAATGTCAGCTTATCAACGCGGTATCGAGAATCCGTGACTCGATTGACGCGGTAATGTAGCCCCAATGATTGACGCCCGAGTTACATTAACGGATGTTTTATTAACGGTAACAAATTCTGCTTTATTAACATTGATCGTTGGTAGATATTTGACACAAAAATGATGAATATCCTCTACATTGATGTCGGTCGCACTCACGAGGGCGCGTGGCTCATGTTTGTGTGCGTGTCGTATCTGTATAAGTGTGATCGAGAGCACCTAGGCTCTTGACAGGCACGCACACTTACGCAATGTGCATGTACACGACGTAACCACATGTAAAGCTCATGCGCCCGCGTGAATTGCAAGAACTAAACTATATGGCAGAGCTCCCACTAAGTGGATAGATCACATCAAAAAGTACCAGGGCTGCCCCATTTCAAAACCTAGTAATTGTGATTGACAAAATTTTACAGGAGACCAGAAAAACATGTTTTGTGGTAGATGGCTTAGCGAAATAATAAATATATCAAATAAAAGCTTTGAAAGTAGTTTATTTATGAAGCACTCATTCATCAACAAATACCTACTAAAGAGTTCAGAAAGGCTACTACAAATATGTTTTTTTAGTCTACTGTAAAATATTGTCAATCACACTTACCAGATTTTGAAAAAGCCGAACAGTTTCCAAGCAATGTAACAACTGCACTAAACTTGGGGACAAATGTTAAGCCAATGATTTTCAAGGCAATTGTTTCAGCTAAGGTTTGACATCGCTAAACAATAGCGAATGCTCCAATAACTCGAAAGGATTAAATATAAATGGCATTAGTTAATCGAGCGTGGAATGTAGGGTACACATAAAATAACTCATGCCGTCAATTCATATACGTTTAGTGAATTATGGCGGTGTATGAATATGCGAAATGTTCCTACATTACTCATGTACTTGTTAGATGTTTGTGAAGAAATACGGCAATCAATCATTTAAATAGGTTTTATTGCTTTTATTTGTTGATCTTACTCTATAAATGCAGTGTGGCTATAAAATCTGAGTCCCCCCACTTTAAATCCCCCCACTTTAAATCACTACATAGTATAAAACAAAGTCGCTTTCTCTGTCCCTATGTATGCTTAAATCTTTAAAACTACGCAACGGATTTTGATGCGGTTTTTTTAATAGATAGAGTGATTGAAGAGGAAGGTTTATATGTATAATAACATCCATTAACAGTGAATGACATAGGCTATATATTTTATACCCGGAGCGGGCCGCTAGTGTTATTACAACTCAGACTTAGGTGCTCATATCAATTTCAAATTAATTTCATACTTCACACTAAAACGTATTATAAAGGCGAAAGTTTGTATGTATGTGTGTATGTACGTTTGTTACTCTTTCATGCAACTATCTACGAATGAACCGACTTGGCTGAAATTTGGAATGGAGATAGTTCATACCCAGGATTAACACATAGGGTACATTTTATCTCGAAAAGCTAAAAAGTTTCCGCGGGAATTGAAAAGTTGTGAATCAGTTGATTTCCTTTAAAGCAGTCGAGTTTTTTATTCTCTTATATTGCTTGTTTAAATCTTAATTTTGGAATACAAAGTAGCGGTTATTTGTCAGTAAAAACAAATAAGCTGTCAAATGTGTCGGTAGCAACAATAACATTCGTGTGGATAATATGTGATAAACTTTTCAAAACGAATGTTTACCGCGGCCTTGTCCCGGCGCGCGGCGGTCGGTGGGCTCTCGGTGTAATTTGTCAATGTCACAACACATTTTTAATGTAACCAAGCTGTCGACTTGGTCAGTCTCCTTTTTTTTCTCTGCGTCACGACTGCGTGATGAAAAGAAATAAAACAAAAGTTGTTGGATTATGGGAATTTTTCAGAGTCCACACAAGCACGTAAGAGTTTCTGGACGTGAAGTTATAATAGACCGTATGTGAATATTTGCATCTAATAAATAAATAAGTAAAAAAAAAGATACCGGCCGAATTGATAACCTCCTCCTTTTTGGAAGTCGGTTAAAAAATAAGGTATCATTGAATAGATCTTTTTAAAATCTATTAAATTAATATTTAGGCTTGTTTAGAAACTTTGAGTTTTCAAAGTTTGGTTTAAATTTTATTCATTTGGGGCGCATAATGCATAGGTATAATACGTGATCGATTTTAATGATTCTTATAGCAATAAATTATTAAAATCTGACCCTATATAATCCAAAAAAATATTTGTAATAGGTTAACAATGTATAGATGAACCTCTACCATAAACAAAATAATTCAAAATACACATTCAATAATCATGATATAAATTAAAAAAAAAAAAAAAGATACCGGCCGAATAGATAACCTCCTTCTTTTTGGAAGTCGGTTAATAAAGTAAAGTAAGTTAACTCGTTTTATAATTTTTTTTGTTTTTTTTTTTCAAACATAACCAATATTCTCTTTTTCTCTCCAAACAATCGGTAAAACTTATAAGTCGATAGTGCTACAGATGAGGTTTGAACCATTGACCTTTGGGGTTTTCAGCCCAACAATTGCGCTATCGAGGCTAGCATGCATCACGAAGCATCGCTCTAAATCTTAATATTATTCAAATTGGAAACTTTTATCGCATAATTAACAAAGTAATTGAGTGAATGTTTTGATTGATCGGTGTAATTAACGTTAACGTAATAATGATTGATCCGATGGCAATATACCTACGCCGGAATACATAATTACTATCTACTGTAATTAAGATCGCCTTCAATTCTTAATATATGTATTTAAGACAGCACCTTGTGTTTATATTTAGGGTTCTCTGCAGAAAAAATATTTGACTGCGGCTTGTGATTCACTTGATGGTAAATGTCAACACAGGCTGAGATGGTAGCTGGCTAACTTGGAAGGAAAGGTAGTTCTCATTAGGACCAGACTCATAATTGATTTCTACACGGTTTTATATGCTGATAAATCAATCTATTTTTAGAAAATAATACCACAGCTCAGTCATAAACAAGTTGCTCATGAACAAAGACGTAATTGTAAAAAACTCGAAATAGAATTTTTGATATTATAAGTGGATGTTCTTTCCAAGGAAAAAATACAATTGTAGATATGTGCTACAATTTAATTTGTTGGGGAGCTATGAGGGTACCGACAGGCACATAGATACTCTTGCAAAAGTAGATACTTTAAACCTAAAACACACGGATGTTAAAAATTAGCAAGCATCTAAGGTGCTGAACATTAAACATGAATGTATCAATTATACAAAGGAGCCAAATTAATTTCAACCACACCAATTATAAATAGGCCAGAGGTATCTTATCGACGCTCATCAATAATACCTTTATCAATAACTGTCATGAAATCATTCTAAGCTGATAATTCGGCATTAAATTTTGATTTATATCGATTAGGGCGTAATAAATGACCAAAAATGACAAGACGTTTGTGCGATGCCGAGAGATTGTGGTAACATTTTAATAATTAATACGGCTTAGGAATTTGATGGATGTGATTACGATAATTTTGAAATAGAATACCAGTATAATACATACAAGTTGTGAATATTCATATATTCATAACTCATTTTTATGTAATCCTTATGTCTATGAAATTTGAAAGTTGGGTATTGATATTGACCACATTCTTTCGAATAAGAGAACCAATAAGAATAGTTTAGCATTTAGTATACTAGCTGATGCCCGTGACTTCGTATGTGTGGATTGATGTTTTTTTAATTCGCTTTTATTTTCCGGTATAAAAAGTAGTCCATCACTATTACTCACTATTATTCCAGACTATAAATAATCTATCTCTACACCAAGTCAAATCAATTTAACCGTTGCGGCGTGACTGAGTAACAAACATCCATCCATCCATCCATACATCCAAACTTTTGTATTAATAATATTAGTAGGAAGTAGGATTCTCATTATTCACTTAACTTTAGGATTCAATTTGAATAGTCTTTTATTATTATTCACTAGTATTCGCCTACGACTTCGTTCGCGTGGAGTTAGATTTTAAAAATCCTGCCCTCCCTCCTCTCTGTCAGTATAAAAGGTAGGTTATGCTATGTTACTCTCTTATTCCTCAACTCTATTCATGCAAAAAACACATTGACCCGTTGCTGCGTGATTGAAAGGCAAACCAATGAACAATCACACTTCTACATTTGTATGGTAATTAGGAACTGCTAATTTTGCAATGTATGCTGTTAATTATTTATTTTTTTCTCATCATGTCAATCAAAGATCGTCTTATTTGTACTAATGCAACTGATTTTAATAACATTCTTCCAAGCTTTTTCGAATCATTAAAGTTCGCTCATTAATTTCTTCCACCATCCTTTCCTGTCCATCTGATATGTCAGTTTAACTAGACCTCTCTTCGTAATAAGGTTATCTGTTATATCATTACTTGCATCAGCTACTTATATAAAGTTGCTTGCATTTCTGCCAGCAGGTTCTCTAAACTAATCGACATAGATAAGGTTGACATGATAGATCACGTTTATAGCTGGCCTGCCTCGCAGAACTCCTGTCTGCAGAATAACATGATTTGCATTATTTATAGTCTACAGTTGATAATAATATAAATAAATCGATGGTTGCGTCATACATTATTCACTGAAATCAAATCGTATACTTTTATTATTGACACTTCTATGCGAATTCACTTTTAATATTAGTATGGTAAAATATTCAACTTTTTGTAGAAATTTTAATTTTCTTTCTAGTTTTATTAAATTCTTTTAATATTATTGCTTGTTAGATTTATTTTATTTATTAGATTATTAGATTTTCCGTCCCAATTAACGTAAATAGAAGCTTATTTAATTAATTATTTAGATTCTATTATAGCTGTTTTTGTACCCATATTCGAATAAACAAAACTATCTTTATCTATATGATAATCGAAATTTGTCAGCAACATTAGTGCATTCCAAAAATGATAATCCTCTACAAATATAAATAGGTTTAGATCACAAGGTGTTGGAAAGGACCTTGCACCGGAAAACATGTTGACATAAAATGGGTGGCGAGGAGATTCTGGATACAAGCGAACCAAGTCCAAGTTGTGTGGAAGTCTAAAAGAAATTTATTTTTAACATCAGACGCATGAGTTGATGACAACAAGATAAATTAACTTCAAATGTAGGATGATAGCTCTTTTTACCACTACTACTACTTTATATTCCGTATTCTAGACATCACAGCTGACTGTAACAAAGTGTATTCTCTATAATTTACCATCATTACCGAGTGACACGCTTCCCTTATAATCAACAGTCATTACGGACAATAATAGAGTGTCTGCCGTTTCACAGCCGATGGGTACTGTGGTATATACATAAATCATAATATTATTATGTCACTTATATTTAAGACTTTTTAATGAGATACCAGTGATTTCTATTTTATTTGGTTTACCAACAGCTTAATCATTTATATAAAGCACTAATAACTAAATTAAATAAAATAATACTTAGATCAAATGCTAAACTAATTACAGGTAAACACCGCATACATAGTGATGTTTTATCTCTTTTTTGATTTGATTATGTACTACAATTTACAATACTTGTTTTGATTTGTCCTTAATTATACTAATAAGTATCCTTATGTTATTTAGAATTTTGGAATAATACCTACAGGCCAATTTCACCAAACCCATGTTAACTTTGAACGGCGAATTTTAACGTCTTGACAGATCGCTAATACAAAAATTGATAAAACGTCGTCTGTTAATAACTTGGTGATGGTGAAATAGACCTTAATATTTTAATACATAAATAAGCAAATGACATCACTCTAATTTTTAGGTAACCTACGGATTACCAGAAAAAATTGTAAATTTTTTGGTTAATTTTATCTTTTGGTTTTCCGTTTAAATTATATTATTCTATACCAACATTGCAGTATCCATTAGTTTTGTCACGGATAAGGCAATCATAACAGGGTAAGTGGTACCCTAATATCTGTCATTTCGTGGAAATAACGCCTTTTATAATAATGATGCCTCAAATAACACAATAAAACGCAGATTAGATAATTTTTATATTAATATGTGTAATAAAACAAACGACCTACATTCGACAGATATCGGGACTAGTATAGGCCGGATGGATATCATTTTTTTGTGAGTCTTTTTTTGTGATAGAGTGAAATTGAAACCAATGTGACTAGGTATATAATAGTTTTTTATAAAACAAAAATAGTTTTAAATATTTTTTTCTTAATGTTTTAAAGGTATTATGTATTGTTAGCGACAACGGATGTTGCACGCGCGGAAGTCGACGCCAGCGCCACTTTGGCAGCTGTCAGAGGTCGAGACGTCAGCGCCGCGTGCTCGAAAGGCGGGAAAGATGGCGGCGTTTGCCTCGGTGTGGGCAGTAGGCCGCGACTCACTTTTGGCTGAGTCTCCGGGAACGACACACGGGTTTTACTAAAGTTGTAATATGGGTTATTGGGTTTTGCTAAAGTTGTACTATGGGTTTTGTTAAAGTTGTGCTATCTAAGGAATAAATATGTAATCATTAGTATCTCGGCTTGTTTGAATCTAATATCAGAAGTGGTATATGCCTGCGTGTTCCGCTGGTGTTTAGATTTATAGCTAAGCACGTGTTGGCCACGTTGACGTATTCAGTTCTAGTATTTTTGTCCAAATTAAAGTTTTGTCGGTTTAAAATCTCTCAAATTAAAATGTGTGAATTCGAAATTAAAATTAACAAGTTTACCCTACGTGTTTGTAATAATGGTGTCGTTCAAATCTAGTAGTCAATCTGAGCAGTTCAGTTTAGTAAAGATACAAGTCTTTTTGATAAAACTTAACGTAACTTGAAAGCGGCCTCGTTTGTGTTAACGAGTGGTCACTAATATTATAAAAAGTTTACAGTTTGTACGTGTGCTTCGGGATCGACTCGCAACCCGGCGAGCGGTCTGTTGCCAAGCGCATTGTTGAGGCTTGAGCAGGCGTGTTGCTGCCTGTCGGTGCCATGGTGAAATCCTTGTGGTATGAGGTTACTGCCGCGCTTATCGGCGGGTAGCTAGCACAATGTTGGTGAGACGTTTCTAATTTGTTTTTGGTGATAGAATTGACATTTTGATGTTTCGAATTGAGTGAGTAAAGATAAATCTTTAAATCGTAAAATAATGAACAGTTACAAAAACGGGTAGACAAATAAATTTTAAGTGTCGGTATTCCTAATAAGGATAGCAGAGTCTGTTTATCAAAGGTTGTTTTACAAATCATAATAACTTTGCGTGAAATTAATATTATATTGTGCAAATGTAGGTAGAAATTAAAATCGTGAAATAGTTAGTCATGAAGCAAAACTAAATTGGTTAATTTCCTTGTGTTTGTCTCATATAAGGTTGATAGTGTTTCGATTAATTTTGCTGAAGTTTTTAAAGTAGTTGGATAAAAGAGTTGGTTAGAACCAGTTTTGACAAGTGTTGATGCGCTAATAATATCAAGCAACCTTTTGTTAAATTTCTAATTGGTATTAAAGTGAGTAGTATTCCTTTCGATGGTATTCCGACCTTTAGGTTGTTGACAAAACTTAAATGTACAGATACCTACTTGGTTTTATTTGTCGGTGTTACTTATTTGTTGAATAGAAAAGTTCAGATTCATTAATCCGTGGAAGTATATTTGTGATGTATACTTGCTATCGCTGACGTACATAAGTGATACTGGTTATTTGAATTATTAGATAAAGTCAGGTTAGACCGAGCAGTCATTTAATCAATGTTTTGACTAAAGTCAAGAAGATCGATTGTCATTAAATGGTTACACATTAGTTCTTGAATCTTTGGTACATACTTATGTGGTTACTAAATTGAATTTAATGTGACTTAATTTAAAGTTATTGTTTTAATAAGTGTCGTGTAACGGACTGGTTTATTAATTTGACTAGTGTTGCTTGTGGTTTAGTTGTAATATTGGTGGCTGAGCTGCAGTGTTTGTGGTTGAACAGTTATTTTGATGGTTTAACGGAGTTGAATTGGTATCACTGAGTTAGTAAAGCCAATCCAAGTTAAGAAAATAATAAGCAACGATAGATATGAAATCATGGATTTATATTGATGAGTGATCTAGATTAGAAAAGTTATAAATTATATTGTTATGATTCATTAGTTAGTTACTTACGCTCTGTGGGCAATAATAGAATCAATAAGGGGGTTTGTGAAGAATGTCACATTGGATTGCGAGCGCCTGAGCTTGAGGATGAACTTGGTACTCTTAAGTGGGCGAAATGTTCTTTGAGAGCAAGTGGTCTTCACCAACTTGGTACACTTAAGTGAGCGAAATGTTCTTTGAGTGCAAGTGGTTTTCAATTAATGACACATCTGTCTCCTGAGTTTGGCTAGTTCCATTAGGTGGGATGGTCATGTTGAATGAGCTCCGGGGTCGCATGATGGACAGTCTTCACAAACTTTTCAACGATGACACATCTGTCTCCTAAGTTTGGCTAGTTCCCTTAGGTGGGATGGTCATGTTGATTGAATTCTGGGGTCGCATGACGAAATATTCCGATGAGCCTTACGAATATGCAAAATAACTAAGGATATGTATGTGTGTAGAATGATTTATGAGTTAACAGTTGTTCTTATACTCCTTAGTAATTTCCCGACACGTGGGGTGCCCGGGGCGGTCACCATGCAGGACGGCCGTGTTAGCGACAACGGATGTTGCACGCGCGGAAGTCGACGCCAGCGCCACTTTGGCAGCTGTCAGAGGTCGAGACGTCAGCGCCGCGTGCTCGAAAGGCGGGAAAGATGGCGGCGTTTGCCTCGGTGTGGGCAGTAGGCCGCGACTCACTTTTGGCTGAGTCTCCGGGAACGACACACGGGTTTTACTAAAGTTGTAATATGGGTTATTGGGTTTTGCTAAAGTTGTACTATGGGTTTTGTTAAAGTTGTGCTATCTAAGGAATAAATATGTAATCATTAGTATCTCGGCTTGTTTGAATCTAATAGTATCAAGCAAATAAATAAAACTTTTTTAGAACTTTTTTGTCATGTCTTTTTTAATCTTTATTTTTTTGTATCGAAATATCAATTTTACCATCGTCTAGTAAGTAGTTTAATTGACGAATTTTGATATTTTGACAGATTTTCAATTCAAAAACTGTCAGAACGTCAAATTGATTAAACTTAACGAATATGCTACTCTCTGCTTTCTTAGCCATGGAAGATTCACCTGACAATTCGAAAGCACTTTGTAAAAGTTTGAATTAAAAAAATATTCTATTTTGTTCTATTCATGGTTAACTTGGCACTAAGTGGTATAAGTAACAAAACCGGCTTATAATATATGAATTTAATAAATTAATGCAGGAAATTGCAAGCAGTTAGTAATAATATTGAACTGACAAGCCTTTAGGCTTTAGGCTCGTTAAATTACAGTGTTCCGTTCATAATGACCAAGACATCATAATCTTCTGTCGTTATTGCATCTAAACTTGTAATTTGTGTACTCAGTCAGAGGTGAAGCATTATGGCAAGGAACCACTCTCTAATAGGTTAACGACATTAAATGTTTATACTCTAGGAAATGCGAACCTGTCACAGATAATACAGGATGCTTATACTCGTAATCGTTCCTAGCCTTCCGTCAGTATAGTGCAAACACCTAAGAGTATATTATTACATGAAAGTCGTACCTAAAAGAAAAAAAAAACAGCTTCTTTGATGCATGAAAAGCTTCTGTTTGACGACAGTAAAATTGTGCGTGATGGAAAGCAAATAGGCAATGTTGGAGCGCGCTTGCCTAGAAGCTACTTATCCACTATTGAATGTATTCAAGTTATACGTGGCATGCACCCGCCAAAAGAGGGGTACAATATACGTCATCTTAGTGGTTAGTATAAGAAACATACATTTTTATCCTGGAAAATAAGAGGATTCCCGCGGGAATTAAAAAACCTCAATCCACGTATCCACGTAACCACGTAGTCCCACGTAGTCGTGGTTATCAGCTAGTAGTACAAAATATAGCAAATAGAGCGATATTGTCACTATCGCTAATAATAAAGACAGGCTAATAGTCTGTCAGTTTGGCGTGTACACTGCAGGCCAGTTATTTGTGTAGCTTGTCAGAGTTGAAGCCTTAAATTGCACAGAGCGCGTAATGACGGGGGAACGGCGTTATAATGACTACGTTATAGCACATGGCGACGCGTACGAGGGCTGTAATGAAACTGCTTTAAGTATACGTGTTACCTCTAAAGCCATCAGGTATAATGTGGTTTACATTTGTCTATATGCAGGTTTTGCACAAACAGGCTACCTACCTTTCGAGGATTCTACATTTGTTTTAATGGTCCAAAGCTGAAACGAGTTTTTTGTCTTTCTAGAGTACATTAATTTATGGTCCATAATCGAAACTTAGTTGATTAAAACAGCCTAAATAAATCAAGTAAAAATGCTCCATTTTTCTTATTCTATCCTTCTTCTCCATCCTCGACCATCATCTATCTAACACCTACTCATTTATAACGAGCCCAAACACACTATATCAGCTGCTGTAAGTTGCTGAGGAGTTGAGGATATTGCAGACTACTTGATGCTGCAGCATCAGCTCAAGGTTACATACCTTGGAAATAATCAAAAGAAACAGTGCACTGGAATCAATCGCATCAGTGACATTAGATCCTTTTACCAAGTAGGAAATGAGCTGATGATCTTCAAACACCTAAGCAGATCTCCATTAATTAAAGCTAAGATCCATTTCAACCACGTTAGCTTTTAAGAGAAAAAAACCGTATCCAAATCGGTCCATTCTTTAAGGAACTACGTGGGAATAGACAGACACACAGATACACATATCAAAGTTATAACACCACTCTTTTTACGTCACTAGTTAAAAAAAGGATTTCTTTGGAAGATTAACTTTAAAATAAAAATTCTTTTCAAAAAACCGACTTCAAACGCCACTATAAAGTATAAAAATAATTTTATTTTGTACACGTTTGTTGAAGTCGGGCGGCTTAAATAGAAACGATGAAAACGATACGCGATGCTCGCCCGATTTCAATAAACGTGTCTCTTATATGTCACCATAAGATAAGCGTCGCGCATCGATTTCATCGTTTCTAGTTAAGCCCGCCCGACTTCAACAAACGTGTACAAAATAAAATTATTTTTATACTTTATAGTGGCGTTTGAAGTCGGTTTTTTGAAAAGAATTTTTATTTTAAGCTTTTTAGTGTAGCTTGTTCCTGCTCTCTTTCTCCCCTCCCTCCAACGCTACGGTACTAATGTAGTTCTACACTTGGTACCTACAGTACTTATTAACAATACACAAGAGCTGGGACTAGGAGCTCCATGATGTAGTCCATGGTTGGTACCAACAATATCAATTCGTAAGCGTCAGTTCGTAATTCCTCCAACTCTGCAGCATCAGGATTGAGGAGCTAGAACCTTGAGCATTATGATGTAGTATATGCTTGGTACCAACAATATCAATTCGTAAACGACAGTTCCTAAATCCTCACAGTTTAGGTAGGCAGTACCCCTGCAGCATCAGTATTGAAGAGCGAGGACCTTGAATTCTACGATGTAGAATATGCTTGATACTAACAATATCAATTCGCAAGCGAAAGTTCCTAAATCTTCACAGTTTAAGTGGGCAGTACCCTGCAGCATCAGGATTGAGGAGCTAGAACCTAGACCTTGATGGAGTAGTATATGCTTATTACATACAATAACAATTCATGATTAGCAGTTCCTAAATCTCTACAATTTAGGTGGGCAGTACCCTGCAGCATCAGGATTGAGAAGCTAGAACCTAAACCTCGATGGTGTAGTATATGCTTATTACATACAATAACAATTCATGATTAGCAGTTCCTACATCCCTTCAATTTAGGTGGGCAGTACCCTGCAGCATCAGGATTGAAGAGTAGGACCTGGAGCTCTATGATCTGGTATATACTTAGGCCAAACATACCAATTCGTAAACGACGGTTCCTAAAGTCCCATAATTTAGGGGGGAAATACCCCTGCAGCATCAGGCTTGAAGAGTTGAAGATAAAAAATTTTATGGGACCATTTCGCGAGCTTTCTCTGTCGATTAAAAAAAAATCTCGTGAATCGGTCCAGAAACCTCGGAGTAATCGGTGGGCATACATAGAAAAAAAAAAAAAAAGATACCGGCCGAATTGATAACCTCCTCCTTTTTGGAAGTCGGTTAATAAACATTCAATGTGACGTGTAAATGAGCCTAAGCTACAACATTTACCATGACTTTCTTACGTTAACTCATTTGTAACTTGACTTATCACCAGTATATAACGTTAACTTAAACCTCTGTACGTTATCTAAGTTTCGCGCCAGTTTACAAGGTATTTTATGTAAGTTGTAGAACGTCGATTATTCGTATTACAGCCATGAAATATTGACCATCGGGAATTGCTTCGCGCCGGCGGCTATCTAAGGGCTTTCGTGTTCTGAGACAAGACTATCTTAACTTGGAAATCCGATGTGAAAAGTCGTTCTTATAAGGAAAGGTTTGACTAGGGCTATTAACAAACTTACTGACAAAACCGAGCCCTTTTATGAAGGTAATTATGTAAATGTATTGTCCATTATCATTACCCAAAGTTATTAAGGGGAAATTTTAATGCATTAAGCATAAAGTGTCATAGGGGTCAGTCCGTTAAGGTTAAACTTATTTTTTGTGTTGACACTGAAAATATCAGAAAAAATAATACAAAACTAAATTCTAAATTAAAACTAAAACCTAAATAACAAAAATGAATGCTCAATAGGTAAATATAAAAGCTAAATAGGTAAACTTGCCTGCCAAGAAACAAGAAAAGTATACATTGTATACAGATTGCATTAAAGTTTCATTCGTACCTCCATAAGTGAATTTGCCAAATGGTAGAATTATCCATTACCCATGTTTCGGTAAAAGTAGATGCCCTGCTGAATTTAGAATCTGGTCCTTTTTTGGAAGTCGACTTAAAATATCATTTGTTGATGTAGTGCAGCAGACCTTATTTCACACCGCCCGCTATCTTACGTACACAGTTGGATTAGATAGATGAATTGTTTTGTTGCCCTCTTTGCAAGATGGCAGAAGATTTATTGTTCGTTGATATTGTGGTAAGTTGGGCTAAGATGCATTGGGGTTGAGGGTTGAAATAAACTGTTGACAGTTTTTTTTATTTTATAGAGACTTTTCTCATCTGTGACGGTCCGCATCGTGTCGCAAAAAAAACGCACCTAATTCATTTTTCGCTCGAAAATATTGATTTTTCAAAAATTAATATTACTTATCTAAATTTTCAAAATTTTCTTTTTTGAAACTTTTATGAACTTTCCCACTAGTGTAGTTTTCATTGAGCATGAAATGGCGATTCTTTTTTACATCACTACGTAAAATAAAGTTACTTTTTAACCGACTTCTTTGATAATAAAACATTGTTGCAGTAAATTGAGCGATTTTTTTATTTGACATGAGACAAATCATAAGGAGCCACTGGATAAAGCTAGAAAAGGTAGGTATGATCAATACATGTAGAATTCCACACAAGAGATACCAAGCGACTTAGCGTTCCGCCACGATGGCGAGTAGAAACCAATTAGGGGTATAGAATTAATATACTCTATCATACTCCTTCAAAGTTAATCCACTACCATCTTAGACTGCATCGTCACTTACTATCAGATGAGATCGCAGGCAGGACTATCTTGTCATCGAATAAAAAAAATCCCTAAGTACAACAGATTCGACCGTAGCGCCCCCCGCGGTCCACCGAGTGAACTACAGCTACGTGTGTGGTCGCTGATTGATATCATGCTTGATTTATTGACTCTTTTATTGGCGTTGATTGTGGAGTTAATCGCCGACTTCAAATGGTCTAATGACCAATGTTCATTAAAATTTTCAAGTGACTGATTAATTCACAGGCCCTCGTTGTGAAAGTGATGCAACCCGATCCGAAATGCTGTTGATTTGTGGTTGTGTCACGGTACCTTCAATCTTCATTAATTCTGGGTAGCTTTCCTTACCTAGTGTGGTTTCTTCTGTAAGTATAACATGTAGGTATCGCCGGTTACCCGGTACATTGGTTTTATTTCAGCTGTGGTGAAATCCGTGAAATCGATGTAGTTTCACAAAAAGGACCACACACCACAAAACATTTGTCAATATTACATGCATATTTATAGGAAAATTAAGAAAGGTTTTTCTATTTATCAGTTTCGTGGGTTGGATCCTTTTTGAGTACTTAATTACATCCAAAAATATAAATAAATACCTTTACTTATGAAAAAACTGCTAATATTTTACTCTCGAGTAAGAACTCCATGTCAATGAAATTGGGCCTACGTGTGTTAATCTGAATTCCTTATTTAATTCCTTTATAGATGTTAAAAACGCAGAAGATTCGAAGTTATTAGCGAACATAAAGACAACCTTTTCTTCTAGAGCATTAAAAGATACTAACCTAACCTTCCATGCGAGGCCGTGGTAAGCATGGAGTATTACCATAAATCAATTTTGGAATTGACATGCATCAAATACGGAAACCTCGTGGTCCGTGGGTACTGTACTGGGTAGTTAGTATTCGTTCGCGTCATCGCGAGCGCTATAAACCGAATGAATGAATGGATCCTCCGCCCATCGTATAAATCGCCGGCGTCGTGTGCGGCGAAATCAGTCATTACATTCATCAGAGTGATTGATATAGCTGATAGTTTACTGAATTATTGAATCATCCCGTTTCCATTAATAACTGTGATTTAATACCGGCATAAATCCATTTGTGTTTAAATTTAGTTATTTGTGGGCGGACTAATAATCATGTTTTCATATATCATGCAGATTTATGATTGCTTGTAAGTGCTGAGAATTTTTTCTAGACTGAAGTTCTAAAAAGTCCACTATCTTTGTTACTCAATCACGTCACAATGACTGAACCGATTTGGCTGAAATTTGGCACAGAGATAGATTATAGTCTGGAATAGCACATAGGCTACTTTTTATCCCGCAAAATTGAAGAGTTCCCGTGGGAATAAAAAACCGTCAATCCACGCGAACGAAGTCGCGGGCATCAGCTAGTATCTAATATTTTTTTTTTTTCCTAATCGTATCTTTCGTAAAAGTTTCAAATTACACAAAGAATAAAATGTTTTTTTTTGTGTAGGGGACGATTTTTGACATAAAAAAGTTTCTATAACTTTATCGTAAAACATTAGACTTTTGATAGCTTAATCACTTTTTGTTTAATTTTTAACTACAAAGTATTTAAGTCATTGTTAGTTATAATTTTGTATTTATAAAGGATAGATTTTTTTAACTGGATAGTATTTGGATTTCCCTTATTCAAATTTGATTATTATTACTTATTTGAAATTGGACAAATAAATTAATGAATTCGCTTCATAATCAACTGAATCTATCTCACCGTGTGTGGCTGTATCAGTCATTAAATTCATTAGTGTGATTGATTCGGAGATATTTCACAAAATTATTGATACATCTTCGTAACGTTGCCATCAATTACAGTAATTTATTACGAACGTTCATTGTAACAACATCCGGTAATTGAATTTTAATATAACACGCTTCGTTAACATATCTTAGGTTAAAATAATATTTATTATTGTAGTTAGTATTATTAATAGAAGTCATTTGTACCGAATGATCGTCAACATTATGCTTAAACGAAAGTTATTTTTTTTTTGTTAGATAACGATCCATCCAATGGACAAACCTCTCAAACCTCCTGCGATCCCCCTGATGGTAAGTGATGGTAGCGGGCTCTCATGGAAAGGGTATGGTAGTGATAATTATTATTTACGAGTACACACTAACGTTACAAATACATACGAGAAGTCTATACTTATTATTATAAACGAAAGTAACCTTTTTACGCAAGCTATCTCTTGATAGCTTGCATCGTCGAAAAAGTAAACGATACTTTTTATCCCAGAAACCTATAGGATTAAAAAAAATATTGCCTAGACTCAAGCAGAGGAATCACGGTCATTAGCTAGTATAAAAAAAGTTCGCAATAAAGCGACACATTAATCTTCATAAACAACACCATTCACTTAATCTTAAAAGCACCGAGAAGGTCAAAAGTTAAATCTTGAATAGATGAGTAGTTTCAAAAAAGCAGGTACTAACTAACCGAGTACTATTCATACTAGGTATTAAGAACTTCAATAAATCTAACGATGTAGCACGCCGGGACCGACAGCGCGTATTAACATAATAAAATAGTAATGGACGACGCGTAATAACCGACGTGCAACGCTGAGGAAATCGTTATTAGAGCCTCTGTGGACGAACATAGAGAGCTATGGAGATGTGTTAGTATTTTCATGATTTGGGCGTCTACACCAAATATCCTACTCAAATTCAAATTCAAAATTATTCATTGCATATAGGCCAACTTGTGGCTCTTATGACAACTCGAAAATCTACCACCGATTCGGAATGCTGATTCTGCTGAGAAGAGCCCGCAAGATATGTAACTTATCTATCTGAAGCAAAGCAATTTGGTTCCAAACAACTTTGTCCTTAAGGAATTCAATTAACTGTGTAATAACTTCTACTTACTAAATCTGTCTTTACACACTGTTTAAATTTATGTAATGGTAAATCTACCAAGTCATTCGGAATAAAGTTATAAAAGCGTGTACTCGACCCCACAAAGGACTTAATACTAATCCTATTAATTTATTAATAGGATAGGCCTAGTAGAGCAAGTTTAACTTGTGTCAAGGCAAATCTAAAATTGAATGTGTGTGTAATAATGATGTTTTTGTTTTCAGCTCCACGTATTCCCGTATCCGCCCGTGCACGGTGGCCGCTAAACAGTGATTTATCACGAATATTCATTTCAACGGGCCCCGTCAGATCGCGCGATTACAGCGCGATTTATGTCGCGCTGCGCTGTGCTGTGCTGCGGTGACGTGTGAATGTACGAGCATGGGATTATTACTGGCGTTTGCGTTGCTTGAAATAGGAGTTTTGGCATTTTAAATAATCTTATCTGATGTGCAGTGGAAGCTGGCTGCTGGCTGGGCCCATAACCTGATGATTTTTTTTTTATTCCACGGCAAGATAGCTCTTGATTGCGATCTCACCTGATGTTAAGTGACGATGCAGTCTAAGATGGTAGCGGGCTAACTTGGAAGAGGTATATAACCAATTAAATGCCGATTCCACTAATGTCGAGTGACGTTTAAGAGAGGAATAAATTGGGCGTTCTGTCAGTTTTTGGTTTGAAAATCTGCCAAAATATCAACACTTGGATAAGAATCATCTCACGTTGATGAAATCGGTCCTAAATAGTCTAAAAAACTATTTTATTATAATGTTTTGTGTAATCTGATATTGGTTTATAGTACACTTGATTAACAATACAATATTCTAATAAATTACCATTATAAATTCATATAATTTGAATAAAATAAAACACTGCAATCAATAATAATAAATCTATCAGCACATGTCTCCGGTAAATCGCTTAATCATTTTCTTTGAATAAAATATTAATACGGGAAAAACCAATGCCAAAGATTAATCGGCTTAATCAACCAATAATACGATTATTTTCTTGCAATAACAATTTGATATCCTGCTAATACGGTTGCAAAAATATTATAATCTTGCTTCATAATTTATTACAAGTTTTGTTTTTTATTTGTTTTTCATTCATTTTAAATTTTCCTTAAAGGGTACCTTTATGTAATAGCGCAGGTATTATCCTACCTTTCTCTGCCATTTTGAATTTTGACCACATTTAAAGTTAAAAACAATATAATTCGTGTCGGTATCAGTAATTATTGCTCTTTATAACCATTTTATTCATCTTAAATGCAGTGCTGGCATACCCCCCACTAGGTGGGCGACGACAACAAACGAGTCGCAAGGAGCCCCTGGATTCAGGCTTTGCAAGACCGAGACCTGTGGAAGTCTGTGCAAGAGACCTTTGTCCAGCAGTGGACGTCTATCGGTTGATGAAGAAGAAGAATCAGCCCAATTCATCTCCACTGCTGGACATAGATCTCCATCTCGAATGAGAATTAGAGGCTATAGTCCTAGTTTCCTCACAATGTTGTCCTTCACCGTAAAGAAAATGCCTAGAATATTTTATTGGCCTATAAAGCACATAGCTACGAAATATCACGAGATAGATAGAGAACCCGGGACCCCTTAAAAGGAGTCTGAAATCTTAACCATTAGGCTATCTCTGACTTTGCAACCTTTATTTTGACAAATCCGGGGGCCTATAAAGCAAAATTTCTTGATATTTAGTGGGATTTACTTTGAACGCTTATTGGTAGGAGTATCAGGTACATGTAGGTACAACAGTCTTTCGTCCCAGTTACAGTTTATATTACATCAATAAAGTTAATTCGATAACTGCACCGATAAAGCGTCCTAGTTGTAAGCTAGTAATTTATAGAGCGGGAAAGCCCAGACGCGAAGTAATAAATTCAGGTTATCGTATAAACATCGATGATATAGATAATCCGGCTGTACACTATTATGGGGCAATTTTTTATAATTTATTACTTTATTATCATTGCTTCGTACATCCGTTGATTCCACTTAGAATGTTGTTTACAGGGATTTACTTAATATGAGTTGAATGAATTTTGAATTTAAAACGAAAGTGAACACCAAGTTTGAACTTAATCCAATACGCTTTATAAAGCAGAAAGATCGACCAAATAAACATCACTTTCAAACACCGATGGATCTTTAATTTGAAAAGAAAAGTATGTTGAAAAAAATACTTAGCTCTTCTTTGAAACTAGTCTGTATCTGTACTGTGTCTGTACTAGTGTGTATTTATAAACTGAGTTCATAATATCTATCTGTACACCAAATTTCAGCATGATCATCCATCCATAGATTGAGGCTGTGCGTTGATAGATCCAGTCAGTCGGTCGCCTTTTCCTTCTATATATGTATTTATATACAAACTATACCTAAAACATTTAAAAATACGACTGCCCAGCCAAAAAACGAACTAAAAAGTTAAATACGAGTATATAATACCTGTGGAATCTTATTCACATTTTTAAATGATATTTTTTTGTGAATCAGTAGATATTGAACTATTTATTTTTAGAATTTATTCATAATTTTCTAGATGATGATTATTTTATATTTAATCTTATTTTCGATTTATTTTTAAACTTTAGTCTTTAATGCGGGACCATGGTCATTGAAAATTTTTTTTTTAAATTTTACTAACCTATGTCACCTGGAATAAGCTAAGGATTCTAACGATACCATATTCATTTAAATCGGTTTATGCGTATAGAAGTTATGGTGGAATATAGAAACTCACATACATACATGAACACTGAAAACAATATACTCCTTTTTTCAGGCAGTCGTATAAAAAGAAGATGGCGAAAACGAAGCCACGGGTAAAAGCTAGCTGTACCTTCAACTATAAATCAAAATCTGTAACCACTATTGCAGCTTCATTGCATTTCATCTGATTTATAGGGCGCACTTTCACTACAATTGCGCGCTAAGTACCGACTACAGATCTTGTTGTTTACGACTCGAAAATTGGCGGTAATGTTGTTCAGAACAGTTAGCTGCAGTTTCTCTACCTTTTGTAGTCGTTTAGATTATTAGTTACCACAATAAAGATTACTGTGCTATTGCTCTATTTGGAGAACGCAAACTGAGAAGTTATTTCTTATTACTTAAACATTGGATAGAACCAGGCGTTACTTTGCGGAAGTTCATGATTAGCAAAAAAAGGTTGGAATTATTTTGCTATAATCCACCAACAGAAAAAATCTGTATGGTCAAATGTGCAGTTACAAGCTAAGGACCGCTTACCTCCCCAACCAAGCAAGAAAGCCAAGTTCCCAAGCAAACAATGCCACCACCACTCACATGCACCACCACACAACACTTTTATACTACTCTCGACGCACGTTTCGCCTCGACTGCACCGGAGCATCCTCAGGAGATGTCGACTTTACTTTTTATGCCGTGTGCAGTGAAATTTCTTTAAATCCTCGGATCGGAAACCCTTTTTTTAAAGTAGCCTATGTCACTTTCTAGGGTCTCAAATATTACCTACAACCCTCGCAAAAATATACGTCGATCCATTGCGTCATTGCCATTCATTTATAATATTAGGAGGGACTGTAATATATATTCAAGCATTCAATTTGTTATTTATGTCTTCTTGAATAATTTTATTATGTTAAAATTATAGGCCGTAACAATTTATTGTGCATTTGATAACGTAACAGTATCCAATGCAATTGTCTTTGTTAATGTATATTTATCGATTACTGCTGCATTTATTTAAGCACTTTAAAGACTCACGACTTGACCACAGGCTGTCACGACATTATTTATAGTGTAAGAGACAGATACAAGATTTCTTTGCATATTTTATTTATTTTATTTTTTATTTAATACTAAAAGATACATCAATACATTATAACTGTCGATAAAACTGCATTAGTGTAACACTGTGTCGCAGTTTTATCACCCAACCCTAGTAAGTATACACAAATAGACAAACCATGAACACATATTTTAGTAACAATTCAATTTATCCACTACATTACAAACGTAACAGATTTTATGTGTATTATGGAAGTGAAGTACTTACTGGTAATGGTAACAATTGTTTACGACAACTTAAAACTAAAGTTACAAGAATTCTAACGTTATAACAAATTCAGCCGGGAATTCTATTTATTCCTATCACCATTTTACAACTGTCACTTATGTACTGTATGGGATATTTTGATGTTATTTACCGAAAAAAAATTGGTCTTTGTCTGTCATTTTATCTAAGTTAATCATCGGAATGGCAATAAGGATTATAATTATATATAAGCAGTGCTCAAGGCTAGTTTTTATTCCGAAAAATCAAGGAGTCTCCAATCATGGATATAGTCGAAGTATTCCAACCAAAGATCAAATCAGGGGTTTTAAAAAAGCTTGATACATGTATAATTGCTGCTAGCTGCTAGTTGCTTATTTATCAATGTTCTTGCTAAAAACATTAATAAATCTTCAATTTCTATTAAAAATGTTACAAAATATAACCGTCAACTCTCGGTCTATTCCCGTCGTTGTTGGTCTGTTATTTACCGCAATTTTCTATTCATATAGAAGCTCCATTTAAAAGCTACTAATTTCAAAGCAATTGATGTATAATTGACGTTACTTGTAGACTCGCTGGCGTCCGTTTACTTAACTGAAACATAATAATATACCTACTTTCCGAAACGTAGATTAATTCTTATCGACTCGTATGTCTGTTACATATGACTGTTGTCTTATCTGATGGTAAGTGACGATACAGTCTAACATGGTAGCGGGCTCACTCAGAAAGGGTATGGCAGTGTAAACTAAGCCCACTCCACTAGATCAGATCAGAGATAATTTAGAAATTATATATTTCCAAATTGCCCCGCCGAGAATCAAACTCGAGACTTCCCACTCATACAATCCCAGCGCTCACTACGGCACCAAAGAGGTCATATATATTGCAATCATCGAAGTATAACGCTTAGAAGCACCGTAGTTAGTGGTGAGCCATTTTTGGCAATCCTTTAAAAGTATAGTTGCCTTAATACGACGAGCTTACAGAAAATCTTTAAAAAAAAGATACTGGCCGAATTGATAACCTCCTCCTTTTTGGAAGTCGGTTAAAAATGACGTACTGTGCTGTGAAAGGTTTCATAATTCATCATAATAAGCATCAAGAACGGAATTATCAGTGCCAGTACAAAAAAAAATGAAAAGGCACTCACAGATTCATTGGTTGTATTGAATTACGTCTTGAGCGGAACATTGTTAGAAACTTCTGTTCTAAGCGTTAGAGTTCGATGATTGCAATAGTAAAATCCTATTTAATCCTATTAATACATTGACATATTTTATTATGAAGGTATTATCCTATTTATAACATTATAAATGCGAAAGTTTGTATGTTTGTTACTCAATCACGTCGCAACGACTAAGCCGATTTGTTTGGAATTTGGCGCAGAGATAGATTATAGTCTGGAATAGGACATAGCTACTTTTTATCCCGGAAAATAAGAGAGTTCCCGCGGGAATAAAAAACCTCAATCCACGCGAACGAAGTCGCGGGTAACAGCTAGTTGGCCATAATTCTGCTGAATAATTTTGACCTAAGCGCTCCATTCGCCAAAACAAAGCTGCAATATAGCCATTATTTACAGTAATTGCTCAAAACAATCGCGCGATAAATAAAAAAGGCCATTCCCATGTCAATTGGGTGCGTCATGTCCAATTTAGACGGGCCGTCAATAAATAAAAATTAATTGCGAATTACTCATTCGCCGCCGCAGTTGAAACATCGAATTACTTCTGCCGTGGTGTGTGCGTGAACCATCGAGCGAAGGTATTCAAGCGATTATACAATTCCAATCGATTCGTTGATAGGTTTTATGTTTTTTTTTTTAATTTATGAATTGAATTTCCCTGAGAGATGATTACAGAAATGAGGAGATCTAGAATAATTAGGTAGAGTTAAAGATAGCCCATCGAGTCACGAAGCTGAGGTGAAAAAATTGAAAAAGAAAAAAAAATCGACCAACTGCACGGTGAGCATGAGCAGGGGACATATTATCCACTGGGTAAGGATATCCCCTCACTCAGTTTTATCCACTCGTCGAGCATGGGCAAAACGGTAGTAATAATATCCACAGTGGATATACTTATAGGAATATACTTCTCCTTTCCTCTGTCGCCGTGCTTTAGCATAGGGAGAAGATAATTTTATCCCTTGTCCCCTAAGCTGTTTTTACACGCCATCGCATCATACCGGAACGCTAAATCGCTTGGTGGCACATCTTTGACGGTAGGGTGGTAACTAGCTACGGCCAAAGCCTCCCACCAGACCAGAACAGAGAGCTCTGTACAACAAGCATATGCACCGATGTGGAAATGGGCGGGGCACATACCTACCCGTTCGAAGAATTGATGATCTACCAACCTATTATTTTATATTATCATGATTTGAAACCAATTAAAATCTATCACAGCCTCATGACCTTCACATTTCAAAGGTATATATGAATCAACACACCGCAACCGGTTGCAACCACAAAAACATATCAAGATAGAATGGTTATCACCACTGTTTTACCGATTCATGCTTGTCTGTTTCTAGCCAAAACTAAGCCGTCCGTGTTGTTAGAAAATATTATTTTTATGTACAAAGATCCTTTATTTAAGAAAAAAATTTTTTTTGAGACTTACTATTGTTCCTATATCTAGTAATTGAAAACATAATAATATTGTAAATTTGATTCCCACGGGAGCTCTATAAATTTCCGTTATAAAATGTAGCCTATATTTTAAGAGAATAGAATATTTTTTTATTCAAATAAACTTCTATAGAATGTTTTGGAATCGTCAAATGAATCTACCACTACATCTTTTAATTCTGGGTATAAGTTACCCATCATCCTAATTTTCACATTTATAATAATAAGAAAAATTTGATTGTTGGCTTGCGTGCCCGCCTACTTTTCCGTTCTATCTTGACATATTTTCATGGCTTTAACTCTCTACATGTTACATTATACCGGCTCAGTACACGTCCCGGTAGCGGAGACTGACGGGACAATCGCCTCCGACTGACAGTTTGACGTCTTAATCGAAATACCGTTGGTATTGCATGACGTGGAAATTATTACGTTGAATACTTCGTGTTATATTAAAGAGATGCGTTTATGTCGAGATGATATTGCTTCAATACATTGTAATATTCAATGAGAACGGTAATTTAAGTCGTGATCCGTGGGGCGTCAATTACCTATGAATTTTAAATGATAGGTAGAGATACTAATTATTCTGTTGTGCACTATAATCTCTCAAATAAATTCACAGGTCTAAATAATATTGTAGACTTTATATAAAGTGTTTTTCGGAAAAGGATAGCATTCAATTTAAAGATGTCAATTTAGGTTAATTTAGACATTATGAACAAGAAAATTAGCACAGGTAATTTTGAAGCTATCTTAATTTTGCTTTAAGTGAACCTGTCATTTCGTACATGTGTATGAAACGTGTGTATTATAACATTTTCCTGAAAGGTTTTATCATTAAGTACATTTGTTATCTTTCAGGAAAACGTTATAATAGGTATCACATTTTCATATATCAATCATCAAATAGGCTCATGTTTCCTGGGCTGCGCCTCAAGAGGGTCCAAAAGACATTTGTGAGAATGGGCGTGACGTTTTACAATAAAATTCCACAGTCAATCTTAGACTTGCCTCTACACAAGTTTAAGAAATCAATTAAATCTGCTCTCATGAAAAAAGCATATTATACAATTGAAGACTATGTAAATGATAAAAAAGCGTGGATATAATTCGCTCCAGTGATTCATAAGACAGTAATAACTATCCTGTGTTCAATAACAATTGTAATTTTTTTTTTATTTTTTTTTGAAAAGAGCAACCGCCGAGTTTCTTACTGGCTCTTCTCGGCAGGAAAGGCATTCCGAACCAGTGGTAGATTCATTGACGATTCAAAAGTGCTTGTAAAAGTTTATTTGAATAAAAAATATTTCTATTTCTATTTCATACGAATTTCAGATTTATGCGCAGATTTTGAAGTTTGCAAGTTTTTGAATCGTTAGCATAAATAAATTGCAAAAACATTTCGGAGAATGGGTACCTAAGCCTTATGTTTTTCCGATATTCTCAAGTGAGTTTTGTTATTTCGCCGTAATTACTTCCTATGCGCTGTGTTCCTATCCTGTGGATTCAGGCGGCGCAAGACCGAGCCCTGTGGAGATCCATGCAAGAGACTCATGTCCAGCAGTGGACGTCTATCAGTTGATGAAGAAGAAGAAGTTCTGTGAAAAGCGAATTGAAATACTTTTCAAAATAACTAGAAAAAAGGAAAAATAAATTGTAAGTTGGTCCGGCCACAAAAGTAGATAGATCTTTAGCTGTATTATATTGCGCAACACAGCGTTATTTCAACTTAAACTATATCATCTAATAGCGGCTATAAAGAACCTACACAGAGGTGTTTCCGATTTTCTGCGGCTGTAACAGATAACATCAGAAACATAAGTAGTAGCAATTCATACAAACTGCCAGAGGAAACGACTTGGAAAATACGGGGTGTTTTATTTATTAGTTAAGTATTTATTTATTTTGTACCAAACAACGTATACCTACCTTATATATAGCTGAATAGCTAGCTAGCTATACAACTAGGTTTTGCCCGCGGTATCGCTCGCGTGATGTTCGTCTTCCCAAACATCTTAGGGTTTGAATTTTTTTAAACCTTTTCTTAGCCGATGCTTACGTCAAAATGGCTACCTGTATGCCAAATTTCAGCCTGTCCGTCCAGTGTTTGAGTTGTGCGTTGATAAAGCAGTCAGTAAGTCACCTTTTCCTTTTATTTAATTAGATAATAAAGAAAAGATGGTAAACAGCGAAACACTTTAAATCTCTATAAGATGTCTTTAGTAGGTAATTAAACATAGTTAAGCAGATAGCAGTTAAATAAGTACGCTATTGGATGATAAGATTTGATTTTTTTTCTTTGATTTACGTAGATCATATTGCATGATTAGATTAAAATAGAAACAGATTAGTATGGGGTGAATGTACACTGCCATACCACTTCAAAGTTAACCGGTTACCATCTAAAACTGCATCGTCACTTACCATCAGGCGAGATCGCAGTCAAGGACTATCTTGTCATTCAATAAATAAAAATAATGATTAAACCTATGGATATCACCGAAAGTGTTTATTTGTATCACCTTAATTTAGCGGTTTACTTAATTGTGTCAGATAAACGAAGCACCCTGTATAATAAAAACAACATCCAGTCTATAAAAAGTAATGTTCGGGGCGAATCGAGAAACAATAGAAACATTCCATACCGCTACGATGCAAATACAGGTAATAATGAACTCTACCTAATAGAGAGAAGATACATATAACAGTTTGCTGTTATGTTACGATTTAGATTACAATATTTGTTGTACAGTATTAAAAACGACGAAAACGTAATAAGTGATTATTCATATTCTTAAAATGGTGTGGAACACTCTTCCAGCATCCGTGTTCCCTGCCACTTATAATTTGAGTATCTTCAAGGCAAGAGTGAATAGGCATTTTCTAGGCAAGCGCGCTCCAACCTAGACCTCATCAGTACAATTTGGTATTGATTGTCGTCAAGCGCAAGCCTATTCTGAATAAAAAAAAAAAAAATATATTCATATTTCCATATTTCATACGCCTTTCAGCTTATTTATTTCAATAACAAAATAATAACGTTAAACCTATATGTAGCGCATTTAAATATGAGAAGTTAAAGTACGATCGAATTAAAAATATCAATAAGTACCTAGTTGGGATGTCCGCGACAAAAAGTAGCCTATGTCACTCTCCAATAGGGCTAACATGCGCGCCACGAGACAGTTTTGTCTACACGTTTACTCGTAGTCTCTATGTGAATCTCTACAGAGATTCACGAGTAAAGCGTAGAGAAAATTTTCTCGTGGCGCGCATGTTAGCCCTACAGGTCATGTCGATCCGTAGCTCTGTTGCAGCGTGATTGAAGGACAAATCAACAAAGAAACACACTGTCACATTTATGATATTAGTGAGACTTAAAAGCAGATTTATTTGTAGTGAATAATCACTACTGCCCGGAGCCAATGAATGGAATGGAAGGCGGTAACACAATAAATTACAGAATGCACGGGAATAATTCATAACCATATCATAGTAGGGAAATTGAGATCTCAATCAGGACCGGCGTGATCGATTCAACGCGTCACAATCGGAGATTCTATGCAATTCAAATAGGCTTTAATCGATTCGGAATAGCCACGTCGTAAATTCATGACATCACGTCGTTTCTTTATTATAGAAGTTAATAAATAACGTGATGATCATCTCATTTACATAGATGCCCGCGACTTTATCTGCGTGGCTTTAGTTTTTAACATATCGCAGGAACTCTTTGATTTTCTGGGATAAAATGTCACTCTCTCTGTCACTCTCTAGTAGGGCTAACGTGTGCGCCACGAGAAAATTTGTCTTCCCATTTACTAGTGAAATCTGTACAATTTCACAGGTAAATTTTATGGGCAGACAAAGTTTTATTGTGGTGCTAGCCTTACAGGTCCTCAATTATAACCATGCAAAAAATAAGGTCGAAGCGTAGCTCTGTTGCAGCGTGATTGAAGGACAAACCAACAGTCCAACAAACAAACACACTTTCGCATTTGTAATATTAGTACCTACTTAAGTATTGTTATAAGAAAATAAATAATGATACATTTTAGTCAATATTTTCATTTATTTTAGAAAAAAAATATCAAAAAGTATTCAATGAATAATTCAGCAATATGAGAAACCGGAAATCAAAATTATAATTTCAGATTATAAATTATACGAATACACCAAGCAAAAGAACTTGCAAGTGTTTTGCCAGTTAAGATATATTGCTCTTATGCAGCCGTAGGCGTTTTAATTATGACCAAAGGGACATGTAAACAACTCATAGCAGGCCCATGATTTGTTGTTTTTGAGCTGGCATCTACGAATAAATAATAAGTAAGGAAGTCTAATTCAAAACAAAATCCACTCAAAAAATGGCCCTACTTCAAACCAAAACGACGTATGATTCAAAGTACGAATCATATGAATCACATACGAGGTCAGGTGATCGGTTCAAATTCAGAACGAAAGCAATAATTGGTTCGCGCGCGTGCTGCTATGTTTGCTATGACAGCTGAGTCATTGGACGATGTTATGAAAATTTGACGTGCAAGAATAATGACCAACTGTTAACGTACTATTTTTGTTTTTAATCCCCGCCTCTAACGGCTTAATTTTAATCTCCACTCATTGCACTTCAGTGCAATTTTTGTTGGGGGCATTTTTTTAACACAGTTAGACTTCCTTACTTATTATTTATTCGTAGGCTGGCATACATAAATGCAACGAGTACCTACCTATTCTTAGCACCATACCACGCGGCCATGATATTATGTAATATGTATAGTAATAAGATTAATTTAGCTATAAGTTTTCTTCATCTTCTTCTTATAGTGACGTCTCCTGTCGGATGTTAGCAACCACAGTATAACGATCAAATTGGTGCAGTGGCGGATTCACACATTTGCCACCAGTAGACTATTCAAATGTCGCCGCTACCGATCAACCAAAAATCAAACGCGACTACGAAAATTGTAGAAAAAATTATCTAAATGGTGAACCGTAATAACTAACCACATTTAGCACCTAATAACATTAAGGCATGGATGTATTTAGTTAAAATAAATATTAATTTTAATTTCTTAATAATAATAAACAATCAATTTTAGTCCATCCCACAACAAACAGACGAAGTTATTAAAATTGTAAAACCTCTCTTCTAGCGGTAGGGTTAGCTAAATTGTACTACCTACCTAACCTACCTACTCTTAGTGTAAGAAGACGCAAGTATAATTATTTCAATTCACGTCGGAAACACTGATGCTTGTATCGGCGCAATATTTCTTGCACTATCTGCACCATCCATATTGAGATCTTAGGGCGTAACCGCGTGCAATTTACGTTGCAACATGGCATAAATAACGAGCCGGCCATTAAATATCAAAGGCCATGAGCCGGTCAACGGTTTTAACAGATAGTTTCGAAAAACATACGGGGTCGTTATTTTAAATGGGTTAGAAAGGTCAACTTGAAAGTGCATGGAAAGTATTTGTACCCTCAAGATTTTTATTAATCATGCATTAATCATGAACTAGTTTGCCATAGTCTAAAAACCGGATTTTTAAAGGAGAATACCCAATGCAGATTGCAGATGTTTAAAAACAGTAATCCGACGGAAAATTGGGTGTAGCACGCGTCATAATATTGATTTTGTCGGTATAAAATGTAGCCTAATCTCACCCGAACCATAATAGCGAATCTATTGACAACTCATTCATCAAAATCAGTTCAGTAATTTAAGCGCTATAGTAAAACGTACGTAAATACAAACTTACATTCTTCCTTTACTCTTCCTTTGCCGTAAACAATTCGTAATAGATATAATAAATATAAGTTCTTTAGTGTGGCTAAAACTCAAAATTGGCTTGATTATATTAGAAGCCGGTAAAGAATACAACTCGGAGTCCGACTTCACATGTTTATTCGTCGAAGTTTCTGTACAAAATGACTGCCTCTAATTTGATCTTCTCGCTTTTATAACATTGTTTTGAATGAAGTTCGCTATTAATGAAGTTTCTACCTACATCAAAAATCAACATCAGTAGAAACAATATCTTAATTATTATTCTAAGAAACAAAAATGTGTATCACAACCCTAATAAATAATATTAGCAATTTTAATGCTTAATTATCATTAAATTAAAGCTACATACATTTTATGGATACATATTGTGCATTTGATTGAATGAATAAGTATTGATACCTTATAATTCATTCAATCAAATGTTTTCTCAATATTACAATACGTTAACTCAGTCAATTTTATCTGTATTAGTGTACAATCTCTAAGTCGCTCACAATTATTCACATAATTTCTAACATTCGGCCTTCCTGACCTACAAGTTTGTCCTCAAACTTTTAATTACATAATAATAAAAAAAATTATCAATAACATAATGTCAATAGGTATGCAAACCAGCTTAAAAATTTGTTACAGTATACAAATACTAGTTTTTGTTACATTCAAAAAGAAAAACCAAGCAGTTACGATTTTACAGACATTTAAAATTCTCATTTGACAATGCTCCGCTCACTCGTATATAGACGACACTCGCTAGCGCACATTTCAAAATTCCATATTTCAAAATTCCATATTTCAAAAACTACATTTTATTTTTATTACAATACAGACCTAAAAGTTTCTAACTTTCTCCCTAAATCAATTCATATTTTTTTTATTACTAAATCTGATTCGCAATTATATAATAAACATTAGATGTACTATTTAATGTCTACTATCTATTTATTATCAGTGCTTTAACGTACCGATTTTTTTTTGGTTTTTTTTTTTATTATTATTATTATTTTTTTTAATTATTCAATCATGCATTTACATACTTATCTTAATAATATTTATTTCACGTTATTATTTATTATTTTTATTATTATTTATTTCAAATTATTCAATCATGCATTTACATCTTAATATATTTATTTCACTTTCATTTCACGCCTGGAACTTTCTCCAGGACCTTCTTATTTTTTTTTTTTTTTATATTATTTCATGCCTGGATTTTTTTTCCAGTTTTTTTTTTTTTTTTTTTTTATATATTATTTCATGCCTGGATTTTTTCCAGTTTTTTTTTTATTTGTTAATATAATGCCTGGACTTTTCTTCAGGACTTACATATTTGTTTTTTTTTTTTTTTTTTTTTTTTGTTTGTAATGTTATTAATGTTGATATAATTATAAGCAATCATTCAATCTCTTCGCTATCTATATACCACTATTATCATGCTTAATGAGTGTAGGTACTAGTCAACGGTTTAGTAGTTATCTGTTCAATTGATACACTGCAATACTTTTTCTTGCCTATCTTTGAACTTGATATATAACTTATAACTTATAAATACATATATTTATATTTTCCTATTTATATTTATGTGTATTTCCTAATATTTTAGTTAATTTATAAGGTTCTAATTATACTGGCAATATTTTCCTACTTTGCCCATTTTTAGAACTAATACAGAGTAAACTTTGGAAGTTTTCCTCTAATTTATGTACAATACAGTTACTAAATTCTTATTCAATTTCATCTATGTTCTGCGTTGGATTTGAAAGCATATTTTCATTATAAAATTCACTATGTTATACTTTATTGAAAAATGAAAAATGGAAAAATATTTATTTAGCAAAACAACATTAACAGTGAATACCATAATATCCATTGAGACCCACACTAGGTATACCTGTATCGTGGGGCCCAATTCACCACCATTACAAAATTTTTAATTTTAGTTGTCGCTCGGATTACGATGACAGACAAATTACCAACAAAACAATTACCTAATTAAAAATGCAATATTACACAGATAAATTACAGATTACCCAAAAAAAAAAATACAGCTTACTAATAAAAGTTTAAAAGAACAGAAAGTTGCACTACAAATAAAGCCTAATTCAAAGTTAATTTAAATTTAAATATTATTATTTAATCACCATTTAATTTTTTTTTACTCCTACTCTTAATTCCACCTATTTCATATCTTTGTGTTATTAGAACATGTAAGGCCTAATATAAAGCTTCACCTGTCCATTGGATCTGAATATTAGAACTTGAAACCCGGTCGCAAATTCAGTTATATCCCGTACTTGAACAACAAATACCAAAACCAGACAAATATTATAAAGAAATGAAATCATTTAACTTTTAATGCTTATAGATTCTATAGCTTCACAATAATGCTAATAGATGGTTCTGTATTTGCCATCGAGAAAACAGAATTATGGGATACCACGAGGTCCCAGTTCGGGGCGAACCACTAGTTATTTATTTATTGTTTTTATTCACCGAATATTTCTTGCAATGCATGTTCTTTAACATTATCCAGATTTTTATGTTTAGGTTTTATAATTACTACCCAACAAAACTTCCCGAATGAAATGTAAATAATTTAGTATCGGTTTTTGTGACACTGTATGGTTATAATATTACAGTGTAATTTTTTTTAAAATGTATTTTGTATTTAAATAAATAATCGGTGTAAACAACGATAAAGTTCGGAGTGGAGTATTGAACTGACCCAGGGGTCGGGTTCCTACTGAGAGCTGCCCGTGTTTTACTTATTTATTTAGACTATATTTATTATATTGGTAAAATGTATCTTTTTTTCTAAAGGTGCCTTAAGAGCTTTACAATCAGTTACAATATTGTAAAGATAGGCCTATTAAATAAATAAAAAAATCTAAATCTAATGATTCAATTACAGCTGAAGTTTCAAAATCACAAGCCTGCAATAATTTTTGGTCATCTGGCATAGTTTTTAGACTACAATAAATTAAGTTTTAGGGAGATATTATTCGATAGTATGTTCATGGTTATTTATAGTATAATAAGCCAAAATAAGTCGTTCAATTAATCGAGTTTTAGAGTCAAACCATTTTATATTTCACTATCACCACCTTCCAATATATATATGACATTTTGTTAGATTAATTAGTGGTTCTGCTATCAAATGAATACCCAGAAATATTTTGTGAAGGTCTATAGATTATTTAACTTCCTGCACCTTAGTTGCACAAGAAAAGTTAAGTTAGGTACTTAAAGCTTCTACTTTAGCTTGGCCTTCATCTCATATCTTCACTACTAATCTCAAAGTATAAGTAATCGATATTAGATCTAGAAAAGTTATTTTTCCGAATCAAGGAGAGATTTCTTAAAAGACACTACTTTAAATAATGCTTTTTGAAATTTAATTGGGGCATTAATCAGCCCATGCGTAAACTATACTGGGAATGCTTTTATTCTGCGGTATTGATTAGTTTTGCTGAGGATATAATATTTATCTATTTTTAAATTCTAGATTAACTGTTGATGTAGCTAATCCCTATGTAATTCAAGCTTTACCATTATTATCTTTTCATATACCTTCTACATACCAATATTAAATGCCTAAATAGCAGTGATTAAAACTTGGGACAAACCAATTTCTGCTTTAAAACACCTCGAATATGAAAAGGAATAAGCTGTTTAGTAGATTTGATATTATTACAAACTTATAATTTTACAGAATAATGAGGTACCTAATTTTGTGATTATTATTTGGGAGTTCTATAAAATTTTCACTTATAGAAAAGAATTTTGAACAAACTTCCTATGCAATAATAAAAGAATCTACCTCTTCTGTTTTCAATTCAAATTTTGTTTACCTAAAATTTGATAAGCTATTCTTTTACGTCTGTAATTATCGATTTTATCATTTGATCGTTTTAGTTTATTAGGATATTTTCTCGAATTAAACTACATCATTCCCTACATCTTGAAACTTACAAGTTTATCATTATCATTTATATTTCATTTTTTTCTTTTATAAAGCTTTATGAGTGTTATTTTTCTGATCCAATAGCCATGTTACGTTTTTGTTGGATTTTACGTTGTTTTTTTTTTTGATGGATTTTGCTAGATAGAACTCCTTTAGTTAAAATTGTTCAGTTAAGTACATTGACGTCTAATGTGGTGATTTTCTTTACGATTATGCTATGTTTAGTAAATTGAAGGTAATCTGTATTGTTTAATGTTTTGTTTACAATTGACAAACCCTCTTTTTTTTCAATTAATTTTAGTCAATTTTGTACGTAAAAAATAACCTCCTCCTTTTTGAAAGTCGGTTCAAAATAATATCTGTGGTTCACTGAATTGTATTTCTTCTAAGACTTATTGAATTGTGTTTTCGTCATAATGTAATTTTTGAGATTGATTCATAGTGCTTTTATATCAACATTAATATCATCATTCAACGTACCAGACTTTAATTCTCCCGGCTGCACACCCGGCCGCGCACCCGGCCGCGCTCCCGGCCGCGCTCCCGGCCGCGCTCCCGGCCGCGCTCCCGGCCGCGCTCCCGGCCGCGCTCCCGGCCGCGCTCCCGGCCGCGCTCCCGGCCGCGCTCCCGGCCGCGCTCCCGGCCGCGCTCCCGGCCGCGCTCCCGGCTTCACTCCCGGCTCCACTCCCGGCTCCACTCCCGGCTTCACTCCCGGCTTCACTCCCGGCTTCACTCCCGGCTTCACTCCCGGCTTCACTCCCGGCTTCACTCCCGGCTTCACTCCCGGCTTCACTCCCGGCGTCACTCCCGGATGCACTCCCGGATGCACTCCCGGATGCACTCCCGGCCGCACCTGCGGCTGCGTCGCCAACTGCACCTCCGGTGTCTTCTCCAGTCACCCTGGTCCCGAAGGCAGTGTTCGGCATTTTCTCCCTTGTCTGTTAATCCATAGCTGAAAAATAAGAATTTTGTGTGACTAAAAAAAAAAATCTAAATTTTGGAAATTAATTGAAAAAGCAGGTAGCTTAAAAATTTTTTTTTTTTTTTGGGTGGGTACTCTTATCCTATATGGGTATCACAAATAAAGTTAAATAAAAATATAAATGATATGATATTATACTATTATACTTTATACTATATTATAATATTATAATATTATAATGATATATTACACAAATTTTAATTCACTTAGTATTGAAATTGAAATTGAAATATTGAAATATTGAAATATTTGAATACAGTGATGTGCTATGCATTTATTATTATTATTATTATTTTTTTTTAATATTTTATATTATACATATATGAAATACCTACATACATTCATACATAGAACATTAAAAAAAGAGAGTAAAAAAAAAAAAAAAATACTTATCTGCGTTCAACGTATCCCACTTCTGATATTAGAAGCCGGTAAAGAATACAACTCGGAGTCCGACTTCACATGTTTATTCGTCGAAGTTTCTGTACAAAATGACTGCCTCTAATTTGATCTTCTCGCTTTTATAACATTGTTTTGAATGAAGTTCGCTATTAATGAAGTTTCTACCTACATCAAAAATCAACATCAGTAGAAACAATATCTTAATTATTATTCTAAGAAACAAAAATGTGTATCACAACCCTAATAAATAATATTAGCAATTTTAATGCTTAATTATCATTAAATTAAAGCTACATACATTTTATGGATACATATTGTGCATTTGATTGAATGAATAAGTATTGATACCTTATAATTCATTCAATCAAATGTTTTCTCAATATTACAATACGTTAACTCAGTCAATTTTATCTGTATTAGTGTACAATCTCTAAGTCGCTCACAATTATTCACATAATTTCTAACATTTATATGAACTTTTTTTTCTTGTTTTATTCATTCTGGTACTAGTGTGGTTTAAAAAGAAAATAAAAAATAGGTAAACCCCAAAAGAACAGCCGAAAAATCGAAAAAATCAAAATTGGTAATTTTGTATATGAATCACCACTTCGGAATAGATGGCGAGAGCGAAGCCGCGGCTAAAAGCTAGTTGGGTATTAAACTTACTACTTGGTACTTGGGTAAAATAACCAATAAATGGGTATGATCAACTGATCACTAGCTCTCGGTCTATAAAATATGATAATCGCGCGGTGAATCGCTGGATGAATACACTTTGTTTGGGCAACGGGCCCCGAGATTGTTGGTAATTCGAGGGTTCAGAGGTGGTATTTAAATGTGGGATGAGGGTTTGTAATAGGTACCTACAGGTAATAAGCATCTTTGTTCAAAAGCATGTCGTTCAAATCATATTTCAAATCATTAATGAAAGTGTTTGTATTATTTTTTGCAAGGGTTGGATTTTTCCTTGCAGGCATAGAGAATAACAAAGGATAATTTTTACCCCGGGAAAATAAACGCTATTTAAAAAACTGACTAACTCCACTAGGACTACCTAAGTAAGCCTCAATAGCCCAACGGTTAAAAGTGCAGACTGAAAAGTGAAAGGTTACAGGTTCGCTCCCCACCCGTTGCCCAATTGTTGTACCCACTCCTAATACAAGCTTTCCGCTCATTTGAAGGGAAGAATATTAGTTAAGTGCAGCTTGGCTAATATTCTTAAAAAAAAATGAGTCGTGGACAAAAGCTAGCTTATCATAATGCTAGTTGATGCCCATGATTGTCATGTTGGTGTCTGCGACGCTGTGTGGATTTAGGGTTGAAAATCTTATACAAACTTTACCACCCCTTTTTTCTTCCCTTGAGTAACGTAATGCATTAAGGGAATTTCAAAAATTCCCTTAATGTATTAGGTTACTCAAAGAACATTACTTCCAAATTGAATTTGAAAATTTTAGGTCCATAGGCAGACTGTGAGTTGTTTTTTGGACAATGTTTATTTCCGGCCAAATTGAGAACCTCCTCCTTTTTGCGAAGTTGGTTTTAAGAAACGTAGTAATACAATTAACTTATTCCCCCTCATCTACACTTCATCCATAGACCATTAAAATAATCGATTAATTATGACTGATATGTAAACATTTTATAGACCTACTAAATTAAAATGGTGTTGTAAAGTTTATTCAACGCATACCTAAGCCATAAAATACTGCCCTAAGTTACGTTACGCTACATTTTCCACATCGCACTAGAATTCTTAAAGTTGTCTAGATTTATTACGATTCTCGGGTGATTAAGTAAGAACATTATAGCTCTGATTAATGTATGTTCTAAGCTTTTAAAGAACTTTTCTTGTTAGAAATAGTAAATTAACAGCAGCTTTGGTATTGGCTTTTGCTCTCATTGGTAAGATGGACATAGAGTACAGACTTGCCACGTTATTCGTTTTAAACTAGTCGATGCCCAAGACTTCACCCGCGTGGAATAAGGTTGTAAAAAATGTTTCTTCTTCCTAACTTTCTATCCTTTTTCAGCCCTTTAGGGATGTAATTTAGAAAAGAATCCGTACAGTGCACGTCTAATTGCAGTATATACTAATTAAAAATATTTATAGTTTTTAAATAAATATCTACCAAAACTTTTTTTCAATATAGTTTTTCTTTTCAACCATTCTAGCCACTGATTTATTTAGAGCCTATTTTATCGACGATAAATTAGACATTCAGACAGATTGCCAATATGAAAGCTATCAAAACGTTAAAATTCATCAGAAGTTTACTAGGCGATAATAAAAAGGCCCTTAGACTTTTACGGCCTTTTCAATTTTATTAAATTAATACTCAAAAATAAAGGGCTATAAAAGTCATAATTTTAATAAATTATAAGCTATTTGCTCTCACGAGTCCCAACAAGCGATGTCCAATCTGTAAGCGCCTACATTGCGTAGCGTAGCATTATCAGCGAAGCATAATTTATCGTGGAAGGAAGGTGTAAATCAGCACCGGCGCACGCCCCCGTAAATCCAATAATATTATCCTGTGCCGGCGATAACTCCAGCCGCGCTCATAGCAGGGTCACAATCAGCGATTTATAGAGACTAAGATCGATTATCATGTTATGAAGGTAATATAAATCAATGTATTTAGATAACAATACAAAGTAACGATCAGCAAAGCTGCTTCGATTTTTCAAACCCCTATTTTACCCCCTTAGGGATCGTATTTTCAAAAATCCTTTCTTAGCGGATGTCTACGTTACAATAGCTATCTGCATGCCCCCGATACGTCCAGTGCTTGAAGCTGTGGGTTGATAAATCAGTCACTAGGTCAGTCAGTCAGTCAATCAGTCAGTCACCTTTTCTTTTTATATATTTAGATTAATAAGTATATTTTTACAGAATCCAGCGACATAGCTCATCTAGTTATAGAAATAAATACTCCTGTAACTACGGCCAAATCCACCTTTATAGTATACTAGCTTTAACCCGCGGCTTCGCTCACGTTAGGTTCGATTTTTTAACCCCCTGTTTAACCCTCTTGGGGTTGAAATTTTCCAAAATCCTTTCTTAGCGGATGTCTGCGTCCTAACAACTACCTGTATGCCAAATTTCAGCTCGATCGGTCCAGTGGTTAGAGCTGTGCGTTGATAGATCAGTCAGTCAGTCAGTCAGTCAGTCAGTCAGTCAGTCAGTCAGTCAGTCAGTCAGTCAGTCACCTTTGCCTTTTATATATTTAGACTACCAGTATTTAAGTGTAAAAAAAATCAAGAGAAAAAAGAACATTTTGCTACTTGGGTTACTTACAATACCATACTTACGTGCTCTCAAGGCACGAGTAAGCATGAAAAGGTAGCTTTTGACACACATTTCGCATTACCAACTAAGTAGATCCAATATAAAGGTACAGGCAATACAGAGGAACGGCCGTTATCAAAACCCATTCAGCTCAATATGGAAATAGTCTGGCGTGAGCTCGTGGAATGTTATAGGTATCCACTATCTAACGACGCCTTAACATCGGCTCGTGTAGATGGTATCTGTATGGCTCTATTGCTAGTCGAGAGGTAACGTGTTTTCTTCGATGTAGGTAATATTTTTTCTGCTAATGTTGTCATTTTGTCTTCAATAATGTTGTTCCGTTTCATATGTTGGGTGCAAACTTACTATGGCTTGTAATATTTTCTTACCAGCTGATGCCCACGACTTTGAACGCATGGATTGAGGTTTTTTTAATTCCCGTGGGAATTCTCTCATTTTCCGTGATAAAAATAGCCTATGTATTATTCCAGGCTATAGTCTATCTCTGTGCCAAATTTCAGCTAAATCGATTTAGTCGTTGCAGCGTGATTGTGTAACAAACATCCATCAGCACATAAAACTTTTGGATTTATAATATTAGTAGAAGGATAATACGAAAAAATGAAAACAGTATAGAGTGTTAATAAGTTACACACTACTACTACTACATAATATATATCGGCGAGCACGCTAAGCCAAGATTTTATTACTAATTGAGTCATAGGTATGAGAATGGATCAGGGAACTCACCGCATTATTATCCCATGAAATCTCCTACCATTATATGAATAGGGGTCACAACCGTCGGCAATGAGGAATATGATCAGAAAGAGAAAGAGATCGAGAGAGATATATATGATTGGATTCGGCCACTAAATCAGTGATTTCTGGCTCTTACTCTGCTTATAGTCAATAAAAATAAAAATAACAGAATATAAGTTGTTCAAATATAAAAGTCTAATTTATATAAAGTGTAAGCAGTTGACACAGTTCACAAGAAAGCCATCGGCGAAGCGTATTCAAATGGGACAATAATAAAAATGCTCGTACAGAAAGGGTCTAGCCGGTTAAGCATGGGAAAGCTGCACCAGCGTGTAATGAAGAGTTCTTACCCTGTGATTATTGTACTCTATCTAAAACATCTTTATGCTTAATTTCAGACTTCTACCCCTGATAGTTAGGGAGTAATCGGGGTGGCAACCCTTATCGTTAAATTTGATTTTTTCCGAAACTATTGAAGGTATCTTAATGAAACTGAAACTGTATATATATGTCTATGAGTTACATATTATATATTTATTTCAGAATTTTCCCATTTTGAAAAATGGTAAAAAACGAGAAGTAAAATTTTTGGGGGTGATTTTTTATACTAATCCGCGAAGTGAACATTTTGAAAAAAAGTACAGTTGTTTTGTTTATTAGTTAGCTATTATATGTAAAAATTGCAAAAATATCGAATTGGTGGGATATAGTGAAAAAAATTAAATTCATAATATATTCAATCAATCAATCGTTCAGTGCAATCAGAATCAATTAATTAATATCTGTTCAATGCTTAATTTTTTATTTAATTTTTATTATTTATTAGTTATTTTAATTTTTTAATGTATTTAAATTTTTTTATAATTTAATTTTTTTTTAAATTTTTTTTTAATTTTTTTTTAAATTTTTTTTTTTTAAATTACATATATGAATAAGAATTGTTTAGAATCAAAGCTTAATTAATCCTCGTCACTATTTCCTTCAATAGTTGTTACAACAGTATCATCAAATATGGAGGTCAATATTTCAGCTGGCTTTAAAATTTTTGATTTATATCGGCCATGTGATAAATAATAAATAACTGCTGCAATATGAGCACAACAGCCCACGGTCCTATTGCCATTTGCGCAATCGCACACATAATTTTGAATACTTTTATAACCATTTTGGTTTGCTTTATATTCAATGTTGCTACATTATATGTCTGTGTATAACGTTGTGTAATAAATGATATTCTTGCCCAATAATGCCATGTATAGACTCCAAATAAATACTTTTATAACCAAAAAAGTATTCAAAATTATGTGTGCGATTGCGCAAATGGCAATAGGACCGTGGGCTGTTGTGCTCATATTGCAGCAGTTATTTATTATTTATCACATGGCCGACATAAATCAAAAATTTTAAAGCCAGCTGAAATATTGACCTCCATATTTGATGATACTATTGTAACAACTATTGAAGGAAATAGTGACGAGGATTAATTAAGCTTTGATTCTAAACAATTCTTATTCATATATGTAATTTAAAAAAAAAAAATTTAAAAAAAAATTAAAAAAAAATTTAAAAAAAAATTAAATTATAAAAAAATTTAAATACATTAAAAAATTAAAATAACTAATAAATAATAAAAATTAAATAAAAAATTAAGCATTGAACAGATATTAATTAATTGATTCTGATTGCACTGAACGATTGATTGATTGAATATATTATGAATTTAAATTTTTTCACTATATCCCACCAATTCGATATTTTTGCAATTTTTACATATAATAGCTAACTAATAAACAAAACAACTGTACTTTTTTTCAAAATGTTCACTTCGCGGATTAGTATAAAAAATCACCCCCAAAAATTTTACTTCTCGTTTTTTACCATTTTTCAAAATGGGAAAATTCTAAAATAAATATATAATATGTAACTCATAGACATATATATACAGTTTCAGTTTCATTAAGATACCTTCAATAGTTTCGGAAAAAATCAAATTTAACGATAAGGGTTGCCACCCCGATTACTCCCTAACTATCAGGGGTAGAAGTCTGAAATTAAGCATAAAGATGTTTTAGATAGAGTACAATAATCACAGGGTAAGAACTCTTCATTACACGCTGGTGCAGCTTTCCCATGCTTAACCGGCTAGACCCTTTGTTCACAAAAGGCTGCATAGAAATATTGGACAATAAAAAAGATACACGGGCGGGCAAACAAAAAGCACCAGAAGTTGGTGCATAAAGGGGAGAATTATTACGCTCTCAACAGCACATTTAAGCGCAGCATATTTCAAAAGTTTCGGCGTATTAAGCAACATTTATTTTGGCAGTGACTTGGCCATTACGCTGTTAGCATCCAGGCGAGGGGTTATGAAAAACTTGGCTCCTACTATTGGCTGAAACGCTCTACTCACATCATCTTCATCTCACTCGGGCATGCTCGGGCTGACGCTGTCGCTCTCAACGGCAGAAACAAGGCCTCTTCAGTCGCATACTAGTGTACAATTTGGCAAATCCCCACGCTTCCCGAGCTTAATTTTAAAAATAAAATTATAATAATGACTACTGTGGTGATATTCTCTTAAACTTATTACTTCAGTCAGATCGCAATGATCTCTGATTGGCTGAGCTTATGGCGTTCTTGCTGCTTGAGTGGATTTTAACTAATTGAGATTGTTATACTGATGCAATCAATTTTAGAGAATATCGCTAATGGTCATTTCAGCAACCTATCAACAGCACTATAAGGCGCAGATCTCCTCTCAGAGAAGGATTTTTGTCCATAGTCCACCACAAATTACCAATACAAATTAGCAGAATTCAGATACCTTACCTTTGAGAAAATTATGGGGAACTCTCAGGCATGCAGGTGTCCTCACAATGTTGTCCTCCACCGTCATGCAGCATGTGATATTGAATTGCTTACACCGGGTGCTACTGCCCCTATATTTAATTCCTTAAATTGGGTACTAGTGCACGTATATTTAATTGCTTAATCCCCTTTTTAAACCGGATACTGTACGTAATATTTTATTCGATACAGCATTAACATTTTCACTTACAAAACTTTCGCAGTAATTTAAAACTATGGTAGTAACCGAGGAATTATAACGAGTCTTGGTGCATTCTTGCCCGGCCCGGCTTCGCGCCAGCTTTTTTGTTATTTAGAACAGCTACTTTATTCAGTTTGGACAATTATTTAAGTCGTACACTGTTATTTTCATATGTAAAACAGAAAATATGGCAACTTGAAGTTGGAAACAAAGCATTTAGACTGTATTTATGTTCCCGATTATTAAAATACGTTGCCAAATTGGTCATATTATTAATTTTTGTCTAAAGAATAAAGAATAAAGAAATAATCATATTAGTACGGAAACATAATCAAATAATATGACATAAAAGTAAATTCTAAATTCATAATAATAGCACAGTTTCATTTTATGTAACAACTAGCTTTAATCCGCGGCTTCGCTCACGTTAGGTTCGATTTTTTAACCCCCTATTTAACCCTCTTGGGGTTAAAATTTTCCAAAATCCTTTCTTAGCGGATGTCTACGTCCTAACAGCTACCTGTATACCAAATTTCAGCTCGATTGGTTCAGTGGTTAGAGCTGTGCGTTGATAGATCAGTCAGTCAGTCAGTCAGCCAGTCACCTTTGCCTTTTATATATTTAGATATATAATTACATGATATAACAATAATAATTATTATTGTAAATTAACAATTAAATAAACGTGAACTTTTACACCTCGTTATTTTACTCACAAAGCTCGAAATAAATTCACACACTCCTCTTAAAAACAAACAATAAACAAACTGCATGACTGCGGTTAGGTACTAGCCCCGCCTATTTTATACGCAAATCTAAGCGCAAAGTATTGTTTCTGTGAAGCCAAAACTCCACAAACACAATAATGATTATTCAACAAAGTCATTTCAAAACGAATAGAATCAATGCTATAATAATAGTCATTTAAGCGTGAAAATCAAACGCCCATTGAAATATTTCATGTTTTCTCTGACGTGTTTAAAGTAAGGCACAATAGATTTTTGAAGGGTATTGGAGGGTAGTTGACAATTCGAGTATGGTCCTTCGAGCCGGATGGGCGGGGCGACACGCCTCGTCGGCTCTCCGGGACACCTCGTTAGAGTAAAGACCACTTTTATGTTGATTGCAAACCCGTGCTTAAGTCGATGCTTAAACTGAGGGGCTCTGTATTGAAAACCATTTGAGTTTAACACTTTTTGTCTATACATCAACGTCGTTAGATATAAACAAACAGAACATAATACATACCTATTTATAACTGCCTCGGGTTTATAGCGTACAACGAGCCATTATTTTGAAAGTGGACCACTTCCGATATTAACAGATACCACGTACTTTGAATGAAAATTATAAAGTTGGAATATTTATGAAATGACGGCACATTCATTGGTAAAAGCTTTGTTGAGAACTTGAAATTGGAAAAATGGAATAGATGCCCATTCCTGTATAAGTTAATTCCGACAAAAATATCAAGAAAATATAGAAAAATTTACAGACTAAATAATTTAAGGCTCTTTTTTACTAACTACAACAACCTAACCTAACCTACAAGTAATTAAAAAAATTAACTTCTATTCCGGAATAATAATTACACTCAACAAAAATTAATAATAATGAAAAGGCCTTTATATTGCAAACTATAAGAAAAATATAAGCTTTGATTTAGAACTCTGAGAGCAGCTCTTCAATGCAACGCCAATCCTACGAAAATCTGTCATTCATGAAAATTAACTTTGGGAAAACATAATTCGTCAACATGCAGATAATTCGGCACGTTTCACCTTTTACATAATTAGATAAAATTCAAAAGTAATTTATGGCCCTCGAACTCAGAAGAGTCTCGGAGCTTCCTCGAGGACTTCGAAAGGCTCTACATTGTTTCTTTTCAGACTCGTAAAGAGCCTTTCCGTTGTCTCTCACTTAGCCCCGCCCCCATCTAATGAGGCTCTCGAGCTAACAACGCTTTCCTAACGGCAGTAGAGTGGGCGTTCGTTAAAATATTATTCTGTGCCCATCAATTTATGTGCAGCCGCCTGGCACATGAGGCCCGCCTCTACACTCCAACGCACAAATGATGAAAGTAATTTTAGGTATTTGTTTTTTTTTTTAATTTTTCAAACTTAAAATACTGAAGAACCTGCACGCCTGAGAGTGTTCACATAATGTTCTCTAAAATATGTGCGAAAGCCTGCCAATTCAAGCAAGCAATTTCGAATGAAAAAAAAAAATTACAACTCATATTTTTTCCGAATATGCTTAAAACAGTAGGTATGATTAAAAATGATAATAATCCACTTCAAGATTCTCGTCTAAATAAGTGGAGCCTCAATGGATTCTTCTAAATTTTTGATAAAATATGAATTCAAAGTTTAAACAAATCAAAATATTTCGCACCCCTTTTGAACTGCACATTGTGAAATGGACATTTTAATAAATATAAGGTTCTAAAATATACCCATTTACTTCCTACTTGTGTTCGTACGCAGATAATCTAGTTCGCATTAAATCACTTGCATGGCATGACCCGCACTATCTAGTATCGCCTCCAACTAAGGGTTGCTTACTGTGAGCGTATTAAATAATACAACATAAGTACGCAACTTACTAATTGTACTAGAAAGATTATGAAAAATAAAATACCTGATGCCAAAAAGTTTTGAAGTTGAGTTGAGTGTGCGATTTGCAAACTTCACACCAATTTAAAAACATTATGCAGAACTCCCAAGCATAACTTGTTCACGCTGTTCCCTTCACCGATAATCTTATTCTTCATCAAAAGTCAAATATTTTATACATAATTTTATGTATAAATTATTTCTCCAAGTCCTTGGAACTAGGCTACCACTGGGAAAAAAACTACAAAAAGGAATACGTAAAACATTTACGTTACTAAAATTAGTCTAGTATCAGTAGTAGCTTTTTGCTATTTTGACAGTTTTTGTGCAGAAAATCTGCCGAAATATCAAATTAATGCTCGGATAAGACTTATTTTACGTTGATGGAATCGGCTCGTAGAGAGGAATTGTTTCCTCGATATGAAATCAAAGTCTGTTCTAGGTCAATCCCTAGTCATACATATTTAATTAAGCTACAAATGGCTACAACCCTATGTAACGGTTGCATTCAAAATATAATTATATTTACTATCTGTTTTACAACGTAATTAGTCTGCACAAGTTTCGTTATAAAAATTAATATTAATGTAAACCAGTCAAAATCAAATACGACCACTTTTTTTTTGAAGAAAAGTTCAAGAGAGTTTCAACAGCATGTAGGTATATTGAAGAGGATAGTATGAATAAACATTAAATCACAAATATTAACACCTCTCATCACGGCGTGAACATAAAACGTGTTAGTTGTAAAGCGTGCAGCGTGACAGTGCATTCATTATGGCGGCGGAGGCGTCGCCTGATTTGTCACGACACTCCGACATTATCACCCGGGGCTGGCTTAATTAATACAGCAAGCCTTTGACATAAAACTTGTTAGAACAAGTCGTCTATTTAGAATTTTCATATAAATCAACGTTGCTATTGTGTATAGTTTACAAGCTCCAATAGGCGAACAGTTAAGCATGCGGACTGAAAACTGAAAGGTTGACGATTTGATTGGATTTTTCTGTCAGGAGTTAAGAAATAGGCGGTGCGTCAAGATCGTGCCTCGAAGATCACGTAAAGCCGTCGATTCTGCGCCTCGGACGTCGTATCGTACTACCATCCTATTAGACTATCAGAGTGAGGGAATGGAGATTGCACTTGGATTAGAACACACACTTGTGCACTATGATTTATATCCCGTGCTGATGGCTAATTTATGTGGAGGTTGAGCCGGTTTCATACATGAGTTTTATGGGGTAAAAGTTTACCAAATTACGTTTTCGTTTCAAATCTTTAAACTAGTTTACAATTATAGTTCTCTCAAATAGTTCACTCAAAGAAGGGTTATCGGGAATTTGGCAGACTTCGCACACTTTTGAAAATCTTGTGGTATAGAACTCTCAGGCGTGCAGGTTTTCTCACGATATTTTCCTTCAACATAATAGAATCTCTAGTGACATTTAATTACTTAAAGGCACATAACTCCAAAACGTCAGCGGTGCCCGGGATCAAACCTGCGGCCTCCTAAATAGGAGACTAGGACAATTTGGTTTCTAATATTTGATTTTCTTTTCATGACCTTTAAGTTAGTTTAGTGTGTCCTTCGTCTGTTGTACGTTATCAATGACCCTATCTATGTCTACCCCTATCTACATAACATATGTATGTATGTATAGCATAGTAAAGCATAAACATCATAACGTACCGCTATCAGCCCTGAGCCAGGTCGTGCGAGTGTTATTGAATTTTGCATACCTACCTGCGCCCTCGTGGCTCGTATCGAGCATCGGAGCCCCAGCATTGTTCCGAAGCGACCGTGTTTTATAAAACAGCTGCAGATGATTTACTGTATTGGTATCCGCTACTGTCTCTTATTGCTTATATTGTAGAAGGTCAATAATATAATTTCTCTCCTGGTTTCGTGCGTTTAGGGAATCTTGCTTGCCTGAGAGTTGTTCATAATGTTCTCAAAGTGAAATCCGCCAATTTGCAATTAGCCAGCGTGGTGGTCTATGGCTCTTAACCCTTCTCTGAAAGGAGACCTGAGCTCAATGGTGAGCCGTCAATGGATTGCTAATGATGATGATGATCCTGTTGGTGGTTGTAGTTTCTATAACTTAATTGCAGAACCTGCGGTTTTCATCTTTTAAATTTTAACGGTAATAGAGATAATAGAGGTTTACATTATAAAAAGCGTTACCAAAATTCAGGAAAAGATCCCGTGACTACAAGCAATCAAGGACACACAGACAATTCTAGAATTGAATAGTTATAAGAAGTCTCCAGTCATAAATAGGTTTTGCGGCAAAAATGGTAAACAGAGACATAAATAATAACCGAGATCTGCGCTGCGCTCGTAAATACGGCGATCGTGAGCGCCGCCGACTGCTGGCGGTAGCTTGGGCTTAGCCGCTGTGCACACGAAGTTAACAACGATGAAGCTATAGAATCATATAAATATATAGGAGATCATATCATAACAGACAACGTCACCAACAGCAACGGCTTGAGCGCACCTCGCAGGTTTCCTCTCAGAGAAGGGTTATAAGTCATAGTTACTGGTTATAAGTCACGCTGCTCCAGTGCAAATTGGCAGACTTCATACACCTTTGACAAATTGCTGGTGTGCAGGTTTTCTTGCAATATATTCTTTTAAGTTGAAGCATGTTTTAATTGCTTAAATCGACACAAATCCAAAAAGTCAGATTGAACACTCGGAATAGGGCGCCGCAGTTCTATTATCACTACTCATAAAAAGGTGCACAATACTTACCAATTTTATTGGAAGGTGAACAAGTCAATATATTTTCGCATCGCAATTCCTGTGTTGTTTGCTCTAAGCTATGTTGTCGACGGCTTTCAAACCCGTCTGTTAGGTTTCGCGGCTGAGTTATGGGGAAATAGCCAGCGCCCCCAGCCATAACATGAACTATGGCCAACAGAAACGATTACCTGCTCCGTGACTGGTAACATGGGGTCGAGTTATGAGTCCAGCTTCTGCAGTGTGATGATAAGTTGACCTAACAACCAAGAGTCCACGACTGAAAGAGCTAGAGGCTGAAGCTGCAGAGTGAGAGATTCATTTTTTTCTTCTTCGTAACTCTTTTAACATAGCAGTCGTGGTCATCACAAAGTGACGTCTTTAGCGGCAGATCGACTTGTCAATTCGACTTGTCACAAGTTGGCCTACATGAAATAAATAATTTTGAGTTTAAGATGTGGTTCGCCTCACGAGCATTCTCCACTTCTCCCTGCTGGCTGACTGCCTGGTACACTCGTGCAATGGACTGTCCACAACAGATTGAATTTGGTCGCTCCATCGCATCGGCGATCTTGCTCGTCCTCTGGTGTCTTCCATTTTGTCCCGTAAGTAACTTGATAGACTCATACAGGACTTGAAAGAAATCAATAGGCTTTTCTAATACCTCCGAAGGAATTGGAAGCATTACTCAATCTCCACAGCGATTAGCCATCTGAGCGGGAGATCTTATAGAGCACAAGTGTGTGCTCTTACACAAGTGCTCTCTCTATTCCCTTACTCTTATAGCCCGGTTCGACAAAAAACCAGTACGACTGGAGGGAGGTCAGCCGCAGCACGTCGGGCATTAAGTGTTCTCCGAGGTACGAGAGTGATACACAGCCTACTTCTCTACTCCGGGCAAGTACCTACTAAAAATTTTCTTCAAAAAACTCGCTACATTTCTTGATGAAACCCGAAACCTTTTCATCTGCAGTCAACGCTTACCAATAGACCAATGAGGCAGTCTTGTAATATATAGTCGGCGCGTCCGCGTCGCGTCGGGCGGCACTTAAGGGGGTGCGTCGGATGTCATGCAAAACGTCCGCGTGTGTACTCACGATATGTTATTTGTGTTACTCCGTGCTCGCGATACACCGGGCTCAAGAAAATATGAATATCACTTCGAACTTCGAAGTATAATAGAAGCGAGTGAATTGTGGCCAGTTGACGAGGACCGAGGGTATGACACACTAGGTAATGTAGTATACTGTGATGTGGAGGGTAATTTTGATGACTTTCCTGGCGCAGTGGTGATTCTTGGGTTGAATTCTCAGAAGAACTCCCAAAAATACTATATTTTATAGGTGTACGTACCTACTATGTACGCACGCATTTATACGAAATTATTAACCGAATTGTAACCATTATTATTTTATTTGCTTACATTTATTTCAACTCAGGAAACAGTAAAGTTTTCATCAAAATCGGCTCAGTAGTTTTCAAGATACATTTCCCTCTTCAGGTATTATTTATTTCTGTATATGTTATTCTTACACTATAGCTCGTATAGATTAGCTTCGCGCGCTCGGTGCGGTGCGGCCCGCGGCCGCCGACGGCGCGCTACGCCTCTTCCATGTAGGAATCAGATACGCGCCAATTTACGAGCGCCCGCCCTAATTGCTTATACTTTACCGCAAACGGACGGTTTCAATTTGTTGTTATGGACCCGAATGTTAGTCATTACTGCGCGGCTCGTTGGCCGCTGTATTAGGGTTATTACGTCGGTGCGCGGATCAATCAACGTCGTCGACGTCGACGCCGGAAACACTTTTTCTTTCTTTGTCTCTAAATTTTTGTATACAACATACCGACTGTCGTCATACTAAATTTTAATAAGTAGCTTGCCCACGACTAGGGCTTGCAAATATTCGAAAAGTTTGGTATTCGGATATTTTTTCGGGTATTATTCAAATAATTTAAAAAACCAATAGCTGTTATAAATAGGATTTCAGCCAGTTCAACCAGGTCTACAATAAGAATGTTCGACTCCTAATACGTGGGCCATCGACTTTTTTAATAATACTCAATTTGACCATACTATAAAGTTACAGCCAGGTCACAGTCACGTCACAGCCAAGTCACAGCCAAGTAACAGCCAGGTCTCAGTCAAGTCACAGCCAGTTCACAGCCAGCCAGGTAATAGCCAGGTCACAGCCAGGTCACAGCCAGTTCAAAGCCAGCCAGGTCACAGCAGATCACAAACTTAGATCAGGCGTAGGGATGGAGAGAGGCTTTAGATGCTTCCTTAAGCACGGTAGAGACGCACCCCATTGGTATTTCCTAATAGTAGGTACTCAGAATTAATTGTCAGAAAAACCTCATACCTACATTTTTTGACCCGACCCAGGATAGAACCCGGAACCTCGTCATCCGCAGTCAAACATGCTAACCCGAGGGAATAGAGTGTGCTACTGTGTTTGCGCGCACACTTGTGCACTATATTATCAACTGCGTAGATGATCAGTCTCTGTAGAGTATGATCGAATTCCGTCGGGAGGACATTACGAGTACCTAGTTACGATCTAATTCAACACTAAAATTTATCACAAAATAAGCTCTCAACAATAAAAAAGCACGCACTTCCACACGGCTGCGCGCGCATTTCTCTTTTTTATGACACAATATCCCCCACTTTTACGCGGGTCATCCCTTAAATTCTTTTTATTGCGGCCCGTGTAAATCATTGCGTAATGCCCCAGTGCATTATCCGGGGAAACTTCATTATGGCCGGTTTAATGGTTCGAAGGAGCGATAAAATCTAGCTGCTGGACGAGAGTATAGTAATAGCTAGGGTGGCCAAGGTTCTGTTTAGACCAATTTTTTTTCTTAGTCCTTGACTGCGATCTCACCCCGTAAGTGACGATGCAGTCTAAAATTGTAGCGTGCTAACTTGGAAGGGGTATGGCAGTGTACATTCAAACTATACCTCTAATCGGTTTCCACTTGCCATCGTGCCGGAACGCTAAATCGCTTGGCGGCACGTCTTTGAAGGTATGGTGGTAACTAGCCATAGCCAAAACCAGACCAGACCAGAGACAATTCAGAAATGATAAATTCCTTGTTTTTACGATTGATGACATACTACCAGTTTTGAAGAAAATGTCTAAACAATAAGTTATAATTGAGCTTCAGAACTTTCTACCGTAATGTAATATTAAGATTGTATTCAAACGGGACTTTTTTCCTCCGAAATGGTGATCTGAGAATACTTTACCTTTTTGTTATTTACTTAGCCGTCTATACCATGTTGAACTCGTCGGTCCACATCCAATCACCGACAGGACATTTCCTAGGAAGCTCGGAACAGCGGTGTCTCTACTAATGGCGGTAGATATATCACGTGCAATTTGTTGCGATAGCGATAGGTGGCTAGAGCGAATTGTACTTTATTGCGCAATAAAACGAGATATTGTTGCCCTGCGAGGGCTTCTAAAATACTAATGCTCAAAAAAGTTTTACGTTTTTATTTCCGGTAATATTAGTGCACATTATGAATTATCTAACAGTAAAATAGAAGCAATTTCCCAAATTATTTCAAAATACCATTTCAGAAATCTTTTACTATACCTACCTACTGTATATTTTGGTTTCGAGAAAATATTTGCATTTCCAGAAAATCCTTGAAGCGGCTTGAAGTCTTCAGAAGTTACGTAGAAATCTTGGGTCGAAAAAGAAACGCTAGTAAAACATCAATAAATAAAAAAATTGGTGTACTGAATATCGGCTTTCTCTACTACTACTTGTACCTAAGTAAAAACTCCAGTAAGACTTCTAATGCAAATAATACAACCCGTTCGTTTATTCACCTAGTATACAGAAAATATTAAATACATTTTATTCATATATGTACCTACCTACCTGCAATCAGGTAAATAAATAAATCTGTAATTATGAATTTGATTGTATTGAAATTACTTATATGTAACCTACATCTGTGCACAAAAATTAATTATCTAGGTTATACGTACCTACTCAGGATTATAGGGATTATAAACAAGAACTCGTCAATAAATAAGGGAAAGAAAATCCCTTAATTATTCCTCATTTTAATAATTTCCCTCCAGTCCCATGGGTGAATTAATGTAGGTATTATAGTATTCACGGAATAAAAATCAATGCTTCTTACGGATTTGACCCTTAAATATTAAAATCATTCCGAAGATAATCTAAACAACAATGCTTTTTCGAAAATTTAATACGACTTTTGATTGAAACCAAATTTTGTATCAATTTCATGACGCAGTGGGCTTAGCGACCCCCTGCGGGGGTTTTAGGGACCCCTCTTTGAACCTCTAAGCTGTTACCTTGTGTGAAAGTAATAAAAGAAAAAGTAGAAACGCCTGTTTACAACTTAAGTTTATGCCTATACGCATTTATTTTTTTGCTTTCAGTGACCGTTTTACTCTTTACTACGATTTCGTGATGAAGGTACGCTTTACTGAAAGATGTTAGTTTATTGGTAGTTTGAAAGTATCTAGATTATGTTTAATTTCGATACTTCTGTTATAAGGAAGCTTTACAAATTATGGTTTTATTCAAAGTAATTTTTAAAAAATCCTTCTTGCTTGCGAGGCCAATAGTCCAAATATTTTTCTTTGTATTTTTAACATTCCACATTTGTTCTTGATTCTTGAACGTATTTAATTCAAGAATATTATGATAACTGATGCCTTCAACTCTGCATGCATTTGATTTGAAGTAGTTATTAACCTTGATTTTCCGACACGAAAAGCATACTACGAGTAGGTATATCATTCTTTAGGATGCAAGCTATGTGTGTTCTAAACTTCAAGATTGATTCAGCGGTAGCGTTGTGAAATGTTAAAAAACAGACAAATACACTGTCACCTTTTTAAATAACGTGGATATCTATGGTTTGTCGTTTCTACCACACATAAGTTTATACTCTATGGCCGCGCCGCGGGAATCCCCGGCTGGCAACCGCGGGGTCGCCGCGATATTACGGGCATTATATTAAAACTCAATAATGGCGTAATGATGAAGCAAGTTCCCTGCAACTGATTGCCGCATTACGCTATTCATGTTCCTATCATTAATTACATAGCAGCTCTAGTTTTCATATCATAAGTAATAAATAATAAAGGAGCAGTGATAGTCTATAGAGAGATAGTATATGTATTTTATATAATCTATCCGGGGTTTGTCTTCTTTACTTTTCGGAGTAATGTACATTTAAGCAATTAAAAAGTACACGATTGAACGGCGAAGCAAGACATCGTGAGAAAATCTGCACTCCTGGGAGTTCGTCACAATGTTCTCAAAGTGTGTGAAGTCTGCCAATTTGCATTGGGTCAGCAACTCAGCATGGTGGACTGTAGCTTAAACAAACCTCTGAGAGGGAAACCTGCGCTCGGAGTGCTGATGATGATGATGAAGTAATAAAGTTGTGTATCTATTTGTTGGTTTGTTCTTAAATCACGCAGCAAAGAAACAATATATCTATTTTTTGAATGCAAATATCTAGTTAAAGACTTAAAATACAGAATGACTAAGAGTAATCTTCATTTAAAAAACAAAGAGGGAATTGGGATTAAAAATTTGACTTCACAAGAACGCAGGTAAAACCTTGTTATCAGTGCTTTTTGAAAATTTTACAAGCTGACATCCGCTTGGATAGATTTGTACGACAAATTGAACCACCACAAATCCGCTTACAAGCGCAATGCGACTCGTCATAGAAATGTTCTACACAGAGGGTAGTCAGAAATGTTTGCTCAGAGGGTAGCGAGTGCAAAACTCATACAACTCTCCGCTACACTCCGAAGCGAAGGTTTTGCATCACAAAGGCCGTATTGTGAATGCGATTAGTGATTTCGTTGAGATGCCGCTGGCGATCTCTGTCGTCATAATGATGATCTGAACTTTATCGATATCGACTTAGGTGAGATTTAACAACAACAAAACACTGGTGTATCTTTTGGTTTCTAATCATCACAAATTCGCCACTGTTGTCTGCTGGATAAAAGTGGCGTAAGACCGTGGTGTTGTGTGCTTACAGCCCATGTCCAGCTAAAGACGTTTAGTGATTGATGAATCCTAGTTTATTGACGTTTCAACATCTCAAAAATTATTTATTGTGCTTAAATAGTAGAGGTCACGACTCAAAAATGAAAGGATTACGATGACAGACTGAGAACGTAAGACACAACCAGTTCGATTTGGGCACTGAAAAGTTGTAGTAATAAAATTGTTACAGTGTATAAATTACAGAAGAAAATTATTTAATTTTAACGGCCGTTCAGCGAACAGCGTAGGTAACAAATATGTCGATAAAATACCGATGCTATAAATTTAAATTGTCATCACTATCGAGTGGGTATCGCCCCCCGAATTACCGATAGCTTTTCTATTAGCCCGCAAAACCCTCCCCACAGCGATCGCATGTGAACTGATGCGAAGTGGGTGATTTGTGTTGTTGTTGCGAAGTACCTTACTTCGAGTTTTCATGTTGTTGCATGTTGTTAACAGGTAAGTGGGTCTGTATCTTTTTTATTCAGAAGAACAAGAATAGGAAAGTTCTAGCTCGTTTCCTATTCACAAAATGTTTTATGTATCTGCATGGCAACTAACGTTGGGTAACATTGCATCGCTTCATTTTGTACAAAGTGTTTTCAAATACCGATAAAAGGTTTAGGTTTATGGCTTATTATTTACGGCTGACGTTAGTTTCGGAGTGTCCCTGCGAGATAAAATCAGAAATGAGGAGATCCGTAGGAGAACCAAACTCACCGATATAGCTCAGCGAGTTGTGAAACTGATGTGGAAATAGGCGGGATACATCGTTCGAAGAGCTGATGATTGATGGGGTCCCAAGATGCTGGAGTGGCGACCCCGCACCGGGAAGCGCAGTGTTGGCAGACCTCCCACAAGGTGAACCGACGACATCAAACGAGACTCAGGGACCGTCAAGTCAAGACCGAGGCCTGTGGAGGTCCATGCAAGAGCCCTATGTACAGCTGTGGACGTCTGTAAGTTGATTAAAAAGAAGAAGAAGAAGACGTTAGTTTTATGGTGAACAGAAAGGTTGCTCTTGCAGACTCCATCCCATTTCAGGCGACCTCCTCTATAGCGGTCGCAGCGGCTACTAGCGCCGAACACCAGAAGAACACGAGATTGAGAAGTGAAAACCAGAGATAATAGAAGGACGTTCTATTATCTCTGATGAAAACCTTAAAGGTAGTTTCCTATATTTTGTGCCTTTTGCGATGGAGAGACCCTGATGCTGTGGGGCCTGGAAGCGCGAGCTCTTTTTGTAGAACTTTCACGAAATATCACCGAGAGACAGAGTAGGTACCTACTAGAGATCTTATGAGAAGATCTATAGAGCGTGCTCTGAACTAGCTCGAACTTAAGATAGAGTTAAAACGAGGCAGAAATATGCTCCGACATAAATCTGTCTCGTTTTAACTCTGTCTTGAGTCTGAGCAGAGTGAGAGTGCGGTCTTATAGAGCTGGCAGCTACCTTGGCCAAAGAATTAATAATGTGCGCATTCAAAATTGAATTGCGACCAGCAATTTGGGTACTACAAGCCGCTCTGCGAAATCGATAAGTTCTTATTTTATTTTTTGGTTTAATTGTTCATTTTTAAAGGTTTAGGTAAATTACTTAATATAAAACAGTAATATGATGTACAGAAGTATATATGTATGTATTTGCGATTAACACGAAGATTGTATTTTTTTTTATAAACCAGTCATCTGCACACAATGCGACCACGTTCACAGCATCCCATCTCGTGTAAGTAGACACTTAATTGTATTTTCCCAAACCGCCTCATCTCAATAGAGGAAGCTCTCTGGGCGGCATTAATCAACTACGCGTTAGGTGGTCCTTTGTACGACCCATAGTTATCATGAATTATGAGTGCTGTAACCACTCTTCTTGACTTTTATAGGTCGGTCCTGTATGTATGATGCCCGTTTTCATCAACCATACCGAAGTTATTCCCTAAGTAGGAGTCTCTCTACGTAGGTAATCCCTGAATACAAATCCTTAGCCAATGTCATTTTCTAAAAGTTCGTGAAAAGAAAATGAATAGAAAACATCACCCAACTTTATTTACGTAGCTCGTAAAAGTAGTGAATATTGGTGAAAACGGTCCATAAGAGGTGGTAAAAGGTAGTTTCAGCAATTAAAATCTATCAATAAACTTTGATGCACACAAAATCCTCACACGTGATCGAAGCGAGAAGAGAAATAAGCTCTTAGAGTTGCCAATATACTGTTTACTATTTTACTGTGATCTATTTTACCGTTGTTACATCTAATGACTAATTTCCAAAAAAAAAATTATCCTATGAAACGGTTGATGCATTCATATTATTTAGCAGCAGTCAGTAATTTGTGTTAATTTATACTCAAGGAATTGAACTTTTATGTGGACGCATAAAATTAGCGTGAATATTTTTTTAAGAAGTAATTTCATCGGAATGTTTGCTTAGACCGATTGAAAAAACAGATGATTGAAAAAATGTATGATCAGCTTTTCATCAAATATAGTTAAAAACAGACCGACAGACAAACGGACGAACGGACGAATGGAAGGACAGACAGATAGATAGATAAAAACTCAGGCAGGACCAGTTAAACGTATAACATCCCTCTTAGGACGGGACCGCGCGGGTTCAAAAGGGAAGTTCAATTGCTATTAAGCAATACCTACCTAAGTAGACAGTCTCGTTTTGGAGCATAAATCATGGTGTCTACGAGCGATGGCTGTAACAAATTTAGTGTAACCCACAATAGCCCATTGATTTGGCAAATGACTTATGAGGGTTTGTCACGATATTCTATGTCTACATGATAATGTTTTTTTAAAAACTTTCTTTTCTATTTGGCTTCCCACGTAATAATTTTTTTTATTATACTCACCGTCACCACACAGCTACAGTTACGTAGGTATATAATACTTTATCGATCGATAAAATAATCGCACTGCGTTGTTGTAATAATATTGATCTACATTGTACATACATAATAAAAAAATAACCATGCCATCCACGACTTCATCCCCGTTCATTTTTTTTTAACCCCCAAAAAAGTATTTAGTGCCATCTCTAGAATGCAAACTACATCAGTGCCAAATATTCTCATAATCGATTCAGCCGTTGATCGTTAAAAATAAAAGTTAAAATTTTTAGTGTAGATTTTGATGGATTTATTTTTAAGTAAAAAAATTTAATTTACATAAAAAAGGATAGCGCCATCTTGTGTATTATGTCAAAACTGCAACGTCGGAGACTCATGTCTACCAACGGTATCTTGTTGTCTTGTTGATTGTCGAAGGGTTTGGGTTTTCGTTACGGTTGACTTTGCTATACTTGATATAGTAGTTCGGCATCTTTTCAATAGATGGCAGTGTAGTAGTTATTTTTGTTTAAATAATAATAATTATAATAAATAAATAATTAATTGCTAGTTCAATAATAATTAATTATTATCTTTGTCCTTTTTTACTTTCAGTAGTGTAAGATGTAAAAGATGTCATAACCGGTGTGTGGTATTAATTCAACCAATCGGGATTTGGTCGGCAAAGAAACTTGGAAAAAAAATCATTTTTGGTAAGTAATAATTATTATTATTGTTATTAACCTAGAGTGTGTGTGTGTTAGTTAATTAAAGTGCTAATTAATCATTGCGAACTAAATAAAATTTATGTTTGTTGCGATCTGCTAGAATTGGATAGTGGAAATCCTAGCTTCGATTCCGACAAAAAAACTATTTATACCTACATACCTTATACCTACTATAAAATAAATAATGATTGTTGGGATTCAGAAAGTGTAGTAGAGGACCTAGACCTAACCACTTTTAAAAATGACGAATTTCGTCGCTATTATGACGTAACCCTAAGGGGGTTAAATGACCCCTAGGTAGCTTTCGTACATTTCACCAAGGTAAGTCAACCAGTGAATTTGTGATTAGGTGCATAGGTACGCTCCTTATCACATCGAAATATACGAGGAAGCTATGCTTTCCACGACCTTTAGCCTAAACGTCAATGTCCGCACGCTTTTGTATTATCATAATTAGCTATTTTTGCGCAATAGGTATCTCACATTTTTGTTGATAATATAATAAATAATCAGAGCATTAACAGTTTTAATCAGCACATAAGAGTTTATAGGCCACGAGCTGATCGATGAGTTGCTTTAGCGTATTATTCTCGTGTATCCTGGTCTAGGACTTAAAAATTACTGAGACTATAACCTATATCTTGCAAAACTTTTAACGTTTATGTTTTTGACTAAGTTTCATTGTTAACTTTTACCTATCGAACACTGTGTGTGTAAGAAGGTCATAGGTATTCATTGTTCGTTATTGGTGGCCAATCATTTCAATGATAAGTGTCATTTGTAATTTCATTATAGGCATTAAGTTTAACTTGTTCACAAAATTTTCGTTAACATGTTGCATGGTACATTATAACATCCGAGAATAATTTTCTAGAAGCCAATTTTCCCAATTTTGCAGAAAAAATTGCCACAGCAGATATGTTCTGGAGTGCAGCTGATTGTATGTACAACGGCAGCAAATGCAGCAAAATAGGCGATAATGACGAAGGAATAATGCTATGATGATATTAGGTATGTTCAATAGAATAATAAGATAAGATGTAAGTAAAATTAAGTGCTTGATCAATAATTACATTCATATCAATACATCATTAATTAAAGCTAACATTATATAGGTATGCGAAAGTTTGCGAGGATGGATGGATAGATGGATTTTTGTTACTCTTTCACGCAAAATTACTGGACGAATTTTGATTAAACTTCACAATAGGCGCACCTTATTAATATAACTTTGTTCACAAAGATAGATAATATAATCTTAATATTCTAATGCAAGTAACTTGAGGTATTATTGAACTCTTGATCAAATCTATCACAAACTCTTGGACTATTGTTTTTTTGAGGTACAACATCTTGTGACCTTCGCTAATCATTTGCAAATAATAATTACAGCTTTAAAGACGTTCTTATGTTGATTAAGTGAAATACGTGGTGCTTTCATGTTTTTGAAGACTGATTTTAGTGCATAAGGTATTTTCTGTTTTACCTACTCTACATACATTTATTTTGTTTAACCGCCCAGGATTTCTAAAACCTTCAGAAATTCTCTTTAATCCTAAATCAAGCCAAGATACATTCGAGGCAGAGTCAGATTTGAGTTGGGGGTACGTGGAAAAACTTACAGTTCCTGCTTTAGGATCGTTTCTGTTTAAGTATTAAAAAAACTTAAATAGATGAGACTTTACCTACCTATATTACCTAGCATTGTCCGTTTAATTAATTTTTTGATTGGATAGCCAAGTTAGACCGCAACACTTCAATAGTCGATTAGAACTTTACAGTGATAAATTACTCACAATCGTTACTAACTCTAGAAACTCTATTTAAATGGTGTTTTCTGATGTCTCGTTTTCTTCATTGCCATGCTAAGTAAAGATAGGTATACTTGCGAATTCGAATTATTTTTAATGTTGTAAAAATGTAGAAATTTTTTCTAGTCTAGATTTTTGAAATGAGTAATATACCTACTGTATAGGTTAGATAGATATAGTTCTTTTGTGTCAGGTCATTATAACGTAACTTATTTTGTACCATATTGCTGCATTCATAAGGTTTAAATTATGCTAACAGAATTTCTGGAAAAGAATAGTCCCAATAAATTTTAATGGTGTGAATTTGAACCTTGTGTGTACAACAATATGGCACAAAATAAATTACGTTCTATTAACCTGTCACCCACACCATGCTACATAGAAAAACTTGCATTTAGACTAGAACTATGCGATTATTATTTGCAAGTCATGAGAGCTGATGATTAACATTGATTTAGTAGGTATTTTTACAAAATTATTTTCAAATTTCTAGGATGACGGAAACTCGCCAAAGAACTATAAGTAATGGAACTAGTCAAGCCAAAGAAGGTATTGAAGACAGTGGAGAAGAAGCCAAACCAAAATACTGGGACCCCCTCACGGATGGAGTGAAGTGGATCGAGAAGTATGCGGAACCTTTGGAGAAGTTCTTCGAGAGGCTGCCCGAGTTTATAAGCACATTTATTGCTACGTTTGCTGTGTTCACATTTGGCTCCACTTTGAGAGGTTAGTCCCTAGGTAATTGTTAACATCTTCGGTGGTTCAACTGAATGACATCCACCACTGGACAACTGAGAATCGTGGGCAGTGCATATTATTATCAAACCATCACTTGTCTAACCAAGGTTGACCGGAGTAATCCGGTCGATAAGTGCAAGATCAAATCAGAAATGATAGAGAACCAAAGATATACCTAATAAAGATCAAAATAACAATATAGCTCAAGAGAAGTGAAAATGCATATAGTTTGAAGAACTGATGGTCGTTGGGGTCCTAAGTAACGACCTCGAAGCGGAAAGCGCAGTGTTGACAGAACCCCTAGACCCCCTAGGTGGGTCTAGGTAGACCGACGATATTTAACGGGTCGCAGGGAGCTGCCGGATAAAGGTGGCGCAGGACCGAGGCCAGTGGGTTTCATGCAAGAGACCATTGTGCAGCTGTGGATGTCTATCAGTTGATAAAGAAGAAAAGAAGTAATTTATATTTGACAACAGGCAACATTTTTTTTTCACTTTATTGCACAAAAGGCGGACTTGTAACCCTAAGCATTCCTTAAACATTTCTTAAATACAAGCCTTTTCCCGCGGCTTCGCTCACGTTAAATTCGACTTTTCAAACCCCTATTTTACCACTTTAGGGGTTTAATTTTTAAAAATTATTTCTTAGCGAATACTTATGTCATACTATCATAGTAGTTAGCTGTATGGCAAACAGCCCAATCCAGTGGTTGAGCTGTGCGTCGATAGATTAGTCAGTCAGTCACCTTTTTTCCTATATTTAGAAGAAGATTCCTTTTGGCGTACGTGAATTTCTATTAATCGTAAAGATCGAAAAATTGTTAAGTACGCAGCTGGTCTCAATCAAAAACAACTTATCTGTAATCGCCGATAAGAGATTTATATAAATCAAAATGGAAACAACAGCTTTCTTCAACGATTTATTTTTATAAATGTACCTACGTGATTTACAATCGTCATAATCATTTTAATCACGATGATAAAGTATGATATTGAGGAATTTCAATACAGAAACTGTTCTAACGTTTTTATTCCTGCTGTTAGATTGTCTAAAAATAATCATTTTTTTCATCACAGCATCAATCATTGCATCAGTGTGATGTGAATTGCATTCAACGCTGATTGGCTGATCTCACTCATGGTTAAAATGTTTTGATATAGCAAGAACGACATAAATTCAGAGAGTGAAATTCAAAATTCAAAATTTATTTATTTCATATAGGCTAACTTGTAGCTCTTATGATAAGTCACAAATCTACCACCGGTTCGGAATGCAGATTCTGCTGAGAAGAGCCAGCAAGAAACTCAGCAGTTGCTCTTTTCAAAAAAAAAAAAATTTTTTTTTTACAAAGCTATGCTATATATACAGTGCTTCCACAATAAAGCTTCAAAAATGCAAAAATGCATACGTAGGTACACCAATCCAACGCATGTCAAGACGGGCAGTCAAAGCAGACCCATTCCCGTTGGTGGCACCCGTTCACGAGCATGACGCATGATCCAGCCATTGCTTCGCTCAAGTGAGACGTGATTGTAATCGTCACAATCATACATGATTGAAATGATTGCATTCATAGACAATCCCACAGCTAGCCACGCTCGGCCATGGTGCCTGAGAAAGATAAACCCTATGAAATTCATAACGAAATGTCTGCATTGCGATTAGTTTTCTTCTAAATTAAGGAACTAAAAAAACTACTACTGCCTAAATACTCGTACTTATATTATATTCCGTCTCCAGGATACAAGCTTTTTCTGAATAGAACGTAAAGATCGTTCAGACCTTCAGACCCCATTCAAATAGAATGCAGGCAACCAGCGTCGATCTAAAAGGCGCTTATCAGCTGATGTCATAACACTCATAATATAACGCAAGCTGTTAAAAGCTTTTTCCTTTTCTAAAGGGAAAAGTAAGAATGCGATTACAAGCACTCAAAGGAAAAGATCGGCACTTGTTGGTAGGTACTCTTTGGAGTTGATTTGTTGGATTTTTGGTTTGTCCTCCAATCAAACGCAAAGGTTCGGCATGTTTTTTCATGGGTATAGTTGAGGAATTAGTGTGAGATAGGCTTCCTTTTGTCTTAGAAAAAACAGAGGGTACTTGCGGAATTTTGAAAAACAAAACTCTACCAAGACGTAGAGTCGCAAAAGCTAGTTTATTAATAATTTTAATCCAAAGTTGCTGGCATAAGGTAGTTAAAAAAACGTATTGCAAACGGGAAACTTCTCGTTTAAAATATGCTTATTGAATTATCGCGGCAATATCGAACAATTTTATTTGGCACGAACACTCGCTGACTAAACACGGAAAAGCCACTAAAAGGAAATGTGCGAGATCGTTTTAAAATGTAGCTCCCGGTTATGCGGAAATGTGCATTAATAGGCGATACTAGACCTTAATGCTTTACGCTAATATTGAATTTGTAATATTTCAATTTTAGACTTCGGAGGCACTTTTCATATTTGGTTTTAAAAAATTCTCGGTTTCTTTTAAAGAGGAAAAAGAACCCTTCAATAACCTTTTACAACTTGGAGGCATCGTCAAATTTTGAGGCATAGGTAATCCATTTATGTACTTTTAAACGGCATGTAATTAAACAGGCTTCTATTTAATAGGATTAGTAGCCTCAAAAAATATACCTTATCCTCTAAATTACTAACTCAGCCACAATCAATGTGGCTCTAAAAAATACTGTTTTAGCCACTATTTATTTTGAATATAAGCTTCTATAAATACAACTCAGCATCATAGCACAGCAACAGCAAATGATAGGTATCTACATAACTAAATTAAAAAAAAAGTTTTTTTTTGAGATAAATGGAATAAAAAAAATGTTTCTATTATAACTAACTAAAGAAAAAAGGAAAAATTTTTTTTTTTTGAGAAAAATAAAATTAAAAAAAATGATAATTTTTTGACTTAGGTAGGTTTACGATCTCAATAGAACCTAAGTGCTCGGCCTGCGGCCGGGCACCTGATTAAGGATGTACAACCCCAACCTAACCTTACTTCTATCCGTGGCTGAGTTAGTAAATTAGATGGCGATGTATTAATCTGTTGACCAAGTTATAAAAATTGTGGCTCTTTATTTGATTATTTGATGCTTTCTTTGGAATATTTTGTGGCTATTGTGAAAAAGGCGAGGTAGTTTATTAGAAGCTTCATCATTTTCCCGTGGCTAAGTTATAAAATTAGAAGCTAGGTTTTGAGGCCAAAAAAAAATTCTGCGGCTCGACTTATTATATCCCCTTTTAAACTAACTTCCAAAAAAGGAGGAGGTACTCAATTCGTTGGAATCTTTTTTTTAAATTTTTTATGTATGTTCCCCGATTACTCGAAGACGCCTGGACCAATTTGGAAAGTTCTATTTTTGTTTGAAAGGGTATAATTCCCAGGTGGTTCTAAGGTCATCAGATCAGGATCTGATGTGATAATTTTGTCTTTTATTCTACTACCGAAATCGCTCCGGCTTTGTATGGGCTTACTTTTCTACATTAAAATAGGAATTACTCAACAAATCCTCTCAATTTTGAGATATGCGTAGGTGATGACTGATGCTTGCATGAAAGGTTTTTCTGAATTATTTGCTCTATCATTAGTGCGTCACGATTGCGTGATTGACGAATTGACTAAATAAAATATTATATCACTATTTTTTGTTATCTAATCTTTGTAATTAGGTAGTAGCAGTAGCAGGTAGGTACATGTTATTCGGATAGACTGTCACTAACTCAGCGTCAATAAGTAAAAGACTTGATGTTATCTATCTATTCTAAATGTGTTACGTGATGAGTTGTTATCTATTCAAATTTATTGGTATGAAAAGTATTACGTTGTCATACTGAAGTGTGATTTTTTGGCTATTTAGATCTTGATTGCGGCTTTGGCTATGGAATTGGGCTAAAGAATCTTTTTCTTCTTCTTTATTGACCGATAGATGACACAGGTTTCTCGCACAGATATCCACATGTCTCGTTCTTGCACCACCTGTATCCAGAGGTTTCCTAGGCTTTTTTTCTATCATCGGCTCCTATTTGTGAGGGACTGTCGACACTGCATTTTCCGGCACGAGAACTAGTATTTGGGACAACCAGTTCCTCCAAATATATGTAGCGCATCGCCACTCTGGATCTCCTACGGATCTCCTCATTTCTAATTTGATCTTGCTGGGATACTTTTAGAGCAGAACTTTGTCTATATGTCCAGCTGAGCAACCCTGAACATTCTTATGAGTAAAGCTTACTAACGGCTAAAGCTAAAGAAAAAAGAAAACCGGGCTAAAGAATACTTTAAAATATTTATTATCTTGCAAGGATACACCTTCCTTAATTCTTCCTTTAATTTTGTTATAAGAGAAGAATGTTTCTGTTGTTTTTACAAGGAAATAATGTGAGCAATATCGCTTTTAATGAAGCTGCCAGCGTGGGGTTTTCAAACAAAATTAAACATTGTTACATGTACAGAGGAAAGTTACCTAGTTGATGAAACTCCTGAACCTACTTATTTCATCGCCAATGAAAAAGGAGATTATTTATTCGGTATACGATACCGTAAAGGAATCTTCGATGTCAAGGGATCTTATTTCATTCGCATGAAAATAAAATATGATTAGCTAGGGATTGCTCTCCTATAAATTGATGTAGTTTTGATTATTATAATTAACTACCTGATGCCGACGACTTCATTCACACGGATAAAAGGTTTTGCTTGCCTATGTGCTATTCTGATGTATAACCTATTACATTGTGAGGTTTCATCAAAATCCATCCAGTAGTTTTTGTGTGAAAGAGTAACAAACATCCATTAATTCACGCATTGTCACAAACTTTCGCATTTATTTAGTAAGGATAAAGGATTTACTTATGAAAAAATTGAGACCTTCATAAAAAAATACGTTTTTTTTCATTTTTCCTTAATAATTTCACATAGTACAAAAAGAAAACGCTTGTCATTTCAAAAACTGTAAATGTTACCAGCTTTAAAAATAAATTAATTGATGTTGACTTTGATCAATGCTCCAGGAAGATGAGTAAACCTTAAGTATACTTATCTTATCAGGTATACCTATTTGTATGGTTTTTCAGGAGAATGGGTGGTGATCCTGGTGACAGCCCTCAAACAGATCTTCGGGCACACGCACAGCGATCGCAACATGACCACAGAAGAAATATACAAGCTGTTCACGTCGGAGAATCTGAAAATGGAAAACTTCGCCGTCATCTTCATTTCGGCGCATGTTGTGTCGTATGGGACTTATTTCGCTATTGGCGGATTTTTGCATGTAAGTTTTAGGCATAGTATTTATTACCTGCTCCCGTATTTAGGCGATGAGAATGGCGAATCTCGCGAATCCCACTAACTAAGTTTCCCTACCATCGTACGAGTATTGTTGTCATTTACATACTTATTATTTACATGTCGTTTTTTTTCTAAACAGATCGACTTTGAGCTTACTTAGAGGAGTTGCTACTTTAAACTTTTTAAAAGTGAATAGAGTTGAAAATTAAACGACTTGTTACTTTATTCCATTTTCTAACGGTTTTGAATTAAGTAAGCCTCTTTTGAATTCAACTTTAAGTCTTATAAAATCTTAATTAGAATCTTAATGGCTCTCCGAGTTCACAATAAACTTTAAAAGTATTCACTTTTATAATTGAATTTAAAAAATGCTGCATTTGCATTTGCTTGCATGAACTTTATGGATACTACCTAACTGACAATATAAATTGTATAAATTGCAATAATCATTATAACTTTCTAAGAGGTCGTGTAAAAGTAAAGTTAAGATTCAAAGGTGTGGACTGAAAACTGAAAGGTCAACAGTTCGATCCTTGCCCGTTGAACTATTGTCGTACTTACTTCGCTTACTTGGAGGGGAGAGGAGAATATGTATTAGTCAAGTTCAGCTTGCCTAATATTCTTTAAAAAAAAGACGTGTGGCACTCGGGGACTGCCGCGGTAAAGCTATTGCATAGCATTTTTTGTCTACGCCATCTAGCGGCTCACCGCTATAGAAGCTATGCAATAGCTTAAAAATTAAGTTAGGCATTGTCTCGTTGACTGTGTGCGTAAACTTAACCTACTTAGGTAGTAGGTACATATTAGTATAAGTTGAGTGTCTACGTACTCAGAGTACACAGCAGCATATTATTTTAGGTACAAAATTCCTACAACATTGTTTTGCCAAAGTTCACGTGTACTGATAGGAAGAACTTTATCAGTTATTTTATTATTATGTAATAATATGAAACAACGGACAGAAATGTTCAAACTATGAACTCAGTATCATAATGTTCCTTCTAAAATATTTTTTTAAATTAATTACCTAACTATTCTTATATCTTAAAGTGTGTTAAAAATATAATAATTCTAATAACGTGTTGTTTTTATTTCATAATACTTGTTATTATTATTTTGAGGAATTATTAATTTTATTTAAAGATTTAAATTATAAAATTTGCATGGCGAAATGCAGAATATGTTGGAATTATCTATGGATATTTTTTTTTAATATCCATGTTCGAGCAAACAAAAATATAGACAAGATCTTTACTTTTACTTACCGATAACACTTTTTTCAAGGCCGCGACTTCGTTTGTTTGGAGTTGGAGTTTTTGAAAATCCCGCGTGAAGCCAAACCCTTGGTCCATAAACTCTTCTCATTCGAGAGGAGGTCTGTGTATGGGTTGCGATGTATTATGCATAACGTTCTCTTACTCTATTTCAGTGGTACTTCTACCTGCGCAGAAGGCATTTGGCGCATGAGTGGAAGATCCAGCCGAAGAAGTGGCTCTCCCCTGAGCTGGAGCGTCATGAGATCATGATAGGGGTCGTGTCCCTGTTTGTGACGGGCACCTTCTCCGCTTTCCTCGCTTGCTACATCTACAATGGGAACCCTTCTACGGTTTACTACCAGTTCAATGAGTATGGATGGCTTTGGTTCTTCCTGCAGTTTCCCGTTATCTTTATTTACATGGTTAGTTGGTTTTTAATAATATTTATAGCCTAGCGAAGCCTATCTAGCACACGTACACGATTAGTCATCGCCTGCCGTAATTTCAATTTGCGAGGTATAATTGTAATAGCAACAATGGACCATATGGATGATTCAAAAGCACTTTATAAAAGTTTATTTGAATAAAAATTTATTCTATTCTAGTCATAGCCTATGATGTCCACAGCACCTCGTCCAATAGCCCGATTAAGTATAGTTAAGATTTAGAATAGCTTATATAATAGTGACTAAAGAAGTGAAACTTCTACAGTGTGCCACTTTCCTTATCTGCTGTAGGACTACACAACGTACATCCTGCACCGCCTGTACCACACGCCGTGGCTGTACAAGCGGTTCCACAAGCTCCACCACAAGTACAAGCAGCCGACTGCCTTCTCCGTCACCGCCATTCACCCCGTGGAGATCATGCACGTGCAGCTCACCATGTGCCTGCCTCTGTTCACCATCCCAGTGCACTGGAGTGAGTAGAAGTCTCCTTCTTCTTCACAATAGTCTTGGCAGAGCAGTCGTGGTCATCAAAAAGTGAAGTCTTAGCGGCAGATGTAATTCGTTTCACGAGCACTTCTTTCTGCTGGCTAGGTTTCGCGGCTGAGTTATGGGGAAATAGCCAGCCAGCCATAATATGAACTATGGCCAATAGAAACGATTACCTGCTCCATGACTGGTAATATAGGGTCGAGTTATGAGTCTATTCTTCTTGGATATTATTCTACGCTGATTTTATCAGGCAACTTTATCTATCTACCTTTGGTATGTGATATTCCAATCTAGTAGGTACAATAACGTAAATTAATTACTGTTCAATTTTCCAGTGCCATTCTACGCAGTGGCTTTGTACAACTACTATCACGGCATCATCGACCACTCCGGTATCAACTTTAAGGGTCAGTGGTGGCAGCCATGGCAACCTGACGCCGAGTTCCACGACGAGCATCATCAGTTCTTCCACTGCAACTATGGCTTTAACATGTCCCTTTGGGATAAGGTATGGTTTTATTTTTACTTTGCATGCCTGAGAATTCACCATTTTTCCAAAGATGTGCGAAGTTTCTTATCCGCCTTAAGCAGGGTGGTGGAGTTTGACCTCTGAACTTCTGATTTTATCGGCATAAACCCGGTGCCCAGTTGTTCTTGTAAAGTATAACTATAATTATTTATTCTTTATACTTTAAATATACCAATTTTCTTTATGATAATGTTTCTTATGATTGCTAAAGATATTATCAGTAATTAAACTTTTCCCTTATCAATCTTCACACAGATAAGATGCTTACTTTCATTACAGTTCATTTCATACTTTGTATTTCAATTATTTTTCAATGTTGTTTGTCATTATAAAATTATAATATATTATACACAATTTATATATATTTTCTTATGACTTTTCTTAGCCTCAAGTCAGCACGATGCACCATAAGAAATACCACATTTTTCATATTTGTGACTTTTATTTACGTTTAATGTAAGGTAAACTGCACATACGTAAATATAAGCTAATAAATGATTTTTTTCATCAGTTTCATGGTACAATGAGAAAAATCAACCGCGTATACACTGAAGAAACATTCCACGGTGAAGCACCTCTAATAGATTCAATAGAAGCGAAGAAAATCATCGAAACCGACGCTGATGCAAAAGAATTTGTTGAAAAGATAAAAAAACAAGAAATCACTACGAGTAAAGGCAGTCTTAACTCGGTGCCATGATATAGACAGTAGACACTAATTAAAATTATAGGTAATCTTAAATTTAAGAACGGCATTTTGTAAGATTAAACTTAACTAATATTATTTAAGTATTTAAATAAACTGTATAGTTCGAATGTTGTATTTATTTAATATGTTATAAGCAAAATACAATGGAGAAGCTAAGATCACTAAATAATTGACTTAAGAAGTTATAGAAACTTATGCAGATTTTGGTTTGAAAGTACTCTAAATACTTTGAATACCATAACAGCATCCTTACTAATATTAAATATGCGAAAGTTGTATAAAACTTAAAGTATAAGTGTTTATTTTGTTTGTTTGTCCTACATTCACGTAGAAAAGGAGCAACCAGCAGATTAACGTTATTTTGTGTGTGTGTATAGTGTAGGGCCTACTATAGACAGACTATCATCCGCAGAATTTTTGAAAATCTGACTCCACTCGAATGAAATCGCTGGTTAAAGATAGAAATAAACAAACACAACTTATTCCATGAAAAAGTTATTTTAAAATTATAGTGAGCGAATGAAATTATATTATTATAAGTTTAAATAAGTAAGTTAATCCGAGAACGAACAATGTGATTATAATGCTAGGCACAACAAGCGAAAAGAAGTTGCTGGATTACCGTGGATGACGGGAAAAGAAATATTAATATTGTGGAAGACCAAGCAAAATAGCCAGAATAAATCCCCGGATAAAACAATGCCGGGAACATAATAAGACCCTTCGCTCCGAGGGCGCCCCGGATCCTGACAAGCGGACAGTCGATTTTCTCATATTTTCGGTTCTTACGATAACTATTTGGCGATATATTATTCTGTGAACCAGTCGAAAATTTAATATACATAACGTAGTTTCATTACCTATTGTAATTTTTTTTTTTTTTTGAAAAGAGCAACCGCCGAGTTTATTGCTGGCTCTTCTCGGCAGGAAAGGCATTCCGAACCAGTGGTTTCATTGACGATTCAAAAGCGCTTGTAAAAGTTTATTTGAAAAAAAATATTTCTATTTCTATTTCTCGTAATTGCTGGTGGAAACCTGTTTAAACCAAAATCAAATTTTCTTAGTAACAGGTTTTTCTGAGTGATCTATTGACGGTCAAAAACGTGTTCGAACTTAGATAATTCTCTCTAATAAAACTATGAGGTCTTGAATGTTCTTTTTAGTCATATTGTTACAAAAACAGCTAACAAAGACTAAGAGGTAACATATAATCAAGTTTGTAGTAGTTATTAGCCTATGCACTACAGTATCTACCCTCTACAAGGTAACCTATTTAAATAACTCACTCGAAAAATATAATTATAATAATATATTACTCTGTACACAGTTCATATTATTATAGGTCAACTTATTATAGTACAAAATCCTAAACAAACGGTAGGTACAATAAACCCCTTATAAATAGCACTCAAGCAACAGGTAAAATAATTATAAATTTTAATTAGGTAATAAAATATAGGTAAGTGGTGAACTTGAGTAGAACATTAATATTTGCGCGCAATTAATATAATGTCTCTGTCCTAAACGTTGAAATCCACCGATTTAGTTATCTGCCGCAAGTATAGCTGTTACCTACCTAGAAAGGTAACGAAAAAATCGACAATTATACATACTTTCGTATCTAAATATATCAAACAGAATAATTCTATTACAACATCGGAAATATTCACCAAAAAAAAATTAAAAAGAAAACTTTTTTGTAGGTATGTTTTATGAGACGGCTTTTTTGACGATATCTCGAATTCAAATTCAAATTCAAAATTATTTATTTCAAGTAGACCAACTTGTGGCTCTTATGACAATTCGAAAATCTACCACCGCGCCGGTTCGGAATACTGATTCTGCTGAGAAGAGCCGGTAAGAAACTCGGCAGTTGCTCTTTTCAAAACAAAAAATGTTACAATATATAACTTCTCTATCTTGTGGACAGCTAAAGCAAAGCTATGAAAGATCGAGAACGCATTGATTGATTTGGATTTTTGTTATTCGTCTCGGTCTCGAGTTTCCTCTCACATTGGAAGAGTCAAAAAATCACAAAAATTTAAATCCGTATACAGCGTTTATTATAAATGCGAAAGTGTATTTGTTTTTAGGTTTGTTTGTTTTTCTTTCCATCGTGCCACAACAGAGCTACGAATCAATGTGATTATTTGCATGGAGAATCTGGAGAGTGCTACTTAGACAGGCTATTTTTTGTCCCGGTCAATCAAAGAGTTTCTGCGAGACTTTAAAAATATAAATCCACGCGACCGAAGTAGCTCATATTATTATCAATACGAGTATTATTTCATTGAATTTTATTCGAACCGCTAAGGTAAAACACTGCAATATGTATTCTCACATAAATTCAGAAAAGTTGGAGTATAGTTTTAGTTATATCGCATGACTTTGAGAATAAATCATCGTTTAGAAAGAAGCTGGCCTTTTAAGCTTTAAACCACACTAGGGAATTTTTGTTTTTGAAAAATATATCCTTTGATTTTCGCTTAACTAAAAGTAAATTTAACTTTTGGGAAAACTTCATGGTATCCTGGATACAATATGATAAAGTTTAACATTAGGACGTTTTAATGTAAATCTTAATAACTAAATGTGACTTTTATTAGAGTATTAATAATTATTATTATGTATCTTATCAGTATGCTTACAGCAAAGCTAAATAGCATGCCAAATTTCAGGTTATGTATAAGAAAAAGTTAAAAACTTTTGGTGGTGCTAGATGGGCTCACCATTTTTATCTTAGATAGCATCGTCATTGCCAACCACAATTTTTCACCGAATTACATAAAAGAAAGTAATGAAGACACGACTTTTAGTCATGAAGAGGGCGACCCAGAAAATGAAGTCGCTAGTGTAGTTTTACGCTATCGTTTTAGAAAAGGTGGCCTTTTTATAGTAACCATTTATCTCTCTCTCGAGACGAGGTCTTTTTCGTAGGTTTGGAGGGCGGATTCTGAGCACTAACATTTGATTTATAATTTACATCTCGCCGGTGGAAATGGTGTCTGGAAGGAATTAGTTTAATTTAAAATATCGTTATCTGAAAGTTATCTCTCTAATTTGTCGTCGTAGTTATTTTTACAAATTGGTTTCATTATATAAGATAAAAATCTTACCAGGACTAAGATAAAAACCCTATTATTCAAACGACTATAAAAAGGTAGGTACAGTCTACAAAACGACTGCAAAAGATACAGACTATAAAAAGTGAATAATTTTTGATGCTATATTATCGGAAATAGAAACCAGAGATTTAATTAAGGTACCTTGGCACTAAATCCTTGGTAAATCTTATTTCCGTAATTTCATAATAATGAAATTTCTGGCTGAGTGACTCAGAAACAGAATACTGTTTCTGAGTCACTCAGCGGTGTAATTTTTCATCGATCTTTTCAATGTGTTTTTATTGATTAGGTAGGATTGGCTGTTGTAAAAACTGCTGCCAACAAATCGAAAGCGAAACTGAAACTAGTTCGTATATTAATCATAATTAGGTTGAAATGGAACAGAACTTCTTCAGAAATTCTTTGTTAATTGTATTCTTATAAGAATACCAGAAAAATATTTTGCTGTCTGTGAGAAAAAGTTATGAAAAGTATGAATGCCTGCTCTGAAATAAAAATCATACAAAAAGGTTAAGGCTCTTTTGAGATCTTTATATCCGAAAGCTTTTAAAAAAGATACGCCACTTTACTTTGGATTTTCGATACAAATTAAAATATATTGCGGTTTCCAAGATAATATTATTTGGCAAAGTCGTGTAAGAGGCTTTCTTTCAAAAAGAAAATGTTTTTATTACTATTATATACGATGGTAAATAATGCTTTTCATAATAATCTGATTACAAGGGCTCGTATAGACTACGAGGGGGTTCACATAACTCTGAATAGTCAGAGGTACCTCTACACTGACTTTACCTCTGACTCCCTCCTCCTGAGGGTTACGGAATCGAACCCACGTCTCTCCTGATTAGGAAATCAAAGCCGTGACCACTGGGCTATTACAGCTCATCATGATTTCATTGTCTCCACTGTTTAAATCATCATAGGTCATGATGTTCAAGTCATCAATATCTAACAGTGAACTTCCATTAGTTAAAACGACATCGACGATGAAATCAAGTAGTACTTGTCGTCGATAGTCCATTTCCATTATTCCATAATACCTACATTTCCATTTTAAAACTGTCATTCAAAATCAATTTCCAGTTAAAGTACCTATAAAGGAGGCCCTAATTGAGAAAATAGTTTACATCTAAGTTTCTCCTATTAACGTTCAAATATCTCTTAATAAGTCTAACACCCGTCTCACAATGCCTATCACTGGCACCGAGGGTCTCACATACTTGTCTAACTTATGACGAAAGTTAAGATAGCCATTTATAGTTAGTTGAGCTTTGTCGCTAAGGTCTCCAACCATTCCATATTAGTTAGGACGTTTCTTTTCTTGACACTACAAATTCTTCTATGCAGAGTTGTAAAGTGCGGCCCTATACCGTATATCGTTAAATTCCACTTCATCATCCAAGAAGATGTGCGTGCTCTGGGAATATCTTCGTCCAGCTATGGGCACAAATAGATGGCAATAATGTTAGTGGGACATAAACTAAACATTTTGATATTGTTATCATAAGCGCTGCCGGCTATAATTTAACAGAATTTCATACTATGAAACACGGTGAGCGAAAGCTGAAAGTTTGACCTTTTCCACCGAAATCATGTTTCAATATTAATAATAAGTTAAATTAGCAATCCAAATTACCTGGTCACGAACAAATTAATTCTCGGCGGATGCCGGGGTCTAAATCCCGTCATTTTCAGTGCGCCGGGAGAGGTCAGATTTACATAAAATTTGCATAAAATTTTGCGAGCAATCCGCGAGACACCAGGTGTCGCGGGCGAGGAATAATAGATTAAGTTAAATTATTGTTACAGGAGCTTGTCAGCCAATATAATGTAAAACCCTGTAACCGTTGCAATATTGAAGATATCCACGAGTCTAAAAAATAAATAGAATTTAAATTAACAGTGCGCAGAACGCCAGAAAAAATCCGCGCGATATATATATGAAATGATATATGAAATAAGACATAACCGAAACCTCGTGTGAAACGCAACAGATGCCAGCGTGTAGGAGCGCTAAATATATCATGTATAATTTTTTTAAATAAATGGCTATATCATATCTTGGTAATATGTATCGGAATTTTATATAAAAATTTTGGCTCTATAATATGCAACACATTGAAACTAAATGCAAATTGGTTAAAAATTAGATCTAACTTCGCGATTTAAAAAAATTAAATCATGCCTGGTTTTTTTTTCGGATAAAGTGGTAAAGAAAGACGCAGCCTAAGATGGTGCGCGCTTGCCTAGAAGATGCCTATTCACTCTTGATTTAAAGACACATTAAAGTTAGTTGGAAAAACGGAAGCCGGAAGGGCATTTCAAATTTTCCAAACTTGATCTACTGCTGTAAAAATAAAAAAAAAGGTTAAGATCTTCTTTGGCTTGCCGAGCAAGTAAAGCAAGCATATAAACTCTTAATATTGATCCAAACTGATAAACTAAGAAATTGATCATTACTAAGGGCAATAACTTCTTAAATTCTAATCAAGAACCGATACTCAGAAGCAAACAGTTTCAGTGTCTAACCAGGAATAGATAATCGTTAGATATTTTGTGCCAATTACACGTAGCCAAAGGCTTTGCGGTCGTGATTGTAGCCTTGCCTCGCCGCACTTGGTGCGTGAGGGACGGATTACAACGTTTGCATTGATGTTAAATGGCGTGCTAGTTTGCCTACTACGGTATAAATCGTGAGTAACTTGAGTTATACTGCATTGACTGATATATAGACCTACTGGGCAGGTATGGATCGTCCCTTACATACTAGCAAAATGCATCGACTCGCGACTCGCTGGTGCGATATCTTTTTTAAAGAAATTGTTGCTGGGAGGTTGGTCTGCCTTGTCTTGTCATTTAATTGCTAATAGAACCGTGAACACCGTTGTACCACCACCACTCGGTGTAAATTTTTGGGCAGTCGTATAATGTGGATCATTCTTCTTGATTAAAAGTTTGTGGAATCGAATGGACCAATTGAATTTTTTTTTATTCTCACTGGTAAGTTTCGATGCACCCTTAGATGATAGCGGGTTACTTGGAAGGAGGTACTGTTTTTAATTAAATCCACATCCCATATTGTCTCTGGTTGGTTTGTACACGCCATCGTGCCGGACCGCTTAATCGCTTGGCAGCACATCTTTGACGGTATAGTAGTATACTAGCTACGGCCGAAGCTTCCTACCAGATAGAATTTGAAGCCTCAATAGCTTAACGAAACCTAAAGGTCGTGGGTTCAAACCCCACCCACTCCACTCCTGACACAAGCTTTTAGCTTAATTTGGAGGGGAAATGAGAATATCACCCATGTTTAACATGGAAAATAAACTTGCAAAAAATAAAAAAAATAAATATTAACATAGTTCTTTCGAAAGCCACTTCCAATTAAAACAATTCTATTGGAATTTTCTTTCAATTTCGTTTGTCTACTTTTCTTATGTCTTCCGGGCGTAATACATTTTAATTTACAATAGACGCGAGATAAGTAAAACGGCGTACTTTGTAAGAGCATTAGATGATAAAACATCTGATCTTGAGAGGATGCTGCTTGCTTGGACGCTGATGTGATTGAACGCGTTTTCTTTTATGCGTTTATTTTGTACGCTACTAGGTATTGACGTTACTTGTACCTTTGTTATATTTTTAGTCATACCATTTAATTCTGTATTGGCGAGATAAAAAATAATGTTATCCGTAAAGAAGAGCAATTGGAAATAATTTATTTCCAGGAACTTTCCAATTCAATATCGTTCAGCCCTTAATGTTCTCCCGGGGCAGATATATTTACTGTATAATATTTCATGTCGGCGAGCGTCGTTCCCCATGTTACCGATATCTTTTCTTAGCCCGTTAAAAAGGTCAAAATGTATCTCTTTTCTTATTACTCGACTATAACGGGGAGTATGCGGGAGGGTAGAGTAGCATTTATTTGTGTCGGTCCATTGGTTCTCTCATAATTACCAAACAATCGATTCAATTTTGATAAACGAGGCACCGCGCCGTATATGTATATTCGTAATGACGTCATGGTCCAGGTGAATCCATAATACACAATATATTCATTAATATAGACAGAGGAATGAATAAACGAGGTTAAACCAGCAAGACTCGAAACCACTTCTCTCTATATAATATCTACTTTGATTTTGGCAAAAAAGTGACTGAAGATTTTTAAGAGACAATTTGTGATATAATGTAGGTATTTATTTAATCGGAGATCTTCAAACACTAACAAAAATATTATTATTTCGAGTTGTATTTGTCAGGCATATTGATCCAAACTTTGATTTGTCTGGAGAGACTCTATCGTAATTAGCATCAAATAAACGGTCTCATTGTGTATATTCCGAAACTGTATAATTTGTATTCAAACCTTTTCATAACAAAGTAAATTATGGCCCTATTGGAACGGACAATACTGGGGGCAAAAGGGTAAAGGCCGCTTGCGAACTAAAGTAGATGTTTGTCTACTTACTATCTAGATGTATGTAGATCGTCTGGAGGCCTACCACCAACGCTTTAAGTGGTATTATTTCAATACTACTTGATACCCGCAACCTCGTTCGCGTGGATTAATAAGGTTTTTGATTCCCGTGGGAACTCTTTTATTTTCTGAGATAAAAAGTAGCCTATGTGTTATTCCAGACTATGGTTTATCTCTGTGCCAAACAGCCAAATCGGTTCGATGCGGCATGATTGAGTAACAAATATTCATTCATCCATCCATACATCCCAACTTTTTATATAGAGATTTACCTCTAATCTTTAAAAGGAAATAGAGTTGTTAACATATTATACCGGTCGTAACATATTCAACATAATATGAAATGAATAGGTACATGAAATGTAGCTCCTTTATAAGACTATTTTTTTATCGAGAAATAACGTAAACGCTGCGTAAAATAGAATTAATTTAAACCATTTTGGGTATGACTTCCAATCTAAATAATAAACGAGTATCTTTCATTAGACAACTCCTACTGAGGAATTTCAATTTGAAAATATTTCGCGCTTCTCCCTTGTCTCTTTAAATCACTACGTGATCTAATATTACGCCATCTTGAATTTAACCATAATTTAAATGCGCTTTAAATTATGACGGAATTCAAAATGGAAAATTTAATTTATATGATTAGTATCTGCTCATTTACTTAATAATATTAATATTATATAATCCGGTATAGTACTTATCTTTAGATTTCAATATCTTAGATTAATTTACGAAGTGAAGTTAGTTTTTCAGAGCTTTATTGGGTCAGAGCCTTATAACTTCTTAATTATTTATTTAACATAATTACCTCCTTGAAATTCACAATTAATTATGTTTACGTAAAACCTAAAAATTACAAATTATAAAACAGGTTGTAGTTAAAACGATAATGTTTGTATGCTCTATGGTATATAGAAAAAATTTACGAACCTACAGGACACAAGGTTTTGTGGCGAATAGCTTAATACACGTTTTGAGTGTTTTACGCCTGTTTTCACCAACGCGCGTTTCGTAACTTTATATTTTAGCTGTTAGGAGACTCTTTCTGTGAATTTCGTTTTCACAAACACGAACCTTTAGGGAACAGCTAAAAGAGGAAATGACATTATGTAAGGGATTGTACATAGGGGTTAACTACGTAAAGAGAATTCTACTTAGTAAGGGGATGATTTAGGTATGGTTTGCCAAAATGGGCATGAATTACACGTTAAATCGCTTAAAAAGAGCTTTTTTTTATTTTTTTTATTCGATTACAAATAGCCCTTGTCTACGATCTCACCTGATGGTAAGTGACGATGCAGTCTAAGATGGATGCGGGCTAACTTGGAAGGGATGTAGCAGTATAAATTCAACCCATACCCCTTATCGGTTGCGATGGCAAGTTAGGTAAGTTATTGTAAATTATATTTTATTATAGTAAGGAATTGATAGAAAATACTTTTTGAAAAACCCGATGTGCATATTCACCCGGCGGCCATCTTTAATTGCGCCATCTTGGAAACAACGCTAATTTAGCGCGCAATTTGAAACAATTGCCGCCACATTTCACTTATCTCTCCTATTATGCTGTGCTCAGAGCAGATGCTGAAAGCTTCGGTATAATAGTACTCTGGCACTTTCTTAATGGAGTAAGCGTTTGCATGTTATTTATGGTATTTTAATGATCCTGATTCCGGTAGTGAGAGTATCATGAGCAGAATTCGACCCTTATTTAATAATTAAAGCTTGAAAATGAAACAATGGAAAATTCATCATCCTGGTAGGTGTATCGCATTAAGGATGAAGTATTGTTAAAAGAAAAGAAAAAGGTATAAATTCTTTTTACAAAACCAACTTCAAACACCATAACAATGTACATCAATTGTGCGTATAAAATTTAAAAAACTCCTAAAATTTATCTATTTTATTTTTACAGATTTTATCTTAAAAAATCGGAAATTAAAAAAGTAAAGTAATATAATATAAACCTAAAAATGCTTGCTACAAACACCACTACATTCATTCATCATTCATTCATCATCAACTTATGGACGTCCACTGCTGGACATAAGTCTCTTGCATGGACCTCCACAGACCTCGGTCTTGTGCCGCCTGAATCCAGCGACTCCCTGCGACTCGTTTGATGTCGTCGGTCCACCGGGTGGGGGGTCTACCAACACTGCGCTTCCCGGTGCGGGGTCGCCACTCCAGCACCTTGGGACCCCAACGACCATCAGCTCTTCGAACTATGTGCCCCGCCCATTTCCACTTCAGTTTCGCGACTCGCAGAGCTATGTCGGTGACTTTGGTTCTCCTACGGATCTCCTCATTTCTGATTTGATCTCGCAGGGATACTCCGAGCATAGCTCTCTCCATCGCCCGCTGAGTGATCCTGAGCCTTCTTATGAGGCCCATAGTTAGCGACCATGTTTCGGATCCATACGTCATCACTGGCAACACGCACTGTTCGAAGACTTTAGTCTTCAGGCACTGAGGAATTTTGGACGAGAAGACATCTCTGAGCTTCCCGAATGCTGCCCAGCCGAGTTGGATTCGGCGGTTGATCTCTTTCTCGAAATTGGACCTACCTAGCTGGACTGTGTGTCCCAGGTATATATACTCGTCTACAATTTCGAGTGCAGTGTTCTCAACAATTACTGGGTGGAGCGAAGCATGAGCATTAGACATGATCTTCGTCTTGCTCATGTTCATTTTAAGGCCCACCTGTTGAGAAACCCTGCTGAGGTCATTGAGCATTGTATTGAGGTCTCCGAGAGTCTCTGCCATAATGACTATGTCGTCGGCAAATCGAAGGTGAGTGATGTACTCGCCGTTTATGTTGATGCCAAGTCCGTTCCAATCCAGAAGCTTAAAGACGTCCTCCAACGCAGCGGTAAAGAGCTTCGGGGAGATAACGTCTCCCTGTCGCACTCCACGCTGCAATTGGATTGGCCTTGTAGTCTGGTCCTGTATACGTACTGACATAGTGGCGTTTTCGTACAAGCACTTCAACACTTGAATGTACCGATAGTCGATACGGCATCTCTGCAGAGACCTCAACACAGCCCAAGTTTCCACCGAATCGAAGGCTTTCTCATAGTCCACAAACGCTAAGCAAAGTGGCCTGTTATACTCTTCTGTCTTCTGTATAACCTGCCGCAGCGTATGAATGTGGTCTATGGTGCTAAAGCCTTTTCGGAATCCGGCTTGTTCGGGAGGCTGGAAGTCGTCGAACCTACGGGCGAGACGATTCGTAATGACTCTCGAGAACAACTTATAAACATGACTCAGCAGCGAGATGGGTCTATAATTCTTCAACAAGGTGTTATCACCTTTTTTGAAGAACAGAACCACCACGCCCCTGTGCCATGCTTCCGGCGTTGTACCCTCGTGAATGACGGAATTGAACAATCGCTGAAAGATCTTTAAAACCGGTTTTCCACCCGCTTTCAGGAGTTCCGCCGTGATTCCGTCATCACCAGGCGCCTTGTTGTTCTTAAGTTGTTTGAGAGCCATACTAATCTCGTATAGGCTGACGTCCGGGATATCTTCGGTATAGTGTCGGGTCAGTTTGGCTCTGGGGTCTTTGGCCAAATCATCAACAGGTTTCTGTGTCGTGGTATATAACTGCCCATAGAACTTCTCGACCTCTCCCAAGACCTCAGGTCGAGAAGAAACGAGACGACCGTCGTCAGTTTTCAGCCGCGTCAGCTGGCTCTGTCCGATAGACAGATCTCTCGCGAACACTTTGGAGCCTCGGTTCCGCTCAAACACCACTACAATGTATAATAATTGTGCCTATAAAATTTGAAGATTTCCGTCGATTTCTCCAGGATCCCATTTATCAGATCCTGACCTGATGACAATGGGACCACCTGAGAGAACCTACCCTTTCAAATAATAAAATAATTTTCCAAATCGTTGGAGGCGTCTTCCAGTAATCGGGGAACATACATAAAAAAAAATAGCTTTTGCCCACGACTTAGTCTGCGTGGAGTTAGGTTTTTATTTTATTAATAATCCCGCTGAAACCCGCTGGTTTTCTGGATAAAAGGCAGCCTAGAAAGTACATTACTCTCCAAATCCTGAACTATGTATATTCATGCAAAAAATCACGTCGATCCGTAAATCTGTTACTGCATGATTGAACGACAAACCAATAAATCACCAGACAATTAATACACTTTCACATTTATGATATTAGTAGGGATAGTAGGGATAATATTAGTATGGAAGGATTGTGTAGTCTATTCTCTATTGTCACCTGGCACTACGAGAAAGTGGACTAGTTCAAAGTACCCAGATACGAAGTTGTTAGTGGCTTTCACATAAATTGCAGAATTTCTTAGAAGCAATCCACCTTTCATATTGCATTCCTCGTAGACACGTTACACAATATTAAATTTTTTCCCACGTTACTCATATTCATATTTTTTACTAGCTTAATCCCGCGGCTTCGCTCACGTTAAGTTCGATTCTTCCAACCCCTATTTTATCCCTTTAGGGGCTGAATTTTCAAAAATCCTTTCTTAGCGGATGCATACATCATAATAGCTACCTGTATGCCAAATTTCAGCCCGATCCGTCCAGCGGTTTGAGCTGTGCGTTGATAGATCGGTCAGTCAGTCACCTTTGCCTTTTATATATTTAGATAATACAACCCTTTATGTTAAAAAAATATATAGCGTTTTATATATAGCGATAGACGATATAAATAGAAGAAAATCCTTGTTTGCATCTACAGAAATATATTTTATCTCTTCATTAGTTATTCGTCGTCGTTCTTTAGATTGAACGTCAACTTGTGTACAAATTCGGACGTACTGCTCGAACGCGAGTGGGTCGGGTGTAGTAGTGTGAAATAAAAAACATACTAGTCACCCAACCGTATATTGGTTGCTGCACACGTTGAACAAAACATGCCTTCTTTACATTGCTTTCAACATACATAAAGAAATGCGCGAGGTAACATACAACAACGCCATCTATCGCAATATAACTCAGTTACATACATTTCTTATACATTGTTGACATTGTAAACCTTTAGCTTGCTATAATTTCATAGAGCGACATCTAGGGGCAGGTGGAAAAATTAATATTATTTTCTATATCTTACTAAGGTGCGTTTCGTCTTGAACATACCGCCCACCAAGGACAAATTGACGTTTGTCCTTAAAAAAAAAGTTGAAAAATTTAAATCTAATTAGTCTGAATGGCTATAACAACTACTGCTCTCTAAAGTATACAAGTTAGCTTTAAAACCCATGAAACCAATAACAAAGTTTTAAAAGAGGTATACACTGTTGATAAACTTGCAATAAATGTGAACAAAATTCTTAAGCTATAAACCTAAATTCTTAAACTCTACAAATCCCATAATACAAAGCAACTTAATATAAAAAAAATACAAAACTGTGTTAGTAACAGTTATAGTTTATAACGATGTTACTAGGAGCACATATTTTATTTTAAAGTTTAAATAATATCTAATAAAATCATAAATGACTTTACTGAACACTTTGACGATGTAGTCATGCCCAAAATGTGTTCACCGAAGATTTTATCAAAAAACGAACAACAGAAAAATAAACTACCATCAAATTCTTTTTGAAATCAACGATAAACGGGTTTCAATTATAACTGAGACCATTTCTGCTAAAGCTCTTGAAGCATCTGAACAGATTGTCACTACTTCGACGAGTTGATGCTATCAGGAATGAGGTAAGTTTAAAACTGATTGCATTTGAGCACAATCATAACTTTAATATAAGACTTCTCATGCTTCTTATAATTGCAATTCTTACTTTTATGTTTATTTAATTCTTTCCAACTATGCTTTTATTTATATCGTTTTCTTTTTCAGATTAGCTGTTTACATCCAAACTCCTTTGGAACAATTTTTTACATTGAACTCTGCGTGACGATTAATTTTCATTTTAGTTTCAGGTGGTTCCAGCTTCATCGTCTTCACTTCATCGTGGTCGGCGTCTGCACTTCGCTTTCCGGTAAGTGTTGTTGCTTTATTGTTAACTTTAACTATCTTTGTATTTATTTTCTCCTTAATCTTAACCTTAACTTTTATGACAGCCAAACCATTGGGAAATGTGACCAATCTACAGCCATTTCCCATGCCTTTATACTTTACCTTGCAATTGCTATATTGCCTTAATCTTGCTTTTAACCTATATAATTTTCTTACAGATTTGGACCTTGCATTGCTGCCTTGGCTGACCAGATTCTTCGATTTAAGGATCATTCTTACGACAATTTTTCTTGATTTGCCTTGAATAAACTTCGCAATCCCTTGTAACTGGTGAATAAAATAATAATTTTTCAATGACTTTAATTGTTTTATTTGCTTTATTTTATTTTTCTTTTCATAACTCCGTTCTACGATCCAATTGGTTTGAGGTGCCCACAAATCTATAACTCCGAACAATATGATTTCGAGGATTATTGATTTTGCAATCAGTGCATTGTTAGATTCTTTCTCTACTCCTCCTTCGATCATTTGACGTTTTGCAATTTCATACAGAAAAAGATTAATTTTGCTTTTTTGATGAAAAGTCGAATCCATGAGCACAATCCTCCCTAGCTCTGACCAGTTCAATTCATCTACTGTTTGCGAAAATAAGACAGTAGTGATAACTGACAGACCATAATGGTTCCAATAAACGACTGCATTCATAGGATTGTCTCTGAATTTAAACTTCACTTTGCCCATGGCCTTTGAGGTCTTGCCCAATGCATTACCCTTCATCCGAATCGCCTTTACTCCCAACTCCTGACCTGTAGATTCATTGCTTGAATTCTTTTCAGAATCCTGATTTAATTGCAAACCTCTTAAGCCAGTAAGTTGTTTCGACGAGATCTTGACCAGCAAGATCTGATTTGCCATGACTTCTGTCAAAAACTGCATAGTGCTATTCTGCTTCGAGCCGTTTGGACCAGCATTAGAAATTGCCTTTTTTCTCTCGTTCACGAGGGCCGTACTTTCATTTTCTTCCTTGTTTTTCGACACGATCTTGACCAGCGTACCAGCCGGTAAGACGGCAATTATTTCATTATTTGACGAAAAACAAGTTTGCATTGATGCAGTGTTTTCTGCGCTATCTGCCTGTTTAGGCGAATTAGAAGTTACATCCTTTGCCATTCCTTCTCCCACTGTGATTTTCGACCTGATCTTGATCCGTGCTGTGGATGACAAGACCAGTTTAAACTCTACTCCTGCCGAAAACCAGCTTTGATTAGACGTAATCTCCACGCTATCTTCCATAATCTTGTTTTCCGACGAGATCTTGAACAGTTCAGTTGACTGCCAGGCTTGATTTAAACTACTATCTGTCGAAAAACAAGAGCGATCTGACTCAGAGTCTTCCACCCTGACGTCTTTATCTACCTGTTTAGGCGGCGAAATCAATAAGTTTTCTCCCTCCATGCTATACTTTATAATCTTATTTTCCGACGAGATCTTGAACAGTTCAGTTAACTGCCAGGCATGATTTAAACTACTATCCGTCGAAAAACAAGAGCGATTTGACTCAGAGTCTTCCACTCTGACGTCCTTACCTACCTGTTTAGGCGGCGAAACCAATACGCTTTCTCCAGTGCAATGTTCTTCTTGGTTGTCCGACTTGATCTTGACCCACGCAGAGGCAGGCAAGACCTGCTTTAATTTATCTCCTGTCGAACAACTAGCCTGTTCTGGCTTGTGTGGCACAGCAACCCTACACTCTTGTTCAACCTTAGCATTAATAGTCTCAGCTATATTTGCACCTAGAGGGAGATCTATTTCATAATGACGGCGATGATTTGTTATTTCCTTTGCATTACCATGGCAAGCACTTACTCCATGGTTGCTATTTAAATTGTTAAAAGAATTGCGATCATTTTGGACAAAACTAACACGCTGTTCAATGCTTTCAGCAATAAATTCGTTACATTCGTGAGTGCTTTGATTGAATTGACTAAATACACTTGTAAGCTCTGATTTAAACTCGCTATAATACCGAAATGTTTCATTATAAATATCGTCTTTAAAATACTACTGATCCCTTGAAAATGTGCCATATTGCTTTAATATACTAGAATGCCCTTCCTCAAATTTAGACCATAAACTTTCAAGAGCTTCCAGTCGCACTTCTATATACATTGCAGTTATATCCTCCTGAGGACGGTTGCTATAGTTAACCCTAGCCCTAGCCATTCTTCTAAAGTAATCCATTTGCAATAGCAATTTGCTTTCCATTTCGATTTAATTAAATTTAAAACTTAAAAAATAAAATCCAGCAATTTTAAGTTTTAAAGTATACAAAACTAATAGGTAAACAGTAATAAAATGCATGTATAATCAAACAAATACAAGTTTATAAATACCGCAATCATATAAGACAATGTAAAATTTCTAATATAAAACACATGTGCAATCTCGGAAACAATTATTAACGTTCCAATTTCAAAGTTAAAGTTAAATACTGCATTCGAAAATTTTTACAAGTCCCAGAATTTTTCTAAGTGTTTTTCAATTTGCTAAAATTTTACAAGTCCAAACTTTTTTCTAAGTGTTTGACACTAATACAAAAATAAATAAAAAATTTATTCTAAGTTAAAGTTCCAACTATCTTCAAATTCTAAGTTATTTTTCTCTTCAGCATAAGGCTCAAATTAGCACATTAAATTTTTAAACACTCACTGTTTGCGTCCTTTTCACTCACTATTGCCATCCTTGTCTCGCACCAGTCACCATGTCCTGCTCCTGGCTCCGGTCCTGGTGTCCTGACGGTTCCTGTCACCGTCTGAAGTCCACGAGCCTGGTATCACCACCAGACCTGGTCTCCAGCTCTGCAGCTCCTCACTGGCTGCAATCACCACGCCGGATCCGGGGAGCTCCCTCCTGACCGCTTATTGCCGGTTCAAAAATCCGGTTCGAAGGACCTTGTACAAATTCGGACGTACTGCTCGAACGCGAGTGGGTCGGGTGTAGTAGTGTGAAATAAAAAACATACTAGTCACCCAACCGTATATTGGTTGCTGCACACGTTGAACAAAACATGCCTTCTTTACATTGCTTTCAACATACATAAAGAAATGCGCGAGGTAACATACAACAACGCCATCTATCGCAATATAACTCAGTTACATACATTTCTTATACATTGTTGACATTGTAAACCTTTAGCTTGCTATAATTTCATAGAGCGACATCTAGGGGCAGGTGGAAAAATTAATATTATTTTCTATATCTTACTAAGGTGCGTTTCGTCTTGAACAACTTGTATAACTTGAATCCTGTACAAAAACTAACACAAAAATAAGCCAAACTTCAATTAATCCATTGAATCGATTGCGATAAAAATCTCGCGATTTAAAGCACATAAACTTCTAGACTTCTTTCATGTAATCCTGCATGGATATAAATTTTATTTTAGTCGCACTGGCATTTTTTTCTCCACATTCTTTCTTTCGTCTGATACTTTAAGTACCATCTCTATTTATTAGTCTATCTTTCTAGTTTTTTTAAATAAAATTAGTCAAGCTGAAGGTGACTAATATCCTCCTATCCCCTCCAAATAAGCGGATAACTTGTACTAGGAGTGTGTGACAACAGTCCAACGGGTGGTGCTCGAACCTGCAACCTTTCAGTTTTCAGCCCATACCTTTCACCGTTGGGTTATTGAGGCTACAAAGGTGTTCTGTGTTTGTATGAATGAACCCTTTCCATTATTCACTATGTGAAGAGTTTATTAATGAAGTTAGGAATCAGCAGACTCTTCTTTGACCAGAAACCATTTGAAAAAAAGATTTTACTCTGTTTCCTGCAACCAAAGTCTTGCAGCAAAAATATAAACTTGAAGACAGTAATGACAAGTAGTTTTAGTAGAATTATAGTTCCAGCTCTCCTTTTACTAGGAGTTAGATTAATTAAATTTACTTAATAATTCATATCAAGAGAGTGTACCCCACCTGTGCTTATTGCATTAGCACTGTGTTCCACAAAGCGTTACATTAACAATGTTATACTAACATTAGTATGCGCGTCTTGCACACTTGGATCGAGTTGCGCTAACTTGTGCAAAGCGACATGAAACTTGTTTTGAGGGTGTTCAGGCATTAACGGCGACTTGTGTTATGTATACGTGCTTCTTTATCACTGGTTAACTCGATGAATAAATAAAGCCCGGTTCAGACTATGCCATATATCTTCTATCCTTTATCTAAATATATAAAAGGAAAAGGTGACTGACCGACTGACTGACTGACTGACTGATCTATCAATCCAACCAGCATACAGATAGGTAGCTATTATGACGAAGGCATCCGCTAAGAAAGGATTTTTGAAAATTTCATCCCTAAGCGGTAAAATAGGGGTTTAAAAATCGAACAGAAAGTGAGCAACGCCACGGGCAAAGGCTAGTAAATTTAAAGGTAAAGCATAGCATACTCCGTCTCAAAAAAAATGCATATGCGTATTACGTTCAATGCTATGCAGTACCTGTACCTGTAGTAAGCTACAGGCACATGTACTACCTATAACAAGTTATTACATTTCCTTATATTACGCAGATTGTGGAAGAAGTCACGAACGTCAGCAATGAGAAATGCAGGTACAACTCAAAGAGAAATTTAGCTGAAATAATATTCCACCTTCTAGGAATTTAATAGTAGGTAGAATTTAATAGAACACACCTGATCTGTGAAGAAATTCAATAAAGGTGGCCATCACATAGTTTCAATTTGGACCTTCGCAGAACCGGACAAAAGTTATAGAGAGTTAGATTTCAAGTGGTGTGACGGAACTTATCCAATTTCCTAGATTAAAGGAGACGAAATTCCACTCTAAAAGCTGTGTCGGTGGCGATTGCGCGTACTTTGTTGAGTGTGGAGTGTAGAGTGTGGACACTTGCTTTGAGGCAAGCTTCGAGTAAATTGCACTTGAGATTTTAGATTTGTTGTATTCGCAAAAGTGAACTTTTCATCTGCGACAATTTCGCCCTTGATCTCCTACAATCACAAATTATAATATCGAATTTACAAAAAATGCAGATAGAATTTTATGAAAGGTTTGCCTGTTGGTGGTGAATCTACCAATGGTTAGCAGGAAAGGAACCACCAGATGATACAGATATAGGGTTAAAATGACTATTATATAGTAGCTGTCATAGCCATAATCAGACGTCTATTGGTTGACAAGGAAGAAGGAGTTGTTTCTAAAATGACCTAACTTAGAATCGAACCGGCCGCGGCACCAGAAAGGTTCTCAAAATTTACAGCGTGCAAAAGAACAGCTAATATGGCGCATAAAATTACAATAAAACAGTATTATCGCGCGCTAATGGCGCGAGAAGCTTATTTATACCTGCGCGATAAATTCCGAAGGTACGGAATGTGTTTCGCGATCATAGGTCAGTGAGGAAGCAATTTGCAAGTTTAAACGGTGCGCCAATGAATTATGCTGAAGTCGCTGAGGTATAATTATTTTAAATCCCGGGCCCGAAAACAGGGAGTTTATGTCTTTTCTAATTTTATAGGTTGGCACTTATCTGTTGCTTGCCATAGCTCCCATGTGAACGGTGAGGGAAGTAGAACTTTTGGATTAAGAGTTCATTAAACCAACACAGTGTTAGCCACGTTTGGGGAGTTTGGATCAACTCAGATGGATCTTATCATTACAATAGCAACTATAAGGCCAATTGAATTTTATGCATACCTACGTATAAAATATTTGGACGAATTGTTGCTGAATGCAAGTTGCATTCAGCAACAATTCGTCCAAATATTTCGGTTTTTTTTTAAAGTAAACGCATAAAGGAGGGTTTTTGGAAATTAAACGATTTTTCGAATTATTATTAGTTCAAATAATGGCTAAAAGGCGGTGTCACCACTTAATTATAGTACCTACATTTATCTCACGAAGTTACAGGCGCTTTACTTGTGGTTACGTCGTGTACATGCACATTACGTAAGTATGCGTGCCTGTCAGGAGCCTAGGTAAGAGCGGTCAGGCGCAAGCAAGCTCTCGCTTACACTCATACAGATACGACACGCAAATAACCATGAGCCACGAGCCCTCGTGAAATGAAAAAACTATATTAACAACAGCCAGAAGTAAATCAAAAATCAATTCCGTCTAGCAGAAAACTCATTATTTGTCACGCAAACATCAATCATGGTATTAAAAGGTACTTTATACGTTAGTCCCAGCATGCAATAATTGTTTGTTGTTGTTGTTGTTGTTGATAGCAAAATCTATCATCTAATGTTCCAATCAGATAATTATCAAATGCAAAATTACCATGAATAAAACTTTACTTATTTTACTCTTTAAACTATTTAGGGTTCATTTTATGATGATACGGTCTGAACTCCTGAATCAAGTGAATGTTAAACTTTTATGTAAGTCTAGTCTAGTATTTGCAATTCTGCCTTTAAACGTGCCTTTTACTATTCGAGACGCTGATTCCTAAAGGATTGCAGGAATACTAGTATCGTTACGTAAACGAAGTCCGTCCCGCTACAGTTAAATCCTTTGCAAAAAGGAACTACTTGGAAAAAACTTTATGTGTCTTTTGAATTTAACCTCTTGGAAAACTAATGCTAAAAATTTTATAGATGATTCCAAACGATTTATTCACTGATCAAACCGGTCCCTTAAATGTTAGTTTCCAAACAAAATATATAAAAATAAATGAATATATAACATGCAGCAGACATTCATGCCAATTTCACCATGCATCGGCGTGTAACGTTAGTAGAGGAGTTATAAAAACTGTCAGAAAGTCCAATTTATTCCCTAAGGAATACTAACTAATTAAACGCTACTCGGCATTGCTAAAATTGGCATAGTCAGATTAACTTTCATGAACAGAGTAAAGAGTAGATAGTTTTTAACAAAAAGTTTATCTATTTAAATATATAAAAGGAAAAAGTGACTGTTTGATTGACTGAATGATCACTGGACGTATCGGACTCTAAGGCACAAAGATACCTACTATGACGTAGTTATCCCCTAAGAAAGGATTTTAAAAATTCCAACCCTAAGAAGGTAAAAAAGAAATTAAATTGAGGAAAACCGCGGGAAAAAGTTAGTCATTTTATATTGTATCCTCATTCCTTCACACACGTTTTAGGCAATCTTTCCTCCCCCGAAGACAATATACACTAACAGATCTTTGATGGTTTTATTTAAACAACATCAAAATAGAAAGAGTGAAGACTGCCGATTTATCTTTTTTCAACATCACAATACAAAGGATTTAATATTAAACAGTGTATTCTTGGAACATCTCAACATAAATCTCCGATTAGAAAGAAGCACAGAGAGTATAAAAGAGCAGGCGGCCATTTATCTATCCCGAGAGACGGAGTGGCGAGCGAATGAAAATAATGTGGGGAAACTAGCGTGTGATTTACATCTCAAAAATTTACATTTTCTTCAATTTCAGTGTATTAAAAAAATATATGACCGGGCTAGTAACATATGCTCATCTCGGCTCAGGAAAGCTGGAAGAAACTTTTTTTTAGAGATAAGCTTCATCTATGGCTACTTCTTCTAATATATTATGTCGTCTTGTAATTCCTAATATGTACATAAAAAATAAAAATAAAATAAATAAAATAACATATGCGCATCTCAAGTTGATTGAAGTTGAAGAAGATGAAGAAGAGAATGTCAATAAATGACACAGCCATGATTAAAACTAGCACCTCTCCAATAAATTATGAGAGCAGCAAATAGTCGTACGTATCTTTTTAAGTAAAACTAAAAGAAAAATGGTTTTTACATCTATATGTCACAGAATCAAACAACAAGAATCAAAATGCAAGATTAATTATATACTTAAACTGGTCTACCTTTAATTCCTCTTCTTCTTTATCAACTTATAGACTTCCACCGCTGGACATAGGTTTTTTGCATAAACCTCCACAGGTCTCGGTCTTGCGCCCCCTGAATCCAGCGGCTCTTTGCGACGTTTAATTAAAATAACTGAAAAATACAAGGATAATTAATAAGGATCATAAATAAGTGGTATTTTTACTTTGTAACGATAACGCAGAATAAACGCGCTAAATTTATTCTATCAAGGTGCGGTTACTTGAGTGTATGCTCGCAATTTCCTCAGAAAATCCCCCGTTACAGTCGGCTTTATTTAATACTGAATCATAATAATACATTAAGTTGATTGCATATTACACCAAGAGCCACATGAATAGAAATGACCATGGTATATAATAAAATCGTCTCTTAAGATTAACTGAAACTTAATTAATGCAAGAATAATCGAAAATCGCAAAATGCAAAAAAAATATTTATGAACAGAAAATAATGAATTTTCAGAACTAAAACTGTGATAATACCGCAAGCGTCAACTCCCATCAAAAGAACTGAGCCATCGAATATAATACTACTCCTGTTGCTGATGACGTAACTTATTTAGATACGTAGATTTATTTGATACGTCTAATGCAGTTGAATAGTGCAGTTTCGTTATTACAAAATTCTTGCTGTTCCTATGTAGTCTGCGAAGAGCTTAAGAGACGGCTCTATTTAATACTGAATCATAATATAACCTTAATGAGAATTAAGAGATTACTGTAAAGTCCTACCCGTAAGATACAGTTTTAACGATTTTAGACCCTATTTTCTAAGATTTAAGTTTCACAGATCTATGTCATTGTGAGAGCTAGTGTACGAGATCGGCGATGGCTCACAATGTATCGCACGGTGTGTTAATAATGTTATGTTTAAGGTAAGTTCACATGACGTATCCTTTCTTATGCGTTTCGCAAAGCAAGTAGGTATTTGCAACGCACCGACATGTCGGTTACAGTAGGCGTTGTTCTACGTTGACCTTTAGTTTCATCGAGCAAGAAAAATTAAGAATCATTACGGTTCCATTAGTTAAATTATTTAATAAAAGTTTTTTACATTTGTTCTAAGCAAAAACTCTTAAAATGTTATACTAACAACATGATCTTAAAGTTTTGGTTCCAATGTGTGCGGAGAGAGACGTGCAGTTGCTGTGAAATTCTGTAACTAAAGATCAATTTTTTGAGAATGTGAGACTAACCAAAAAATCGGCCAAGTTCGAATTAGAACCGTAGTCGAAGGTTTCATGATAATGCGTGAATGATGACTGGGAGAATTGTACGGTTTCGACATAAACCGTACACATACCATCATACAGGATTTAATATCAGCAACAAATTATTATTAATATCGTGCAAAAATAAAAGTTTATTGTGTTAATTTTAAACTTATTTTTATTATTTTTTGTTATAGTGACAGTAGAAAAGTTTCAAGTGTTCTGTTAAAATTTGAAGTATCTACCTATAACAGTTAATGAGATACAGCCCGCTGATAGACGAACGGACAGACAAGGGAGGCTTAGTAATAGGGTACTGTTGGCTCTCTTTAGGTACAGAAACCTAAAAATTTCTCAAGTCGCGTCTTGATGTAAGTGAAACAGTTTGACTGCGCCCTAAGGCAGCGACTAGCGAGATTAGTGCGGGCACTTAATTTTCAGCCGCAGCCTCACACCTGAGTAGAGGAATATTAAACGTGTACTTAACTTACGTGTGTTTTGTTGATAGCCGATTAACAATTTGAAGATAACTGAAGCTTTGTTTGAACTTGGCATGCTTGAATTTTATTTGCCGGATACTGAACATCCCTGTATTTCTATTTGTGAGCACAACATCCGCACCAATATTATAGATACGAAAGTATGTTCGTTTGTTGGTTTGTCTTTCAATCACGCCTTAACGGAGCAACGGATTGACATAATTTTTTATGACATGGGTATGTTAAAGAACTAGATACCTGAAAGCTGCTGAAAAATAAAGGGTCCCCGTGGGATTTTTAAAATAACTATCTTCTAGCAAACGAAGTCACTTTTAAAAGCTAGTAAATAAAACAAAAGATAGAGTAAAATCGTTTTAATCGGTGTGTGTGTTTCCCGTAGATACTGAAAGTTTCACTACCTACACGTGAGTTTTTAAGGGAATAATAATAAAATTAATCAACCATCAAAAACACCTCAAACAATACGTACACTTTGGCCATTCTTTGAACTTCAATCGGATTACGAGCTCTGCTTATTCAGAATCGTACTCGTATGTTTTATGTTAAGAGCAAGTAAATGATTTGACTGATCGAAGTAACTTTTTTTTAATTCATATAATTTAATATGGGGCTTTTACAGATGACCTTTATGTTAGCCCCATCGGTACAAATAAAATATTACAATTAATTATATACAAAATCAACTACTATATATCTATACCAATTTGAGAGAATCACTAACAAATCTATATACTTTAACAACCGAATTACTCAAAGGATTGCTAAAAATAGAATTAAAAATACCAGACTTCATACAATTTAAATTTAGTTTATACTTCGGGTTTGAAATAACTTGAAGGAAATAAAGAAAAAATTTACAAATATCATACTATCCTACTGACATAATTGCGAGCTTGGATGGATGTTTGTTACTCAATCACGCCGCAACAACTGAACCGATTTTGTTGTTTGCCACAGAGATAGATTATAGTTTTGAATAAAACATTTAACAGGCTACATTTTAACCCGGAAAATAAGAGAGTTCCCGCGGGAATCAAAAACCTCAATCCACGCGAACGAAGTCGCGGGCATCAGCTAGTTACTTAAATAATAAATATGAAAATATAATTAATGTAAAAGTGGGATTATTTGTTGTTTTGAGAAACGTATAAATTTAGTTTCTGTTACCAAATCTAACTTAGTAATAGGTAGATATTATTATACAATTGAAGATTATATTATGTTTGCTAAAAGTGAATATGACTTGCTCCATGAGATTTATAACTGTAAACTGTACACGACGTAATATTGTTAGAAGTCGGTTAATTAAATTAAAAAGAGCAACCGCTGAGTTTCTCACGTGTTTTTCTCGGTTGGAATGGCATTACGAACCAGATATCATTCATTTGACGACTCAAGCGTACTTTGAAAAGTTTATTTAAAAAAAAAATGTATTCTATTCATTTCATTCACCATCTCTCTGACTAAGTTCTACTTGAAAGCTTTTAAGCCCATAAGAGAGCTTTTTGAGTTGTTTTTGGATTCCGCGCTCTAATGGGGGCTCGTGTGTGATTTCTTCTGTCTCGGAGGAATATAACGAGCCCCTTGACCGGGTTAATGGCATGAGGTCAACGACCCCATCTCGTGGGATAAGGGCCGAGCATAAATATAAATGTACCTATACCTTTACCTACATATAAAGTACCCATTCGTTTTTAATTGTAAAATCAGAATATAAGTGTAAACTGAAAACTTTTAAACACCCCGACATGTAAATCTATAGCAAGACTAAGTATAATATCCCTCATTAAAGCCTCACCCGTTGCACTATTGTCGTACCCACTCCTTGCAGCAGTTTTTCGCTTATTTGGAGGGGAGAGAAGAATATAAGTCAAGTTCAGCTTGGCTAATATTCCTTATCCAGTTTTCTGCTCCATCATCAGATGATTCTCTATCCTCGATCATAATTTATCTAACATCTCTAATTAAAACTATTCTAATGAGCCCAATTACACTATATTATCTGCTGTAAGTTTTTGAGGAGTTAGGTACCCACAGACTACTTGATGCTGCAGCATCAGCTCAAGTTATTGTGCCTTGGAAATAGTCTGAAGTAACAGAATACCAATTTTCAAATCAATCGCACCAGGAAAAGTGTGTAAAACCCTTTAATCAATTAGGAAATGAGCTGATGATCTTCAAACGCCTGAGTAGATCTTTACCAGTTATACTTACGATCAACCTCGATCACGTCAGTTTTCCAACAAAGAAAACCACATCAAAATTGATTTATTCGAGAGCTACGAGAGAAAAAACAGATACACAGATACACCCACATACAGATACAAAGATACAGTCATGTCAAACTTATAACACCTCCCTTTTTTCGTCGGTTTCGTCGTTCTAAAAATACGATATTTCGTCGATTTAACAATACCTAAATATGTAAATAATCTTCAAACAACGAGTATTGAAACAAAAAATAAAATTTTGAGTTAAAAATTGTCCAATTTAATTTAGTTAATGGAACAAGCGATCCAAGCCTTTGACATAATTCCTGTTGATCCAAATTTAACAACACTTAGGCCTAATAAAATAGATTTACCGCCCCTCTTCTTTGTACAGCTTTATTGTGGTCTTTCACGTTAATTGAGGCTATAAAGAAGATTGAAATGAAATGTCTCTACGGCTATTTAATACGTACTGTTTTATGACACGGAATTTATCCGAGCATACTTTTAGACTGCTAAAATCTACGTACGTCTCGTATGTTTATTAGTAGTTCATCTTCCTTTGTATTAGCCTAGACGTCCACTGTCGAACAAAGGTCCATAGGGTGGACTTTTACAAGCCTCGATCTTGTGCCGGTTGTATCCAGCGATTCGTCTGTTCACCTAGAAGGGGGTCTGCAAATATTGCGCTTTACGTTGCGTGATCGCCATTCCGGCACCTTGGGACCCCAAAGCCCATCAGTTCTTTGAACTATGTGCCCTGTCTAATTCCTCTTTAGGTTCTCGACTTGCTAAGCTAAGTCGCAACTTTATCGGTACCTTTTGGTGTGTTAATTTAGGTGTCCAAAACTATGCTTGTAAGTTTGTTAGTAGTATAGCACATTAATCCTTGAGTAGATGCCATTTTTATTTTCAGTGAAGCATAAATCCGGTGAGCATAATATTCTGTGAAAAAATGACGCAGGATAAAAATTTCGTCAGGTACTTTTGATTCTGATCTTGGTATTTAACTCCCGATCAAAGCGTACCTAAGAGATAACCAAAGATGTGATACCTGATGTGCCTGTACCTTTATAAACAGTATAGCTTGGCTTAAGACAAGTTTGCATAATGTTTGCGTTCCCCCGAACAGTTGCCATTAATGCCTGAACACGTACCCGTACGACCAAGTTTCTTGTCATTTGTATGTACAACTTACTAGTGCGTTTCCAAGACACGAGTAACAAATGTTTGTGTAATGAAATTAGTCGAACAACTTATATAAAGTTGCATTTATTACATTAAAATTTCTTTATTTTATTCGTTTGTTGAATCACTGAACCGTTTGAGATATAACTGTATTCTGAAAATCCAAACGAGTTGAATGGTTTCCGAATTTCACGCGGACGCGGCTTCGATCAAAACTTTGTATCTATCCGTTCTAATTTAAAAATGCAATAGCGTTTATTTTGTGTATTTGATACGGCCGTCGAATGAAAATTGATTAAAAGCCTGAACAGACATGGGTTTCTTTTTATTTTGCAAAATTAGTGCCACGGGAAACCAAAAAAATAAAAAAATCTATATGCAGACCGAAATCATGGCTCCAGCTATTTTAATTTAGCTTTACCGGCGTAAAGTTCAACGCTATCTTTGATGGCAAAAATTAAGATTTGTGTTTACAAATCCCGCAAGAATCACTCTATCCTTAGCTATAAAGTTACCTGTGTCACTCTTCATCTTGATAATATTATGAGATTTACACATTTACACAGGCTATAAGCTAGAATTTACACTTGGATTAGATAGAACATTTAGCGCAATTCCGCAAGCAGCAACCCGTAAATTAATACGGTCTGAAAATTGCGACCGGGTTTATTTTATCAGTAGGTAAGTATATTTTACCGACTGAATACATTCAAGGGTACACACAATGTAAACACGAGTTGAAATAAATGCAAACTTACAATTCAGGGCGCACGCCTCGCTGATGATTAAAGTACTTCACAGCCAGCGAAATGATGGATCTGCTGACTAGACATCATCCTTTGTGTATAGACCTTCAGATAGAGTAACTGCAAAGATGATATTTCTGGGATTTCTTGATGTATTTCTGAACATTTTAATTATTCCATCAATTATAAAAAGCTAAGTTTCACATCCATTTATAGAGCATTAGAAGAAAGATAATAGAACATAAGATTTAGAAGAATTCAATGGTCTTGGTAATTGCAATATTTAATCCCCTTCCAAAACAAGAAAGACATTTTAAAAAAACATGTGGAACCTCAAACATAATAACAATTCTTTACCGATTTATTTCGTGTAGGCCAACTAAGTAAATAATATTCTAACAATTTTACTAAATAAACAATGAAAATTAATATGGTGTTGGATCCAAAATGGAGTCCACTTAACATCTGATATACTTTTAAAGGTTTACAAATTTCAACCGAAGGTTTCTATTTTATTCATATTCAGTGTGTACGTACTGCATGCAGTTGATATCCAACATAAAGAGTTATTTAACTAACAAATAAAAAACTCCAAAAATGAGACTTCCTAAGAAAATATATAGGACTATCCTGCGAAATTTTAGAATATGTGTGACTCTTCTTATGAGAGATGTCGACAAACCAACGTGTGGATGAACATTTTGATTGTGTGAATTTGCATAACGACGTTATGCTCAGATCCTCTATTCTGGCCAAAAGAGGACGAAAGAGGACGAATTTATAATATTTGCTGGCTTGCATTTACCTAAGAATTTCATGTCAGTATTTGCCAATACCTAAAACATTATACTGTATCCCTGGCATGATCATACAAATTTATTTCGGAGAAGTGAGATGTTTAGAAATGGTTGTTGGAAATTACTTTGAGTCTTCAGAGAATTTTCATGGAAACTAAATATGTAATAAAGAGAAGGTATTTTGAGAAATTTCACTGAGGTGAAAACTGAAACTATTACATATAAAGGATTCATTTTACATTTGGATTCTTTGATGAGTTACTTTACAACCATCCCATTTTGTCAAAATGCATACAAATAAGGGAAGACAAACTAGATGATGCCCACGATTTTATTTTCCAGGATTTATAAACTTATGTAATAAATAAAATTAAATGTCTAGTAGTAGTCTAAGAAGTCTAGTTTCCCGTAGATATGAAATTAGTTTAGCGGATTGTAGAAAAATAAGTTTGTTTATTTCAGTCAACCATATGCCTTTCCTATATAATTCCGTCTACAAAAACGCGCTCGAATATTACGTCAGTGGCGACGCGCGGTTCCTTTGACGCGAGTGTCAACCAATTACGTTCGAGGACAAACCACGCCCACATCCAGAACAAAGATGGAATGGAGTGGCGTTAGTACTATTTTCGTATAAAATCTCATCAAAATTTTATTTGGATGGGACGTGTAAACCAGACTTTTGCATTTATATAAAATAATATAATTGCGGTTGAGCGTGTAATGAATATAAATCAAAGAATATTCACTTATTATGCATGTACGCAACGGATACACGTACAAACATATTTTTGCCATAGTTAATTGAATCACTTAAATTAAAAATATAATGTATTTATTTATTAGTTATTTATTACATAACATTAATAAAAAATATAATGTATTTATTTATTAGTTATTTATTACATAACATTGTATATTAATAACTTCCAACTTGACTTTTTATAAAAATAATCACAATTTTTATTTTTATAACTTTTTCAGTGTTTATAATATCTATAGTAGGGATGTTGCGGATGCAGTTTTTTTTTAAAGTTGCGGATGCGGATGCGTATATCCGCAGCATCCCTAATCTGTATGTACGTAATACGTAAATACAGATTAGGGACGTACGTACGACGTATACATACAAACATACATACATAGTTAAATACATACAAACAAACATAGGTACAGTACACAGTTTTCGCAACTAGCAACATCCACATCCGCATGACCATCCGCATTGATTATTGCGGATGCAGATGCGGATGTCCAACTCAATGCGGAATATCCGCAACTTACCTAATCTATAGGTACGTAATACGTACGACGTATACATACAAACATAGTTATATAGTTAAATACATACAAACACGTATACATAGTAAAATACATACATAATCATAATTCATACGCGGATAAAAAGTTTTACTTCGAAAAAAATAACACGACTCCATTCTTTTTGTAATGCAATTGTACGACATTTTAGTAGCACATTTTTTATCATAGCAAAATTAAAAAATACCCAGCTTATGCTGTAAATTAAATAAGAAAACGATATACTTACAAGTGAAATGTTATTTCATCTCTTTTTTGATGGATTTCCGAACGTTTTTTGCATGATTTGACTGCAAACGACGGCTTTTTTAACGATCAAAAATACGAGCAATACGTTGAAGCGCGTGCGGCCGACTGATAACAAAGACAAGAGACTTTTGCAAATTCTATTGTCTTTTTGAGCGCGTTTTTTTTCTTCTAAGGGCCTATCCTTATATATCGATGATTTCAGTCTGTCTTTGATTAAATGCTATGATTTTCAAAAGAATATCAGCCAATCTGAAGACTAATATTCTCTCTATAAGCAAAATGTTTGTGCTAGGAGTGGGTTTGAAAATAGTGCACAGTTGGGAATCGAACCTGTGACCGAATCAGTTGTCAGTTTCAACCTTTAACCGTTGGGCTATTGAGGCGTTTTATCCCCATTGTGTTCGACAGCTATTCGTTTCACTTGCAGTGGAAAATGACCACGTGTTTTATTGAACATCAATATACACGTAATCTTGATCATTTAACGTCCAATTACCCAAAACCAATAAAGGTTTTCTACATTCGAGTATACAATATGCTTTTATCGTGTTCTGACTGAAACAAAACCAATATTGAATTTTCTTAAGTTCTTTGTCCTACATTTGAATAGCGGGGACAATAGAAATAGGTAGACTTTGTAAAGGTGCCTTTTCACGAGGAGCAGCGGCTTCGTTTTTAAATTATTACGCGCCCGCTGTATTCATGACACAACATTGGAACTTTCAACAACCTAAGAGGATATTATAATTCATCAAGCGTTTTCAGCAAAGAATGGTGAAGAAATCTATTCAGATGAATGATTGGCAAAAATCTGAGGCATATACCTAATACGATGAGGGTAGTTTATAAAATGATATTCTACTTTTTTGTAGAATGACATTCTACTACTTTTTTAATTAATTTCATATTTATAATTTACTAGATGTTGCCCGCGACTTCGTTCGCGTTGATTGAACTGCGGGAACTCTCTTATATTCTGGGATAAAAAGTAATCTATGTACTATTCCAGTATATCTATGTGCCAAATTTCCGCTAAATCGGTTCAGGCGTTGCGGCATAATTGAGTTACAAACATACAAACTTTCGCATTTATAATATTAATAGGATGAAATAGGATTTTTAAATGGAATTATTGACATAAATCTTAGGTATTACAGGAAGATCTTAGGATATACCATACAATAGTTCGAGCTTTTACAGTAACATATAAACAAAACTTTGTATCAGATATAATTAGTATAGATTGTAGTCTCGTAATATTGCGCAACGTGGGAGGTCAACATAACTGGAATGAAAATCATTATTATAAGTGCTCAATTGTCAGAATGAAAGCATATTTAAACACAGTTAACAATGTTACAACTGGAATTTCTAAGATGCAATTATATTCAATGATCGTTACTATTTTAGTCTATTATTTCTAGATTCCAAAGGCATTCACGATACATTGAATAATGGATTCATTTCATTACTATGAATGATATAGACGGTATACAATAATGTCTTACAATCATAAGTTGCCCGGCTTCAATAATGTCATAGATTTAATTATTTATTTTTGTATTTTAGTAGATCTTTTTTTTTCACGCACTACCAATTTCCTTCGACGGCGTTCCCAATTAATTACGACATGGGGTTACTCAAGGGGCGGAGTAACAAATTCCTGAAAAGTTCGTGCCTCTGATGCTACTAAATGTTCACTTAACATCTGGTGAGCTGCTTGCACGTTTGCTCGTTTTTCATAGAAAAGGAAAAATCTGGCTTGATGGAAAACTTAAGTTGAGGTTAGACACATTAGATGTAATACATCAAAAGAGACGACTACATCAGATAAACGTCAGGTCAATACATCAGGGCAAAATCTTGACATGACCCAGAAATTGATAATATAAGTTGATATCGGGGTGATCTAATATATTCCAGACAATTATGTATTATTGTGCCATAGTTATTTATATACCTACTTAGGTATTATTATGAAAGAGTGAATTCTTAGATACTAATAAATAACATAATTTAAACTACCTAATACCTATGATAAGAAAACTGAGGATGAACCATTGATATTTAAAATAAAGATAAGATCGCTACAGATAAGCTCGGTTTTAATAATAGACTGAGAGACAGAATGTGCAAACTATTGCATAGTTTGAAGTTGAATTTTCTTACAATTCGTTCGTTAAGGATTTACATAGAAGTCCTGCATTTAATTACGTCAACAGATCAATAGATTTCTATTAACTAAATAAATGAATAAACAACTTTTTTTTAAACAATCCTGCCAAAATGACAAAATACCGATATTTTACAATGCAATGTACGTAAAAAGTATTTTTTTATAATGATAATAATAAGATTTAAAGACGAAAAGCGCTTACGATTCTTCTGTGAGACTTTTGTCTTCGGCTTCTTATATCAACGGAAACAAATAACAAGGTAAACAATTCCGGTCACGCGGAAAAAACTTAATAAAACTTGTATTATGGCGGAGAATACAATATTGATGGAAATGATTCCGCGCACCGAATATTGAAAATATTTCGTTAATACGTATACATTCCGTGACCGAAGCTATTTTCTTTTTATTTAAGGGAAAAGTTTTGTATTCTAATCAAAGTTGAATGAGGTTTTGTATAAGTTTGTATGAATATACCTAAAACCTGAGTTTAAATTATTTAATGATCCGTTGTTCATCTTAACCCATCGCCGGCTTGGGCACATATCCCTCGAATGATAAGGGTATCACATCACATCACTTGACATGACACGAATATTATGAAGGCGAAAGTTTCTGTGTTTATGTGTGTGTGTATGTGTGTGTGTGTATTCGTGTATATACACACACGTGTATGTTTGTTACTCTTTCAAGTCAGAGGCGGCTCTAGCCCATGTAGCGCCCGCGTGCAATCAATATCTAGACGCCCTCTAGTAGACGCGCGGCCAAAATGGAATACTTACAATACAAGAATACCGTTTGACTTACAGTTATAATTTCACCAGTGAAAGGAAATTTAGGTGTAAAAATGGTGCAATTTTAAATGATGTCGGGAAGCAAGCAAGCGCGGCTCGGCGCGGCGCCCCCTACAACCCTGCGTCCGTGTGCGTTGCATACCCTGCACCATAGATAAAGCAGGCAATGCTTCAAGCCACAACGAATGAAGCAATTTGGCTAAAATTTGGAATGGAGATAGCCCAGGATTAACACATTTTATCTCGAAAAATTAAAGAATTTCCGCGGGAATTAAAAACGCATCATATTCCTATTAATTAATATAAAAATTTGGCACAGAGATAGATTATACAATATCTGGAATAACACATACGCTACTTTTTATCGGGGAATATAAAAAAGTTCCAGCGGAAATTAAAAAACCAACGCGAATGAAGTCACGGGCATCAACTAGTTATCAATAATAATGTAATCCATCCACTTTATTATATTAATATTGTATGGTAAAGTGAGATTGTTATCTATAATCGATGTGTGATGGTTATGATGTCATTTCGTTTGATAACTGAAGTTAGCCAATAAAAAGTAGATATTAGTCTGACGGTTATTAGTTGGACAATTTCCGCGACGTACTTAAAGAATTTATAACTAAATGTCTGGAACTTTTATCAAAACATTTTTCTCATAAACCTATTATGACTTACGTTTTCCTAGTATTCAATCTATATGTTAAGTATAGATTATAATATGATGTTGTTTTTCCATATCCTTACTCATATATAAATGTGAAATTGGATTTATTTGTTGGTTTGTCCTTCAATCACACTGCAACGGAGCAACGGGTTGACGTGATTTTTTGTATGGATGTAGTTGAGGACTTCTAGAGTGGCATAATCTACTTTTTATCGCGGAAAAACAAAGGGTTCCCGAGGGATTTTAAAAACTAAATCGTCGCGGGCATGAGCAAGTTAAAAATATTATATGCAACTCTCTTAGGAACGTTGCTATTAATTATCAAAACATTAATAGGTACACATCTTGCACTATAACACCGTTTCTAAGTTCCTCGTAACCACAAAAGCTCTAAGTTGTCATTAAGCACAACGTGCCTGTTAAAATATCGTGTTATATAGGTACTTGAAAGCTCTTGAGAGTTAATTAAGCTTTTGGAAACTTGTAAAGTGCCTTAAAGTTTAATCCGACCTCACTTATTGTGGCCAGGGTACCTTTTTAATATGTTGATTTGATTTACAAAATTATGTGTGCAACTTTCGAATAAAGTATAGGTATTATACTTGGTTTGTAATAAATTACATACAAAATTATGCAGGTGGCGGCATCTTATCTTATCTTATTGAGTTATCAAGGCCTCTCACGAGTGGCCAAAGTGATATCGGTTTTCGGTTATCCGGTATATTTGGTGCGTAATGGATGGAAAATGGATTTTTTATGGGAGCTAATTATTATGATAGCATGAAGTCGTGGACGGACCTTACGGCAGTAAGTAATACTATGATTATTATTACACCTATGTTAAAACTAATATAATTAATGTAAAAATGCATGCTTTAATCGCATCGCCGATTATAACTATTCAGGAATATTAGGCGCGAAATTCGAATATGTGATTTTTAAATGACACTGGGCAGAAATACGACCTTCATTTTTGTAAGCTTGGGCAGGACGTGTGAAATATCTTTTGTGATTTAAAAAGAACAATGTGCAGAACGAGATTAAACCTCGGCTAAACATTACTCGGTGATGGCGACAATGACACGAAAGCTTGTAAATCTGGTAAACTTTACTTCACTGATTCGACATCAGTATTCATAGACGACTGTTGTTCTATAACGACGGAAGAAAACAAAAACGTTGTCAGCGACAAAATAGAGAATGTTCACAAGAGCCAAAAAAAATTATATAGAAAAGTTCATAGCTTTGGTGTTCTAGGAAATAGATGTCTATAGATAATATTATAATTTCTATGCACAGATTTATGAAACTAAAAATTGTGAAAAATTCTATGTCTGCTGATTTCATTAACGTCGAGTGACATTTGAACGAGAAGTAAATTGGGCGTTCTGACAGTTTTTGTCAATCCTAAATCCTAAATCGTCTTCAATTTCATTTGAGGGCCTAAAACATTCGATGTAGACAAAAAATCTGAATCTACTGACATAAAGAGTTCGGTCGAAGATGCCGGTTACGAGGTTTTTGTTTTACTCCGTCGATATCGTAATAAATAAACTGCAGACTTTTAGGGTGTCGTCGCTCTTTCACGGGCGATAAAATAATGAATCGCGAGGGCGAGATAAAACTGCGCCTCCGTTAATCTTCCCGGCGCGTCGAACCTCGGCCCGTCGTAAAGTAGCCCACTTTATACCGAGGGCTTAGACCGACCCCGACTACCGCCGACTACGTTTACGACCGAGCTCATTTTGAGAGACGTTAAAATATTGCCTGGTGAAATTTAATAGCAAAATTTTCATAGTTTGTGTGCAGTAATTAGAGCAGATTGATAAAGTTTTTTTTCTACGTAATAAGCTTTAAAATGTTCTTTCAAATTCTCTCAGTGCTTAAAGACCAAGTCGTGACCTATGCAACGAACAGTGTGTGTTGCTTGATGACTTAAGATAATGTAGAAGGGAGGTAATGACTGAATTTACGTTTTTAAAGATATGCTATAGATTTAATGATGTTTTCAGCTGTATGAACACACTTATCACTACAGGCTAAGATGCGCGTCACGAGAAAGTTTTGTTTACACTGTACTCGTATATAATGTAATCTCTATAGAGATTCACAGAGACATTACGAGTAAACGTGTATAATCGGTTTAGTTAGATAGTGTCGGCGGCGATGATGATGTGTCGGCGGCGCGTTTGAAGAAATAAAACTATCAAAACGAGTACTCGTAGACAAGATTTTCTCGTGGCACGCATCTTAGCCCTACAGGTCACCTCCATGGCGAGTTTTATGTATATTGAAGTCAGCAGACGCCACTTCTTCAACTTTATTTAAAATTCTGTGCCCTATTGAAATCTATTAGCCTTATGTACAATTTACTATCAGGGCCTGTTTTACGAGGGACAGGAAAGTGGTAAAGGAATCCAATTACCTTAGGCCTGTAGCACACCTCCGCCCCAAAATAAATATAGCAAAACCGCTTATGCTTCCAATTCGTTGTGCTAGCCGATAGTGGAGTTATCTGTTTCTGACGTCAATGTAGCATTTTTTGTTTAGGCACAATTGTCAGTGTAACTACCTACCCCTGTCACAACCAGCCCCAATCTCCCCTACTATAACGGAATTGCGTGGGAAAGAGATAGACCGAACAAACTGTTTCACTTCATATTTGCTTCATACATAAATCTTACCTAAATATTTATTCATGTATCAAATGGATAAATGGGACTGAATGAACTGCAATACCAACTGATTTTGGAAACATTTTGGTGAATAAAATATCACTTATTATTTCTATATTATTATTTAAACGGAGAAATCATGCTGAAGCGCGATTTCGCTTTACGGTTTCACGGCGATGTGTTAAGGTCTTATAGCCCATGAAACAGTTACGATGCTCTAAAGATGTAAGGATATCCTAAAGGTTTTTAGATGAAATACTTTCTTTTTTTTTCTTTTCTTTCTTTGCGTGAAAAATAGGGTATATTATATGCGTCAACATTTATGATTTAAAATCTAGTACTTTCTATTAATATTGAGCTATTAATGTAACAAATTATATATTGCAATATTACACTATCTGGTGAAGGTGCAGCGTCGACTGCTTTTGTGCTTTGTCTATAATAAATTCATTTTTCAAGTTTCAAAGAACGAAAAAAAAAGAGGAAGAAGAGGAGGTTCTCAATTCGTCGCGTATATTTTTTTTTATGTATGATCACGCATAACTTATGTCAGTCGTTTTTTATTTTGCTTCTATCGTTGGTTCAATTTTTTGTTAAAAAGATATTATCTAATAACCTCAAATATCTAATAACCTCAAATAAAAATGTATTATATATAAAAATATAAGCATGCTTATTATATGGAGGTATATACAAAGTTATAATATAGATATTATCATGTATGTAAAACATTGTATCCACTCTAATCTCGCAATAAGGAAATTGTACTGTATATTATATTGGTAGGTATATTTTCTTTTTCGCTTGGATTATAATAAAGAAAGTTTTTGCTTTTTGAAGTTATAAAAACAGCAGTTGTTAAGCATTTAAAGAGTGCCAATGTGTACTAAGATTTATAATCTGAGCGAGTATAAAGCGTGGGATAGACTTTCACGTTTTACGTTTACGTGGCCGTAGATATAACTTTACGATTTAACCTAAGCGCTTTCATTAGACCCTGCGATTTATGACGCTCGCGAAACCATGAGTTAAAAGAGATTTTTGCGGTAAAGCTCGAAAAGGTCTTTGTTCTGTTAAAATTAATGTTTATTACGGAAATAGATTACGGAATTTTAAATTATGGTTTGTGGTTAAGCTCAAAGATAACTTTAAAGTCTAGCGCGTAGCAAGACTTTTTACCGCACGAAAATATTGTCGCGCGATAGAAAGTCTTATTTCGAAATATGAAGAAAACAATCCGATACAGTGCGACAAGATGAATAAAGAAAGTGAGTGAATTTTCTTCATGGCACTATCAAAAATTGATAATTAGACAGTTTTTCCATGGGATAATTTTATAATCATCCATATCTTATGATTGATCCATTCGAGCACATAAGAATAGAGAATAATTAACTACCTACGCAGCAGATATTTAGGTGCGTAAGTGAAAACAGGTACACTCTGTATTCCCTTAGTTTCATAGCCCAATGGAACGGTTATCTAACAAGGGCAGCGCCGATGACAGTTTAACGTGCTTTCTATGTTACAAGAATATAGTACTTGAATATGAGAATTTAATGACAGAATCAGGCTCGCGGTTAAAAATAAATTGGCCACCAATTATTAACCAATGACTAACTTGAATAATCTTCGAAAACAACGCAAAGATAACCTGTCAAATAAACTGTGACGAATGATTTCCTGTATTAATTCTTACAAAATACTTTCGCGTCGAAGCACGGAAAAGATTTTCCCCCTTCTAAAAAACGTCTTTATCAGGGCAATATATCGGCACCGCAGCGTGAAAGGAGCAAAGTAAAATTGCTCATATATAATAACAAAGTAGATAACTGGGGTTTATAGGCGACACAGACGCGATCACTATGAAATATGGGCCTCTCATAGTTTATTGGCGTCTTTCTAATAAATCAGTGTATAAATAAATATGTGTGTTATTCTCGATGTAAAGATTTGGCTCCGTTTGTTTATGTTGGATCAAGATGTTAATACATTGGGTTCGTTAATAAAGCCTTTTAGGATATTGAAGCTTTACGGTTGTTGAAATTATACTTACCCAGCAAAAACAAGCGTACTGGGCTGACGTCATCACCAGTAAAGATTAAGTGACAAGTTTTACTACAAATGGCAAGTGAAGATGGACTTTAATTTAAAACGTATGCACCAATTCTGCTTAGGCATTCAAGCAACAGCCAACAATGTGTGTGTTGCCTTAACTCTTCAATTTCCGTAGATCTTGTAGCCTACGGCGTAGCATCTGTGCAGCTGACGTACGCCGCTACGCTATATTTGCTGTCGCATATTGTAGTAGCTCAGCACATCGCTTAGAAATTAATATGCTGTTGACTAGAATTTGCCTAGAAATTGATTGTGATTCGTGATAGACGTACTCGTAACAGTAACTCGTTGCTACTGTCTCAAATGTGGTGATTGACTGAATTTATCGCGGTTTTTTTTTCAATAATACATTTTAGCCAATAGCAAGTAAGTATCGGCTAATCATAGATGATTGCAATCGTTACACTGTAGCAATGCTTGTAGAGAATTGTACAGCAGCTCTACTACGTTATTACAGAAATCACTTGTTTAGTTTTCTTTTTGTTTTGCTGCAGTGGCGACCTCGCACCGGAAAACGCAGTATTGGCAAATCCCCACTAGGTGTATCGACGACATTAAACTAGTCAAAAGGAGCCGCTACAGATGACGCAGAAGGATACAGGTGACGCAGGACTGAGGCCTGTGGAAGTTCATGTAAGAGACCTTTGTCCAGCAGAGTACGTCTATCGGTTGATAAAGAACAAGAAGAAGTGCAAATTGGTGTTTGTTAAGAAAACGAAGGATTTGTGTACACTAAAGTTCCTATGTAAGATTGCTTTAAGTAGTGGTAATTAGAATCTCATTCTCCGTGAGTCGAGTGTGCAAGTTTGCGCTAACTGAGGCATGAGTGGAAGAGGAATTCCTCCCCTGAAAGTTTCTGGAAGTTCGAGAAGATTTATTGCGTAATACCTTGCACTCGGTACTTCGGCGCATTACGCTTTAATTTATTCAGTGATATTTCAAAACTAACCGCATCTGTATCCCGAGCACAATCAGTGCAATACATCTCTCTCGCAACTTTCCAGTGCTTTGGTGATGAAAGGGACGTGAGATAGCGTTGCAATTTTTTTTATTTGCTTGCTCTCTCTTTGTTTTTTGTTTTAGTATAAGTTAGTAAATGATTTCTCTTCCACTTTCTTTCTGCTCGATCCGAAAATTCAAATATACGTGCAATTTAGGTAAAATTAGATAAATAGGGCATCATTGAGGTTGTCTAATGATGGTGATTTATACTAGACACTGAATCGATTAGATCGCATAGCTAGAGCAGACGAGTTTTAAACACAATTGTTTTATTTTTTTATAAGTGGAACTCTTTATTTAACAAGAAAAAAGTTTTATGACTAACCCGACTGCGAAAAATTGGATTTGATCCATCATATTGATTTTCTTTATATTTAAATGTAGCTTATGTTACTCAGATTATAATAGCAAATCGATTGACACCTCATTCGTCAAAATCGGCGCAGTAGTTTAGGTGCTAGGGAGGAGCATACATAAATACATACAGTCATACATAGACTACTAAAATCACAAGCCTTTCTTTTGGCTTTGCCATGTCCCATAAAAATGGTAAAATAGTGGAGTTTGTTTGACAGTAGACGATGGAATTTAACAGTGTATAGTGGACTAATTTATTTGGTTGTTAATTCTCAATAGTCAGGCGGTGAATTATCTACTCGTTGTTTCACTTGCTCGCTTGAACTAAGCTCTCTATAATGATTAATTCATATCTCGTACCGATATCATAAACCCCGCCTTCGTTTGCTTTAATTGTTATTTGAGTTATCGATAACAACGTAGGCGAATAGCTTTGGAATGAACTTGGATTTGCCCTTCAGGTGATACTCTATTAATAATAATAAATTGCTATTTCATCTTTTAGCTTTTGGCTCATTACGTAATTGATTCTTGGGAACGATGTTCAATTTTTTTCTGTAGTATTTTCTATTATTTTGTACCAATCGGATGATTCACTGTTGTGAAACATAAGCCCTTGTTAATAGAAATGTACTCAATGTTTTAACTACTGCCGTATCGCATCAGAGCAGGCCTCAGCAATATTGTTAGAAATTATACAAATTACTGATAAGGGAGGGTGATGGAGTATGCTTTGTTCGGAGTATCTCTAAGAGAACAAATCAGAATAGCGGAGATACGTAGGAGAACCTAAGTAACATAGCTCAGCGAGTCGCAAAGCTAAAATGGAAATAGCCAGGGCACATAGTTCGAAGAACTGATAGTCGTGGCGACCTCGCATCGGAAAACGCAGGACATAAGACGTGTCGCAGGGAAAAGCTGAATAATGGTGGCGCAAGACCGAAATCTGCGAAAATCCATGCAAGAGACCTTTGTCCAACTCAATTTGCCGATTATGAATAGATATTGTGACAACAAGGCATCAACTTTGTAACCAAAATAAAGATTCTAAGGTAAGGAAAAAAAAGGCATTGTGATTGCAAGAGCATTGAAGATTGCCGTGTTTTTTTATCTTGTTGCTCATTAAGGTGAAACAAGTTCAGTGTAATGAGCGACCCTCAACTTCCGCCGTATCCGCAAATCTAATCTAATTATAACTGTTAACTTCGGAATTACGGTCAGAGAAAACATCATTAGAAATAATGGGGCTGACATTTTGTTGGGTGCGCGACTGCCGACTACCCGCTAATTTATCGCCGGGAAACAAATGCCGCAGTGTAAATAATTCTAAACTCGTAAAGTATCGCGGGACTGTTCCCGCGACCCTGTAGTCCTTCGCGGCAACGAGGTATCCAGCTAATTGCTCGGCAAAAACACCTTTATTACAAGCGTTTGTTTAGGTCAAATCTTGCAAGTTAAATTAGAACCACTTCCTGGTTTCCAATTGAGGTTTTTCGCACGTATAATTAAACCGTATATGCCATAACAAACTGCTAGTTATCCTATTATCCTATTAATATATAAGAAAGTTTGTATGTTTGTTACACAATCACGTCACAACGACTGAACCAATTTGGCTACAATTTAGCACAGAGGTAGATTATAGTCTGAAATAACACATAGGCTACTTTTTATCCCGGGAAATAAGAGAGTTCCCGCGGGAATAAAAACCTTAATCCCCGCGAACGAAGTCGCGGGTATCATCTAGTTATTATATAAAGTTTGATGTGAGTCATACAATATAATAAGCTATAACATAACATTTCAGATTGCTTGTTCGATAGTTGCCGTAACACGATCAAGTTATAAGACGGAAAGTTATCTCTTCCAAGAACGGAGCTACAATTTAATGTGTTATTACATCTAGTCGTAGCATACTCATATTACTTTATACTATACTAGCATTTTCCCGCAGAATCACGGGCTTGAAGTTTTGGAATTATTTTTAACTTTGTATCTCTTCAACCGCTAATATTTGATAGTGAGCAAATATTAGTCTTTCTATTGGTGTATACATTTGTATTGCGAAAGTTGATCGATCTTTGCAAGTGTCGTATTCTTCTTCGTCGTCGCTTGCTCAAGACTGAGTCTTATGACAGCATATGCCAGCTAGCTCATTAAAGCTTGTCAGAGGGTGTGATTCTCTAAGCATATTGAAGAGTACCCTTCTTTGTCTTCTTCTTCTTTGTCAACCAATTAGACGTCCACTGCTTTACAAAGGTCTCTAGTATGGACTTGCAGTCTCTGTCTTGTGATACCCGTATCTAATGGCTTCTTGCGACTCGATAAAGGTCGTGGGCCCACCTAGTGGGGGGTTTGCCAACACTACGTTTACCAATGCGGGGTTGCCACTCCAACACCTCGCGATCCCAACGCCCCCAATCCAACCCAATCCCATCAGTTATTCAACCTATGTCCAACATAGTGCATTGTTAGTCGAAATGTATTAATGTTTTGTAGTGTCTATTGTAATGTGAACAAGCGCCTTAAGGATGCTGATATTGTATACGTTAAGTATACACCAAGACTTCTGGGAAATTATTGTAAACTCCCTGCAACCTCGATGTTTGCATTCTCTGCTGAACTGAGATTGGATTACATTGTTAATTAGACTATGAATTAGGATTGCCGGATTATGGGCGTGCGAGATGATTTATAGTGTTGGTCGCGAATCATTTGCGGTCCACTCAGGAAGCCGAGATGCTATAATTACCAATATTTTAGGCTTAGATTAAATTACTGAGTAATTACAGAGCATTAAATTACCTTCATGTAATTTATTGGCGTTTGTTAGAACTGTTTTTCATTAAGTTTCTTTTTACTCGACTACGTCAAAGTCAAAAGGAAGGGTTATGATTTTAGCAATCTATGTATGTATGTTTGTGACTATTTATGAATGTTCCAATGTCAGTCGATTCGTTATGACAGTGCGGGTTACATAGGCTAAGGAGGAGGTTATCAATTCGGCTGGTATCTTTTTTTTCTATGTATGTCCCCCGATTACTCCAAGGTTTTATATAATAATATAGTTGTTAGTAGGTATATATAGCTATAGTGAGGTTAGTATATATAGTTGTTGACCTATTCAATGTAATAAAATGTATGTCTCTGTTTACGGCAAATTAAGGCTAACGTACCTATGGTTTTCTTTCTATTTTCAAATTCTTCACGAGATTTTTAAGCCATCCTATGTTCAAGAGGACAAAATAGCGTGGAAAAGTTAGTAGCGTAATGAATTGATCCTCTCCTATCCACTTACCACTAATAGGGATGTAGGGTACTTAGCAATATTGTACACAGTACCCATACACGGCTTTGCGGTGGTGATTGTGACCCGGTATAACCTCCCTCGCACGGATAATAATACGTCATTTGTGTTTCACTCAAATTGGGATCCATTTAACAGTTAATCCGTAAATGGATTCACAAGCGAGAGCAAATGGAGAACGTAATTTGAAACTCAATGATTGTGAAGAACTTACTGAGTTAGTAAAACAAAGACTTTGTCATCGAACTATGTCGCTTAGCAAAAAAACAAGTAAATAGTTAAATCAAAGTATAATTTTCAAAGGGTTTTATTATTAAAGTAGACCTCTGGATCCATGGAAGATCAGCCTGTCCCTTCTCCACAGGGATAGCATATTATGGTGAGTGGAGTCCATTTTGCGACCACACACATTTTGTGTGTCTCAAATTCTTTCTCTTCTCTTCGCTTTTTCTTTCTTTATTTATTTAGTCTTTTACCCTGCAGAAAGATTTTAAAAAAAATCGTTTTACAGATACTGTGACTTGTTGAAAAAATAATATTAGATCCTATAATTTTTCGTCGTTATTGACCTCTATAGATGATAAAAACCCAGATTTCAAATCTAAGAGCCCCGGTCCCCTCCGTAAGAAGCTTAAGTTGTTTGAACGATATTTCGACGGGATACCGCAAAATTGTTAAACTTAAAGTAACAAAAGTACTTATCTACCTTGTTAAAAGTAATTTAATATTCGGTGGCCCAAGCATAAATTGGTAAGCCACCAAGACCACGCTTTTACGCCCATATTCCTACAGTTAAATATAAAACAATCAACGTTTAATAGGTTATTTTATACAAATATTTTTATTAAGAAAGTTGAATATAGTTCGGTTGGATCAAGGAAAATCTGGCGCTCGGTCAAGAAAAAGGAGAACTTGTTTATACATTGACAATTCTCATTTTGTATTAGCCATTTGAGAATGAATTTAGAAGATAATGAATTTTTTATTGGGCCACAAAACATTTACATACTCGTAATTATGCGTATAAAGTATGTAACTTTATTTCACAATTACATATAAGGTGACTGAAATAGCCTAAATATTAGCAAACTGAAATGGCAATGACAATGACAGGTCGTGTAATAGGAGCGGTGGCCGTTGGGTCGGAAGTGTTTGCTGTTGGACCGATGCCGCGATGCCATAAAGATGGTAGCGGGAAACACCTGCATGAGGAAGGCTCACATCACGAAAAAATCACGTCGATCCGTAGTTCCATTGTTGCATGATTAAAGGACAACCCAAGAACAAAATATATTATTGCAATAATAACATTTTTAGGGCCGTCCATATACCTTAGGTTAAGTTGCCAGTATGTAATTTTATCCTAGTAGCGATATTTCAATACAATTAATAAACTATAACAATATAATATAGTCATTAAACCCCAAAGATCTAAATTGTAGGTCCATAGCGTTCATTAATATTGGATTTCTGGGAAGCCCCGGAGAGTTAATTAAATCTCCTAGAATTTCTCGACAGTTTGAAGTGCTCTGTAACGTGATCTAAAGCTTTCATAATAATTTATTGACGTTTCATTGTTAATGTAGCACTTCAACTACTGTAGTTCGAGAAATTCATAAGTTTTATAAGACCTTGTTCGATTGACCTAATTTAATATTTATCTCAAGTTGGGCAAGATAATATTATCATCAATTTATCGTTGTCGATCGTCGATCTTTGTTACCCGCAGTTTAACCTTTGTAGGCTTGTTCTAGACATTTTTTTTTTCTGAAGAAATGGTTCAAATTATTAATATAAATAATATCAATATTATGATTTCAATTATTAATATACGTACATGATATAAATAATATGTGCCTTTCAGCCAAATCGTTTAGACGTTGCGGCGTGATTGAGTAACAAACATACATACAAACATTCGCATTTATACTATTTCGCCAGACAAACATGTACATTTTCTATCAGTGTGGAATAAAAAAATAACATCATGCGTATAGCATGGCATGATTAGCTGGAGGACCTCGAAATTCGCCAGAAAATATTTTTCATGTATCCATACATCTAAAGCGTGAGACTTTTTGTTAGATGTCCTTACCTATCTATGTAGTAACTACCACAGACCCCTCCTATAATTATCTGGGCGTAAATTAACACCAAAGATCCTAGTAGTATATGACATATCCAACCGAAGTCGATGGGTTAACTTCATTTACTAGGCTTTATAAAACTGGAGCACGTAAACATTGCAATTTTCTTTACAGCAAACCAGAAATATGTAGGTAATTAAAAATTAATTACTTTTATGGTTAGAGTCGTAAACCTCATTATTATAACATTCAATTTTATGTTCGCTAGAACTAAGGCAATATTCATTAACGTTAAGCTAATTATTAAGTTATTTGCATTCCAAATTGCGGGTTTAACGAATTAGTTCCATAAAGGATTTGAAATTCCAAACTCTCAATATTTTCAGTCCGTTGAAAGGGTTTCAGATTTACATGTACTTTACATAGAATTATAATATAAAATGGTGTCATTTTAGTATAATTAGCTACATTTAGGGTAAGTTTATCGCTGTAATTGGCTTTTATAAGGGTTCAAATTGCCAATCGTGGACTCTATAACGCTTATTATGGATTTTGAATGTAGTGTAATGCACGGGAGGCTTGTTTCGCTTCTATTTTACGTATGATGTAATTCTTCAGTAAAGTCTGAAGAAATATATTTGATCTATGAAGAATCACAGATTTTAAGTTTAATTTAGTACTCCAGCAGATTATTAAATAATAAAAATCCGAATTGAAGCATTAAACAACAGAAACAACACGTTATTTATTACCTCGTAATATAAAAGTAAAATATTTTGAATTGCATGGAAAAAAATAATTAATTAAGGATATTACAACACCAGGCATATTTCATGAAAAATGTAAAGCAATCCTGCGGGAAATCCGTGTTTCGGAATTCAAAAAAATAATAATTTTACTCCACTGTAATTTTTCATATACCTACTGAATATTTAAGAATACCCCTGTATGTCATTATTTCATGTGTATCTTCCAAACTTACCATACTCAAGACCATATTTTTGAGCGAGCAAAGTATGGTGTCTGGGTCAACTTGAGTGAATACACACTTGTACGTCTGTCTGTATGTCCGTCTTTGTGTCTATTAGAGCCTTATAACTCCTGAATTTAGAACATAGTTTTATTAATATAAATACTACATACCTAACCTCCTCACCAATGGTTACCTGGTAGAGTTTTCTCTGTAGCAATAAGGCCGCCTTTGCATGCGTAGTTTTAAGTTGTATTAATTTTGTTTCTTTCTTGTGTGCAATAAAGTTATTATGTATCTATCTATCTATCTAAAACCTGAAATTATTTTGAATATCAAAAGTTAAAAGCTAAATATAACAAAATATCATCTAAACTACTGGAACGGTATTATATATAAATATCTCTCTGTCATAAAGTATAAAGTCTCTACGTATTGGATCTACATTATGTTTACGTGCCTTCGATCCCAGAAATATTTTTTCTTCTGTGATCGAAGTTACGTGCAAGCTTAAGTTCCGAGCATCGTCTTGTGAGAGTACAGATAATTTAGGTACAGATAATTGAGCCATCCATTTTACCAGGACTGGTATAACAATAGTACAATTTCGATTACTGTGTCTCTCAAGTATTGATTGAATAAATTGGATATATCTCGTCGAGAAATGAAAAGAGACGGCTTTTTGTAACGTCTTCCAAAACGTCCCTAAAGGTACAATAGGATCTCGATATCGTTCACGAGATATGCTCGATATGTGCAGAAACATTGATACAACTAACCAAGATACGGAGAATAAGTACACCTAAAAGTAATGATTCACCTTGAATAAACACCAGCGGGGTTATTCGCTGATTTTGAAATGTCCTGTGGTCAGTTGAAAATATTGGAAAGTTGCCAAATGTTGTCTATCAAACCCACATTTCTATTGAGATAGAGAATAGAACGCCAGTAATTTTAGTTCATAAATAGCAGTGCCTATTTTAATTATTTTTGAGTCTTATTAGGAAATATTTATCTACGATGAATTTTAAGGAGAAGCATTTTCAAAATTATAAGATGAATGCCTATAAATTTCTATTATAAATACAAAAGTAGATATACAATATGCCGGACATATTTAACTAAGCTTTTGTCGAGTTTATTTCTTGCTGTGATCTACATTTTCAAGCTTATTTATCCAGGTTGTAAAATTTTTATCTTTATTCAACTAATCTTTTGCAAGAGAACATCATCATCATAAATATTTATTTCAATGAGTATCTCCGTCGGGAGAGATCTGCTTATATTCCATTTCTTACTGGCGTATCTTGGTTTCAAAATCAATGATTGGAACGGTCCTATTCGTTCGTGTAATCTAATCAGTGTAGAAAGACCCCGAAGCAATTTCAGGCTTATTCCAATATTAAATAAAGCCACCTGAATGTCCGATTGTACCCATTTGAATAGTTAATACAGATTGGGGGGCCATATCACGTGCCTAAGGAGAATTCCACAAAATGCTTTCACATAGTCTCCGGGCCTTATTGGATCTAGCGCTCAATTGAAAACGTTTTTTGTTAAATTTGCTACGTGGATGTAATTTTGTTCCCCGTCGGTGTATTGTTACGTATTATTTGATCGACCTGATAGGATTGGAAAAGTCTTGCCCTTTATGTCTGAAGAATAATTTTAATTTGGCTTAAGTCTTCTACGTACTTACAAATGTAACAAAGAATAACAAGCTGAAGAAGCCCAGACTTCGTTTGTATGGGTTATTTATTTATTTTATGTTTTACAAACGACAAACGAACAAACAAGCCCACTTTTGCATTTATAATATTAGTAAGGATTATTATTATCGTTACTTGAAAACTTCTTATAAAATTAGTTGAACAGAAATAACGAGAAGTTTAAAAGAAAAATATAATCAAATAAGTAACTAAATGAGTTTTAAATAAGTTACGACTGTAATAATTATATAACAAAGGCTTTTGTAAACATTTTCTCGCATTATAACTCTAATTAAGCAGGCCACAAAATAAAATAAGCGAAAGCTTTTTTTACAATCATCGTTACTCTTAATGGAATTGGATAGACCTACAGATTTTTCCTTATCTCTCGAGACCTAACCTTCGTTATCAAGATTTATTTGAAGCTATTTATTATGCTGCAGGTTTACAGATACGGTAGGTAAAATGTTTATTTTTTCATCACTTCTTTGCAAAAAAACTTCGCTCTTTTTAGAATGTTACTATTTTTCTTTAAAATACTTGTATTATTCATGTATCAATTGAAATAATGGTCAATTTATAATTTCTGAAATTGTTATCGTGACAAGTTACTACTCTAGCCACTGCTAAGCTTTAGTTAGTTTTGCGTGGGAGATATTATAGTCACAAAAGTGTGTGCACAAACACAGGTGTATTCTCTATTTCCTCACTCTCATAGCCATTGGGCTATTGGGACAGAAATCCGACACGACCGGATAGAGATCAGATGCAGGACCGATGGCTTTACGGTCCCTCCAAGGCATGGGAGTGACACCGCCTAATTCCTCACCTAAGTACTGTAGAATAGGTATTTAGAGCTAATAGAGTTAGTACTGAGAATTTCATGACTGAAAACGGAGATAGCTAATCTCTAAAGAGATTGGCCGCCGTGACCGGATTGTGTCGGGAGGACATTATCATGCCTAAAAATAATATAAATAAAAACTTCTGAGTACAGAATAAATCTAGTGGAGTACAATTAAAAGTTACATTTTATATTCCTCTCCTTGCACCATTAAACATTCCCAGGAAAAAGTTTATGTCTATTTTAGTTCACTTCCAATGTAAATAAGCAGAGAGATCCAATTCCGCTTTCTGTTCAGTTGGAAATTATATTTCATTTCTATTTAGTTGAGACCAACAGTCGGTGCTTTTGTTGTTTGTGTTTTTTATTGACTTTAGGTTAAGCTTACACTATTGATTAAATTTTGAGTATCAGTTATTTAAAATTCATATTTATCTATCTGATTCCATACTTATAAAAAGTCTTGTCCTGACTGACTGATCTATATCAACGCACATGCGTTCTAACCAGACATACACAAATACACAAATTATGAACTTGAAACTTTGGTAATAGTTTTTTTTCATAACATAGGCACCGACTAGGAAAGAATTTTTTGAAATTCCACCCCCGGTTTGAATAGGGGGTGAAAGTTTGAAACTTCGTTTTTCATGTAATATCCATAAAGTTGAGTATTTCGGACTTTAAAAAAAAATATAAAATAGATCTAAGTGTTCTTGCGAAATTCCATCCCAAAAGGCGTTAGATAAGGGATGAAAGTTTGTAGGAAATTACGTGTTTCACAGTTTTGAATGGAGCAACAGCAGGGCGATCAGCTAACAATTGTCTCTTATCTCACATCAAAAAATATCCTTATGGACCGATATCGAAACAGTCCATATAACCGGTACCGCGTAAGCTTTTTCAGGATTGTAGCAATGGTCGCAATCACGTGACTATCGACATTTTAGTGGTGGGCCATAACTTATAATCCGACTAATTTGAATATCTATGGTTACCTAGCAATCTATACGGCCATAGCAGTCTTTCAAATTTGACTGCGTTATAGCTGCAAAATAAAGAGTGAAGGAGTCTGTGGTCCGTGCCGCAGAATATGTTAATTTATGGTTCTTCTAGGTTCATAGAGTAATATTTATTATTTATTTACACTTTTATTTTACAGGTTCTTTCTACTGTGTTGTTTTATTTAATATCTGCAAATAATAGGTATAGGCAGTATTTATTTATGTAGGTACTTCTTATACATAAAAACACAAAAGTTAGGTTATGAAAACTAAAATAGTAAATATGTACTATGTTCCCACATGCTTATGCCTTATGTATTGAACATTAACGTATGTAATATGTATCACAAACAGAATTTACACCCAGGCGCATATTATTATTGAGTAGGTACATAAATCTTATGTAATACATACACCTACCTACCTACCTCCCTATCCGGCAAACGTACGAAAGTGTCAAAAGATAAATCTAAAAATTATTCTTCAATGATTTTAACATTTTCTTTCTTCATATAATAATACTAATTGCATTGTTAATTTGATAAATTATTTAATAAAGCTTATTAAATATTTTTACAAAAATATGAGTAGTAAAACGACTTTGGATACCACATATGTCACCGATAAGAACACCTAACGAGGTGTATCAATGAAAGCCTAGTTTGACGTTATATTTGTCGTAGTCCTTAACGGACATCTTACTTCAAAAGTCTTACGCGGTACCAATTTTCAGCAATATTCATACAAAACTTTTATCGATGTGATACTGCATCAATGTCAAAATATTTTTTGTCCTCAACGATCCTTTACGGACTGTCTCAATGTTACGTGGAGCCAAAACCATGTTTTGACATTGACGCTGTCCTTTAATGATTGCGATAAAAGTTAGCTGATCGCCCTGCAGATCAACGTGATTCTTTGACGGTTACGGTTGGCAGACCTGCAGAGAGAGACACAGATTATTTTTATTCCGGAAAAACAAGGGGTTAATTAGCGCGAACGAATTCGCGGGTAAGTTAGTATTATCATACAGAGCCGAGTATACGTACATACACAATTCCAATGTCACTCTTTGCTCTTCAACCATGCGTAAAGCTTGTGTCAAACGTGGGTATTACCCTTTTGCTTAGCAGAGTAAATAGCTGGATACCGTGTTGTATTTAGGACTGAGTGATTTATCCTTCATCAGCAGCGAGCGTCGATTCGATTTGCAAATGAGCTGATTCCTATCGGGGCAGCTCAGCCGTCCCAATAGGATTGTTGCCAAATATGCCATGTGTAAATACTGGTAACGAACTTAGCGAAAACAGTAAAATTATGCAAAATTTCCCTTATTTAACAACCCTTTTTAAGGCATTTAAATTTTATACCACAGGTTCGATAAGCTGATTCTGCTGATCCTGTGTTTTCTTTCTTTCTTTCTTTTGAAATTGTTCTATTGTACAAAGGTTACGTTAGGGGTATCCACTGATATTACTGGCACTAGTACTGATATGTTGTTTGGTTCAAAAGCCATCAAAAATTGTGTCATATTCATCAATTGTGATGAATATGACCTTTTCAAAGCACATTACGTCCTTTTTAGGGTTCTGTAGTAAAACTACATGGAACCCCTATAATTTCGCCAAATCCTTCCATCTGTCTGTCTGTGTGCAACATAGTGCAGAGACTATTGATACTAAAGAGCTGTAATTTGGCAAGGTTCAGTTTGGCTAACATTTTTTAAACAAATGATAAGCTCCATACCTAGTCTTTAAAAAGTACTTAGTACTACAGTAAGTAAATAAAATATTCTATATGAAAGTAAACTTACAATTCACGACACACACCCAGTTTGCAGGGGTTTGTGATGAATCTGCTCTCGCCTCGTTAACCTTTGTTACTGGAGAGACGCGCGGCCGCGGCGTCAGCAGGACGTGCGTACAACGGTTTTTAGTTTGGACTGGGACTGCTTATATTATTATATTCTTTCATTTCGTTATCACATCCCATCACACTCACACTAATGTTTGTATGGGTGTGTAAGTGAGTGTATGTTTGTCATTCCACGCCACAACCAATGAAGCGATTTGACTGAAATCTGTTTGGAATGGAGATAGCTTATACCCAGTATTAACACATAGGCTGCATTTTATCCCGGAAAATTAAAGATTGCCCGCGGGACTCATAAATTTTAACATCTGGTCTAAGTATATAAAACTTATCCAAATTTTAATTTGAACCATTGCGAACGTTAGTTCCCCTTAATTCATTAGGATCTCAAACTACAGATAAATACGAGCTTTTGAAGTTAATAAATACCTAATTAGGAAGGAAACTAAATTCCTGAACGAGTTGTATACCGTGTTTATCATTCGTCCATAAAGAGTTCTCGAAATTATATTACAAATTATGAATTCACACAAAACTTTAGGCACTAACTTACTTCCTATTAAACCTGGGCACCTGTATTTAACTACGCTGGCCCGTGTTTGTAAATTACTTCCGACCGGGTGCGACATTAAACTGTATTTGCTATAAAGTAATATTTACCGTACTTTTGGACTACCTCCCTGACGTAGTGGTGAGTGTTGCGATCTTATAAGAGGGAAGTCTTCAGTTTCATTCCCAGCGAGAGGAATTTTGGATTTTATAATAATTTTTGAATATTCTCCGGTATGGTTTGTTTGACGGTCTGTGCTACGAAAGGTTGTCCATAGAATAGAATAGCATAATTTTTTTATTCAAATAAACTTCTACAAAGTGCTTTCGAAACGAAATTATCACTACCCGTAGTACAGAAAATAAATACATGGCCCTGACACATTAAATTTTTTTTAATGAATATTAGCCAAGTTGAACTTGACTTACATTCTCCTTTCCCCTCAAAATAAGCGTAAAGCTTGTGCTAAGAGTGGGTACGATAATAGTGCACAGCGTGGTGTTTGAACCTGCGACCTTTCAGTTTTTAGTTCGTACCTTTAACCATTGGGCTTCTAACCTAATGTAATGGATGTTTTGGGCTTAGGTTTGGAGCGAAACTTTGTTAGCAACTTCTGTTCTAAGCTTTCAATGGGTCACTATCTATTTCCGATATGATATTACTCTCGACATTTTCGTGGCATGAACTGCAAGTTAGCTTCATAGATTTGAGTTTTGTTAGAAATTGCAGAAGTCTACCAGTGTACACTCTGCATTAGATTCCGTGTATTTGATGCATAAAAGGAACGTAACCACAATTTGCCAGTATACAGTATCGGGTCGATCGGTGCCTATAAGCTGTGGTTTAGGCGGCCTTACACCTTACACCGCGCTCGCGAGAGTTCCGCCCAATAGCATTTTGTTTAGAATTGCGGAGCGTACTATTCAAATGCACTCTGTGTTATCCAGCACAAAATTACCATAAAATTCCTGTAGTATCTTTATTCATACCGAAGTTTTATAGGCTTCTGTACATAGTTTGTACTACATAATATATTGCAGGAAAATAGAACGAGTAGAATTTTTTACACTTTATCCTAGGTGTTTTACAATTTTCCTGCTACAGGAATGCCCTTCCAAATGCTCTTCCATTTTTCCTACTAATTATAACTTGGGTTTCTTTGAATCAAAAGTGAGTAGGCATCTTCTAGGCAAGTCTTAGGCAAGTGCGCTCCATCTTGGGCTACATTTTCACTTTCCATCAGGTGAGATTGCAGTCAAGCTCTAGGCTATATTTAAAAAATAATTGATAATAGTAATACAGTAAACCGTTTGTAGAAGTCAAAATTAATTTATTACCGACATATAATAGCTAGCTGATGCCTAAAAAGGAACTAACCTAAGTATAAAAAAATTACAATCGAAAAGAATATAAGCAGGCAGGTGAAGGGAAAACATAAGCGTTTATGTCAAGATAATTGCGTTAGAGATAACAAAATCCCAGGGCCCAGTGGAAACATACCTCTCACGTCATCCGGCTAATCACCGGGGGGTGAGGGGGGAGGACATATCCGAGGGTACATCAATCAAGCGAGCAGCGTGCGGAGACGGCGGGTGACGCTTATCGTCTGCCTCAGGGAGGTTATGTTAAATTAGGTAAGATAAGCGGAAGTAAGCAGTGAATGACTAGTGGCTAGGATGCGCTCTCGTATTCGGGGGGTCGCAGTTTCGATCAGACAGATCAGAGCGTTTAATCTAAATTATATAAAAGGCAAAGATGACTGACTGACTGATCTATCAACGCACAGCTCTAACCACTGGACGGATCAGGCTGAAATTTGGAATTCAGATAGCTATTATGACGTAGGCAACCGTTTAGAAAGGATTTTGGAAAATTCCAAAAATAGGGTTTTGAAAATCGAAGTTAACGTGAGCGAAGCCGCGGGCAAAAGCTAGTACTTAATATTTTAACTGAAATTAATACTTGTGTGGCATTTTCATTATTGCAATTAATTGTGACATTTTACTGTTGACATCATTTGTAATTTTTACAATAAAAGCAAATATTTTGACTGCAATTTTGCACGCCATGATCAGGGTTGCTCATGATGATGATAATGATGATGAAGCGTCAGTGATCTATTCATAATATGCAAGTGTATTCATTCATTCATGATGCTTGTAGACTGCTTCAGTCCGACTGTGTCCGGGTGGGCTTACCTAACTATAAGTAGATCTTCTTGTGAAATACCTCAATCGTTTGTGAAATCCGTATTGAGCAATTTTAGTTAGGAGTTTCCAAGTTGGAAGCTGATGCACAAGACAATCGCGGATTTTACCTCAGACAAGTCGAGACTCTCCCACTTGCACCTGTTCGTAAAGCAGATTCTGTTATAAATATTAGTTTTGGTAACAACTCGCTCGTGTCCCTCGGCTTGTAAACAGCTGTATATATTTCGTATCTTAATGTTTGTAGAAAATTTGTAATATTAATTTACATATTTATCGGGATTTAAATTAAGTCGCCAGTGAGAAAATATTAATATTTTTAATTAATAAATACATCTAACATTTATATGAAAATAGTATCTGCTGAACAAATAAGAAATTACGAAATTACGTAACCTACAATATTTTTTATTAACTTAATCACTTTCTCACTCAGTAAATGAAGCAGAATTCAGGAAGTAGCGACTTATGCTTGCCTTGCGCCATTTTGCGGAAATTTTGTCGATCATTGAAATCTTTGTCGATCCGGAGACGTCCTATGTCAACAGGGCGTCACTCGTGTTTACCTAAAAGGGACTACTTAAGAGAAGTTGCTCCCTGGCGCGTTCTATACACATGTTTTATTCTTAGAGAAATAATAGACATGTTCTAGATTACATATTTGAGCCCATAGGCTCAATGTTTCATAACACATTCGATTTGCGTCTTTTTGATCTACTGATTGACCTTCACAGGTGGACATAAATCTCTTCTACAAGCCTCAATCTAGCGCCGCCTGTATCCAACGGCTTCCTGCAACTTGTCTGTTGTTGGTACACCTAGTGGAGGGTCTGCCAACAAGGTTTCCGATGCGAGGTCTCCACACCATCGCTCGCATCGCATCGCTTCGCGACTCGGTGAGCTATGATGGTTGTACACAAAAAAACATCACAACCATGGTAACTCTAGTTCTCCTACGCATTTTGTATTAAAAAAGCTAAAAAAAAAAGTCAGACAGACGAACTTGACGGAACTAAAACTTATAAGAGTTCCTTGTCTTTTTAGTTCGGATTTACAGTTTGATCGATATCCTCGTCTCCATGAAGCAAAACGTTTTTATTTTTTGCTTGTTTTGTCTTCAGTGTAACTCCATCATCTAGTCTTGTGGGAAATACCTTATCTGCCACGCGTTCATTTTCTTGTTAATTTTTTACTCAAACATTTTCTGAATTGGGTTTTAAAAAATCTGCAGGATGTTTTATTTTCCAGGGCTACATATCAGTAACCAGGATAAAAGATATTTTATTCTGGTTCCCCCGCGATTTATTATAGTTATTTAAAAATATCTAAAAACTAATACACATAATATCAATAGCCACACCGCACACAGTTCAAGGAACTGCTGGTCATTGGGTGCTGGAGTGGTGAACCCTCACCAGGAGACGTTGGTTAGCTCCCTACTAGTTAGACTGATGATATCAGACGAGTCGCAGTAAGTACTGCGACTGGATACAGGCGATGTAAGACCGAGGCCTGTGGAAATCCATACAAGAGACCCTTGTTCAAAGCCGTGGGTCAACTAGTAACATTATAAAGTAATGAAAAAATACGCACTAACTAACAAAAGAGGAGGTTCTCAACCTCCTCTTTTAACAAAACCAATTTAAAAGAAAGGAAATACTGGATCTATAATAATCATTTCAAACAATATTGAAATGATTTTAAAATCTTCCAAAAGCTTTCAAGGAAACGTAAAATAGAACCTTTCCGTCCCCTTTTACGATACTACGTATCGTGGCTCCTACTAAATTCGTAAATGATTAATTAAATAAGAAATTTACTGCGTTCTTGAGTACATTGCCAGTTTTAAATAGAGCGTAAATATTTGTTAGTATGCTGGTAAAGCAATGGGTGACTATATTTTTAACAACTTCGAGTAATCTTGTGAATCAAGGCTCAATTCGCACCCACTTACGAGAGGGTAACTAAATGGGTGTTTTAAAATAAATTGCGTCCTTTCACGATTTGGTGTCGTGTGTTCTAATGTTTATTATAATGAGGTACAATTTAGGCCGAATGTAATGAAGCCTAATGCCGTACTTATTATGTTTTTGGTATCTTAAGTGTTGTAAGTATTTTACTAATAAAATGCGATAGTGTGTTTAACTCTTGGTTTATGATTCAGTCACGCAGCAACGGAGCAACGACTTGATATTGTAAAATTTTGCATGTCATAGAAGAGGATGTAATGGTGAAAACGGGCATTAGTCGAGTTGTATGCGCAAGGATATGGGAACCCATCGCATTGTTACCCCGAGAAAATTCCTACTCATATAATATTATGAGTAACGGTTCCGACTCTCAGCAATGAGGAATACGAAGGAAAATAGAAAGAGTGAATATCATACTCTTGTAGGTACAATCTGTAGATCTCAGCCTTATACAAAGTCACAGAAATCAAATTAATAAAAATCCTATATGCGTAGGTCGGTAACTATTGAGAAATTCGAAAAACAGACAAACAGAGATTAACATTTCAAAGTGAATTATTTAGCCTTGCACTAGACAATAATAAATCAATCAATATTGGCTTTCCAATATTGATTGATTTATTATTATACTGATGAGGTCTAGGTTGGAGCGCGCTTGCCTAGAAGATACCCATTCACTTTTGCCTTAATAAATTGTAAGTGTTAACAGAAATACAAATTATCGAGCCCGTTCTCAAGTCCAAGAGGCAATTTCTCTAGCGAACGAAAACAAAGGCCCACTTTACGATATTGGGCCGAGAGATGAATTAATTAGTTGTTTTATACCTCCGCCCTTCGACTCTGATTGAACCGAGGCACGGCTACGGGAACAGAGTACTGTTTCATTGCTAACATACGGCTTCAAATCCTCACAATAACGCTACAGTTTTTACCTAACCATAATGAAGGAATAGAAGGAAAGTATTTAAAGACCTAAGCCACAATGCATCATAATCAGAAACCCATCGACGACGAAGAAAAAGAAGGAAAGTGTTTAAGCCAAAATACAACAAATTTATCAGCAACTCATCAACGGCTCACTACTGAGAGCAGATCTCTTCTCAGAGAAGGGTCATAGTCCACCACGCTGGCTCTATACAAATTGGCAGATTTCACACACCCTTGAAAACATTATGAAGAACCAAGATTGATTGAAGAATGATTTAAGCAATTAAATATGCATGCTTCCAGCATATTTAATTGCTTAAACACTAAATTCGAAAAGTCAAGGATACGTGCCCTCCCTCCCTCCACCCAACCGACCGCATTCACAACCGGTCATGATTACATATCTGGTGGGAGGCTTTGGCCGTGGCTAGTTACCACTTACCACCCTATCATCAAAGAAGTGCCGTCAAGCGATTTAGTTTTCCGGCACGATGGCGTGTAGAAACCGATTAGGGTTATAGGTTGAATTTACACTGCTATACTCATTCCAAGTCAGCCTGTTATCATCTTAGACTGCATCGTCACTTATCATCAGGTGGGATCGCAGCCAAGGGCTATCTTGTCATCGAATAAAAAAAAAAATGAGCAAAAGTAAATGCGCAACAGTTCGCAAAATAAAGGTTTGTGTTTCCACAGATGAGCAATCAGAAATCGTTTCAAAACTAATTCAGCATTAGGACAGGCTTCGCATAATTCAGCGCTGCTGCTTTAATTTGCATCCATTACTGCCGTGATGGGATCAACGAGATAGATGGATTGACAATATTCCAATCGGAAGGCACATTGAGAATTAACACGCTGTTATTGAGATCTGGCTATAAAGGGAGATGTACACGGCGGCGCGGCGTTGCGGCGCTGTGCCCTAGTGTTTTTTTTTATTACTATTATTCAATTTTACTATTTATTTATAGCTTTATACTATATATAGCTTTTAGCGACTTCGTCAGCGTGAAATTCAAAATTATTTATTTCATGTAGATTGATTTTTAATTCCCGCGGGAACTCGCTCATTTTCTGGAACAAAAAGTATCCTACGTGTTATTTCAGACTATGATCTATCTCTGTGCTAAATTTCAGCCAAATCGGTTAAGTCGTTCTGGCGATTGAGTAACATTAATAAACATCCATCCATCCATCCATCCATCCATCCTTAGATCCAAACTTTCGCATTTATAATTTATAAATGATGCCCGCAACTTTGTCTGCGTGGATTAAGGTTTTTTGATTCCTTCAGGAATCTTTTATTATCCGGGATAAAATGTAGCCTATGTGTTAATCCCGGGTATGTGCTATCTCCATTTCAACTTTCATCCAAATTGAATCATTCGTTGTAGCGTGAAGGAGTAACAACACATACACACACACATATACATATATGTACACATACAAACTTTCGCCTTTATAATATTAGTGTGATGTGATTAAGTAGGTATTATTAGGATGTCTTGTACTGATAGGTATTTACCCAAAAGTACCAAGTAGACAGTGTTTTGTCTTTTCGCGTCTAATTTTTTACCTCACAGATAATATTATCTCCCCTTCAAATAACTCAATTCCGTATTTTAGTGTTTATTCCTTAAAATAGTCCTAAACTCAACGAAAATTATATATTTATTGATATCCATCGCACAATTGAGATAAATCCTCTCACGATACCTTTGCCTGTTAGACCAAGAGGCAAGCTCAAAGTCCGGGCTTTGTCCCGTGAGACCATACACAGGAAGGAAAACTTTACACCTGAGCATCGCAAAATTATTTCCAACGTAATTATTAGCGCGGCGGCTTCAGGCAATCAATCACATAAATTGCTTGCTGATTAAAAACCTCGTTGCGAAAGTGCCCTTTGATTAATATCTCCGCTTTCGTTTTGACAGTTATTACCCTCTGCCGCGACTCGCAGTGTTAATCACCGAGCAATTTATTGGAAATAATGTTTTACATACTCAATTGAAAGGGTTCAATGACTTACATTTGCCAAAAACCTAAACCTACAGCAAAATATCTAAAACGCAATCATGATGACACTATTATCGCATATAATGTGTCCAAAATCCAAAATTCAGAGCCTGAAAACTAGACTTCGAACAGGGCGTGATGATGCTATGGATCCAAAACATGGTCGCTGAATGGGCTTCATAAAAAAGGATCTGTGTCACTCAGCTAGCGATAAAGAGAGTTAGAGGGAGAGAGAGAGGGAGATCAATCAGAAATAAAGACACCCGTAGAGTTACCGAGATAGCCATTCCAGTCGCGCAGTTTAAGTTGTAATTTTGGGGTCCCAAAATGCTGGAGTGGTGACCTCGCACCGAAAAGCGCAGTGTTGGCGGACTTACTAGGTAAGGTAAAGACATCAGACGTCATTGGAAAAATGTAAAGAGTATAAAGTATAATGAACAGGTATTATGTATTTAAATGTCTCTTGTATAAAACTAGTGGTTCGCCCCGAACTGAGACCTCGCGGTATCCCATAATTCCCAAAAGATAGTTTTAATTATATATTGTAATAATTAACTTTTAACATTAGACGCAATAAAAAATAATAATAGTTGACGCAAAACTGTTTTACTAATACAGCGCCATCTATTAGCATTATTGTGAAGCTATTAGCATTAAAAATTTAATAATTTCGTTTCTTTATAATATTTATTTAATTTTAGTATTTGTTGTTCAAGTACAGGATATAACTGAATTTTCAACAAAGTTTCAGGTTCTAATATGCAACACTTTTTGACATGTGGCTCAAATTAAATCTCCACTTAAAAGTTAAATAATTTCGTTTCTTTATAATATTTATCTAATTTTAGTATTTGTTGTTCAAGTACAAGATATAACTGAATTTTCAACAAAGTTTCAGGTTCTAATATGCAATACTTTTTGACATATGGCTCAAATTAAAATCTCCACTTTGAAAGCCCCCCATTTCGTCAATTTTAAGGGAAAAATTAAAAAAAAATATTTTTGTACTCTGTTCAAAGTCGTCTTTAAAACGATATATCGCAAGTCTATGTAACGTAACAAACAAAATTTTACTTCAAACACGCTTCTATGAGAGCCTCCCTGAAATAAAGCTTTTTATATTTTTTTATACAATGTTTGGCTGAAGGCCATCAGTTTACATATTATATTTAAATTTGAAGTAATTACGTTCAGTAATTCAGAAGTTATAGGGCTCTGACAGACATTTGGACGTACACACTTCTCTGTCCAGTACAGACAAGCGCCCTAGTTGACTCAGAGAACTCGCTTCGCTCGTTCAATAAACACTGTTAATAAAGAAAATTTTTGTGATTATAATTTTGCAAATGCTACGTTTATACAATAAAAATGTTGCCGCAAAGATGATTACTTTCGTTAACGATATATTTGTTTTAATATCGGCTCTCGATGGACTGTCGAAATGGCCGGCCGGACGGTCTCGCAGTGATAACTCATTACAAAATTAAAATATCCACTGTAATCCTCACTTCAATGTAATTTGGGTCAGCTTTAAACAACCAATTCGTTTCGTAAATCGCTAGAGTATTGCCAATGTTAAATTGAATCAAGCCCAGCGTTGTGACCTGCGGGCGATGTGCGGGTAGTTCGGTATTGTTACACAAAACGTTATTCATTATCATGTCAATACTAAAATTGAAACGCTGAATAACAAGCAATTAAATATAAATTGTTATTTTGGTGATTGCGTTAGTGTAGTATTTGTTAAAGGCTAGGTTACACTTTGATTAGTGCGAGTGCAGGTGTTTAGCAGTTGCAAGTGTGAGTGAGAGTCGTTAGTGCTAGTTGTGTCCAATACTGTTTAGCTCCTGCGCTTAGAAAAATTCACATTTGCTAAACACTAATCACTAAACAAGCATGTCCAAACGTGTTTAGCCTGACAAGCTGCGAGTCAAGGGGAAGGAAGGGCGCACGGGTCGGGGCTGCTCGCAAAAATTAGAATACGTTTCTATTCACTTCACTACGCTGATTACTAATCACTCGCACTAATCAGCTGCAGTCCACACGTGTTTTGTACTAAGCACCTGCACTAACCCCGGCACTCGCTCTAATCAAAGTGTAAACTACCCTTCATAGTCATTTATTTTTAAACAGTTCTCATAGTATTGATTGTTTTGGTATCGATATTGATTGTATTTATTACCTATGTGAATGTGTCTGTCTGTCCTTTAATTAGTTAACTTTTTAGTCCTGTCTTGTATAATTAGAATTCATCTTAGAGTCCACGCAGTCTAATTACCTACTCTTATCCTGACCTTCAAGACGAATAATTAGAGTAATAGGCATCTTCTGGGCAAGTGCGCTCCAACTTAGATCTCGTCAGTGCTTTCTTTCATTGATTTTCACCCCATCTTGGTCTTGGTCTAGAAAAAGATGGGACTTCATATCCAAACTAGCTTTCTTCGCTCACGTTTAGTTGATTTTCCAAACCTCTATTATAGCCCCTTAGGGTTGAATTTTCAAAAATCCTTTCTGAACGGATACCTCCGTCATAATAGCTATATGCAGTATGACGAGTCATAGTAGAGTCTTGACTTGTCATAAGAACCACAAGTTGGCTAATTTTGAATTTTTATAAAATCGGTAACTCATCCAGTTTTCATAGCGCCCGTAGGTATGTGAATTGTGATATAATGGGATGGTGTTCTTTGTGGCAGTAATCCGCATAAACAACGCAAGAGCCCACAATGGCGGCACAATGACGCTTTTGTTCGCGGCATTGTCGCTGCAACGACGCGCCACAGCGCCGCAATACGCTCCTGAATATCAAATATTAAATGCGGTTCAGACGTGCCTAGTGCCTACTCTCATAGCCCTCGGTTACACAAGAGTTAACAGTTCAACTTGTTGGGCACAGGCTTTAGAGTTATTTTACCCTTAAAAACCTCCCGACCGAATCCGGCCATGGCGACCCAACTCCACAGAGTTTAGCCATCTGCGCGGGAGATATTATAGTGCACAGTATGTGCGCAAACATAGGTGAGCTCTCTATTCCCTCACTCTCATAGTCGATGAGACGGAAATTCGACACGACCAGAGAGAGATCAGGCGCAGGACCGACTGCTTTACGTGCTCTCTGAAGCACGGGGGTGACTCACCGCCAACTTCCTATAGAATAGAATAGAATAGAAATATTTTTTATTCAAATAAACTTTTACAAGCACTTTTGAATCGTCAATGAATCTACCACTTGTTCGGAATGCCTTTCCTGCCGAGAAGAGCCAACAAGAAACTCGGCGGTTGCTCTTTTCAAAAAAAAAAAAAAAAAATTACAATAGTTAATGAAACTATGCTATGTATACAGTGCTTCCACGTTGAATTTTCCTGAGTACAATACAAGTAAAAATAAATACAATACAAATACAAATAAATACAATCCAATACATGTTAAAACAGGCAGGCAAAAGCAGACCCATTCCCGTTGGTGGCACCCGTTCACGAGCATGACGCATGATCATGCTCGTGAACGGGTGCCACCAACTATAACTCCGTGCTCTGAGAATTTCTTGACAGAAAAATCCAATACAGTTTATGGCCCGGCCGAATCGAACCTGGGACCTCGTCATCTGTACTCCAACTTTCTAACCACTAGAACAACGAGGCAGTATTTTACCCTAGAGATAGTAGAGAAGAGTGTTTTAAAATAATGTGAAATATGAAATTGTTGCAAAACATAACTATATATAAAAGGACTTTTGGTTCCGGAACTTTGATAGAGTCTGCGCCGCTGCTTCAGTACTTTTCCAAGGAGAGCAGTTTCTTTAACTTTTACGATTTTACTCGATATTAAACTTTCTAGAACCAATATGATGAGAAAATATTGTATCGCAACTTTTTAACTATGTAATTGGAGAGTTTTCTATTGTTAGGCTTCACGTGGGCACATATTGCTCGACATTTTTATTATTCAGGCAAATTCATAGCTACACGTGGACGCAATTCCCAGTAACTGCTTCAATATGACTTCTAAATTGAACACATGTATGGACTTTCACATGTCTGCGCTTTTTGGTGCGAGCTTGTCAACATGTTGGGACCACACGACCATCAGTTCTGCTCCGCCCATTTATTGTTTGTATTTATTTATTTATTTACTGACTGACTAAACTTAGTTTTATGAATGACATTATGAATTTTAATAATAGCGTAACTAGATTTATTTATTGATTGATTTAACTTAGTTTTATGAATATTACTTTTCTTTTTTTTTTTTCTTTTTTTATTAATTTGATGTAGGTAATATTGTAATTGTTGAGAGTAATAATTAAATTATTTTTGAATTTTTGTAATGTGGCTATAATGTATATTATATAATTGAATTTGTGAAATGTAAATGTATATGAGTCTTAGTTACTTGAAATAAATGATGTATTGTGAAGGCAGTTTTGCGACTTATCCAACCGTTTTCACCAACCTTCCCTAATTTTTAAGGGCTACCTAAAATAGGTTAAGTGACTTTTTCTATTAATTTCATTTTGACGAATCTTTAGAGAACACAGATTTAAAGGTGGAAATGACATTGGAAAAGGGATTGTGTTTAGGGACTACTTATGTAGAGAGACTCTTACTTAGGGCTGATTTAAGAGTGGCCATTAATGAGCTATGTCAGTAGCTCTGGTCGGATACTCCGAGCATAACTCTCTCTATCAGAACATATGTTTATTTTTTAAAGTACATCTTTCTGAGGCATCATTTACTTTAAAAGAGAACGAATTAAGTATTTTTACTTTTCGCCTCTGTAATATAAGCCACAAAGCAAGGATTATGAGACTCAAAAGACTGAAAGTCTTTGTTCTTTGTGAGACGCAACTAAGCCTCCCGGGTGCACTAGGTCGGTGTCTTCATAAATAACGCTAGCATATTTTAAAAGCGAGCTATTGTTTATGTTGGGAAACCCGGCTTACAAACCTCTGCATCATGGAATAATCTGTAGGTCTGCTTAAAAAGTCTAATCTTATAAACCGGCCAAGTACGCGACGGGATCATACACGAAAGGTTCCCGATCATACCTAAAAGTGATCGTTAAGGTCGGAAAATACGCCGAAAAATGAAGTTTCCTGTATGGAGCCCCCCTTAATTTTTATTTTACTTTTATTATTATATTGATATAGCGGGAATAGAAATACACATTCTGTGACACGATTTCGCACATGAAGTTGAATCTTGTTCGTGCTGATAATATTAGAACTCATGTCAATATATCACATTGTATAGCAAAATTCTACTATATTATATTTTTATTGTAGCATTCGGATGAATTATGATTAATCCACAAATTAGACTTTAGACACTTTTATGCGTTGGTATACATTTAATTAAGATTTAATTACAAAAAAACCTGAATCTGAATTAAGAATCGAAACGTGTTTATAAATGCGAAGGTTTGGATGTATGGACGTATGATAAATGGATGGATGTTTGTTACTCAATCACGCCGCAACGACTAAACCTATTTGGCTGAAAATTGGCACAAAAACATAATAATAACACAAAACCATTTCTCGTGGGAATTATTAAGCCTCAATCTACGCGCACGAAGTAGCAGGTATCAGCTAGTAGGAAGGCTACGGCAGCCAACCTCCACAGAGATTAATTATCTGCGCGGGAGATATTAGAGTGCACACATATGTGTGCAAATAGAGGTGCACTCTCTATTCCCTCACTCTCGCTCACGGCTTTAAGAGCTCTCCGAGGCACGGGGGTGACTCAACGCTGACTTCGGGCTAGTAATGAGAATTTCTTGACAGAAAAACCCAATAGGTACGTTTTTTGGCCCGACCCGGGAATCGAACCCAGGACGCAGTCGAACTTACTAACCTCTAGACCAACGTCTACCACTACCTACCCGTCTTTTTATTATGTACCTACCTAGTTTATATAGTTCATTATACCTATACCTACGTATATCAACAGTGCAAAGTAAAACCGACTTTGGTTTTTGTAGCACTGAATGTAATACTCATGTATGTACAAACTATAATAATAATAAATAAATAAATAAAATGAACGACGCAGTTTAGTAGGAAATATTTCCTAACTGAGCTGTAGAGGAAGTCAAGCAGCGCGCAGCCGCCGACAACGTTCACCGCTTGTCCGCGTCCCCTGCAAACTTATAAGGCAAGTTGCTACTCGTACATTGAATACAATGTAATTTACATTGGTACGTATTAAACACAACGCGAACAAAGCGTACGGTCGACAAAATCAGTCGGGATTCAGAAACTGTATATATATTATGATTTCTTATATAGAATTAAGAAAGGATAAGATTCAATGAATTCTTATTCTATCTAAAAGCATTTTTATCCCAGAATTGCACGAGAGAAAACCTAAATCTACGCAGAAAAAAATCATGGACATCTAGTTTCAACATTATTAAAGTTAAACGTAATATTTTTTATATACAAAAATTAATTGCTGTTAGTTAGTCTGGCTAAAATTAAAAAAAACAGCTTGAACGATTTGAATATTTTTATTTGTTTTGTTCACCTTGATACAGAAGTGGTTTAAAAACAAAAAAAAAAATATGAAAAAATCCAAAAAACCACCTGAAAAATTGCAAAAGTCAAAATTAGTTTTGTATAAGAATCACAACTTCGAATTACTTTTAAATAGATGGCGGGAGCGAGCCACGGGTTTAAAATAGTAGTTAATAAACAATGTACGTTTTTGCCGACTGTACCGTATCGTTAATCGATTGAGACCGCGCCGTGGTACGTTGAACAATTAATCTAAGCGGTTTGTATTTGTAGTAGGTACTTATGTTCTGAATAACATTTAAATTAAACAACATTTAGCGATGTTTTCCTATCTATATTTAGTGCAGAAGTGTGTGCGCAAACACAGGTACATTCTCTATTTTCTCACTCTCATAGACCGATGGGACGGAAATCTTACATAACCGGAGAGAGATCAGGCGCGGGACCTACGAGTTTACGTGCTCTCCGAGGCACTGAGAATTTCTTTTCAGATAAACTCAATAGTTACATTCGAGAATCGAACCCGAGACCTCGTCATCGAACATGCTAACCACAATACCAACGAGGAAGTTAAGTTATTTTATACTTATTTAATTAGAATTAAACAGACCACTGTGTGTTTTTGCTGCTTGTACAACATTGTGGATCAATGAAGACTTTAGTACGTTTAGCAGTTAATCTAAACTGCTTGCATTTAACTCGCAGCAAAGTATTTATTAAGCTAACATGGTGAATAAAATAACAATAAAAGACTATTTGATATGTTTACACTGACTGTATATTATAGCCTCAATAGCGCAGCGGTCAAGGGGTGACTTGAAATGTGAATGGTTCACGATTCAAACCCAATTGTTGCGCTATTGACGTATCCACTTCTATAACACAAACTCTACGCTTATTTGGAGAGCAAAAGGGGAAATACTAGGCATGTTTTACATAGCTATGAGCTATCCCATTCCAAATTTCAGCCAAATCACACAATAAAATAATAAATATAAAAAAAATATTCGTCTTTATAATATTAAGTGTGATATTATGCATACTACGCGTTAAAAATTCAGCCAAATTGGTTCATTCGACATATTACACACACACATACACATACAAACTTTATCTTTATAATACAAGTCTGAAGAAACTACACACTTTTCTATATTCATTTTAATATTGCTCAAAGTACCATGAGTTTTAACGCTGATTTTCGCTTTTGGTCCAAAAAGGTTATTTTCCCTATATTTTGGTATATTTTAAGGTGCTCAATACAATAATAGCATTATGTATGGTCAGACCACCGTACGTATAACTACGAGGGTCGGGAGCGATAGCATGTTTTTACTCTGTTACAAAAATGTCGACGAAAATCCTTCGCCGCTTCCGGTCGTAAGTTCAACGGTACACAATACGGTGACGTTGGTGAAGTTTTACAAAAAAAAAAACCTTTGGAAAATAAAACTATTGTCCTGCGTAGAGCGACAAAAATAGTGCGAAAGGGGCTAGAATACACAGTGTGTATTTTTAGTACGTATTTCGTGATGAAATAACCTTTTGGATATATTCGGCAAAACTTCCCAAACTTTTTTCCTTCTACTCCTTAATTACAAAATTTTCTTTATATTTTGCCAACAATCTAGTTTTCATACTTTTCCGGCATTTAATGAACTTAGTTTTTGTACATAATAAGTGTCCCACGTTTAAATTACATGGTTTTGTCTCTTTTAATTTGTTGCCACTTGCCACACTGCAATAATCTACGCGTGATAATGCAAGTCTAAAGGTAGATTGCGAAAAAACGCTTCAGTGAAACCGCTTCGTTTTACAAGAAAATCCTATTAATCCTATTATTACTCTCAAAATCACTCCAGTTGGAAACCATACCGACTCCATTTGCATGCAAAGTTAAGGGACTGTTTACACACGGTAAAATAAATAGTATAGGAGAACGTGCCTCACTCACATTATAAATCTTCCAAAGACATTCGAATGCAGATGTCATCGACCAACCAGTAAACAAATCTATAGAAGAGACAGCATGCGCACCACGTCTCTACCCGTCGCAGTTCTTTACATTCTTTACGAGCTGATAGGATTTGAGCCTTATTTCAGCAATATTTTCAAAGACATCAGTAACATTAACCACGTCGGTTTCAACAAAGCCTGATTAATGAGCTGGATTTATTAGATCAATGATAATTAACTTCATAGACTTATAGCTCCGGGCTTAAATGAACTGTGAAATATTTGAAGTTAATCATTAATTAGTCGAGTTTAAACATAATATTATTTTAATATACTTAATAATGAAAAATCAATCAACCGACGAAACCAACTTAGGTGGAAAACAGTCGAGAAAAAGCCATCTTTTACTTTATATTCAAACTAGCTTTTGCCTGCGGCTTCGCTCACGTAAAGTTTGATTTTCCAAACCCCTATATTAACCCCTATTATTATTATTATTAGCCTTTGGGATTGAATTTTCAAAAATCTTTCTTAGCGGATATCTCCGTCATAACAGCTACCTGTAGTTTGCTTTGCGTTGATAGATCAGTCAGTCAGTCACCTTTTCGTTTTATATATTTAGACGACTTCCTGTCTTCGAACACGATTTTGATTCCCGCAGGAACTCTTTAATTTTCCGGGATAAAATGTAGCCTATGTTAACAATTCTGAGTATGAAATACCTTCATCCCCAGCCAAATCGGTTCATTCGTTGTGGCGTGAACAAGTAACAAACACACACATACACACATATAAAAATTTTCGTCTTTATAATATTAGTGTGATATTATACATACTACGAGTATAATATATACCTAGGTACCGAAGATGTAGGAAAGCTTTTCTTTCTAAGCCCTTCTCAGTGCGGTGCGCGTGGTGGCAATAAGTCGTAAAAGATCAGAGATCAAGATATTTGATATCGTGGGAAACTCATCTATTTTGCCTTCCAAGTTATGGAAATATTTATAGTAAATAGGTATCTAAGGAGAGGGTTTCCACAATGCTAAAAAAACGTGCGATTGCCTATAACTACGAAAATTTTTGACGGGTTTCGGAATGTTTACGTTATTTGATTAGTTCCATTTGAGTATAATTATTTTATATCCTTACCAATATTTGTAAATACGAAAATTCTTTGTTGGTTGTTTTGTCTGTCAATCACGTGTTAACAGAGCTACGGATTAAATTAATTTTTCGCATAAATAGAGTTGAAGACTTGAAGAGTGATATATAGGTATGTTACGTCTTTCGACCCCAAAAATAAAAACAAACACCCGGTCAAAAGTAAGAATCAAAAAAATTATATCTAATAACACGATGAAACTTCTTGGTCTTTTTTGTTTGTATCGAAATATTCCAAGATGTATGGAATATTACAAAGTAAGCAGAATGCAAGTGCACTATTCAATCGAAAATTTCGCTGAGTGCAAAGTTTTTTAGGGTGAACAACTGAACACATATTGAGTTATATTATATCCTGCGATCGCTTATGCCTGCTACAGTGGACACTCAGCCTAATTTGCCGAAGAAGAAAATAAATATGGGAAAATTCTCGACGTCGGCGATATTATTTTTAAAGATATCTATATAATGGGTCTATTTTCTTAGTAAGCCCTTTTCTTTCCAATAATTTAATATTAATATTTTATTCAAGTATACGAAAAATACAGAGTCTCCGAGGCAATCTCCATTATGTAGTAAAATCGAAAAAAAAAATTCCTTTTTCGTGGTTAATACGAAGCTGCTGATTTAAAACGATTCGCCAGATTATTTTATTAAAGAGCGTGGATGTTTGACTTCCAACGTTGATTTTTGTAGGATTGGACTATTTTAAATTTAAACTAATTAATATATAAATAAATTAATGAGAATGTTTGTTTGTTTGTTGGTTTGTATTTCAAACGCTGCGGCAAAGCCTTGATGGGTTGAGATGTTGATGCAACAAGGCTTTGATTCTCGGGCCAAAATATTTAGGTGTTGGGGTTTGCTAAAAAAATTCCTTTACCTACTAGCCTGTAGTAAAAAAGTTGGCGACCCCTGTGCCTCGGAAAAAGCATTTGCTCCTGCGCCTTAACTCTCTGCTCGAATTTCCTTCCCATCAGACTATGAGAGTTAGGGAATAGAGAGCGCATCTGGGTTTGCGTAAACACTTGAACCCTATAATATTTTCAATGCAGATGGCCGCCGTGGCCGAATTTGGTCGGCAGGAAGACTTAATTGGACATACATATTATAGTGCATTGTATTACTTTCCTTTATGTAGTCGGCTAAAACAAGCACAGTGGGTTGTACAAGTCAGTACAAATGAGCAAATGACCTAAGAAATTAAGAGTATATTCCTCTTTTAATAGGTGTTACGTTTTAAGGAAAAGCACATAATGGACTAATGTAGGTACATAATTACAATTCAACAAACTTGTGCAGTATATTGATTAACAAAGGAACGAAGCAAGTTGGCGGCTCGGGCCTGGAAACAAGTAGTAAGTTGATGTTTTTGTCAAAGCGTAAACTTCGCTACGTTGCTTGCTCAAACCGAGCATTGAGTAGTTTGTTCAAACTTACACCGCTTAAGTTATGTGCGGAACTATGTGAATAAAATTAATCTACTTTTTAAGAAAATAGAACTGAAAAAAAAAAAGTGAAAATATCCCGCAAGAACATCATCATCTCAATCGAAAGACGACAACTTCAGGACAGGGATCGCCAAAGGACATGTCTTATTCCGCTTGTATCCAGCATCTGCCAGCAACTCTATTGAGATCGTTTGTCCACCTAACCCTCACCTAAAGCTCATTTATAGTCTATAATTATATAAAAAGGCTTGTCCTGACTGACTGACTGACTGACTGACTGACTGACTGACTGACTGACTGACTGACTGACGATCAACGCACAGCCTAAACCACTGAAGTTAGAAACTTGAAATTTTGACAGTAGGTTCCTTTTATGACGTAGGCGAGCACTAAGAAAGGATTTTTCGAAATTCGCCCCCCAAGGGGGTAAAAAGGGGGGTTAAAGTTTGTATGAAACTCCGTCATTTTTCGAGTTATACTCATGAAATTCGGTATTTAGGCTTTAAATTGAAAACAAAAAAGTACGTATTTCACAGTTTTTAAAAATTCTACCCCCTAAGGGGTTAAATAGGGGTTGAATGTTTGTATAATAGTCCTTCGTTCTTTAAGTTATTTTTCAAGTTACGTTTATGAAACTTGATATTTTGGCTTTTGATTAAAAATAAAGAATTACGTATTTTACATTTTTTTTAAATTCTCCCCCCAAGGGGGTAAAAAGGGGGGTTAAAGTTTGTATGAAACTCCGTCATTTTTCAAGCTATACCCATAAAATTCGGTATTTAGGCTTTAAATTGAAAACAAAAAAGTAAGTGTTTCACACTTTTAAAAAATTCTACCCCCTAAGGGGTTAATCTATATATATAAAAATGAATCCCTATTTCCTTGGTCATCGCATCACGCGTGAACGGCTGGACCGATTTCGCTAATTCTTTTTTTGTTGTGTTTGTTATTGTCAGGAGAAGGTTCTTAAAAAAGAAAAAATTAAGAAAATTGCGCGAAAAATTAGAAAATTTAAGAAAACTTAACCACCATATTAAATTATTTCTAATGTAACCGCTTTTGCAATTCAAACTTTTTTGATGTAACCTTATGGCGTTTGACATAACATTGACAGAATGCGTGCTGCCAATTTCGTCAGAGTTTCAATATTCATAGTTAAGACAGGACAACGTCTGTCGGGACCGCTAGTAATCAATATAAATATGAAAATCCTTAGGAGAACCAAAGTACACCTAGCACAACATTTTTGCTTATTTTGAGGACATAAGATTCACACACACACACACACACACACACACACACACACACACACACACACACACAAACAGTTTGTCTTTTTGTCCTTGTATACCTTGATCTAGACAATAAGTGCTCACGGTGTCATTTTTTGAGGGAAAGGGCTGGCTGTCCTTAACACAGATTGATAAAATCTAGCAAGGACAGCCAGTTCTGAACCTAATAATATAAGTGTTTTTGCATTTGTTGTTAGGTTAAGTCAAAGTTTGTAACCTTGATTATGAAATAAATATATATTATAAATATATTATATTATAAGAGGATATTAGTCAAGTTCAGCTTAGCTAATATTTCTTTAAAGAAAAAAAACTTACCGACATAGCTAAGTACAACTAGTGGCAATGGCAAGTTCAGTGTTGGCAGACCACCACTAGAAAGACCGACGACATCAGATTAGTCACATAATGTTGCTGAATACATGTGGCGTAAGACCGAGCCTGTGGACATGCGGCGTAAGATCGAGACCTGTGGAAGTCCATGCCGGATACTTTTGTCTACGTCTAATTGACTTCGGTTGTTAAAGATGGAGATTTTATAAAAATTATTCAATGGTTTCAATGCTTTTGATGTCATAACGTCATAATAGAATATCAAGTGGTAACATCAAAGGTCCATGAATACAATAATAAATAAATAATAATGGATACAAAGTTTTACAAATGGTTTGGGATTTTTCATCCAGCTCATAAGAATATCGCCCTACTTTCTTTGACAGCACTCTTATTTCCGTTTGATAATACTAATTTCCTTGAGAGCTTTGCATTTGTTTAGGACCCGAAGCGTATTCAATTCATATGGATTTTTAGCTGTAGGATTTTTTATTCGGTTCCGTTGAGTCTACAGTACCTACGCAATATCGCCTATCTATCGGTCTTCTATTGCACATACTTTGAACCCTCTTCACCGTTCTACCACAGAACTGCGAGAAGTCGTGAGTGTTAACATTCTTATGTATGGTTTAAATTCAAAGTTCTCGTACGAAACGTTTCTGCAGTCACAAACGCAGTAATTTTGTAGTAGTCTTTGTCACGGATCTAGTGCAACGTTGACAGTTACAATTTCATTGTAACAAGCGATATTTCGAATCAAAGTATCCAGTTTAATAAATAAATAAGTATGTCAAACAAAACACTGCTTCTTTATAGTTAAAACAGACGTTGAAAATACAATTAATAGTGGCATATCTCACAGAGACGCTTGATCCTTTGACCTTAAAGTTTCTCTTAACTAAAACTTTGCGATCTCGCAGACAGGATAACGTCTTTGCAGACATTTTAATCAAAGTTTGCCTAGCACCCTCTATAAGGTTCATTACGACAAGTTTACAGTTAATTAGATACCTTGTGTTTAGCCTATAGCATCTTAGATTGTTATAAAACTATTTTCCAATAAATTATTTATTAATTATCTACGTGATACAGTACCCGAAAAGCTTAATCTAACTTAACTAAGATTAGTTATCAGTAAACTTTCAAAATAGACGTCCTTGACGGGTCGCAGGAGGAGGGACTATTGGAAGCATTGCCAAAGAACACGATCTTGTGTCGCCTAGCTAGGTATATCCAGCGGCTATCAGCGTTGGTCTACCTAGTGAGGGGTTTTAAAGATGTTCCCGTTGTGAGAACCTTGAGCAGCTTTGAACCCCCAAAATCCTTCAACTTCTTCAAGCTATTTAACTCGCCCAATTCTCACGTAATACAGTTCCAAATGCATCGACATCATATTTTTAAACCATCGCTGATTCACTACTATAGCACAAGAATTCAGTGATTCACCTTTGAGAACATTATGGAGTACTCCCAGGCAAGCAAGTTTACACAATATATTTTTCTTCACCGTTGAAGAATTTGAAATCTTACTCTATATGTATAAGTACATTGCGTACCTAATGATCGCGGATCGAACTCGTAACCCCTCGAATAGGAAACAGCAATCCTCACCACTAGGCTATTACTGTTTGCATTCACAGTTCAAATATAACTTTTCTATTACCTACTACATCAATGAAATCGGTCGTGAAGCGTGAAATTGAGCAGGTTCCCGTTCCTTGCAAAGACTCGGCTGAGTGTTTGCTCGCTTTGAGTATAAAATGCTAAAGGAATAAAACGATACGCTTGTAAATACCAACAAAGAAAATTAAATGAAAAGATTCCTCTTGTAAAAGTGTGAATTCGTGGACATACCATGGAGTAAGCTTGGGCGGAAAGAAGAGGAATAGTGTTAGGTGGTTAAGATTGGGAAAGACAAGAATAAAACTGGTAGGAGTTAAACATAGTTTTTTTATTTTTATTCGATGACAAGATAGCTCTTGACTGCGATCTCAGCTGATGGTAAGTGACGATGCAGTCTAAGATGGTAGCTAACTTGGAAGGGGTATGGCAGTGTACATTCAACCCATACCCCTAGTCGTTTTCTACACGCCATCGTGGCGGAACGCTAAATCGCTTGGCGGCACGTCTTTGACGGTAGAGTGGTAACAAGCCACGGCCAAAGCCTCCCACCAGACCAGACCAGAGACAATTCAGAAATTATGAATACCTAAATTGCCCCCGTCGGGAATCGAACTCAAGACCTCCCAGTTATAAGACCACAACGTTCATCACTGCGCCAGGGAGGTCGTCAAAGTAAGTAATAATACCTACTCGTGCCATATATTTATGGGTTTAAAAAGTCAACCTTTTGGTTTTCAGTCCGCCCGTATTAACTAGCTATACTTCTATTAATAACTAGCGGACGCCCGCGACTTCGTCCGCGTTCTTAAATTGTTGAAATTTTTCCTGAATTTTCTTTGCTATAAACCTCACGGAGCCCGAGACCTTTCCAACGAATGCAAAACCGTGGAAATCGGTTCGTGCGTTCTGGAGTTATAGCGTCAGGAAGGAAAACCCGACTTATTTTTATATAGTAGATAACAATTTTTGAATGTTTAAAATCAGTAATGAGTAATTATTTATTAACAACGGGTATTAACCAAGTATTGGTTAATTATGATAACTTAAATGAGATGTGTATTTAGCGGTATTAAATCCGGATTACAAACAATTATTATCAATTCTATAATTTTTAAATTTTAATCCCATTTATATATCGGTCATTAATATTATAAATGAAAATGTATTTAAATTAAGTATTTTTTTTTTCTCTTAATTTCTAATAGGCTGTCGTGCTGACTTAGTTTTCATTTATGTTAGTTTAGCTAAGTTATAATATGTGAGGCATCTGACAAGAAATTTCGTGTGAGCTATGACACTTTCTATCTAGTCCAATAGGTCTACGAAATTTCTGTGATGTTAACTTTTAACCAGGTCTGCATGCCACTCTTATGAAAGTGCTTGAGAGATTCACTTTGAACAATATTTGTGACAAATATAAAGAGTTCCCTCGATTTCTCCAGGACCCTATCATCAGATCCTTACCAGATGACCACCTGAAAAGTATACACTTTCAAACAAAAGAAGTATTTTTCAAATCGGTCCAGGCGTGTTTGAGTAATCGGCAAACATACATAAAGATTACGATAAATTGAGAACTTCTTCCCTTTTTAGAAATCGGTTAATAAACAAACGAACTACTGCAATTTTATTATAGGAGCGACATTAATAAGCAGTAAAAGAAAACAGAATGAGAAGAACTGGAATTTTTTAATTATTTATCAAAGCTAAGTACTTTAAAGATCGAGTTTCAAGCTGCTCCGACTTCTTCGAAATTATAAAAGATTTAATGCCTCTTGTCAGCTTCCTACGATAAAGTTCTTGCAATTTACAAGCGTGAGCTTACTTGTGGTTACAATAATTACTAAACCTACATGCACTTTGCGTAAGTGTGCGTGCCTATCAGAGCCTAGGCACGAGCATAGCACTCGCACACAAAAACGACACACACACAACCATGAGCCATCAGCGCTAGTGAATTGCTAGAACCCTATTAAATATTAATGCAGTGAAGAGCGCACTACAGACCTCTAAGTGGTAGGTCCCCAGTTTACGTCCCAGCAAGCAGGGTCAACTGGGGAATTTATCCTTTCGTAAAATCGATCTGTGGCATAGGGACATAGCTCAAAGAACCGATTTAAGCTGAGGTCCCATAATGCTGGTAAAAGGGAATTGTACAGCTAGCAGTTGTATTATTTGCATCCGTACAAGAGGCACAAAATCATGTTCTGTGGTGAACCTTACAAGAAACCTATGTCCAACTTTGTATATTTATCAACTGATACTATGACTACTAATTTGTTTGTCTCTAAAAAAGTATGATATAAAGTGAGGCTATCAGCGATGTTTATTAGTGTTTCATAAGATATCGCGAACAAACCATTTTTTGGTGACTCCTTTGCTCAACAAGGAAGATGCATCGTCACTTACCATCAGGTGAGATCGCAGTCAAGGGCTATCTTGTCATAGAATAAAAAAAAAAAAAAAAAAAAAAATGTGGAATCACATTCTAAAGCTTGAAAGGTACAAATTCCACCGTTTGTAATATCCCCTTACCCATTTCTAGCACAAATCATATACTTAATTTGGAGAAAAAGAGCAAAAATAACTCATGAGTTATTTTACATGATACATAACATGTTACATGGTATATATTATTCATAATTAAAAAACTTGAGAGGTGTCAAGGGACACCCGGATGGAACGAAGTTCAATGCGAAATAGAAATGAAAATATCTGGCTTGCTTTCTATAAGAGAGAGAGAGACAGACAGAGAAACATGCGACGCCGCACAGCTTACAATAGCTTACTATAGCAAAAAGTGTCGTGACAACTTTTCGTAAGAATTTTTTCCGTCTAGCCCCCTTTCACAACGCGCGATAAGGAACTTCGTTCCAATTATAAAAAACCTTACCAGGTTTGGTCCCTTGGTAGTCCAGCTTATGAAAAGCGACGGGCTACTTTTATGCTTTGATAAACTAGGCTTTTATCAACTTAGTAACAGTTTCTCAAATAAAGAGGTAGGTTTCTCGCCTCCCATCTGACCGGCCGATCTTTCAAAGAGCCTCAGCTCACCCTCAAAGTGTCGCTACATCAACCTTGATGGAAACACGAGTACCTATCTCATAACTCATCTAGGGCTGTCAATTCAGATCGAAATAGTTAAGTACATACATACATTTAAAGTTATACTAAAAACCCCACTGAGTTTGTTGAGAATGTTTTTTTTAGTCCAGTTACAGTTATTTAGTAGTTTTTAGTCCAGAACTCATTCTCGTAGCGTCATCGTAGAACCCTTGTAGCGACATGAGTTATAAAAAATAATTTTATCAATGGTTTGGAATAACTTGTTCCTTTATTGTTCCGGAGTAAAAAGTAGAATACGTCGCCCTTCAGCTCCTCAAGTATTTCAGTATATAAAGTCACTCATTTCTCGTCGATGCGTGATTGAAAGACAAAGAAACATAATTATTATTTTTGCATTTTGAAATAATCCCTTATCTTGAATCTATCTTATTGCCAGACAGTTAAACCGTGGTGTTCTGGCTTTGACCAAAACCGACGGCGCAAGATGGGGTGCGAGGGGAGAGAGCCCGCGCGTACAAAAGAATCTGCATTTGGAACCGGTGGTAGAGTCATGAAGTGTCATAAGAGCTGCAAGTTGGCCTACATACGACACGTCTTAGAGACGCCACATACGATCAAGTTTGTCGTCAAGTCTGCATGATATCGGCTCAAGTCCGCGGCAGACTTGATGGTGTGTGGCTATCGATTTGCATGAAAAGTTTGCTTGACAAGCTTGTTATGCAAATTGATAGCCACATATTGATATGCTTGATACGGTGTTTTCTTTATTCAGACAATCAAATTACTTTTACTAAAGCCGTATTTATTATTTATTACCTAACATGTGATTCTACGATCGACTCCATCAATGAGAAAGTTTCTTTTATCGTATTTATTTTATTTCCAAAACCTTAAACCTTCACCGAATTTTATTTTTATTCAAATACGTACATAACCTTCCGCGACACATTCATTCAAGCAGGTCTCGCAAATGACATGGTTGACCTTGTGCCATTTAGACCATGAAACCGCTCATTAGATACATTTTAATGACTGTAATACAACACAAAACATAACGAGGCTACCTTTTCAAAAGCTAATGAAGTCTAAAAACCACACAAGTGCAAGTTGTATTGCTTCAAGTAGGTCATTGTTGTGTAAAAAAAATAGTTTTTAGATTTTTGAGACCGAAAAAAAGTTATCCAGACTTATAAAATAAAAAGTATTGTCTGCCTCTAGGTCTCTGGACCTACGAGATAAGATTTTTTAATAGAAAATGAAATGTGTACTGAAATCTACTAAAAGAGAGTTACCTACGTAAAATATATTATACAAATGATTTATATTGGTTTTTTTTAATATTTACTACTTCAACAAAAGGACATTAGCCGTTTTTCACTGGTTTGTTAAAAATAAATTCAAGATATAATAATATCATGAAGGATTTTTTCTGCTTTAGCGCGAGAGTAAGATAATAAATAGCCGATCGGGAGTCCGGTCTTTTCAAGTCGACTATTTATCAATCTCGAGGGGCGGAGCATTGTAGAGGCAAGGAGTGGCGTCTGGAGGGCCGAGGGAAATAATATGATGACAAGCACTTACGATTGTGGAGGAGTGACTTGACGTAACTGACGGAAACAATATTAGAGTGGAATTTTATAAGAGGGCCGAGGGGTCAGCGACGAAATAATAGAAACTATTATTTTAAATGCCAAAATGTCAGTGTCTATCAGTTCTTTATCACCTTTTTATCACTCAACCGTTAAACCGATTTTGTTGAAAGCTTACACGAAAATTGCGAACATTCTGGAAATGGACAGAGGTATATGTATTTATTTATGGCGTAAATATTTTAGTACCTAAATGCACTCTAAATCAATGGCATCAGTATTGTCTTTGTAAACGCCAATTCTATCATAATGTTTATTATATGCTAAAACTTAAACTGTTTAATCAATTTTTTTTTTCAATACAAGCCATTATGACATTTTTTTATTTAGACTTTATTTTTTCTCAGTTTCAGGCAAGCCGCTAGCAGCCTTTGGATGCAGGCGACACAAGAACGTTCTGTAAATTATTTCAAGAGACCTATGTCCAGCGGTGGCGTCTAACGGTGGAAACGATGATGTGGCAGTCCACCACTGTATTGAATCACTGGACTAGAATAGTGTTGGAATAATACTATGTATTATACAATTTATTTTAAAACAAAATCATTTTTGGAAAATTACTATTATCTTTATTGCCTACGAAATACAAATTAAACTTTAGTAATATTGTAAAGCAGCCCCAAACAAATGTTTTCTTTGGGAATGAATACAATATTATTTTGTTATTATTATTTTAATCTTCAAAAGATCGCCTCAATGAAAATAACTTAATTATGAGATGCCAAGCAACTCATCTAGAAAAACAAATTAACTTTGTTCACGGTGAAAACTCTTAAAACTAAAGTGGGTTTTATATTCGATTAAAATTTTTATTTGAAAAAGCGCTGAAGCTATTTAAGCTTCAGTTTTTTTTATCAAAAACGTATTTTTCCTTTGAAAGGTTTAAAAGAGTGCTTTACTCCTGAATTTATTACATTAGCTTGTATTAGATAAACCGAGTGCAAGCAAAGGAAACCATATTTCTTAAACTCAAAATAATTAATTTATTCAATAATAAATTCACGATAATTAATTAAATAAAATATCTTACAATCAACTTTGCCTGACTTATCTCTCAACGCACAGCTGAAACTACTGGACTCATTGAGCTGTGCGGTCCACGGATTATAGCGACGTATTTTTTTCTCCTTTAAAAAAATATCATTTCCACCACGCGGAGTGCGGATCGGCAGAGTTCTATGGAGAAATTTCAGCGATGAAGGTTTCCTCACGATTTTTTCCTTCACCGTTAGATCGAGTGATATTTTTATAGCTTAAAACGCTCATAATTCTTAAAAGTCGAACTCCGGACACTCCGAAATGGAGGCAAAAGTCTTAGCCACGAGGCTATCACTGCAAGCTTTTACTGCAGGCGTCTGTAATCAAACTGAAAAGTCGAAAGTTCTGAAAAATATCTCGCCATAACTTCTAAATAATAAAGATTTATTCAGGCTCTCATTCAAAAGTTAAAGTTGGAGTAGTAAATTAAAATTAGCTTCGTTAATGGAGTAAGTTGGAGACCTCTGGCAACCGTGGTTAATATCCATTCAGTGTTGCTAATGAGGGAAGGATCTGAAATTATTTGCACCCTGTGAAAATAAATTGGAAAAGATAAACATTGGAAATTTAAACTAATAACTACAGCTAGTTATTCATGTCTACCCAACCGAATCCGGTCACGGCGGCCAACCTCCTCATAACTCTAACATAGATACGCTCTCTATTCCCTCACTCTCATAGGATGAAAATCTAACAACCGGAGAAAGATCCGACGCAGGACCGACTTTAACTTGCTCTCCGAAGCACGGGGGTACCGGACTAGTAAATTATAAGCGTCGTTAATGGAGAAGGTTGAAGACCTCTGGCAACCGTGGTTAATATCCATTAATTTTTTACATAGACATGAACCATTTTAATTAAAAATTGTAATTTTTAATTCCTAAAACCAACTAAAAATAAAGTAAAAGAAGTTTAACAAAAGAAATAGATTGTATCGCTTACGAATGTCAAAAGTATTACATAAATTAAATTTAAAAAAAATCACACAAAATACAAAATACAAAGAAAATAATAATCAATACCTGCGGTAACATTAAAATATTTTTAAATTTTTCAGATTTTTATATCAACGTTTGGTATGTTTATGTTATTCGTATTTTTAACTATCAATTTATTAAGCCTCAATAGCTCAACGGTTAAAGGTGCGAACTGAAAGGTCGCAAGTTCAAATCCCACCCGTTGCACTATTGTCGTACCCACTCCTAGCACAAGCTTTCCACTTATATGGAGGGGTTATAACTAGTGGTTCGCCCCGAACTGAGACCTCGCGATATCCCATAATTCCCAAAAGTTTTAATTATATATTGTAATAATTAACTTTTAACATTAGACGCAATAAAAAAAATAATAGTTGACATAAAACTGTTTTACTGATACAGCGCCATCTATTAGCATTATAGTGAAGCTATTAGCTTAACAATAATGCTAATAGATGGCGCATTAAAATTAAATCATTTCGTTTCTTTATAACATTTATCTAATTTTAGTATTTGTTGTTCAAGTACAGGATATAACTGAATTTTCAACCAAGTTTCACGTTCTAATATTCAGTAATTCAGAAGTTATAGGGCTCTGACAGACATTTAGACGGACACACTTCTCTGTCTAGTAGGCAAGCGCCCTAGTTGACTCAGAGAACTCGCTTCGCTCGTTCAAAAATATTAGTCAACTTCAGCTTGGCTAATATTAAAAAAAAATTAAACGGGGCTTTCAATGTTACCGGCTTCCCCGAGGAGCAAATAAAATTAGAAGCTCCTCGGCTTGTAATTATTATCTTTTAAGCAAAACACAGCCATGGCTATAATAAATTTTATGTGTTAACGTGTAATCTAATTCATATTTTGCTCTGTAATTAATTTTAAGAGCTCATGAACGATGAAGCTTATCATTAAAAGGTAATTTTCTTGCGATAGACGTAATGTAATAACGCCCCGAATTTTATATCGGGAATATTAATCTAAATTTTATTATATTCCATACTCAAATTTCGCTTGAGAGGCTTCACCAAGGTTCTCTATAAGTATTTTACAAATTTAGTATGACTAATATTATAATTGCTAAAGTTTGTGAGATAGATGAATGGATGGAAGTATGGATGCATGTTTGTAACTTCTTCACGCCACAACGATTTAACTAATATGGCTGAAATTTTGAATGGAGATTTAATACATAATTGAAACCACGCGGACGAAGTTGCGAGCATAAGGTAGTAATGAATAAATAACAATAATTTGGATTTCGTAAAATATCTAAGAAATTCTTAAAACTAAATTTAAAACAGTTTTAAGTCCTCTAGATCCGTGCTTGTCTTCTAACTGAAACATAAAACAAAGTCAAGTATAAGATGAAGTTCATAAACTAAAAACCGAGTTCTACTCTATTTTAAAACATCTCCGTACGAGAAGTTCTCATTTTATTTTCCAATATAAAACTTTTTATTCCATATGAAACTCAGATTTACTTTTTCCTTTCTGTTTCACGTTGAATATGTAGAGCGATATTGCATTTATCATATGAGATGCCAATGGTTATTATTTAAAAAAATTGAATCCATAAAGGGTAAAATTACCTATTGTCTTACTAATACTATTTCAAACTGGATCTTGCCCGCGACTTTATCCGCGTGGATTAAGGTTCTTTTTGATTCAGGCGGAAACTCTTTAATTTTACGGGATCAATTGTAGCCTATATGTTAATTATAGAGTATGAGCCATCTCAATTCCAAACAGCCTAATCGGTTCATCCGTTGTGGCGAAGGAGTGTACAAATTATGTAATCATCTCCCTTCGATGGTATTCCCATTTAAATGTTCCTACGGATCGACGATCGACTTATTACATGGTTATAGTTCGAAAAAAAGAATCCTGTGAGTTTTAAAACGTAACTCCACGCAGATATATTAAAGGAAAAGGTGACTGATTGACTGATCTATTAACGCACAGCTCAAACCCTGCTAGCAGCTAGATGGATCGGGCTGAAATTTGGCACACTGATAGCTAGCTATTATGACACAGGCATTCGCTAAGAAAGGATTTTTGAAAATTCAACCCCTGAGGGGGTAAAATAGGTTTTTGAAAAATCGAACTTAACGTGAGCGAAGTCGCGGGCAAAAGCTGGTAGATTCATAAAGTAGTAGATTACTTCGTTGGGCAAAAAAAAAAACATTTTTCTTGCTGACAAAAAAGTCATTTTCAGTTTCTAAAAATTTCTTGCAATTCTATTTGACATTTCCTGCTATCGATATCACTCGAATAGCAAGCGTAGGTGGATGCGTTCTATATGCATGACCAAATATTATGTGAATATTTTCTCGCTAAGTTCAATACACTGTGCTGTCACATTGCAGGTTCGTATCAAAACTGTATTTAAGTTTTTGGTTTTGTAGAGTGGTCCATGATAAAACAGGGAACTCTCATAGTTTAGACCAGTCCTATTTCAGAACTATAGAAATGCCCATTATAGAAACCCAGTATAGAAAGGATGATGAAAGATTACCGTTATGATCAAAAATAATCATCGTAACCCGGCACGTTATTCGATCAAGAAATTCTCATTAAAATTGTAAACATTAAAAGCTTGAACGGAATTTTATATCTCCGCAAAAAGTATCGAGAAAAGAAAACCTTCCCGGAACTCGAGGCTGCATCGATAGTAAAGTATTTTAAAAGTAAGTAGCTCGAAGTCCAACATAAGTTTAACGGTAAAAGTTAAATAGAGGTTCTTCCTAAGAACTGTTTAAGTATCAGATTGCATTCGGTTTGAGTCACTCCAGGATGATAACCCATTAGCGCCAATGAAGCGAACAGCGATATAATATTGGTAGTTAAAATATACATATAAGGGGTTAAAGTATGAAATTGTCGTTTTTTTTTTTTTTTTCAAAAATTCAATTTTCAGCTGCCTATACATACCTGCCATCTCGAGGGAAGATCATTTATGGCTCTGCAACAAAATTCGGGAATATGAAGTCTACCAAGTCCATATGAAGGCCGCTTCCTCTGAGCCGGTTTTTTTATTGCGTGAAATTGTTATACTTAGATAGATAGGAATTGGACACAAAAATGGCCACGTCACCTAATAGTTGTCTCTACCAGGATTTGAAATAGTAAGGAAGGCTTAAAGAATAATAATTCGCTCAAATATCGCAGAATGCGCTGGCCTATGCCGATGACGAAGGTTTTTATCACGCTGAGAATAATTACAAAATAGATTAATTTTATCATAATCATATGTTAATTGAACGAGCGAAGCGAGTTCTCTGAGTCAACTAGGGCGCTTGCCTACTAGACAGAGAAGTGTCCGTCTAAATGTCTGTCAGAGCCCTATAACTTCTGAATTACTGAATATTACTTCGAATATTTATTCGAGAATTTTATATCGGGAATATTAATCTAAATTTTATTATATTCCATACTCAAATTTCGCTTGAGAGGCTTCACCAAGGTTTTCTATAAGTATTTTACAAATTTAGTATGACTAATATTATAATTGCTAAAGTTTGTGAGATGGATGAATGGATGGAAGTATGGATGCATGTTTGTTACTTCTTCACGCCTCAACGATTTAACTAATATGGCTGAAATCTTGAATGGAGATTTAATATAATTAAACGCGGACGAAGTTGCGAGCATAAGCTAGTAATGAATAAATAACAATAATTTGGATTTCGTAAAATATCTAAGAAATGCTTAAAACTAAATATATAACAGTTTTAAGTCCTCTAGATTTGTGCTTGTCTTCTAACTGAAACATAAAACAAAGTCAAGTATAAGATGAAGTTCATAAACTAAAAACCGAGTTCTACTCTATTTTAAAACATCTCCGTACGAGAAGTTCTCATTTTATTTTCCAATATAAAACTTTTTATTCCATATGAAACTCAGATTTACTTTTTCCTTTCTGTTTCACGTTGAATATGTAGAGCGATATTGCATTTATCATATGAGATGCCAATGGTTATTATTTAAAAAAATTGAATCCATAAAGGGTAAAATTACCTATTGTCTTACTAATACTATTTCAAACTGGATCTTGCCCGCGACTTTATCCGCGTGGATTAAGGTTCTTTTTGATTCAGGCGGAAACTCTTTAATTTTACGGGATCAATTGTAGCCTATATGTTAATTATAGAGTATGAGCCATCTCAATTCCAAACAGCCTAATCGGTTCATCCGTTGTGGCGAAGGAGTGTACAAATTATGTAATCATCTCCCTTCGATGGTATTCCCATTTAACTGTTCCTACAGATCGACGATCGACTTATTACATGGTCATAGTTCGAAAAAAAGAATCCTGTGGGAGTTTTAAAACCTAAATCCACACAGATATATTAAAGGAAAAGGTGACTGATTGACTGATCTATTAACGCACAGCTCAAACCCCTAGATGGATCGGGCTGAAATTCGGCACACTGATAGCTAGCTATTATGACACAGTCATTCGCTAAGAAAGGATTTGTGAAAATTCAACCCCTGAGGGGGTAAAATAGGTTTTTGAAAAATCGAACTTAACATGAGCGAAGTCGCGGGCAAAAGCTGGTAGATTCATAAAGTAGTAGATTACTTCGTTGGGCAAAAAAAAAAAACATTTTTCTTGCTGACAGAAAAGTCATTTTCAGTTTCTAAAAATTTCTTGCAATTCTATTTGACATTTCCTGCTATCGATATCACTCGAATAGCAAGCGTAGGTGGATGCGTTCTATATGCATGACCAAATATTATGTGAATATTTTCTCGCTAAGTTCAATACACTGTGCCGTCACATTGCAGGTTCGTATCAAAACTGTATTTGAGTTTTTGGTTTTGTAGAGTGGTCCATGATAAAACAAGGAACTCTCATAGTTTAGACCAGTCCTATTTCAGAACTATAGAAATGCCCATTATAGAAACCCAGTATAGAAAGGATGATGAAAGATTACCGTTATGATCAAAAATAATCATCGTAACCCGGCACGTTATTCGATCAAGAAATTCTCATTAAAATTGTAAACATTAAAAGCTTGAACGGAATTTTATATCTCCGCAAAAAGTATCGAGAAAAGAAAACCTTCCCGGAACTCGAGGCTGCATCGATAGTAAAGTATTTTAAAAGTAAGTAGCTCGAAGTCCAACACAAGTTTAACGGTAAAAGTTAAATAGAGGTTCTTCCTAAGAACTGTTTAAGTATCAGATTGCATTTGGTTTGAGTCACTCCACGATGATTTTACCATTACCCCCCGAGACCCCATTAGCGCCAATGAAGTGAACAGCGATATAATATTGGTAGTTAAAATATACATATTAGGGGTTAAAGTATGAAATTGTCGTTTTTTTTTTTCAAAAAAATTCAACTTTCAGCTGCCTTTACATACCTACCATCTCGAGGGAAGATCATTTATAGCTCTGCAATAGAATTCGGGAATATGAAGTCTACCAAGTCCATACGAAGGCCGCTTCCTCTGAACCGGTTTTTTTATTGCGTGAAATTGTTATACTTAGATAGATAGGAATTGGACACAAAAATGGCCACGTCACCTAATAGTTGTCTCTACCAGGATTTAAAATAGTAAGGAAGACTTAAAGAATAATAATTCGCCCAAATATCGCACAATGTGCTGGCCTATGCCGATGACGAAGGTTTTCATCACGCTGAGAATAATTAAAAAATAGCTTAATTTTATCATAATCATATGTTAATATTAAGGTTATTGTTGAAAATGATGCAGAAAGCCTCTCAGAATATCACTATTACGAGTACATCGCTTCATTTGAGTATTTTTCATAAATTTACCACAACGACGCCTCTAATCTCAAGGAAATAAGGATGATAATTAAAATAAAGGCCAGTAACAATAACCCGGGCTAATTATACTCTCACAAAAAATCACGCTAAACCACAAAGACCTGGAAAGCCTACAAACATGAAACAGTCCCGAAAGAGGCCGGGTAGGACTCAAAGTGGAAATCTGGAAAATGGTGGAAAATTCGAAATAAACCAAGCGTATAATCCGGCCAGGTTCAAAGGTCGCGTCTCACAATGCATTATGCAGGAGGCTTTTCAGCGCTTGCTTACTTCTAGACTCTTTTGTGTTATACGCGGTCCACTACGTAGACTGTAGCGATTTATTTATTTAAAATTCGAAATAATCCGGCTATACTCCAAAATCGCGACATATAATTACACAATTATGATGTATCTACTAGCTTTTCCCCACGATTCTGATATCCCACGAAAACCCTTAGTTTTTTTGGGAAAAGGGTACCAATATTATTCTCTAGGCCCCCAACTATACACATGTAATAAACGAAGTTGATCCGTTGTTCTATCGCTGAGTGATTTCAAGACAAACCAACAAAAAAACACACAACAAAGGATAATATTATTAAGAATATAGAAAACTGAATACACCCGCTTATGTCTATTTTTTTTGTGTTATAAGTACTCCAGTAGCGATTTAATGGATCTTTACTATCGAGGGAAGTTTTTAAGCGCTTTATTAATTTTACGACTCTTCCATGTTAATGACCTACGCATCCAGTATAACAATGGTTTCAGAATGCTATTGGGGTTGCCGCGGTTCTGCAGTGCGTCACAGATGTTTGCTGAGGCTCATAAAGATGATTTTTATGCAATTATGAGGAAAAGAGCAGCATCTGTGATGAGTAGAATGCGTGGGAGCTCCAATGGTATCCTGTAGATTCTGGCGGGAAAAATGGACAGTCCATTTCTTAGACACTGGGTTGGCATGCACATGCATTCTCAGTGTTTCAGAGAGGGACGATATATGAAATGATTTAATGTCTACTAACATAGTTTTTTAAGTTAAATTGATGTGACTAACAATAACATTATTTATTAATTAATTATTAGTTATTATATTAACAATTTTATGGATTTATATCTGAAATAATAATAATAATAATTATTATTATTATTATATTATACCTCGATAAACTCATTGATTAATATTTTGAAAAACGTACCTAATTTAAAGTAACCCACGTGTGTATTCTAGCTAGTTCCAGAGGTTGGATCGGAGAAAACATTATGGCGGAAGCTCTTCGGCCTTTTATAATTAAGTAATAAATACTCTTCTGTTGTATACGCGGTTTAGTTCATAGACTTAAAGCAATTAAATTGAACACAATGTTAAATAATTCGTATATTTTTCAAGCAGTTCGTAAAATTACAAAATTCAACTGTTTGTGGTTTTCTTTACGCTTGTCGCTTGTTCATGAGGCCCCTATAATGTGATCTAATGTAATCCACCATGTAACTATTAATGCTCTTAGGTTAAGTGAAATTGAATTTAATGCTTTATTAAAGTCTTACTTTTGCACTCAGTTGCTAATCATTACATACACTTCTACTCAATACAGATTAGAAAAGTTCACTCCCAGAGTCAGACTTCCGGAAAAATTCCAGGATAAGATTTTATTTCAAGGATCAATTAATTTTATTAACCTTCTTGAGTTATAAACCGGATTAAACACGGATTTACCTTAATCCGTTCATCTTCGCTATCTCTTTTTGTAAAGATATTTTTCTTTGACCGTTCTACATAGACTAAGACACCACTGTAAAATTTGTTGGGGATTCAATCAACGCATAAATAATATTTTATATTATTTTTACAAGGACTTAACTTGATTTTGTATTTCCATCGCAATTTTTCACAACTTGTATTAATATGTTATTATATTACATATTATTATATTACATATTGTGTTACGTAAATTGTAAAGCAAACTTTTCCCTTTCTATTGTATTAATATTGTACTACATGTTATTATATTACATATTGTGTTACGTAAATTGTAAAGCAAACTTTTCCCTCTCTCCTTTTTAATAAACAACTCGTTATCAAGTGTTTAGAACTAACCAAAATCTTGATCACTTTATAGCTTGATAGATTTATTTATAATATTTTAATGTGCCAGAAAAATCATTTTCCCATAGCTGATAAGATTGCATAATTTTTCGTGTCTTTGTGAAAGCTTCATTTCAGCGGTAAATGATAACTGTTTAGTGGATTTTTTAACTGTCGTCTCTTGACCTACTTTTAAGCTAAACACTCAGTGAACGGATGTTTATTTTTCCCGATATCTTTGCCAAAGGATTTACTTCTGTTGTAAGCTTTAAGGTTTTTTTATTATGTTTTAATGGTTGTTGGAAAATTAAATTTAAATTTCATTTTAACATTTTGCAGACAAAGGGCTTTAAGAAGTAAGGAAAATTTAATAATAATGTCAACAAACTGAAAGATAAATTTTCAATCAAGTTACTTAATTCTTATCAGCTAGAGTTTCCATTATAATAAAACTTGATTTTAACTTATTAAAGAGGTTTGAACCTGTTGGATTAAAATTTGAATTGGGTCGGTTTGTTTGTGTTTGACTAATTGTAGAAATTTTAAGTGTACGAAATAGCTGTGCTATCACATCATACTAATATTATAAAGGCGAAAGTTTGTGTGAGTGTGTGTTTATTACTCTTTCACGCAAAATCTACTGGACGGATTTGGCTGTTTGGAATGGAGGTCGATTATATCCTAGATTAGCACATCGGCCACTTTTTATCCAGAAAAAGTCGCGAGCTTGTAATGGAATAAAAAAAAAATATTACGATTAACATAATGAACAAGGATCTGTTTGTAGAACTAAAATGCAAATCTCTTGTTCACACCTCGCGAGGCGCGCTAAAAAGTAAAAACCGTGCCCTGCGACCGTGCCCTGCTCCTTCACGCGACGTTATTAGGCAGTCTTTCATACTTAACAGCTAAATTATTCATAAAGGGAATATTATGGCATGTAAAGCTCACTTTTATAAGGATTTTTTTCGTGAAATAAAAACTTAATGTTTTGATTTAAGAGCCGTTTTTCGTTTTAAATTATTTTTCGTTCCCTTCGAGTAAAATTTGAAATATTATCTAATTAATAAAATGTATTTGTTGGTTCTTTGTAACTTATAACTGAACCTAGTTAATCTAACGGATGAAGATAATTATAAAATAATTAGTTACCTCTATAATACCTACTATAATAACCATTAAAAATTAAAAATTGAATTTCCAGACTTTCGAGGATTTTGTCGAGGAATCACGAACCTATAAAGATTTCTCAATTGCCTATCGTCTTAATCTCCCTTTTTTGGTGACTCTAAATATTTTGTCTGACTACTCTCACCACTGCGCCAGAGAGGTCCCCATAATTCTACATAAACTAGATAATAACTACAATCTTCTACTATTAACTATTCATATTTACTATTTCTATTATTATTATATAACTATAGTCTTACAAGTGACTACTTGTATGTCTGTTTATCTTTCAATCACGCATTGATTGATAGAGGATTGACGTAATTTTTTACATGAATAGCTGTAGACTTTTACAGTGGCATAGGCGACTTTTATCTCGGAAAAATAAAGGCTTCCCGTGGAATTTTTAAAACCTAACCTAATGAAGTCGCGAGCAAAACTAGTTGAAGCTATAAAAAAGGAATTCGATGAAGTGCTCTAGTTATAAAATAGCGTTTAAATATACGAGTACAAGACGGTAGAGCCAAGTGTTCGAAACATTCTACACTTGCGGGCAGTTGGCAATCGACTTTGAAATTCGCAACGCCCGCAGTCTCTACGACGTTAAGTACATCGGCGCTCCGGATGAAATTAGCTTCGGAAATTTCAAGAGGTTTTCATAATGTACAGGGTACAGCTTGCTTGAATAATATTAAGAATACTAGTGGTTCGCCCCGAACTGAGACCTCGCGATATCCCATAATTCCCAAAAGTTTTAATCATTTATTGTAATAATTAACTTTTAACATTAGACGCAATAAAAAAAATAATAGTTGACATAAAACTGTTTTACTGACACAGCGCCATCTATTAGCATTATTGTGAAGCTATTAGCATTTAAAATTAAATAAATTCGTTTCTTTATAACATTTATCTAATTTTAGTATTTGTTGTTCAAGTACAGGATATAACTGAATTTTCAACCAAGTTTCACGTTCTAATATTCAGTAATTCTGAAGTTATAGGGCTCTGACAGACATTTGGACGTACACACTTCTCTGTCTAGTAGGCAAGCGCAAGTTGACTCAGAGAACTCGCTTCGCTCGTTCAATTATAGAAGAACATCTTAAATGTTACTACTTGATTTGTTTGAAAAATTCATCTACATTTTTTTTAATTCGATAGCACGATATTCCTTGATTGCGATCTCACCTGATGGTAAGTGACGGTGCAGTCTAAGATAGTAGAGGGATAACTTGGAAGGGGTATGGTAGCGTACGCCTTTGACGGTAGGGTGGTAACTAGCCACGGCTAAAAGCTCCCACCAGACCAGACCAGAGACTATAAATTCCCAAATTGCCCCAGCCGGGTATCGAACCTGAGACCTCCCAGCTATTAATCAAACCTAGCTGATAAAGCGACTTCGTTGGCGTGGATTTAGTTTTAAAAATCCCGAGAGAACTCTTCGATTTTCCGGGATTAAAAGTAGCTTATATCACTCTCCAGGTCTTCAACTATGCCCATGCAAAAAAATCACGTCGATTTGTAGCTCTGTTGCGGCGTGATTGAAAGACAAACCAACAAACAAACACTCTTTCGCGTTTATAATATTAGTAGGCAAGTAGGCATAGTAGGCATGATAGCTGATGAACTAAAATATCTATCGCATAACAACAAAACCCACAGCCCAGTAGGGAATTCAAAAAAAACAGGTTCGCACGAAATCCAAATTTACTCGTATACACTACCTAATTAAGAGCCATGTCGCAATGACTCCCGGGGGCATAGAATAACCGAAAACCAAATATTTTGTTTTTCAAAGAGCGAACCTAAAATTTATATAATGTTTGTCCTATTTTACGCTACAAAACCTCTTTTATATATTGCCGGTATTGTTAACTATGAATACGAACATTTTTGTTATGTATTATTCCTATTAGTAGACAATGTAATTGGAATTTATGATTGAAAATTTGAATTTTTTTTTTGTTTTGTTCGCTCTAATACAGGGGTGGTTTAAAATTTAAAAAAAATAGAGAATATCCAGAAGAACAGCTAAAAATTCGAAAAAATAAAAATTCGTAATTTTGTATATCAATCACCACTTTGGATCATTACATCACACCTAAAACACTAGTATTATAAAGGCGAAAGTTTGTATGTATGTTTGTGTGTGTGTATGTGTATGTTTGTTACTCCTTCACGCCACAACAAATGAACCGATTTTACGGAAATTTGGAATGGAGATAGCTCATATCCAGGATTAATACATAGGCTCTATTTTATCCCGGAAAATTAAAGAGTTTCCGCGGGAAACAAAAACTTTAATCGACGCAGATGAAGTCGCGGGCGTCGTCTAGTTTTTATTAATAGATGGCGGATATAAAGGATGCATGCATATGTAAGTTATTTTTGTGCTAAAATAACTATGGATTCGCTGCTATCAAAAATGGAAGCCATACTATGTTGTACGTTGTATGTTCTAATGCTAATGATATACTGTGTCTATACCTTAACATACCGCTAGACTAGAGGCGAGATGTTCCAGCAATGTTCCTAATGAAATCACGACTTCAAACGTATACCTTTCGATTTAGGAATTTGATTTTAAATTAACATTTTCTCGAACTTCGAGAAGAAAGAATTTTAATTCAGAATACCTATTTTCGAAAACAATATAAGTATAAACGTCTAGAAATTCCATTTGGGATGACCAAATTGAAGTTCAAATATTAAAATATCTTCTTTGAGATTTACAATTTAAATGCTTGGCTGTTATTTGTGAAAATGAGCTCGAATATTTCTAAGAAAACTATTTATTTAGTATTAGAGAATAATAAAATTAAAAATTCTTATTCATCTAAACTACTAATTATTTTTATTGTTCCCCTACTAATTATTCGTGGTAATGATAAATAGTCAAACGAGTGAATTTATAGTGTTCTATAGCTTTTTAAGTCGGTCTTAATTCAGTTAAGAGAAGTCTTCCTTGGACCAACCTGAACTGGGTTCTTTGGATAAAATAAACTTTTGCAAAACTTGTACCCTTCCGAATTAGACACGAATAAATTAAATTTTTAAATTCTAACTCGTTGGTCACGAGGAAGAATTTAATTTGGAAACTTTACATTACCTTTGACCTCTCTAGAATTCCATTCAGAACCACCGAATTGAAATTCAAATGTAGATACCTTATTCAATTACGCTTTTACAAGCACTTCTCGAATTGGAAAATTCTCTGTACTTTGAGTACCTACCTAATACATAAAAGAGACCATTATACCGGTATTTACTCAGGTCTTCTATAGCAAATCTATACCAATATTTAAATTCAAATTCAATTTTATTTATTTCATGTAGGCCAACTTGTAGCTCTTATGACACGTTATAAATCTACCACCGGTTGGGAATGCAGATTCTGCTGAGAAGAAACTCAGCAGTTGCTCTTTTCATAACAATATGTTACACTATTGATGTATAACTACATAATATTACAATATAATAACTTATTACACTTTCCATCTGTCTGTTTGTTTGTTTATTTGTTGCCGCTAATCTCGAGAACTTTCTTAACTGACTTTCGAAAAAGAAGGACAAGAAGTTGTCCTAATGCTGCAGTGGTTCTGCCCTCCTAAACTGTGGGGATTTCGGAACTGTCGATTGTGAATTGAAGAAGCGGACGAAGTCGCGGGCCTCCTCTAGTATTTAATAATTTATTTGGGTCATTCTCACTAGTACCGAAATTCAAAATTATTTATTTCATGTAGGCCAACTTGAAGCTTTTATGACACGTCATGAATCTACCACCGGTTCGGTACCTACACCTGATTATTACTTTTTTAGTGGCTACTTTACTGGTGTCTTTGTTTTTATATATTTTTAATTTTAGGTATTGTGTTTACTATAATATGGGCTTAAATAAATAAAATAGACATAACTTTTGTATTTATAGCGATCATTGTTTCTTTCACTATCGTACTTCATTTATCTTACCTCGCTTTATTCGAATATATAAATTCTTGCTAAAATCTTCTTCAAATACGTACGTTAGTATGTTTACTTTTCAATTTCTTTATATAAAGATGTTTTTTTTAATAAAAAGTTAATTAAAATTTACAAAGGATTGAAAATAAATATCCCCTGACTAATGCTGAGATCTATAGCGCGTGCTCTGATGTAGGATAGAGTTAAAACGAGACAAAAATATGCTCTGACATAAATCTATCTCACATATATTCAGCCGACCTGACCTGGCGGTGCTTTAGTCCCGATGGATGCGAGTTAACTTGGAAGAGAATATAATTATAGCAATTTTATCAATCCCCTAATCCACTTCTACGCAGAATCGTATACAATAGCTGCTTTATTATTCTTATAATATTATAACGTCAGTATAAAGATGGCATAAAATATTTACCACTTCTTAACGACCCTCTTTTTGAATTTTAAATAAAATGGCTTTTATTATTTCTTTTGTACTTTAATTATCCACTGGGTATAATTACTTAGTGCATTAATTATTCCATTCAAACATAATTATGTCGAACACCCATTACTCTACGAAGTATTCTTTGAACAAATTAGTAATAATAAAATGGATGGATGGAATGAATGGATGGAATTTAATACTACGCTTTATTTAGTTTAATAAGTCTACATGCGTTATGAAACTTTAAATAATATAACGTCGTCATAATCAAACGGACGTCATATTCAAACTTTTGAAGTCGTTTTTATGTATCACAGAAGACACGTTTAGAGGAATTTGTATGAAATTATAATATGTATGTACACCATACAAGCAAAACCAAAAAAACGAAAGATAGGTCCTATCGCTATCGCTATAGAAGCTATCTTTTTCAGCCAACCAACACAAACACAAAAGGTGTTTTTGTATCCTGTTTGAATATGAACCCGTCAAACTTATCGGGATTTTGTAGATACGCTCTTAAAAGTAATATTAGAACCTGTAGTGTATGAAATTTCCTAAAAATGAGTAATTTTTTTCGAGTCCGCCGAGCTAAGTCAGAACAGCTCTATATTATAGGTCAGATAGCTCTCAGCATTAGTGTCTAGTTGCTTACCGAACATTTTGTGAATGGAAGCAACTGGATACAAAAAGGGTCTACGTTTGCGCACTTTTGTTTGATTACTATTGATTGTATGAAACTAAAATATTCAATAGTAGTTTGTATCCTATAAGACACAAATATGTCCACGTTTGTGCAGCGCTTTTGGGTTTGCCTTTCGGGAAATTTTCCTTGTGAGATGTTATATAATATGTGTCATGTTGTTATCATCATCACCAGCAACCTACGGCTCACTTGTCACTGAGCGCAGATTTCTTCTCAGATAAGGATTATTGGCTACGGTCCATGCTGGTGCAATGCGAATTGGCAGACCTTTGGGAGCATTGAGAACTCTCAGGTGTGCAGTTTTCCTTCACCGTGGAAGCATGTGAGATTAATTGTTTTATAATAACTCCGAGTCATGTTAAATTAGAGGTGCGCGCCAAAGATCGTATCTGCGACCCCCCTTATAAGAAACTGCAGTCCTAATCTCTATGTAGACTTCTATTGCTCAAGTAGACTAGCCAGTTCCTTTGATGAAATCGTAGTAAGTGAAGTCTGCCAATCCGCATATTTCCAGCGTGTAGAACTTTGGCTAAATCCCTTCTCATTCCGAGAAGAGAAACTTGCTCAATAATGGGCCGACGATGGCGGATTTAGATGATAGTGACGATAATGAATATTAATTTACCCCGTCACACATTCTAAATAGTACTGATTGTAATTACAAGATTGTGGTAAGCGTTTAATTCAATTTCTCTTCAGTTCACACCAGCGTGCTACATTCACTGCGAATTGTATGGTGTAGGATGTGAGCGAAGAGCGAGCTTCAAAAATAAGTTTAAGTCAGTTAGTTAAGCACAATTAAATTAAGCAAAATTAAACACTTTTGTAAGATAAAATAAGAAGAATTTGGTGGTGCTTGACAGTATTTTTTCTTCAGTAATATACTAAATAGTAATATACTGGCAATGTCCTCTCAACTAAATCTAGCCAGATGGCTGAGGAAAAGGGCACTGTGGCTAGATAGCCACAGTGCCCTTTTGCACAGAGATTAGATATCTGTGTGCCACAAATTACAGTGCTCAAATAGTGTGTACGAAAAAACAGTTGAATTCCGATCCACCTAGTTTAATTCCGATGAGACAGAAATCCAACAGCGGAGAGAGATCAGGTGCAGTGTCCACTTTCAGGGCTTTATATGCTCTACGAGGTGAAACGTCACATATATCGTAATTTTGGGCTAGTATTGATAATTTCTTGAAAGAAAACCCCAATTCATTAATTTTTGCCTGTCCAGCACCTCGACATCCGCAGTCCAACATGCTAACTAATAAACCAACAAACCGAGTCAGTTACAATATATTCTTAAATATTTTCGATATCAAATTAGTGCAAATCGGAAACAAATTACTGACTTTTTGACTAACGAATTTTGAACATCGATTAACATTTACTTCGCGATGCTGACCCTTACAGTAAAAGTTGAAATAATAAAATTTAATAAATCGGTAGACGTTCATAACTCGGAGCATATAAACTACGAGGGTGTGTAGAGCCAAGTTGGCGGCTGAATGCCTCGTGCATAATGCATTGTGTCGCGACCTTTGAGCCTCGGTCGCGTTATAAGAAGAGGCTATTTCGAATTTTACACCATTTTCTGGTTCAAGAAAATCCAGTTACATCATAATAATTATAGTTTTTATTTCAGTCTTTCTTAACATCTCAATGAATATAGCACAGACGCTGGAAGAAAAGCATACCACCCTGTTCCTTGGTCTACTGCAAATAAGATGCGTATTGCACTAGAACATAGGTACAACAGAGAGGCGAGGGGGGCTGGTAATAGATGCCCTATACAATATGAGGTTTTTTAAAACTATTCTACAGCAAATACCTTATTTGCTGGTAGCGGTAGCTAACTCGCTAGTTACGCCACCTAGTTTAAGAAAACTAATTAAAACCAATCAAACAAGATTGGACAGATTCCCAATTCTGGACAAAGGTCTCTAGCATAGATTTCCACAAGACTCGGTCTTAATGCCGATCTATAATTTTACTATAGTGGTTGGAAAATTAGTTATAACTATACATATTTTATTTTGAAATGTTCGATAGAGCTATTTACCAACAATTTATGGTTGAAAAGTGTTAAGAAAATTGCGACTAGGAGTGAAATAGTAAAAGTTAAATAGAAATTCTTAAAAAAGTGTCGGAAGTTTCACTTTGTACTGAATTAAAGTTGCGGCAAACGAAAAAAGGCAATTTTTTAACATTGTTCTTTTTGTTCGATCGTCATTAAAGTTTGAGTTCAAGATATTCGATGTTTTTGTGGAAGTTTTAAAATAGTTCCTTGCATAATATTGTTTCAAGCTATTTTAATATTTTTATGCATTATGCAATCCTACATACTATGCAATTATTATACCCAGTATAATAATTTTCAAAGCCTTATGTAAAGGTTCTATTTGGATTTCTACGAAGTTTGGTCCAGTATTTTCTTCTTTTTAATCGTGTTTTTTCACAGTATTCGTAGCTGCTGGTCAGTCATCTTCGGTCTCATTATTTGTGGGTTGCATCATCTTAAAACGAATGATAGCCTTGCGGGAACATTCCACTCCTGTAGGTAAATCAGTCTATTTGTCTGGGTAAACATTCTCTACCTCAATATCCCAACAGGTAAAGGCGCGGACTGAAAACTGAAAGGGAGCAGGTTCGAACCCCAACCGTTGTACTATTGTCGTACCCACTCCTAACACAAGTTTTCCGCTTATTTGGAGGGGAGAGTAGAATATTGGCTAAGTTCGGCTAGGCTAATATTCTTTAAAAAATAAAAAGGAACGGAGATATTTTTCCTTTTACGTCGATATTAATTGGGAGATTTACGCACAGTTTGTTTAAGCTTAAAGGTTACCCTAGAGCCTCTGAAAACTTTAGTATGGATAGAATTTCTTTTAAATTTACTTATGTAAAAAGCTCGTCATAAAGAATAAGAAAAAGATTTTCAAATGAGATTAAATGACATACAAAAGTACCAAAATACAATTCCAATTACATTAAACATAACATACAATACGCCGGCCCACGCTCACTCTCCATCTCTAATACCATTCATACCATTACAAAACGATAAGGAGAATTCAAATAGCCGCAAAAGCTGTAAGAGGGTGTATTTTCAGTTCTTAAATTCAGCGATAGCAAGCATATGTGTCGTAATTAATGGAGTCACTTCAGTCATCAGAATGATGTTGTGTGTATCCATAAAGATCGGTATGCCCAGCCCTTGATTACAATAATATCAAAATCGATTTAGCGTTCTGTTATCGTGCCGTATAGAAACCGATTAGAGAAATGGGTTTAATTTACATAGATTAGATAATTATACTTCAACTTTTTTTTATACTTAGACAAGTTAGCCCATCGCCATGTTAGACTGCATCGTCACTAATTACAAAGAGATCGCAGTCAAAAAAACGAGAGATCTTCAGCATAAAAAACTTATACTCCTGTGGCCACCACCACCAAACTAGACTAGAAACTTACAAAGCAAAGACCAAATTGCTTACCACTGAACCAGGGTGGTCATCATTTGCGGTCTCGTGTCCAAGACGACCGCCTTGTAGAATATGATCACCTACATAATTGGACGGGCATTCAACGGGCACAGATCGAACCGTGGGCCGACCTCTCATCAGCGCGCGACGTGACCCGGGTACAGAAAAAAATCTCGATTTCAAATTGGAATATGAAATTATCAGGAGCCCGAGGGACGCCATATTGGATTGTTTTGTTCTGTGTAAACGTTTAAATTGTATTTTATTGTAACAGGCCCCAAATGATATTATTTTATTTCATGGCTATATTCATTCGGTAAATAGCAAATTTGGATAATCTATACCTAATGCCTACTTTTAATAAAACAGTAACGGAACGAATTCTGTATACTAAATATATTTTGAAAATTTTAGTCGGAGGATGCTTTATTATCAATACTGAGCCCACAACATTTTTTTTTAATTTTTTGTCGGTCTGTCTGTCTGTCTGTGCGCGCATGACGCGAAAACTACTATACGGATTTATATGAAATTTGGCATAGTGGTAGCTGATACTCCGAGTCAATATATAAGATATTTTTATTCAGATAAATAATAAGGTTTACCCGGGATAGGGGATGAAAGTTTTTGTTGATTTTGCTCCATAACTTCGTCAAATCTAAACCGAATTTAATAATTCTTTTTTTATTATAAATTGTGTACTATTATAAATACTTTGTATAATGTTGGTGAAGATCTACTAAATATTATTGGAGATAGAGAACATAACTTATCGCGAATAGTAGCAAGTCACTCTTTCAACGCGGACGAAGTCGCGGGAATCGGCTAGATGTATAAAGTATTTAATATAGTAGCTTTTTATATATAATTTTTATGTTTATCGCCGTCTGATAAATTAGTCATGGTAATTTAAAACATCACTAATCCCCATTTTCATCAACGTTCCCTAGTTTTTACGGTATACCTAATTTAGTTTTCAGAACACCTTAAGGAAAAGAAATGACATTGCGTAAGGAATTTGTATTTAGGGGTTACCTACGTAAAGATAGGATATGATTTAGATATAGATGGTGAAAATGAGCATTAACCTCCTGTTTCGTGTTGTAACAAATTTTTATCTATATCCATTCTATCAGAAAATAATGTTTGTATGTCTTTGCCGTGGAGCAATTACAAATCGCTTTAAAACTAATTCGCCATTAGGACAGGTCGTGCATAATTCAACGGGCCCCGCTTAGATTTGCATCCATTATTTGAAAGGAAAATTGATCCAAATAAAACAACGTTCGATCATACGATCTACTGAATGGCTTATTACACGACTGCCCAAAAAAGGACTGTAATTCAGGAATCATGTATGTGTGTACGTACTCATGTGTGTTTCTTTATACCACCATTATTTTTAAATGCCTGTACAGATTTGGATGTAAGAGGTAACGTTGGAATCATTACATGATCTCGAGTGGTACTGGCTATTTTGCAGTTGATATTCTTTAAAGCAGGGTTTTTTATTTTGTGTTTTAATAATTTGCTGTCGGTTATTTGGTGCGCAAAACAAATTACTGAAATCGCTTTGCGGCTAGATTGTAATATCGCTTCGGGGAGATATTCGGTTATGAAACTGATAGCTGATATGAGTATCAGTTGATTGATTTGAAACCATTTTAGCGTGCCACTGTTCCCACCGCCTACATATTATATAACTAGCTTCTACCCCCGACTTAGTCCGCGTATAATTAGGTTTTTAAAAATCCCTCAGAAACCCTCTCTTTTTCCCGGATAAAAAGTAGCATAACACTCTCCAAGTCCTCAATTATACTGATGCAAAAAATCAAGTCGATCTGTTGATCCATTACTGCGTGATTAAGAGACAAACCAACAAACAAAAACACTTTCGCATTTTAAAAATTTTTATTAGTATAACTAAGTCCGATATCGTTTCCGATTTTTTTATGTTTTTTGAGAGAATAAACCGCATCATCCAATATATCAAAAAATTATTCCCGTGTGAAGTATGAATCGCTTGTAAATGTATTTAATTTAATGAAAATGATTTAATGTGCAGAAATACTATTAAAATATTTCGCGTATTTTCGAAGCGCTGGTTTGCTAAATTATATATAATTATGTATTATAGTTTGCTAGGCCTACATTATAGACAGATGAAATTAGTTAGAGGATTAGTTTATGCCACAATGAAAGATTGGTTTTTTGGCTGACATTTGGAATAAAGATAGGATTTCGAATAAGGATAGGATATCCCTAGGATTAACATATCTGCTACATTTTAGCCCGGAAAAATAAAGAGTACCCGCAGGAATTAGAAAACCTTAATCCACGCGGACCTAGTCGCGTGCATCATCTTGTAATCTACTTATTAAAATAATCTTAAATAATCCCTACTAATATTATAAATGCGAAAGTGTGTTTGTTGGTTTGTTGGTTTGTTGGTTTGTCCTTCAATCACGCTGCAACAGAGCTATGGATCGACGTGATTTTTTGCATGGGTATAGTTGGGGACCTGGAGAGTGACATAGGCAACTTTTTATCCCGGAAAATTAAATAGTTCCCGCGGGATTTCAAAAAGTAAATCCACGCGGACAAAGTCGCGGGCATCAGCTAGTGACTAATAAATTTGATGAAACAATAAAATTCACCCTCCTACCTTGAGAGTTGTTGTCTTGTTCTATATTTCAAAAATACGAATTACGTTTTACATTATATCCAAAATTTTATGATCCAATAACATTTCAGTAAGGATATGTTATTGGAAATTAAATTATTCATGAGAAAACGATACGGCACTTCGGGGTCGAGTTTACGCGCGAATTTGAGATTAAAGCTCTATAATGTGGCGTTATTGTACGTATAATAATATATTTATTGTAACTTTTAGGGGGAATATATAATTGACTTCAATGTTTATTTAAGTGAGTAGTATATTATGATCACTTTTATGTATACGATAAAATTCGTTATCGTATTTAGGAGTAGGCTACTTAAACACACGAGCACCAGTACACACAAGATCGCAGACGTATAAAAGGTGGTAAATGCCAACGCTGATAAAGTCGTGGGCATCAGTTAGTAATATTATATTTACCACGTAACAGTTTAAACGATTGTATCTTTACTTCAAACAAAAGCCTAAGGTGAGGCATAGACAACACAATTTTTTTCTTTAATCTTAGTGACACGGTCGTAATCCGGTAAGATGTTATAATGCCGCGTGTGGGCTCGGGATGTAGCCGGTGATGAGGCGAGACGGCTGACGGACGGGGGCACGTTTCATTGACAACACAAATCTTTTCCGGTCGCCGCCCGCCCACTGTGAGCCCAGGGCGGGTGGCGCAAGTCAAAGAGAAAATATTAAAAAGATTTTTTTATACTTATAATAAATTATGTAGACGAAAGCGGTGTCTCCGACCGGTAATTGTTGGTTGGTAATTGATGACTTCAGACGAGTCGCTGGGAGCCGCTGGTTACAGGTGACGCAAGATCGAGGACTGCGGATATCCAGAACTAAATATCTATAAAAATAATAAAGAATAAAGGATAAAGAAAAAATGATAAAGAAGAAGAAAAATAATAATACTACTATTTCGAAGTTCTCCTAGAGGATTCTTTCAGTAGCCTCCATACATCTTCCCTCTCATTCCTTTCACCTTACGTTCCGTTCCTACACATACGTATATATTTTTATCGGAAGCGTGTATCCCATATACACTCGAAACAATAGAAAGATCTTCCTCTAAATAAATGAAATAATGATAAATAAGGGATAAATGTGGAGTAGCTACCTAAAGATAAGTAAGTTTACTAATGAAGTTCCAATTTTAAGTCCTTAATTCAAAACTCGAGAAGCAGTAATCTCTCTTGCCTTGTACCTCTTCTCAATAAAAACCAATACGCGGCCTTTTACGTTTGACTTCGAAGGGCCGTTAAATTACAAGGGACAGGCTCTTATTTATTTGACAGATACGAGTAAAAACTTGACTCGGGATAGATTAAGTGCTGTCCTTCAAACGTCGTGTCGTCGTTCAAATCCTTTTCTTTTCACGAGAAAAATGTTGAAAAATGAAAAACGTAATTCGACTGCGCGAAATTGGATATAACATCCATAATATTGATTTTGATTGTATAAAACGTTGCTGGTGTCACCCGGACCATAATGACAAATTGATTGACGCCGCATTCATCAAAATTGGTTCAGTAGGTAGCGTTACGGTGGAAGATACGTAAATAAACATAATATATCAATACCTTTTTTCTTTTGTCATAGGCGAGTAAAAATGTTCAAGTTTTTAACATAGACAGCTTATTTAACCAGATCTAGTTGACTCGCTTTTCCTCTGTCTTTATTTTTTTTTTAATTTATAGACTAGCGCTTGGCTGCGATCACGCCTGGTAAGTGAATATGCAGCCTAAGATAGAACGCACTTGCCTAGAAGATGCCTACTCACTCTTGATTTGAAGGTACCCAAATTGTAGTTAGAGGGAAAAACGGCAGCCGGAAGGGCATTCCAAATTTTAGCGGTGCGTATCAGATACGAGGAATTTCTCTCTGAAATTAATATAAGTAGGAACTACTATTATGTTTTCATCCAGAAATAGTGTAGTTCCGATAAGGGATGCAATATACACCAATGCAATAAATGAGAGCTCTTTGGCGGCCGTATTTTCCGTCATACGAGTAAGTACTTTAGCCAATTTACACTATAACTTTATTAACTCCCAACGCAAGAACGACGGGATGTTATAAGTTTGACGTGTCTGTGTATGTGTGTGTATCTGTCTGTGACATCGTAGCAGCCGAACGTATGAACCAATGATGAACCAAAACCAAACCAATTGATTTTGTTTTTTTTACTTAAAAGGTGAATTAGTCGGGAGTGTTCCTAGCTATGTTTGATGAAAATTTTTCCAAGATGGCCGCCGCCACAAAATGGCGGATTACATATTTTTATTTTAACGATTACTGACTAGCGATTAGGATGTTGTAACATTTCGGGGATGTTTTACATTTTTAATTTACACTTGTAAATAGCTTTTGCCTTCGCGATTTCGTCTGTGTGATGCATAGATTTTTGAAAATCTTGCGAGAACTCGTTTCTTTTTTTAAATAAAAAGTAATTCATGTCACTCTGCAAGTCTACAATTATGTCCTTGAAAGAATAATAAAAGCCTACCTTTCATGGATATATGTACCTTAATGAATGTTCTTTTCTTTTTTTGAAAAAGTATATTTCCAAGTATAAGTATAGCCAAGCTGAACTTGACTTATAATCTCCTCTCCCCTCCAAATAAGCGAAAAGCTTGTGCTAGGAGGTAAGACGATAATAGTGCAACGGGTGGAGTTCGAACCTGCGACCTTTCAGTTTTCAGTACGCACCTTTAACCGTTGGGCTATTGAGGCGTAAATATCATAAAAACATTCATCCTCTATTTAACGCCTTTGAGGGTACAAAAAAGATTTCTTCATTTATAATCGAAGGTCCAAATAAAAGTTTCGCGGAAATAACTACAAAAGTGACGAACTTTCACATACAAAATTTTCACCTCCCCTTGGAAATGACTAATTGGAGTCAATGTTACAAAGGACGATCGACTGACGATAATTCCTGCATAATTAATTCAAATCTTTAATCAAAACTGAATTTCATGTTACACGTAAAAAATTACAATTAAAACAGAGTGGATTCCTCGATGAACAGAATGTCAGGCCATTTCTCAATTAAAACGTTAATTACTAATGAGCAGGGGAGGCGGCGACCTTTGTAATATTAAAGTGGAGCCTGGTAGGCTTGTTAATGGCTGTACAATTCGTTCAATTTTACCTACTGGAACAAGGGCCTGTTATCGGCGGGGCCTACGTCACAGTATAAGGCTCTTCGCACACAAGGTTACGCAAATCTTCGATACCTGATGATTTTGGTTGGTGCGGTATTCACTTAGAGACCAAGTCATCGGGCATTGAAGATTTCATTTTTTAGCCTTGTGTACAAAGGGCCAAAAGTTAACTGCGTCGTTGGTCTGGCAGCTAGCTTGTTACCTATTGTAAAAAAATTTTTTTGAAAAGAGCAACCGCGGAGCTTATTGCTGGCTCTTCTCGACAGAAAGATTTCTCGGCATTCCAAATCAGTGGTAGATTCATCGACGATTCAAAATCACTTGTAAAAGTTTATTAGAATAAAAAAATATTTCTATTCTAATCTTGGTTGGGCCAAAAAATGCATTTTGTTTTTTTTAAATTAGCCCAGCTGATTTGACTAATATCTTCCTCTCCCCTCCAAATAAGCAGAAAGCTTGTGCAATGAGTGGATACGACAATAGAGCAACGGGTGGGGGTTCGAACCACCATTCAGTTTTCAGTCCGCACCTTTAACCGTTGGGTTATTCAGGTATTAGGTGTTTTTGCACCGTTAAAAATTCTCAGTACTAGCCCGGAACTAAGAAGTAGGCGGTGTGTCACCCCCGTGCCTAGAAGAGCACGTAAAGCTGTCGTTCTTGCGCCTGATCTCTCTCCGGTCGTACCAGATTTCCGCCCAAACGAAAGAATGCACTTTGTGCGCACGCTCGCACACCATAATATTTCCCGAAAATCTCCAGAAATTTTATATAGTGGAAGCCCCCCTTCCCGCCGCCAGATAGTTAATGAAATTTTTCGCACTTGTTTTTCCGTTTGTAAAATTCTTCTACGTTCATCTTTATCTTTAGCCCTAGATGTTTTACGCCTATGCGTTTTATGCCCGATGCCGGTCGCCCTGTCTGACCGCAGCGCTCGACCCGAATTTGCTAAAATAACTAAAACCCTTAGTAACGCCTCCGTAATAACGCTCCTAAGTCCTCAGTGGAGCTCTCGTAATGATGACGAATGAGAATTATGCCATTGTTTTGTATTCATGGCAACATGATTTGTTGTTTTATTACATAGGAAAAAACCCTCTGAAAGTAAAACCTTCCTTTAGGTTTTAGGTACGTTATGGTGCGAAATAAGTAAGAAACTAATAAAAACACATAATATTAAGAACCAATTTAACCATGGCTGAGAAATAATTAAATAACAAAAAATACAGATTCTCAATTCGAAAACTGTCAGTACAAGGTCAAAACGTCTTTATTCCTAATTTAAACTTTACTCTGTGTTAGTAAAATCGACCCTGAGGAAATAAGAATATTTTTATCTATGCACCTTTTCACAAACAAGTCATGCGATATCACGATTAGCATGAATATAAGAAAGACACACGTCTACTTTTTATGGGCTCTCCCTTTTCCTGAGCTCAGCAAACTTTGGTAAACATGTCTCAATAAAGTCCCCCGAGGGACCACTTCCTGTTCAACCAGATAATATTTAAGTCTCCCTTTTTGAGATTATTTATTGCCCCGTCCATACAATATTATTTGTCGGTCTTTCACTTACAAACCCACTATGAGTTTTGTAAAACAACCTACGAGTAATGTGCGGGGCATGTAGTTTGAGGAACTATGACCGTTGGGGTCCCAAAGTGCTAGAGTGGTACTATTGGCAGGCTACCTACTACTCACCGATGATATCAGATGAGTCACAGGGAGGCGATGGCTACAGACGGCGCAAGACCGTGACATGTGAAAGTTTATATAGGAGACTTACCCACAGCAGACGTCTGTTAATAAAGAGGGAATTATTACTTTTTAAAATGCGAAGAAATTATTTTATGCTTAAAAATTTTTTTGGAAGATAGTACCAATAAATTCTTGAAAAGCCGGCATTGCCTTGGTAGTGTCGTGTGGTGCGGGTTGTTACGTTCCCACAAATATGGTTGAGCGAAGCAATCGCTGGATCATGCGTCATGCTCGTGAACGGGTGCCACCAACGGGAATGGGTCTGCTTTTGTCTGCCTGTCTTAACATGTATTGGGTTGTCTTGCATTTTTGAAACTCATTATGGAAACACTGTATACATAGCATAGTTTTGTTCCCTATTGTAAAATTTTTTTTTTTAAAAGAGCAACCGCCGAGTTTATTGCTGGCTCTTCTCGGCAGGAACGGTATTCCGAACCAGTGGTAGATTTATCGACGATTAAAAAGCACTTGTAAAAGTTTATTTGAATAAAAAATATTTCTATTTCTAAAAAAAAAATATTTCTATTTCTAGTGCTTCTGGTGATCCAAATGTTCATGGGCGGTGGTAATCACCTAACATCAGGTAATCTGCCTGCTCATTTGCTCGCTATTTATATAAAAAATGTAGATTAGACTTTGTTGAGGTTTCCTGTGTCTGCATAAAAGCAGAGCGTGGCTTTTGCTGCTGCATCGTTCATTGTTCCCGGTGGAATCGGAGTCGTAATTTAGTTCGATGAGGCCTGATTTGCGAGAGGGAACCTACTGGGAAATGAGCAGTAAATTTTAAAAAGAATTGAGACTGATTTTAAACTTTTTGCAGAAGAATTACTATGAGTTTTGCAAAACTACTACGGTAAGGTATCAGCGTTACATTAAACAACGCTGATTAAAAACGATAAAATACAGGCCCTGACTCAAGACAATGGCAGATAAGGATTTTTTTATTAAAAGATAGACTTGCACTTGACGAAATCATACCAGAATACAATAACGAGGTCTAGGTTGGAGTGCGATTGCCTAGAAGCTGCTATTCACTCTTAAAGGTACTCAACTTTTATGTGGCAAGAGACACAAACGCCACAATTAGGTGGTTCGTTTCAGAAACGTTTCGTGCGAGTAGGTTGAATGTCATCTCTGGACTGTCTCAGATTTTCAAATGTACTGTTAGTGTTTGACCTTTTGTTAGTGTTAATCATAATATTATTTACTGACTTATAGTATAACTGCCGAAAGAATGTTAGTCTTATATATGTTATAGTAGCTATGAGACCTTTTAGAATTCAAAGAACTAATAAAAACACAGCAACAGCCCCTTTCAGAAAACGTTTATGAAAAAATCTAAATAACAAAACTGGCAAGAAACAAAATTAATTCCGGATTTCACCTGTTTTCTATTTTTCTTCCCGCCGGCTTTTCCTGGTCTCATGTATTTAGGTCAAACCGCGCAGCTAAGAAAAGGAAATCGCCAGGATTGACAAGGGTCAATAGGATTTTTTTTCAACGTAAGATTTGACGTGGTATTGTGTGAGAAATCGTATTCTTTGAAGTTCTAAAACGTATGATTTCACTGCCCGCAACTTTGACCGCGTGGATAAGGTTTTTTAATTCCCGCAGGAACTTTTTGATTTTCCAGGATAAAATGTAGCCTGTGTTAGTTCTGGATATGAGCTATCTCCATTCTTCAGCTAAATCGGTTTATTCGTTGTGGCGTGAAGGAGTATCAAACACACACACACACACACACACACACAAACTTTCGCTTTTATAATATTAGTGTGATGTGATAGGATTCATTATTAGTTCATAAAATATTAAATACCCTTTTTTGACTTTGAGTTATTAATTGGTTTAATACTCAAAGTTTTTTGAATAGAATTTTCTTATACATCATTAGTTTGATGTCAAATTGAAAAAGCAAACTACTTTTGTTATGGGCTTTGTGGCTTACACACTCGTGGTATTAAAAAAAAAGAAGGTTATTTCCAAAAATTTATTTTTCACAACGAAACATATCGATACATTAGGTTTTTTATACATTATTAGTCTAACCATTTACATAATTGAATCAATTATGACGCTTTTAGAAAATATAAAAAATGAGTATAAATTAATATTAACAACATTTTTAATGTAAATGTTTTACAACGGTTCGTTCTTAAGGATACATTTTATACATTCTTTGTCATAGCATTAATTTTTGGTTTCATCAGCTTCACGAAAACCTGACAGAATCTTAGAAATGCAGCGATTTTTTAGCATTATATATTTTTTTGCTATTATAGTTATGACGAATCTTATACATAAAACAAAATAAATACAAAAATGGATAATCAATAGTTTACACATACTATTATTTTATTTTGCGTGAATTTATTAGTCTGATATGACTAGTTCGTGCAAAATTATTTACAGCAGTAAACTTACTTTAACATTTTTTTATTTAACTCTATTATATATTATTTTTTACTCTATATACAATTTATTTGTTTATTTTACTTTTCATAATGTAGCTATCATTGGAATGCAAATTTCAAAGATGTTAACTTTTAGGTACTAAGTTAGGTGTCTGGGACTGTACGTGTTATTGCAATTTTTGAGATTAGCTATTTCGTAAAGTTCAATAATTTTCACATAAGTACAGAATAAAAAAAATACGAAGTGTACGAAGCGACTTAAGATTTATGGCGTATTTTTCTTTAGCTGTCATACAATAGAAAACCTCTCAGAGAAAATCATAACCGATGAACGTAGCCGGATGCCTATTAAGTTCTTAAGTTGGTTTTTCACTTGATGCACGTTTTCATTGTCGCTTACACCTTTCTGCGAGATAGCACTTGTTTAACTTTTTAAAACTGCTAGGAATAATAGATTTTATTATAACAGAGTATGTTTACCGTTTTAACCGAAATCAGCGCTCATCTTATAACGACGTGCCTTATAACTTACACCTTGATTTTTGTTGTAGTTTCTTATAACTTCGGTTAAATTGGTTAGCGTCACTTATAATAAATTTAAAATAAAATTAAAGACTAAAGGTTGGTATTAATAAATATCTAATCCTTACGATCTGCAATCTAAACCTCCTTTGATCTTTAATTTAATCCAGGTGAAAATTTTATCCAGATTTGAAGAACTGATTTTAGTTGGAGTCCCAAGATAATAGATTGGCAGCCTCGCGCCGGTAAAGGCAGTGTTGGCAGACCTACCACAAGGTGGACCGACGACATCAGCACAGGCATATAGGGTACCGCTCGAGATAAGCGGCGCAAGATTTGGAAGTAACCTATATCGAACAGTGGACGTCATCAGCTGGTAAACAAGACAAAAAGAAGTGGATGTAGTAAAGTATAAAGTAAATCAGATCGCAATCTCAAAACGTAAATAGATGGATATTATAATTATATGGCCTAAAATTTCCACTTTCAAGCTGTAGATTTTTGGTTTGATAATTTATTAATACCAGCCACAAACAAAGAAGTTAAATCCAACTTATCAACAACGTAGTTTAAAACAAAAGTTTTCCGAGCAACACCAGGCTAATCAATTTCACTGTTGACACAAAATATGTTGGAAATTATCACTCCGCACTCAGCACTCGTCCCAAGTCTAAACAAGTAAAGTTTTCAACAAACAAGTCCCCAATTAAAGGTTGATTCACGCTTTGCCGAGGCCATAAGGTGCCGAGTTTGGACTGAGTTTTAACCTTGTCACGGACTAATTTAATTATGTCTTAACTTTTGATGCTAAAAACAGCTTGTTCTTGTTGTTTATCTTCATTTCAGTTTGAAGAACTAAGTGTTTTTATTTGACACTAAAGTTGAGTTAATTGAGTGGAAATTTCCCTTTCTTTTAATGAGTTTTATGTTGTTTTACAAACTCGACCTGACTCCAGATTAGTCAAAATTATGTCAGTTTGTAAATATTTAAATTCTTTTATGCTTATTTTTCGCAATCTTCTGATAAACTTTAACCGACAAGACGTTTTGTTCATAACAATAATCTCAAAACGTCGAATTTATTCCTAGATTAAACGTCACTCGGTGACATAGGCCTTTTCTGTCTATTGATTAATAATACTATTTATAGTTCTAAGTTTCTCAGAACTTTCATTTTTATTTTTATTGATTTTTAGTACAGAGTTGAAATAATTACTATAGGTAATAACGTCATCTAGTTTACCATTTTTTGCGCATTTATTTGTTAAAAAGCCAGCATAGCTATCTTTTGCAATAATTTCAACTACAGCCTGCACTGTAGCATAAACAGTAGGTTGTTTAAAAATTCAACACACAAGGTTCGAAACTCAGCTGAAACTCAACACGATGTAGCCTCAACACACCATTCGCAGTTCACGTCACCGCACTGTTACACCAACCGAGCAGGTCACGCGAGGATCAGCAGCGCCAGCAGCCACAGCCAGCAGCAGCAGTAGCGGGGGCGCGGTGCCGCGTCGGGCAGGGGCCAGCCCTCGCCCCACGGGGACTCGGCGGGTCCCCGCGCTTCCGGTCACATTGTTGTCACCATTTCTGTCCAAGCAGAACTAACTGTCAGCGAGCAATTGAAAATAATTTATATATCGTGGGGGTTTGTCGGTGTGTACTGCTCCTGATTGTAAGTATCTTCGACCATTTAGCCGGGACGAGCCTTTACGCAGATTTAGTGCTGAATATATTCTGCCACTTTGCACACTGCCACACACACACACACCACGAGGTGGGGTGGGGTGTACGTACAGCCTACGTACAGCACACATTTACTCACTTCCGCACACTCTAGTAAAGAACTTAATGTCTCTATGAACGCACACTAACTCAAAAGCTGTCACACTTACAAGCTAACACGTACGTTGTACATGTACTTCGGCAGAGGGGAATGCGTGCGCTTGCCAAGTCCTGGTTAAATGGTTGAATGTAAGTATACTATTTAAAAGCTATTTAAGTAATGGATTAGATAATTATCGAGGGTTATCAAAATTATTTTTTACTAGGTTTTGTCTGCGACTTGATCCTCATAGAGTTAGATTTTTTAAAATCTTTCAGAACCGGGATAAATGGTAGGAGTAAGTGTGTGAAGTCCTTTCGCACTTTCGCATTTATAATAACACTAACTTATGCCCGCGGCTTTGCTCACGTGGAGTTCGATTTTTCAGTTTATTTTATCCCCTTAGAGGTTGAAATTTCAAAATTCGTTTCTCAGCGAATGCTTTCGTCATAACAGCTATCTGTATATCCAACCCGATCTATCTAGTGGTTTGAGCTGTGCCTTGATATATCAGTCAGTCAGTCAGTTAGTTATCAATTAGTCAGTCACCTTTTCCTTTTATATATTTAGATTAGTAAAGATGTAATACTAGAAGCACACATGTCGAAAATTAACATTTCAAAGAAGTAGAGTTGCTATCAACGAATAAAATAATTAATTATTCAAAAGATATGTGTAAATGTAAAAGTTTGAATAACCGTACATTTAGCTAGACTACATTTGAAATTTAATTCAATTTCTTTCATAACTGAACCAGTTTTCGAGGGAACTTGGTTAACTTTAAAACATACTTCTTGCAAAAGTTTACGTATCTCAGAATATAGAGTGCCAAAAGATTCTAAAGTCTCCAGGACGAATATGCAGAAAGTTCTGTTTAAATAGTATAAACAGTTCTTAGTAAATGCAAAGACACTTAAGGGGAATGTTTAAATGGAAAATGTCACGTCCTACAATATCTTTACTAATCCTTATTGCCTTACTAATATTATAAATGCGAAAGTGTGTTTGTTTGTTGGTTTGTTGGTTGGCAATGAAGCCGCAACAAAGCTACGGACCGACGAGATTTTTTGCATGAGGATTGTTGAGGACCAGGGGAGTGACATAGACGACTTTTATTTTAAAAACTTAATCCACGCGAGCGAAGCCGCGGGCATCAACTAGTGATATATACTGGAGGTAATCTTATCTGACCTCCAAATTCTAGTCCAAAGTCCAAATAGACTAATGGCTGCAGAAGACATAAGAAGTCCACTGTCACCTTGTTTTACGCTCATTGACAATAACAAGAACTTAGAAAATCTTTCCAAACAGCTTAATCAACAAGATTATGTTTTGGTTGATTTTCAAATTGATCCTCTAAAAGGGAAGGATAAGAACATTAAACGTTAACATTAGTAACTGTTTCACCAAAAATTGCAAACTTTCCGGAACCCTTCGCTTTCCGGGATAAAAGATAACCTAAGTCACTCTCCAGATCCTCAATGGAATAAATGAAGTCTTTAAATCCGATGCTCAATTGCTATATGATTCAAGAACAAACCAATAAACAAACACACTAATTAAATTTATATTATAAGATTTTTTAAGAATATTAGACGTAGATACTGAACATGACCGATAACTTCCCCCAAGCGTAAAGCTCTTATTAGGACTAGTTAAGATAATAGTGTAATGAGTAGAGATTAAACCGTCGACCGAACAGTTTTCAATCTGTATCTTTAATTGTTGGGCTATTGAGCTCATAATATAAGTAAAGATAAGTGTTACTTTACCAAGATTCTGCATTTGGTGCTGGCTGAGCACGATGTATGGGTTATCTAGTGCAGGGTCCTCCAGAACCCCGCGATGTAGCTGATCTAAGTGCATTTCGCCGTCGTCTGTGAAATATCATGAATTAGCAAATTGAGTAATAAATTTTTTTTAAAGAATATTAGCCAAGCTGAAGTTGACTCAAATATTCTCCTATACCCTCCAAAGATTGTGCTAGGAGTGGGTACGACAATAGTACCACAGGTAGGGTCGAACCTGTGACCATTGGGCTATTGAGGCTTATTACTTACGCTAGGAGTAGATTACTAATACATAATTATATTAAAGTATAGGATTCCACTTAGGATGCCCGCCGACTAGATGAAGCAATGATACTTGGAAAGCAGCATTCATCGATTGGATGCAGAAAAACTGAGAAAGGCCACGTATGCGTATTCAACAATGAAAGCACTTTGGATGATGATATTATTCGTTCAAATTCCAGTGGATATAATATTATCACAGCCAAAATGCAATGGCTCAGGCTTTGCCAAAACCGACATGTGTGACGTGGCAACTTCTACGCAATACTAAAATCGATATCGTTTATGTGCAAGCATCGCAAGTTATTCATCACGCTGTGTAAACTTACACTCTGATACTGGTATTTGGTCATCGCTCGCTCGTAAATCTATTTGACGTCATTTCGGCGGTCTAGGCTGTCGCGTGTCGCCGGTGCCGCTCTCAGGCAAGTGGGTCGACGTTTAATGCTTCACTTCACGTGCATAATGATCGCACGAGTGCATAAAGTGTATGCTCCTTCATGAAGGAAATGTGGTGAAATGTTTTGCAACAGAATTTAGTAGCATTCGAATCAATTTAAGTAAGTATTTTATAAAACTAAAATAAATGAACTAACTTGAAGCTGTCAAATTATTTATGAATGGCAATGCAGCTTTCATGATAATTTCTAATCGTTTCGTATCTGGACACTGTGTCCCAAAATTACCAGGAATGTGCTGTACGGAGTCTAACAGCTAAGGCCATTTTGCTTGGCCAATTTACCTACACTTATATTTAGTAAAATTTATTTATGTTAAATTAAAGTTTTTAATATTCCTTTTTTTGTATTTTCTCTTTGTTTGTATTTTTTACTTTTTGTGTTTCGTCTAATTAGTGTAAGTGGCACTGCCGTGCTAATTGGACAACAAAATAAATAAATAAATTACTGGTACATACATAAAATGTCATTCATTATTCTGCGTAAACTAACATGCTGATACAGCAATCGCTCGTAAATCTATTTGTCTTCCTTTTGGTTCTCTATTCTGATGTGAAACTGTCATTGTGTCGTCAGTGCCGCTCTCAGGCAAGTCGTTCAACGCTTAATGCTTCACTTCACGTGCATAATGATCGCACGAGTGCATAAAGTGTATGCTCTTTTATGGGGGAATAATTATGGTGATGAGATATTTTTTGACAGATTTTTTTTAGTATTTAAATCAATTTTAGTATTTTATAAAAACTTTAGTGCGAACTTAAAACTAAAATAATTTAAATGAAGTGATAAGATTTAATATCACTACACAATTGTGGATATGCTAATTACTCAAGTATATATTAATAAAAGCTTATTTTAGCTATATTCACAATATTATAAGTTTCGTGTGATTATTATAATTATCATGTTCATAAGTGACTTTGTAATAATTAATTAGCTTGCTCATTTATTCTATTGAAAAAAGCACTAGTATTAAATAGAAAGCTTTACATGTAGGTAAACAATAATAATAATAATTCCCGAGAATATACCAGAAACCGCATGAATAGAAAACAAATCATCTGAAAAGGTTTTGAATTTCTGTATTTTGATGAATGAAATCTTAAGGGCCGTTGACATCTTACAGAATTTGGTATTTTAAGAAAAAGGTATTTAAAATCTTTTATGGAAGAGGTTCAGTGTCCTTTAATTCCTCCCAATCTTCCTTTTTAAAATATTGGAAGATTTTGCGAATAGAAACTTTTATAAAAGAAAAGAATAAGAAAACGTTGTTAATTTTATGACAGGTTAATATAATATTTTGGTAGAAAATTAAAATTAAATTCTAAGTTAGAATTCTGAGCATAAGGGCAACAAAAAACAAACTTTCCTCTCTCTTTGTACAAATAACTAGCCAATGAAGTTAAGTGACATTGAAGTTTGACTCCAATTTTTATCGATCTCACAAAGATCTCACAGTATGGCAATTAGGCGATGTTTAATAGCTTTCATGAACTCACACGACTGTATTGTGGTTGTGGGCGGCGGCGTCGTGGTTGTGGTCGTCGTCGTCGTTGTGGTTGTCGTGGTCGTCGTGGTTGTCGTCAACACTGGAAACAAATTTGCAGTTAACGCTCTGTGATAGTAATTATATTATGTAAGAGGTATATCTATATATCTATATAGGTCTTTGGACCGTTACCATGGCAACGGTAGATGATTCCCCGCGTGGCCACCTCGTTACCCCTCGCTCGCCCGCCACCGCTGCGCGCACGGCGCTCACTTAAGTATTTACTTAGTTCTCGGTCGAACTTATCATTGTTTTTGTCGTGTGTTTGAATTATAACTTTTAAGTTGCAAAGAGACTTTAATTTTCGTCACGTTTATTAAAATTGGACGCAATATTCAATGAAGAGTCAACCCACACAACTTATCAATCGAAAAGTTAACTTTATTCTTTTACATTATGTATGTATTTAATTTGACAAAGGTGTGTGGGTTGAAACTTGAAACTTTATTGCGTATGTGCGTCCAATTATTATTATTAATCGGTTACCTACAGTTTAAGTATTCACTTAATCATATAATTAATTACAGACATGAACCTTATAAAGGATTTAAATTAAGTTTAATCCATCCAAAATAAGTACCCTTTTTATTTAAACCTCAAATAAACTCCAGTAACAATACATTTGGAACTGGTTTTATTTGTACAGAAAGGTTTTATTTTATTGACTCTTTCTTGGCCGTTGTTATTCTGATTGAAAGGTCTACTGAAGGGTTTGGTCCATTCAATTTACCCATGATCAGCCTAAATAAACAGAATTACATCGATATCTCTTAACGAAGTATGTTTTTGAAAATTTACGTTCAGTTAAACTTCAGAATTGCGAGTGTAATCTATTTTAACAATTTAATGTAAATATTATAAAGTGAGCTTATCCTTACAGCATTTTGTCATGGTTAATGGTCATGGTTTTACTTTTACTGGAATTAATTTAACTTACAGACTTAATTTTTATTTTAATAAATTAAAGAAAATCGTCCACGATAGTAAAAAAAACTCGATCTTAACCTACCTACTACTAATTGAATTAGGAAGAGTTTAGGGTTCCACCACACTGGTATAGTGTTGATTAGCAGATTTCACGCTTATAAGATTTCACCTTAAAGAACTCTCAGGCATGCAGTTTGCCTCACGAATTTTTCCTTCAGCGTTGTTGAAGCGAATGATATTATTGCCGAAAATACTCATAACTCCAAACTAATAAATTCGCGATGAGTAAAGTACCAAAAAAATAAAGCATATCTCATCGCTTTTACCAAACTTTATGAGTGTTTGATCTTATTTTTACGAAGTTCCATTGAAAGTGCGACTTTGTGGTCAAGAAAAAATATAAAATAAGTACAGTATAAGTTGAATATCTTACTGTGTAGAAACAATTCTGCCTGCGCCTTGCCTAAGCTATTCTCAACGTGACACCGGTACGAGCCTGCATCTTCTCTTGACATGTCTGCAACTTGCAGCGTTAGAGTGTGCCGATACCCTCTTGAAATCTTGCTGAGTCTGTATTTTGATCCTTGGAAAAAAGAGTTAATTAGCTTCATATAATTATATATGCATATCTACAGCTAGTAGAGCCTCTCTTAAGTTCTCAACTTAAGAGAAACTAAATAACAAACATACTTTCGCATTTATATAATTATCAGTAGCATAGGATAAAATAATGACAAAAAAGTATATCATTGTTAACATCCAATTACTCTCACTGTTCATCAAAGATATTTTCTCTCATATTATAAGAGACGAATATGGAGTAGACATTCAAATTATTCCAAGGAACTATTCGTTTTTTGAAAATGTGTATGGAAAGTATTTCATGAAAATACTTTATTTGTATGAACTGTTTTATAGTAATAATGACATTTATAGTAAAATAAAAACCAAATTAAGTACCTAAATTAAAACTACTACTAATTACATTTACAGAAAATAATTAATTACCAAAAAAATTCTTGTAATGTATTACTTGGCACTAAAGTATTTCAAGACGTGCCTGGCTCGTATCACTCTTTAATATGAATGTTTAATGGGAATCTCCAGTTTTTTATTTAGGTATAATGAGAATATTTTTGGCAAGCGTTGCTTTAAGTACATAAATATAGCTTTGATATTGAAACGGGCAAAAAACGAGCTGTCTCACAGCAAAGGTATCAATCATTGGAGCAAAGCACTTGCAAACACGTTGGCGACCGGCCAACGAAGACAAGGGAAATTATACGAGCGGTGAGCAGTGAAATAAGAGTGAAATAGATACACACAATGACATTTTGAATATAACAGATAGTCTGATGAAAGAAGGATGAAAGTCACGGAAATAGAAAAATATTTTTGATAAACACAGAAAAGTTAACCAGCGTCGAGTGACTTTAAACGAGGAATAAAATGGGCGTGCTGACAGTATTTGTATTGAATTACGGTCCAAATATCTTTACGCTTGGATAAATTTTATTTTACATTGGTGAAATCGGCCCTGAGTCCATGAAAGTTCATTACACTGAGTTATAATCACTTGATGATTTATTAGGATTAGATAAAAATTTAAGGATTTTTAAGCTATTGCATAGCTTCTATCGCGGGCCTTGAGCGTGGAGACCGAATCCAGAAATTCCGTAACGAAAATAACCTGACACGGGACTCCTCTCACCGCTAGATGGCGTTGCTAAAAAATGCTATGCAATAGCTTTATCGCGGCAGTCCCCGAGTGCCACACGTCTTTTTTTATATTTTTTAGTGAGGGTATTCATTAAAAAAAATAAAACCAGCCAAGCGCGAGTCGGACACGAAGGATTCGTATCGCCGTAACAGCGATTACTAAGGTCGAGCAAAAACGCCGAAAAAATTACGTTCTTAGTATAGGGCCCCCCTTTATTTTTTTATTTTTATTGAGAGAATAAAAATATATATTTGATACAGCTCGATGACAGACGGACGGACGGACGGCGGAGGCTTAGCTTAGTAGGTCTCGCTGGCACCTTTTGAATACGGAAACCTAAAAATACGATTAGCGATCTGATCTTGACTAATATTCCCCTCTCCCAAATAAAATGTGCCTTAGGAGTATAGTTTTATGAGATTGACATTAAATAAACATTAAATTAGTGCAAAGACTATAGTGCAACTGGTGGGGGTTGAACCGCGTCGAGCCTTCGGTTTCAGTCCTTATCTTTAACCGTCAGGCAAAGGATAGGAAAAGGATACTCATTGTTGGCAAAAACTTCCCGCGGACTGGCTGAAGACTTAACTTGATGAATGAGTTTCTACCAGTGACGTGATTAACGAGCGGCGCGTCATTTTAAACCAACTCTGCAAACTATTCCGTTAATCTTGTCTTAACGTTTTTGAAAAATATATAATATGGCTAACTTTTGCCCGCGACTTCGTCCGCGGTGAGTTAGGTTTTTAAGCAACAAACACACTTTCGCATTTTATAGTTTTTAACCGGCTTCAAAAAGGAGGAGGTTTTCAATTCGACTGTATGTTTTTTATGTTTGTCACTCGATTGTTCCACCAATTATTAATTGATTTTGATGATTCTTTTTTGTTTACTAGGCTATTCTGCAAGAGTGGTCCCCTATAAATACTGATATTGACTCAGCGCTTTTTGAAAAGAATCAACCAAGTCAAAAAATAGATACACAGATAACGTTTGAGCGTATGGTTTGAGCAAAAGTTTTTATACTTTGTAATGGGGCCTCAAGTCGGTTTTATGAACAGATTTTTTTAAAATCAGATTATTGCAACTAGAGAAACAGAGTCTTACTACTTTTGTCTGACGGAGGCATTTATAATGTTAGAGAACTTAACTCCTGGCTTAAATTACGAAACGAAGAACCTCGACGTAAAAATGAAAAAAAAAATGCTAATAAGAAATACAGGCCAGCTGGAATTCAATTTAATCGATTACGTTTGAGACTTTCGAGTTAAAAGTAATGTATGTAAAACTGAAATATTATAATAATTTAAATGTAAATATCACATCATTTTCCCAGTCACGTTTACTGAAAATTTCATAAATAATTTATTCATTATAATAATTTTTATTTGTGTATATATTACATGTATAATATTATGTAAGCACACATAATTTATACATTATATTTATACATTTTCTGGTATGTATTTTGTATTGTGTTTCCACCAACGGGAATGGGAAGACAGAAATGTCTTTTCGTCTTAACATGCATTGGATTGTATTTATTTGTATTGTATTGGACTTAGGAAACTTCATCGTGGAAGCACTGTATGGGTGATTCTACGATAAGAGGTTTCAAGTCCATAGAGAATACGGCCACGGAGAAAAGTAGCTGTTTTTTCATTAAACACTTATATTATGATTTTTGTTCTATTTATTTATCTTTTCACGTAAGGGCAAGTCACTTTATGCATATTTTATTAAAAAGTCAAAAAATCAAAAAATTCAAAAAATTCAAAAAAAGTCAAAAAAGACTTTTTTGACATTTTTGACGATTTTTGATTTTTTTGACTTTTTTTGACTTTTTTGACTTTTTTTGACTTTTTTGACTTTGTTGACTTTTTTGATTTTTTTTACTTTGTTTGTTTGCACTAACCTTATCTCCCCTGGTCAACTAGTTTCTCTCCTGACATTTATCTTGCCAGGTGAAATATGGCAGGTGAGAGACGTTTTCATGATAAATTGTTTTGTTTTAATTGACATAAGAAGTTTTTCGGTACATTATGTATCACACTTTCACTAGTCCATCATTATCTAATTAGACCAGTAAATGCAAATAAATTGAATGAATAATATAACTTTTATGACTTGCCAGGTGAGAGACACAATGACCTCGCGAAACGACTACTTTGAATCAACGGTCGCAACAACTAACAAATGACGGCGCTCTTAACGGCTCACGTGTTTTGCATTACGAACTACACGTCAGTAGATGACTTTGAGCACTATTTGGAATATGGCCGTTTTATATTTGTGTTTGTAGTAGCGGAATGAAATTTTCTAGAGTAGATACCCAAAAACAGTGGGACAAAAGTTAAGTTTAAAATATATTGCAAATAAATAAATATTGTTCTATTTTTCCTTAACAATACTTGAATACATTTATTGAAGTTTGTGTTTAACATACTTTAGTTTAATAACTGATACAAAGAAAGTATGTATCGTTTCAAATTAAACTGAAACCGACAGGGGGACAGGCCAGGTTAGAGACTTTTTTAGACTTTATAAGGAATTTCAGAAAAATATACTTTAATTAGGCATTGAATCGTGACGTTATTTAATAAAGTACATTTAGGTGATGTGTTTCATAGCAAAAAATAACAACATATAGAGTAAAATTTCTATTTTAAACTGATTGCCGCACGAGTTACCTCTTATCGTAGAACTACCCGTATACATAGCATAATTTCATTACCTATTGTAAAAAATATTTTTTGAAAAGAGCAACCGCCAAGTTTATTGCTGGCTCTTCTCGGCAAGAAAGGCATTCCGAACCAGTGGTAGATCCATTGACGATTCAAAAGCGCTTGTAAAAGTTTATTTGAATAAAAAATCTTCTATTCTATTCTACTCTATAGCAGGGCATAATCTTATAGGTACTTTTCCTCGTTTCGTATGTGCCGCGCTGTTTGGTACAAAATAAGTAAAGTTAATGTAAATCCAAGTGAATTTGATACAAACGAGTGCTTAATTCGGAAACGTGTAAATAACGATCGCTCTCTGCGACGGAATCAATCATAGGTGACGCGGAGCACTCGAGGACTAACTGGCGAGTGGCCAACTACTTGACGCGCGAACAGTTAACTGATGAACGAGTACTTTGATTCTGTGAACGACTTTAAAGTATCGCTAACATCATTTTGATGTCATTTCTGACATGAGATTTTGTAGTGCTTAAAGTTATACATAACTAGCTGTTGCCCGCGACTTCGTCCGCGTGGATTTAGTTTTTAATAATCCCGTTGGAACGCTTTTATCTTCCGGATTAATAAATAGCCTTCGGTTCGGTTTTTGTTCGGTTCTCGTCGGGTGACCGCCCTTGACCACCGACTGCATCGCATTGTTCGGCCGCGCTATTTTTTCTTTTTGCTCGGCTTCTAAGAGTCGTAAGGATATATTGAATATTTCTTAAGAATTGGGCTATTAGATACAAAAAGATTTTTTCAAATCCGACTGATAGTTCCAGAGATTAGCGCGTTCAAACAAACAAACTCTTCCACTTTATTATATTAGTACAGATATTTTTTTATTTCATGATAAGATAGTCCTTGACTGCGATCTAACCTGATGGTAAGTGACGATGCAGTCTAAGATGTTAGCGGGCTAACTTGGAAGGAGTATGGCAGTGTACATTCAATCCATACCCCTTATGGGTTTTAGAATAGAATGGAATAGAAATATTTTTTATTTTATTTTATATTTTTTATATTTTTTATTTTTTAGTTTATTCAAATAAACTTGTACAAGTGCTTTTGAATTGTCGATGAATCTACCACTGGTTCGGAATGCCCTTCCTTTCGTGCGGCATGTCTTTGACGGTAGAATAGTACCTAGCCACGACCAAGCCTCCCCACCAGAAAAACTTTACAGTAAAGTCATTTGAAATAATTTCCGAAGTTTTGTTATCATAACTTTTAAATAAAATATCAGTAGCAATGAACTTTCACATATTATACCCATTAAACAAATAATAATAATTGTTAATTAAATGTCCAAATATGTCAAAGGGTCATTTTTGGACTTTTTGCGGACACAGATTAATGAAACTCTTCCAATTATTAGTTAGATAAATTAGCATGTTCTTTGAATAAATGATTATTATAAATGAAAATGTCTCGATGGCTTTAGAATGAAGACGGTTTTACAAATTTTCTTTTAATAATAACTTATTACTCAGTAATTACATCGCTCCTCTTATACAAGAGATTAAAATTCTAATTATCTTCAAGGGGCATATAATTTTTGAGCGGAAGAAAAATATTTTTTTTTCTGTTTCAATTTAGAACATTAGATTGTGTACCTATATAATTAAGACTGGTATACTGCTAAATGTGAATAAATTAAAGAGAGTGCATTTTTTAGCTAAGCGAGTCTTAAAAATATGATTAAAAATATTATCATTAAATGTTTGTTTTATTTTTTATTATTTTATTTCTAGTACTAAATAAAATAAATAAAAAAATAAATCCTTCATTTCATTCACTAGAAAGTTCATACGTGAAGTCAGTCTAATTGGCATTGTTATAAGACCAGTTCAGTTATGTTTTTACAGAATTAATCTTTTGAAACAGTTATCAAAATGAAAATTTTCATCATACAAAATGAAAGGATACCTATTTCATATTGTATAGTTCTATTAAGTCATGCCCGCGACTTTGTACGCGTGATTGAGGTATTTTAATTCCCGCGGGAACTCTCTTATTTTCTATCTATCTCTGTGCCAAATTTCAGCCAAATCGGTTCAGTCGTTGCGGCGTGATTGAGTAACAAACATACAAACGTTCGCATTTATAATATTAATAGGAATAGGATTAGTAGGATACGATAAGTAGGAAGTACGATTTAAAGAAGAATATAAAAGAAACTAATCACCTGATGATTACACGCCATTATACCGGTAAAATTTTAATGAAGTAAAATTTTGAAAAGCTTACCATTTATTAGCCGCTGTTCTCCATTCAAGATCCAGTAAGTCTGCGGGAGTGGATACGCTTCGGCAGTGCACGTCAGTGTCACTGATGATCCGGACAAAGCTCGGATGGCCACTCGCCCTGCCCACACCGATGGTGAAACTGTATTGACATAATAGAAGGTAAAAAGGTAAGAATTTTTTTTACAAAACCGACTTCAAACGCCACTACAAAGTATATCACTTGTGCCTATAAAATTTGAAGAGTTCCCTCAATTTTTCCAAGATCCCATCATCAGATCATGACCTGATGACAATGGGACCACTTTGGAAACACACATGGGAATTTTCCAAATAAAGCTTAAAATTATTGTTCGCGAAAAATAAATTTGCCGACGTAAGTATATGAAATTTTGATCGCTTGATCCCCCAAAACCTTTCTAAAATTAACTAATTCTAAAATATAATTGAAAAAGTTTCAACAGTTCCAACAAGGTTCTAACAGAACAGAGAACAAATTTAATACTTCCTGACAAATTAAAAAACCATACGAACACAAAACCCAATATAATTTTTGCTTTCAAAATATTTCAACTGATCAATAAATTTTCAGAGATAAAAGTGCTGAAAAAGACGCTCTTTGCCTTTGTATGTAGAAATATACATATATGTATATCAGCCCGTCACAATTAAAATAAATTCAGGTGACAGTATAATTGTGAGAAGTTTTCAATATTGAATTTAACGTAAATGAATTATCACGACTGCTTAACAATTTGCAGCGAATAACTTTCATAAAGAAATAATTTTCTTTTTATTTAAAAGATATAGGTCTAGATAGGGTAGGAAGCTTAGGTGCTTACAGTTAAAAACACCAATACATAGTAATGTTCGAATACCATATGTTTTTTTACTGTTTAAATCCTCTCTCCCCTCCAAATAAGCGTACAGCTTGTATTAGCTCAGACTCAAGACAGAGATAAAACGAGACAGATTTATGTCGGAGCATATTTGTGTCTCATTTTAACTCGGTCTATAATTTCCAGCATGTTTCCAGTCTGAGCCTTAACCGTTGCGCAATTGAGCGTTATTTTTTTAATAGAAGTATTTTTACAACCTTCATAGAAATAGACTTATTTAATAGCTCATAATATTTGGTCACAGGTTATTAGGTAATCAATAAATAATAGTTCGCAGGTAGAATGACGTCACAGTCACGGTTGTACTACTGTACTAGTGTCTCGTTTAGCCGTTTGCGACTGTACTCAGTACAAACATTACGTGGCATCGCTGTTCCGCTGTTCTAACGCTAGCCAGCCATTAATTCAACGTGTCCAAACCAACAGAGCGCGCCACTTCCCAGCTTGTCAGTGGCAATTTCATTTCTGGCTTTCCCTCCAATTAAGGCCGCCGGATGTAAAGCATTTTTCCGCAGGTTTCTATTCGACGCTTTAAATTCAGCCGTACATGGAAATTACTTTAATTTTCTGTTCTAAATTACATCAAATTTTTTACCATTTATTTTATTTCAATATACCTCCTCGCTCATCTCGCTGTAACCTAAATTCATAGAAATGTTATGTTTTATAACCGACTTCCAAAATGGAGGAGGTTCTCAATTCAGCCTATTTTTTTTTTTCTATATATCTCTGGGATTTTTGACCCGATTCACGTAATTCTTTTACTCGACAGAACAAGCTTGCGAAATGGTCCCATGAAAATTTTTGAAACGACGAAGTCGATGCGCTATGGTCTATGGTCGCCCGACATCTACAAACGTTTCTCTTGTTTCGTCAAAAGACGAGCGTCGCGCATCAATTTCATCGTTTCTATTTAGGTTCACCCGACTTCAACAAATGTGTGTTCAACAACTTTAATTATTTTTATACTTTGTTGCTTTGTGTTGGTTGTTTGAAGTCGGTTTTTTGAAAAGAATTTTTATTTTCCAATGGAAATTAAATATAAATAGTTTTTGTCATATCTGCCTGCACATTTTATTTAAGTCAGATTACAGTGTTTTAAATTATTATTTTTTTGAAAAAACCGCATATAATACAATGGATCTCATATCGAGACAATTATTCCAATCACATCTCAATTCGACAAAGATTTTGAACAAAGCTGGATACAAATCCGCAAATTCGCTCGCTCCGCCGCCGTTCAATCCCATATTGGTCGGAGTTAAGCCACACAATTTAATTTTGCGATGCGGCCATTGATTGGGCTCACACATGACGTTTATTTGTATCTGCGTGCCTTGTGGGTCCCTTGCTAGACAGAGGCCCCCAATATTATGCATAATTTTTGTCTTCATTTTCAATTAATGTCACTTTTTAGGGGTCCGCAGTCAGACGCGGAACCTTGTTTCGTTGTCTAAATATGACAATTTATCAGAGATAATAAGTGTTTATGATTTTAAGCTCCCATGCGACAAAAGAAGTATTATATTTTCTGTGAATTCTTGAAAATATTGACCCTTTTGAGAAGAAAAGGGATTTTTTTTAAACAAACATAACAATACATGTTAAACATATTTAATAATTTGATTTATAGAAAAAGAATTATTCAAGCCACATTTTATATACCTACTTAGCCATTTAAAATCTTTAAAGTGAGTAAGTACAACACAACTCTTTTTCGTTTTTATTTTTTTCTGAAACCCGCCACGGCCTTTCCATATAAGGCGTGAATTTAAAATTTTTTAGACGCTTTTTTAAGAGATTACAGCATGGATCAAAACTAATTATATCGCAATATCTGAAAACTAAGCTCTACTCAGCGAAATGGAATTATAGATATTTTTTTTCTTTCGGTGTAAAATCTGGGGAGTCCCCGCACTGTGTCTCATGACGGTAACTAGACTCACACATGACGTTTATCTGTATCCTCTTGCTCACTGAGGGCGGCACGCCGTTAGTCGCTATACAGAGGTAGGCACCCGACGTCACTCGCTCCACTCCCGTTATGTTCAGCCATTCGCCGCTGTATTTCGATACTGAAACAAAGGTTTTGCTTTTATTTCTATTATTAGCTAATACAATCTATTACACCTTCAAGGCAAGAGTAAAAAGGCATCTTCTAGGCAAGCGCGTTCTAATTTAGACTTCATGCGGTGTTTTTAATCAAAGATCGTCGTCTAGCGCACGTCTATGTTGCAATAAAAAAAACCTAAGGAAGATCTTTCTATTGTAACTGTCGAACTTAGAACTTATTATGATGTCCTCCCGACCGAATCCGATCACGACAGCCAATCTCCACAGAGATTAGCCATCTGTGCGGGAGATATTATAGTGCATAAGTGTGTGCGCAAACACAGGTGCACTCTCTATTTCTTCACTCTCACAGTCCGATGGGACGGAAAATCCGACACGATCGGAAAGAGATCAGGCGCAGTACCGATGGCTTTACGTGCTCTCCGAGGCACAGGGGTGACTCACCACCGACTTCCTAAATCCGGGCTAGTACTGACTTAATAGAAAACCCAATACATTTTTTGCCCGACCCGGGAATCGAACCCGGAACCTCGTCATCTGTAGTCGAACTTACTAACCACTAGATCAACGAGGCAGTGAATATACATTATACAGTATCATAAGTTTCCAAAGTGCTATAAATGGAGTAGGGAAGTCGGGCAGCAAAAGTGTAATGTGACCGTATTCTGTGACCATTAAGGAAACACGGTGAGATGCTTCTACGATGTGTTGGCACAGTTTTAACGTCGTTTTTAGCGTCGTTACCGGAATGGCGAGAAATAAAATCACACGACACGAATCCGGTCCGACGTCACTTCGCCGATATTCTGCGACGCAAGTATGGCTGGTATCGACTGGTAAAAAGTGGATGTGAAATTTTTAAATTCGATTTAGTTAATAATTTTGCTTTTATGCTTTTAACAACGTTAAGGAACCATATCACACTAGTCACATCACACTAATATTATAAAGGAGAAAGTGTGTGTGTGTGTGTGTGTGTGTGTGTGTGTGTGTGTGTGTGTGTGTGTGTGTGTGTGTGTGTGTGTGTGTGTGTGTGTGTGTGTGTGTGTGTGTGTGTGTGTGTGTGTGTGTGTGTGTGTGTGTGTGTGTGTGTGTGCGCGCGCGCGCGCGTGTGTATGTTTGTTACTCCTTCATGCTACAACGAATGAACCGATTTCCGATTTGGCTGAAATTTGGAATGCTCATTTTACTTCGGAAAATTAAATAGTTGCCGCGGGAATTAAAAACCTTTAATCCACGCGGACGAAGTCGTGGCCATCATCTAGTTTACTATAATTTTACTAATTTTATTCATTCTTGATTTTTTTCCGTCAGTGGATTTTGAATTACACAATTTGTAATTAAAAGTAGCCACTGGGTATAAGAGACACAAGACCTTCACATGACATGATTTCATGTGAAAATTCCTACTTGACACCTTTTTTTATAACAGTTGCTGACGATGCTGACGAAAATAAAATACTGTTTTAAGAAAGACATCAATCTTATATGGAAGCAGTTGGCTTTATTATCTGATCATATGAAAGAATATTATTATAATGCCATAATATTATGGCCAATTCCTACACTCATTCTGTCTGAAATCTATCTCTTAACTATCTAGAAAGCTTGTTAAATTATCTCAAAAAGTGTATGGATTTTTCTATCGAGATAATTTACTACAGTATATTTTTTCTATCTTTTGAATACAGCTTTTTTGTTTGAGTTGCTATTTGCATCAATGTTTTTGGCACAGCTTTGCAAAATTTCTGGCGTCCGGTCCTTACTATTTAGACATGTACAACTTCCCATTTGGAGAGAAATAAGATCGCACGCCACAAATCTGGTTTAACGTTTTAATTTAAACTTTTGCGTACAGACGAGATTTGCAGTTGTGTTGTTTGTAATTTGTCAACATAAAATTACTGCTTGCGGAAATGGGATTGCATTTTTTTTAAAGAAAATAGCTTTTTTTATCATAGTTAGGAAAAATCCATGAGTCGACACTAACAATACGCACTGTTCGAAAATGTTGGATTTTACGTAGACAAAGCATAGCAAGCCCTTTTTTATAATATTAGTGATTCTTACTACTTTTACCTGCTCTCGCGGATTATTTAAAAAATACCGTATTCATACCGATAATAACGTCTTGTATAATATTTTATGACTACAAAAAGGAAGCAATATTAATAAATTATAACAAAAATTTAGTACAATGTACCACTTCTTACAAAACTGTTGGCAAACGTTTTCCACTTAGGATTTCTTATAAAAAGAGTGAAACAAAGTAAACGCGCTCTCAGGCTTTCTGCCAGCTTAGATACGGGACGCACCCAGCCAGAAATTATCTGCACGGAAAAGTCCAAATAGTTTTCGACTGTAAGTTACATACATACATTGATAAGAGCTCAGAAGATACAATAGATTTAGTAGTACTGTACTTTGTAAGAGTTATCGGGATATAAATAGACATTCTGTGAAAATTTCAAGTACTCGTATCTACCTATTAAGGTTCATGAGAACAGCCCGCTGACAGACAGATGGACGGACGGATAGCGAAAACTTAGTAATAGGGTCCCGTTGGCATCTTTTAGCTACGGAACCCTAAAAAAAGAGTTTCGCTTAGTTGTTAGTAAGTTCGTGAGGATGAATGGATGGCTGGCTGGATGAATGGATAGTTGGATGTTTCATGCCACAACGAATGAACCGATTTTGCTGAGATTGGAGATAGCTCATACCCAAGATTAACATAGGCCATATTTTATCCAGGAAATTAAAAGAGTTCCTGAAGGAATTCAAAATTTTAATCCACACATTAAGTCTTCATTCCTGATCCGCACGGCTAGGGTCTGGAACGCTCTTCCAAGATCGGTGTTTCGTAACACGTACAATTTGGGTATCTTTAAAACAAGAGAGAAAAGGCATCTTCTAGGCAAACGCGTTACACCTTAAGGTGCGGTTAAACGGCGCGCTATAACACGAGCCGCGCCGCGCCGCACCATCCGTGTCGGCGCGGCTCGGCTTAATGCGGACGCAAGCCTGCTCGTTTAAACGACGCGGGGTAGCACGATCCTACGCAAGCCGAGCCGTCCGTGGAGATGCGGCATCAGCGGCATTCGTTCGTCGCGCGCTCTGTGCCATCTGTTTAGACGGCGCGTATTAACACGAGCCGAGCCTAGATGGCGCGCGCGCCTTTGATCCGTGTCGAAAAAACCGACAAGTGATGGATCGGGCAAAGTTTGACGAGCCGCGCCGAGCGTAGTTGTTTACACGGCGCGTGGCGCGCCGTTCCACGCGCCGTGCTAGGCTCGGCTCGTGTTATAGCGCGCCGTTTAACCGTGTCTTAAGACCACATCATCACTTTCCATCAGGTGGGATAGGGGTCAAGCGTGTGCCTATAATGTATAAAAAAACACGGACAAAGTCGCGGGCATCATCTAGTATAAAATACGTATTCGTATGTGTACGTTTTCTTTTTTTTTTGCCAAACTATCTTCCCCCTTATCGTTTATCTTCGACTGTAACATATCAGTGTTAACATCACAAGATCCCTGATTGAACGTGAACTTCTATAGGAGCAAGTAGTTCAACGAAGTTTGCTCGGAACTGTCAAAGTTGCTCACAGCTCCGACAATATTATAATTGCTTCTGAACTTTTTCGACAATATTAATATTGTTTCCCAATTGGTAATATCTACTAATTGGATTGTCGTATCGAGTGATAGAATAGTATTCTATTCTAATAATTCAGAGTACCAATCTATCAATACTGTATCATAACGTACATGTACTCGTAAGTCTGAATGTAAAGTTTACTTTATGAAATTTTATATTTTTTCTTCTAATTTCGACAAAGTACCTACTCGATAAGACTTGAAATCTATTACAAAATTAAGAAACCAAGATTGTTTCATAGTAGCAGATGATAGTAAAGAGCACGTTATTTTAGAAATTCAAATAAATAAATCCCGCAGCAAAATAATGCTATTATAAGCTGTTTTAATGAAAACAATGTTTTGTTTCCACAATGCGGTTCGAGAGCAGATAGGTGTTGTACAGTTTCATCCGTAAACTTTGCTTGGAAATCCTAGTTATCTGTAATGCTCAAAGCACTAAACATGCCACAGTAACCTTTATTTTAAGCACAGCAAAGTTGAGAGTTCTATAAATGTTGATAATAATATAATGCGATACATAACAAAAACATTCTCATTGTTGGCGTAGGTAGAAATACTAGTAGAAAAGTAGAATATAATGTACTAGTGCAACTAGTAGTTAGTGTTGAACAACAAAGGGAAACTTTTCCGACTGTGGCAACAAATTGAATGTAAAATTGTAAACCAATCTAATTTGTATGCGAACTCAAACTTTCCGTGTCGTACGGATTGTCGCCTCAAAGTTTTCTTATTTGGGTTGGGTTATTTTTTTAAGCTTCTCTCTTGAGATTTTTGTGTGCAATTTTATAGATACCGATTTTGTTAAGAAACTTTAAATATACCTAAAGAAATACATGTATCTAGTAATATATTATGTAAAGAACGTATGGCATACACAATGAGCTATTTAAAGTGGCTTATGACATTTTTCAATTATAATTAACTTTCTACTAAAAAAAGCACATAATTATTATTTTGGGCTCAAATTATCGTCGCACAATGTCATCAGAAACCAGAAACATTTTACTTTTGAATTTTGATCTGAAAAATAGATACCAACTCGAGATGGTTACAAAGTTATTGCATTTTTCTTTTCTTTTGTACATACAAAGTGACTCATTCGGACTATACATATATTATCTAACCTAAGGTAAGCATTACAGCTTTACAAAGATTTCATTAGCACACTTGTCTTTTATACGCTGTATATTATGGCTATTCACCACGCATAGCATACATACCAAGTGTCTGATTGTCAATTTTGAAATGCCTGGAGTCCTCTCTCCTCCAGGTAACAGTGGGAGGGGGGACGCCGGACGCGACGCACCGTAATGTTGCACTCTCCCCCTCTTTCACTAGCACTTCACCACTGCTTGCCTCATCATCGATATCTGGAGGTACTGCAACAAAAATAAATAAAAATCAAACAGTGTTTTGATGAAAATTGTAGCAAACATACATACAAGGAGGCTTAGTTATAGGGTCCCGTTGGCACCCTATGGGTACGGAAGCCTAGAAAATGAACTCTTAGGTTTGGAAGTTTAGGACCATATATGCACACACACACGACCACACACACACACTCATACACACTCATGCACCCAGTGTTAATAATAATAATGTAAATAGTGTTATTAATAATAATGTTATACCTATTTTAAGATTACGTGTATATATCTTGTATCTGGAAGGAACTATCCTCTGCAACACAGGTTGTCCTAGCGCAGAGGGTAGGGACCAATAGAAATATTATGTAAATCTTTATGTCAATAAATAAATTCTTATTCTTATTCTTATATTTTTATAAAAATTTGAATTTGAAGCTTCAATAGCTCAACGGTTAAAGGTGCAGACTGAAAAATCGAAAAGTCGCAGGTTCGAGCCCCACTGCTATTGTCGTACCCACTCCTAGCACAAGCTCGTAGCTAATTTGGAGGGGAAAGGAGATTATAAATCAAGTTCAGCTTGGCAAATATTCTTTCAAAAAAACTGTTTTGCATCGATTTTTTTTCAAAAAGGAAGTCAAATTATCTAGGTCGGTGGTTATCGGGTTATCTAGAAACCAGAATGTATAGGAAACCTTAGAACCAGTGAACTAGCTTTAAATGGGACGCGTTCTTAATTTAAACCAAATCAAAGTCTCAGTTACCTACTGGTTCGATCATATACTTGCAGTTAAAGCGTTAACGCTTTAACTGCAAGTATAGCTTTAACGCAGTATGGGATTCTAGAAGTGTTAACAACTTGTGTTAACAACAACCAGAATCCTTCTTACCGCTTAGATACGGACTTCCCGCGATATAACGATAGTTAGCTTTATATATGCTTAAAACTAATAAAATCTTCGATAGCGCGATGTAGACAAGACTATTTGATTGGTCAATTTACATAGATGCTCGGAGGAAAAAAAATTTTGTGTTTAAGCCTGGCAATACACGTCCGATTTTGTTTCCGATTGTCTAATCAGGCTACCGGATCGTATTTACTCGATGCACATCCGATTTTTCCGTCAGGCTTTTTCTGAACTCAGTCGTTCCCGAGCTATCATCCCGAGTGCTTGCGTTTGGAGCAAAGCAGAAGAAAAGAAGATGGATGACGAGTTAATAGAAATAGAAATATTTTTTATTCAAATAATCTTTTACAAGTACTTTTGAATCGTCAATGAATCTACCACTGGTTCGGAATGCCGTTCCTGCCGAGAAGAGCCAGCAATAAACTCGGCGGTCGCTCTTTTCCACAATAAAGTTTCAAAAATGCAAAACAATCCAAAGCATGTTAAGACAGGCAGGAAAAGCAGACCCATTCCCGTTGGTGGCACCCGTTCACGAGCATGACGCAGGATCCAGCCATTGCTTCGCTCAACCATATTTGAGGGAACGTAACAACCCGCCCCACATGATACCACCACAGAAATTTTAAAGAGAGGAAAGAGAAAGAAGAAAAAACGTCGCTATTGGATTCATCCAATCAAAAACATCCAAAATAATTCATAATAATAATAATTTTGAATTTTTGAATTATTTTATTTTATTACTAGCTTTTACCCGCGGCTTCGCTCACGTTAGGTTCGATTTCTTAAACTCCTATTTTACCTCCTTCGGGGTTGAATTTTGAAAAATCCTTTCGTAGCGGATGACTACGTCATCATAGCTATATGTATGCAAAGTGGTTAAGCTGTGCGGTGATAGATCAATCAGTCAGTCAGACAGTAACCTTTGCCTTTTATATATTTAGATTTAGATGATGCCTTTTGTGGTAGATTTTTCAAAACCTGTGACACATGTATTTTATTTATTTTTAATCGAAAGCCCAAATACAAAGTTTATACAACTTTAAAAATGAAAAACTTTCATACTAACTTTCATTCCCTATTTGATGCCTTTGGGGGTGGATTTTTGAAAATCTGTGAAACACGTATTTCTTTATTTTTATTCTAAAGCCTAAATACCAAGTTTCATGGATATAACTTGAAAAATGACGGACTTTCATACAAACTTTAACCCCCTATTTAACCCTCTTGGGGTTGAAATTTTCCAAAATCCTTTCTTAGCGGATGCCTACGTCCTAACAACTACCTGTATGCCAAATTTCAACTCAATCGGTCCAGTGGTTAGAGCTGTGCGTTGATAGATCAGTCAGTCAGTCAGTCAGTCAGTCAATCAGTCAGTCAGTCACCTTTGCCTTTTATATATTTAGATAGAAGATGAAACATGTATTTCTTTATTTTTAATCGAAAGCCCAAATACAAAGTTTATACAACTTTCAAAATGAAAAACTTTCATTCTAACATTCATCCCCTATTTGATCCCTTGGGGGGTAGATTTTTTCAAAATCTGTGAAACACGTATTTCTTTATTTTTATTCTAAAGCCTAAATACAAAGTTTCATGGATAGAACTTGAAAAATGACGGAATTTCATACAAACTTTAACCCCCTATTTAACCCTCTTGGGGTGAAATTTTCCAAAATCCTTTCTTAGCGGATGCCTACGTCCTAACAACTACCTGTATGCCAAATTTCAACTCAATCGGTCCAGTGGTTAGAGCTGTGCGTTGATAGATCAGTCAGTCAGTCAGTCAGTCAGTCAGTCAATCAGTCAGTCAGTCACCTTTGCCTTTTATATATTTAGATTTTTTTCATAATTTTCGCCCATTATTCGAACCACAACGATGCGTCCACACTGTGTCAGCGCTAGATTTTTTGGGCCCTAAAAAATCCCAAGAAGCAAAATTCCGCCCTAAATTTGGGGTTAAAAGCCCTAAGTTGGGAACCCTGACTGGCAAAATCGGAAGGAGTAACCGGATGTCTATTTTGTCTCATACTAGAAGTATGTAGACCGCGCCTTCAGACAATCGGACCGACAGTAAAATCGGAAACGCCTCGCGCCCGTTTCCGACTCGGACCTCCGATCCGGCCACCGGATCGGACGTGTATTGACTGTTCATACAAAGTAATGGCTTCAACGCCTTCCGGTAGCCTGATCAGGCTACCGGATCAGACAATCGGATGAAAAAATCTGACGTGTATTGCCTGGCTTAGATGGAGACGCCTTGACGTCTAATTTCTTTGCAAAAAAATCTGTCAATTACGGTGCGGGGCGAGGTAGCACACAAACAATTTCTTACTACAGGTGCATTTTTCAATCACGTCGCTATGCACGCACACGACAAAACTACCAAACACAACCTTAAAGTATACGCACACAACCAAATTCACACACAGGGACGTTCTATCCTTACACGAAACAATCATGTCATTTATGTAAGCAATTTTGGGCTGCGACACTATCGATTATCGACTTTCGATAAGTTCTAAATGAATTAATGAATGAATGAAGTTCAACTAATAGTATAAATTAAAATATTGTTAAATCAATTTAGCAATCAATTACTGTTCGTTGGTCTGGCTAAGACTTAAAAAGTTTTTAATGAATTGTATAAAATGAGAATATAAATCTAAATCGAATGTTCTGAATCTAATATATAGGATACTTTTTATCCTAATAAACAATAAGGTTCATCCGCGATAGGGGATGAAAGTTTTTGAAAAATACTATTTTATTCAATTTTGGTGAAGATCTAATAAATATTATCGGAGATAGAGGACATACCTTCTCGCGGATAGTAGCAAGTTACTCTAAACTACGCCACGCGGACGAAGTCACGGAAATCAGCTAGTAAATAAATAAATTTAAGAAATGCCACATACAATTTTGTAGTCGAGTTTATAGTTTTTAAACTTTTATCCATGTTTTATCAATGGATAGTAGACATTTGTTGGAACACTAACTGGTTCTATAAGAAAATAAAAAAATACATGATGTACTTATACCATACACACCGAAAATATCAATATCGATATAATTTCTGCTTCCAGCCCTAATTTTCTTGCAGTGTGACCAACTTCTTTAAAATAAAATCCTCATTTTTGAACAAAAAACTACCTTAAAAATACTGTTAATGATAAGCTTATCCAACTTTATGAATGGGTACAATACCTATTACAATTTAATTTTTCATAAACCGAGGTGGCACGAGGGCATTTAATTGTGGCGATTGAATATTAATAAGGCTTTTTAATCACAAATCTGTGTATGTTTGTAATGATTTTTGCGCATGCAATTATATCGGTTACTTATATTATACTAGCGGCCCGTCCCGGCTTCGCAAGGGTGGATATTTATTTTTTAAACATTTTGGCATAAACGCACAGTAAATGCAGGACATACTTACCTAAATAATAATATATTTAGCAATAGTGCATTGCTGGCTCCCTTTGGGTATGGGACTTGATGATTGAAAACAAAATGATAACAGAATAAATTACATCAATGAACTCGTAATATCTTTCGAATGGAATGTCCGATTTTAATAAACTAAAAAGTAATTTGCAGGTATTTAAACAGCCTTGCTTGAAAAAACATTTATTTTGGTAAGGATTAAGGCAAATGTATAAATAACTTGGTCTGATTTTGGTCGGATTTCTATTAAATTTTAAAATGTTAAAAAGTAGTTATAGTGACATAGCTACAATAGTAGCTCAGTTTACTAGTAAGAGTTTACTACACATAATGATATATTATATGACAAGAAAATATTATAAAATGTTAACGAATATTCTACTTAACTCAGTTTTGACGAAATGTGTGACTCGTCCTTTTCAAAATAACCGATTAAATTGTTTGCCTAAAGTTTATAAATTAATATAAACATAAACCCCCAACCTTTCCTATTCGATCGTAATTTTAATTGTATGTAATCAAATCATTATGCAGTTCATGATAAAGGGCTCCAATCGAGTAATAAGTAGATTGGTTAACTTTTTTAAATTTCCCGAAATTATTTCTTGTACGATTCCGTAGCAACATTTTCGGATCAACAGTATTTTTAAGTTTTCTCCTTAAATAGTGCATTAATTGGATAAAAGAATATATCAGGAGAAAAGTAATGTTATCCTTTCATAAACTGGATATTTTTGGTATTTTTTTTAGAAGGAAAATCACTCATAGTCGGCATATTATACCGGAGCTCATCCTCCGCTAACCATACGTTGTTGACAGGCGCGTGACGCTAGTCAAACAGTTTTATATACAACAAGCCTTTTTATATAACGGGTATGACCGCTGGGCATACCCGTCAAATAAAAACTTACAGAGGGGTACGCATCCTATGGCCACTCCAGAGCTTCCTCCTAGCATAGATGCAATTAGTGTTAATCTGTCTATTAGGTAAATAAAATTATTTTTCATTTCACTCTTAGTTATAGTGATGATTAAGGGACAGGCAAAAAATCGTTTAGTAATAACAATCTTATTGAGTTTGAAATACGGTTAAAATTGGTATGATGAAAATAAACCACGAACTGCACTTAGGCGTGCCAGGGTGAGTTGGGCTGCGGTTTGTGTTTTGTTTTCTTTTTAACAGAATTAATTAAAAGGAGATAAGGCTGATTTTTCAACGAATTCTGCGGCTTGGTGCTCTTATGTGTCTTATATAATAATTGCGTTTGATATTAATTTAAGTTTTATTTACAACTAGACGATTTCCGTGACTTCGTCCGCGTGTATTAAGGTTTTTAATTCCCGCGGGAATTCTGTAATTTTCTGGAATAAAATGTATTCTATATGTTAATCCTGGGTATGACCATTGCAAATTGCAGCCAAATCGGTTCATACGTTGTAGCGTGAAGGAGTAACAAACACACACACACACACACGCACGTACAAACTTTTACATTTATATTATTTAGTATGATTAATAAAAAATTATGTATATTTAAGTATTGATAAGTATGTCACAATGGCCTATCTATGTTGTGATCTGCTTACTTATTATTTCTGAAACGGTAAATAACCTCTTTATATACAGTAAAAAAAAAGTATTGAAAATAAATTGAGACGTACTGCGTACAAAAGAATCCTCTCTTTTAAAAAACTCCTTATGTGACTTCGGTCTGCGATAAAATAAACTAGATATGGCAGTAGGGTAGAGTTTTCCTAAGTTTATTTTAGATGGTCTCGTAGTTCGTAGTTTCTCTTGGAAGTGAATAGTTTTGGAAATGTTTATCATCGCGCATCCAAGCCATGAGTTCAGTCGGGGAATGGGAGGAAGTTTCGGAAAATTCGTTTCCTATGCCCCGGTTACACATCTATAAGGGTTTCAATATGTTTGATCTGTTTCGAGGATACCTTTTGTTGAAATTTATCTATGCAAATAACTAAGAATGCTAGTCCTTCAATCATAACAATTGAAGCTTGTATTTCGAAAATAATATTGGCACTGGACTTGACCTCTAGTTAGACCTCGTGACCTCGGTAGAGTCAATACTCTACCGAGCCTCCACTCATGTATTTTAGTACGCAACTGATGCTACTGACATAACTCACAATTTTCCTGAAAATAAATGAGCTCTTTAAGATGTACGTGGACAGATTAGGACGCGCAAAGTGACAAAAATGTCTGACACTTCTCACGTCATGTCGTCATTTACATAGAGACACTCGAGTCTCTAGTGTATAATAAAATTATTATCGTAGAATGAGTATCCTCTAGAATCCTACCAAGCGTGTCGCCGAAAGGGATAGCATAACACTGTGAAATGCATTACTCACAATTACCTACCTACTCTACTCTTGTACGTCTTGTTGCTCACAGTCACCATACAATGTATTGTGAGCAACAACTCAAAACCTGGCACGCAGTGAGGGACGGATATAGGCATAGCTGTGTCTCATTCTATCATTTTTGACATCGCTATACTGCATTTCTTTCGTGTGGAAGTGAAAAAGAGATATTATATTATCATTACGTCTCTGTACTTCTCTGTCTACGATTATTAATTATCGTACTTGGCACATGTAGCGTACACCTTCCGTGGTGCTGACGTCACGCAGGCCCAACGCCCATCGTCGCCATTTTGGACGCTTATTCGTTGAATTTTTTGGTTACGTGTAATACTCACCGACGACTTGTAACAGATGAGTCTGGCTCATCATCGGCTCGGTGTTGACTTGGCACATGTAACGCCCACCGTCCGTGGCGCTGACGTCACGCAGGCCCAACGTCCACGCGCCGTCGCCATGTTGGACGCTGATGCGATGGTTCTTGGTGATCACGTGACCTGCTATCGTGAGTATTGTTTGTGTGTCCACGCGTAACCACGCGACCTGGTGATAGGATATTCAAATGTATTATTGTTTTATTCAGCTTGATGAGGAATGTTTTAGAACACTTTTAAAACACGCGACAGAAATAAGAACAAAAAAGTGGACCAGCAATGAAAGATGATTTCCGAAACACACCATAATATTATGCTAATCTACTAGAATATCGTTACGCTCGGATAAGACTTATTTTACGTTGGAGAAATCGGCGTAAGAAGTATTCAATGTAATAACTTTACTTATTTAAAGCAACCTAAGCATAATCAGTAGATAATATGATAATGCTTTCTTTAGAGTAAAATATTTCTAATACGGGTTTTGTATCGACAAAACGTTGCAAAAGTCATGTACATTTAAGATTATTGCTGTACACAAACCTTATTGTAAACCTAAGTATTCATTCACATTAGTCCATACTAGTACCTACTCTAATATATGCGAAAGTAGCTCTGTTTGCCTGTCTCTCTGTTTTCTGCAAGTTTTCACCTAAACCGTTGAACTGACTTCAACGGGGAGAGAAATTTGGCATGGAGGTAGCTAGCACCCTGGCATAGGAAAATTTCATCCCGTAATATCAAGTGATTCCAACGGGATTTCGAATTTCGCACGATTGAAGTCACGGATTTCAGCTTATCATGTGCACTCAATGCAAACTGAGTTAATTTCCGAGTCTTCATTTAAACTCTAAAGTCACGTAGCAGATAAGAGGCGAGCATTCATCAACACCAGCTGAATGGGAGCATGATCAAGTAAAAATTAAAAAAAGCGCCTCCGTTTATACACGACCATTAATCATTCGCAGACAATCGCTGAAACTTGGACTACGTAATTTATAACGAAAATTGACCTTTGTGTAGCCGTGAGGTCTCGGTGACACCATGATTAATGTAATGCTATAAATTACGGATTATTTTAATCTGTTCTCGATTTATGTGTCATTCGCATCATTGCCTGTTAAACCCAAGCTTTGGGGCATGCGATTGAGACTTGCGACCGCGACCTAAAGATCTCAATCTTGGTCTCATATGCTTTCGGACTTTACAGTTTTACGTTGTTGCGTGGTGTGAGTGCTAGGGCTATAGAATGTAACATATTTTGTACCAATTTCTACATAATTCTGTGGGCAATACGGTTGCATGATTTACTTTCTCTTGGAAGGAGAAAAATTCTAATGGATAAGGCATACCCCCTTCTCCGCTTGCAAGGCTGTCTTTTCCCTGTTTTATTCATCATGTATTCCTTGGTTTATGATCATCTGCAACATTTCGGCACAGGCATTTTGGCACTGTGGTTCGTTTTCCAGCATACGAGACACAAAGTTTGTTGGAGTTGGTTGCAAAGCTAACAATCTTGATAACGACCTTGGGAAGATGGCAGCTTGCTTGCATAAGCAGCCCTACTCATAGCAAGGTGAACGGAGGGTTATCTCCTCAAGGATGAGCCTAACGGGCGTAATGGGCACCGGTATGTATGTATAAGAGACCTCGGAGCCTTCCATATGCACCGAGGATGGCTATCGAGGGGTTTTTAATAAGTACAAATCCTAAACAGCCCGAAATCTCTTACAAAGATATACCCCTCGTCAACAAAAAAAAAGCCAGGGCTATAGGAAAGTTAAATCGACTGACCTAACCCTAAAGCTATAAGCTACGGCTAGCAATGGAAGCTCGAGTAACCTTGAAGCTCTGTAGGTTGTCCACTCTGCAGGTGAGCGCGGCGTCCCTGCCCACCGCCACCGTGGCGTTGGAGCCGGGGCCCACGAACCGAGGCAGGTCTGCAACAAGGAAAAAACAGTGTGAAAACCTAAACATTATAATAATATGTAAATGGTAAAAAATTTAAATAAAATGAAAATTAAAAATCTATATATATATATAAAAATGAATCCCTATTTCCTTGGTCATCGCATCACGCGTGAACGGCTGGACCGATTTCGCTAATTCTTTTTTTATTGTGTTTGTTATTGTTAGGAGAAGGTTCTTATGAAAGAAAAAATTAAGAAAATTGCGCGTAAAATTAGAAAATTTAAGAAATATTAACCACCATATTAAGTTATTTCTAATGTAACCGCTTTTACGATTCAACCTTTTTTGATGTAACCTTATGGCGTTTGACATAACATTGACAGAATGCGTGCTGCCAATTTCGTCAAAGAGGATGTAAAAAAACTGAATATTGTTTAAATCAGATGCTTCGATCGGAATTATTTTTTAGTAAATTATACCAATTCGAAATCAATAGGTATCCATAGTTAAGATAGGACAACGTCTGTCGGGTCCGCTAGTTGCTAAATAAAATCCCTGTCTACGATAGGGGACACCCTGTATAAAAAAAATTATATGTAATCGAATACTTTTTGTAATCGAAGTGAACCAAGTACGAATGGAGGATGGGTAAGAGTGGACTATGAGACACAAAGTTAATTGTATTTTATTATATTGAAATTGGGTGCCTGGAGCACTTCGACCATCCGATGTTTCAGATCCTTTTTTCCACGTACTTTGAAACTGTGGAACCAGCTTCCTGCGACGGTGTTCCCACTAAATTACAACATGGATGAAGATATTTAGATTAATAGTTTACATTAATTTATGAATTAATTAAAATCAATTCTTCTAACGGACATATCTTTTTTCTCCAAGTGAATTCAGATAATATGCTGTCTTAGGATCATTTAAAATACTCCATTAGTGCAACAAAAGCCGATACAGTTCTTATTGCTGCATTCTTGGGTACGGAGCCCATCAAAACTTTTTTGCATTTTTAAAATAATAATAATTTTTACTAATTTCATTTACTAATTTCTGTCTTTAATTTGTAGCTACATGAAAATGTAATTACATTCGTTCTAAATGGAAGAAAAACTACATTACTTAGAAAAAAGGTAAAAGTATTTACGATTGTGTAAATGTTTGCGCCTCTAATGCCTTTTAATTGAATTACTCGAACTTCGCCCCCCATCGCGCGGCGCGGCGCGGGCGCGGGCGCGGTGGGCGGACCTTGGGCGGACAAGCGAACCGTACTTGCGTATAAAATATCGCTCAACTTTAGCAACGCCGCGGAACTGTCCCGGACATACAAAAATATAATTTATTCGAGCTAATTTTTAATGCTCGTAATTCATAACTTCATAACTCACGAAGTTACGAACATAAACGTACCTAATTTACCTGCTCTTTGCATGTACTGTAAGGACATGTTTAATTTTGATGAAATCAAAGTTCAAAATTATTTATTTCATGTAGGCCAATTTGTAGCTCTTATGAGTTATGACAAGTCAGGATTCCACTTCAAGCATATTCATAAATGATTCGTACTTCAAAGTTTCAAAGATTCTACTCAGAAGACCCACAAGAAACTCAGCAGTTGCTCTTTTCAAACCAAAATGTTATAGTATTATTGCGTATGCAGATCATACGTAATAATACTATAACACGTTCATTACGTACATATTGCAGTCCCTATCAAACCCTAGTTAAGTTAACCTAATATAATACATGTAGTTACCTACATTACCAGTTCATTGAGTTTGTCAAATTAACTAAATATAGACTACGTTTTAGTTCAATGTAGTTTAGCTAAGTTATATCTAATTGGAATTCAAAATTAATGCCATCATCTAACATTGTTTTGATTTCACCGTTACCGAATGGCTTTAGAAGTACATCGACTGTATAATTTTAGGTTTACATTATTATTTCAGAGAAATGTTACACAGAAGCAGTCTTTTTTGTGGAATTTAATGATACAAGGAGACCCTTTGTAATCGTGCATTATAAAGACAACATCTTTCGAGGAAACTGCGATCTAAAGTGCGATGTGGGTTTTGGTAGGTTTTTGTGATGTTGCGTGGTGGCTGTTAGTGGTGCATATAACCTCCTTGGTAGCTTGCTTTTCCTGCACGTCTGAAGGATGCATAGTACATGCTTCTAGTTGTACCTACCATAGAGATTCATATGGATTCATTCATTTGTAATATAGTGTATAAATGAGGACCTGGAGAGTGTCTTAGGCTCCTTTTTATCTCGAAAAATCAAAGGTCTCTCGCGCGACTTTTGCATAACCTAACTCCACGCTGACAAAGTCGTAGGCAAAAACTATTAATAATATAATATATCAAGGTTTCAGTTTATAATATAAAGCACCTTCTCTAAATTATCCAAAGCGTTTGGGCCCTAGCATTGTTCTACACATCAAAATATCCATGCAACATATAAAGCATGTAGCCCAGCGCACACAAAGGAGTAATCCACCCGCACCTATCTACAACTACATATTAAATTATATACCTACACGTAGTAGAATAACACGTAGGAGAAAACTCAGGTATAAAATATTACCCTACCTGAGTTGGACGCATGGGGTTCCAAAGCAAATCGACCTCAAGTTGCCCCCTTACAATGATCTACCATTTTTCAGCCTCCCCAAAAAGCACCCTAGAGACGACCAACCATATTTTCGGTAACGGACACTTGAAGCGGGATTAGGGTTGCCACATCTTCACAACACAAATACAAGACAGCAAACAATAACAAATTTCCTGTGAAGACCGAAAAAAAATTTTTGCAAAAAATTCTAAGAGTCAATTTGTTAAGTTGAGTTAAGAATGCTTATGAATTTAAAAGATTGATTTTTTATTTGCTTAATATTCATTGGTTTTTCAGATTTATATTTTACAAATACTTTTCAAAACACAAAAAATTCAGTTAAAATAGAAGTTATAGCCCCAAAAGTTTATGATATAGCATTGTTAACAACCCTATCTGAGACAGAGCTCAAAACGACGATCGCTCCCTAGATAAACGTGACTTGAACAAACATAATTATATGCCTACTTGAAAAGCCAACCTTATGTATTAGAAATTAAGGTTCACTATGAAACATTTTACCATAAAATGGGTATATTATTTCAGTTTCTTTTTCAGCGACGGAACGTATTGTGTTTATCAGACTATGTATGTATGTATGTTTGTGGTGCTCTAGAGACCAAATGCGTGGGCCAATTTTGATGATTCTTACGTCAATCGTATTATATTAATCTTGCGAATGAAGACATGACAGTAATCAAAATTAATTATGGCGACCATCAGACGAAATATTGTGAAAAAGATAAAATGAAACTGGAAATGAAAACGAAATAAGTCAAGTGGGGTATCATTGTTTAGATTAATTTTTGTCATTTACAGTCTGAAGAGTAAAGGTATGGGATTAAAAAAAAATTAAAACTTCAAACAGATCATTTTGTTTCGCATACCTGATTATATACTCAAAACCTTCGATCACAGAAAAATAAGGGGATTCAGTGGGGATTCAGCACTTCATACTTCAACTATTATTCAAATGCATCATTGTTCTTTGACACTGAAATAACTGCTTCACGTCAATGATCTGCACTCATATTTAGTGGTTACACAAATCGGACTAACATGCGATATCCACTTATTTTTCTACTTATTTTTCTATGATCGAAACTCAAAGCGCATACCCTATTATACTAGCAACGTTGATGCAAAACTAGTATTAAAATGTTTTGATAACGCTTTTAATGAGAAGATAATTACTTGCAGACACTTATCATACTGAACAGTACACAGTATACACATAGCATTAATTAGTGTGGAATCGCCAAATAAACGCGTTATCTTGCAGCGGCAAGCGAGTAAATGATGACACTCCAGAGTAACGGGATTTTAATGAACGGAAGTATCGTTCTTTGCTTATTGAAACGAATTTTCATGTGATTATCTTCATTTTCTTTTTAGTTTTATTGTTACACTCGTTGATTGATTGAGGTTTTTTGATTCCCGCGGGAAATTTCTCATTTTCCGGGATAATAGCCTACTGCCTATAACCTATCTCTGTGCAGCCAAATCAGTTCAGACCTTGCAGCATGATTGAGTAACAAACATACCCACACACAAACTTTCACTTTTATAATATTAGTGTGACATTAAAGTAAATATTCCAAAAAAACATTTAAATGTTTTGTACCGAATCTATGAACCTCAATGTTTATTTATTTCATTTAAATTCAAAAAATATCATTTCGGTGTACAAAAAATAAAACAAAATTATTATTGTATGAACAAAACTTGTGATATGAAATCTGAATTTATCTCCCGTGACGCAATAGTTCATGGCTCATAAACTTGGTTTGCATAACTTTTAAGTGTAACTATGTTTTACGAAATTTTAATTAAATGAACAACTGCATTACAGCCTCAATAGCCCAACGGTGAAGGTGCTACGGACTAAAAACTGAAAGGTCGCAGGTTCGAACCCCACCCGTTGCACTATTGTCGTACCCACTCCTAGTACAAGCTTTCTGCTTATTTGGAGGGGATAGGAGGATATAAGTCAAGTTCAGCATGGCTTTAAAAAAAATATTATAGAACACATACAACACACACACTACATAATTATATTTTTATTTTCAAAATGCATTTTGAGTTGTTGTCAACACTATACGTTTGTGTTGGGAGGGCTTCTGCAAAAAATATTAAAATTCTGTCTCTATTTTTGTGTGAATTCCAAACGAAGTGACAGTCTCTAACCATGAAAATAAATCTATTAATATCAATTCAAATGAAATGAATAAAACCAAATACAAATTTAAACAACGTTCAACAATTTTATTTAAAGTTGTCACTGGTTAATCGATTGTTAACTGAATTCGTTTGTAATAATTAGTCGCGAATGGTCGGATGAAATCCAATCATTTCGTAGTCACACGAGGATAATACGTTATCTTGTAGAATCGTACGAGTGAATGAATATACTCTCTGGAGCAATATGCAATATTTATTTGTAATGGTTTTTATTATTATTAAAATATGTAATAATAATTTGTAATGGTAATTTTTAAACTTTTACACAGATATAATTTTTATGGATTTTTCTGATATAATTATTGTTATGATTATATTCGAATACATACCACTATCAATGTTTTAGTTGGAACTTTCGATATTTTACCTATTACCTTCAACCTTTAATACCCATTTACAGTAGTAACAGTAGTGATGTGAGTAATGTAGCAAGTAGTGTTGTCACACTTTTACAATAAAATTCCAAAGACAAAGTAGTTTTAGTCCAAACAGATAGTAGTAAAATAAAATTATTATAACTGCACTAAAATATGCACTGTAAATGAAATCGAAGAAAAATGATTATTACGAAACGATATAAATGATTTTTATACTTATTACGGCCGATCGGGCCGACGCGCTGTAACAGTTGTCATTATGACATCTCAAAACAATATTGAAGTAATACTGCTCTAAGCATTGGTCCTCAGCCAATTTATGATACGAGCCAATAGAAATGACTGGAACGTCGTGTTGGTCATTTAAATCTGGTCATCCCAACACAGTACACAACTATGGAATTATTATACGACTAGCTGTCCCCTCGCGACTTCGTCCGCGTGGAATTAGGTTCTTTGAAAATCCCGTGCGGACTCCTGATTTTGTCCGAATAAAAGTAACCTATAACACACTGTCTGCAACCATACCCATCAAAGAATCACGTAGATCCGTTGCTCGATATTAACTTGAAAAATTATGGATTTTCATACAAACATTCAACCCCCATTCAACCCCTTTGGGAGTAGAATTTTTGAAAACCGTGAAACACGTCCTTTTTTATTTTTAACTGAAAGCCCAAATACCGAATTTCATGGGTATAACTTGAAAAATGACGGACTTTCATACAAACTTTAACCCCCCTTTTTACCCCCTTGGGGGGAGAATTTTCGAAAAATGTAAAATACGTAATTCTTTATTTTTGATCAAGAGCCAAAATATCAAGTTTCATAAACATAACTTGAAAAATAACTTGAAGAACGAAGGACTATCATACAAACATTCAACCCCTATTTAACCCCTTAGGGGGTAGAATTTTTTAAAAGTGTGAAACACTTACTTTTTTGTTTTCAATTTAAAGCCTAAATACCGAATTTTATGGGTATAGCTTGAAAAATGACGGAGTTTCATACAAACTTTAACCCCCCTTTTTACCCCCTTGGGGGGAGAATTTAAAAAAAATGTAAAATACGTAATTCTTTATTTTTAATCAAGAGCCAAAATATCAAGTTTCATAAACGTAACTTGAAAAATAACTTGAAGAACGAAGGACTATTATACAAACATTCAACCCCTATTTAACCCCTTAGGGGGTAGAATTTTTAAAAACTGTGAAACACGTACTTTTTTGTTTTCAATTTAAAGCCTAAATACCGAATTTCATGAGTATAACTCGAAAAATGACGGAGTTTCATACAAACTTTAACCCCCCTTTTTACCCCCTTGGGGGGCGAATTTCGAAAAATCCTTTCTTAGTGCTAGCCTACGTCATAAAAGGAACCTACTGTCAAAATTTCAAGTTTCTAACTTCAGTGGTTTAGGCTGTGCGTTGATCGTCAGTCAGTCAGTCAGGACAAGCCTTTTTATATAATTATAGATTGAATGATTGGATGACTCAAATATTCGGACAGAATATGGCTAATTGGCAATTGGCATGTACGAGTATTAATCACACGCCTCAATTAATGAAATTCCGCTCTTTTGGCACGCGTTAGATTTGTATTGCTAATAATAATAATTAGGTCACCGTTAAATCGACGAATAATAACATCCAAATGCACAATTACAGCGCAATGTGCATTTATCATTTGAGTTGTTTTGATTCAAATTTGGTTTTAATTAATAGTTGTGTGAAGTTTTAATTACCTTTGATTAATTATTAAATAGTTGCGATGCAGTGAACGCACAAAATAATTTGGTTTAATATTTTGCGAGTCGAGGTACAGAGCGAATTTTTCAAAGCACTGGATTCAGTGATGCATTTTGTCTTTGAAGTCTGTTTTAAACGAGGAAAAGAATAAAGATGATTTTCTTCCAAAGATTAATAACAAAACGCGTAGATATTAGGTATGTATTGTTCGCTTAAATTCTTCCTACGAATGGTTTCGATCATCAAGATATGGTTAAATTGTTTTGCTGTTATTGCATACAGAACACTAAGAATAAAATATAAATATTTTTAGATACAACAGTATAAAATCAAAGCTGTGTTAACTCATATTAATTCAAAACAAGCATTGTCTTCAACTTGTGTAAACCAGTCTTCATATCATTCGTAAATAAACAAACAAACAAAGCTCGTCGCATCGCAAGCAAAGATCTGTTTAGAATTCAGTCCAAGAGTCTCTCAACCCTGATTCGCGCAGAGAGCTCAAGCCGCGACATAATGTAGCTTGGATGTGTCGGTGAGAGGATAACGACGAATCTTGCACTCACATTTTTTACGCTTTTTTTTGTGTTGCTCTAATTGGTCGAGCTTGTACGTTATTTTTAATGCAAAAAATGAAGGAAAGACAAAATTCTTTTGCTGTCCGCTAAAGGCAAGGCTAAAGGCCTTTCCACATACGACTCAACTTGAGTACGATTAACTTTTCAGCAATGAAGTTGTAGCTATCACACTAATCACACTAATATTATAAAGCCGAAAGTTTGTATGTGTATTTGTGTGTGTGTATCTTTGTTACTCCTTCACGCCGCAACGAATTAACCGATTTGGCTGAAATTTGGAATGGAGATAGCTCACACCCAGGATTAAAACATAGGCTACATAATTGGGAAAAGGAAAAGGCCAAACTTGGACTTCGAGTCGGTCACCCATCCACTTACCGACAATACCACTCCCAACTAAGTAACACACCACCTACCTTTAAATATTAAAAAAAAGTTCGCTTTGTTAAACTCAACGATCTTTGAACGTTAAAAAAAAAAATAGTCACTTGCGTGTATAGTATAGTTCACTGTTCAAATGAGGCCGATATAGTCCCGGGGTCGGTGCCCCTTTACAAAATTAATCACCCTTTACTTTACATTCCAGCAAAACACCGTGATAAATCGTCGGATGATAATTTATTATGCTAATTTTGGGTTTTGGACCAAGTCTGATAATTTATTGTGAAATGAAAATCTTTAGGGTCTTCCTTCGAACTCATCTTTGTGGAAGAAAGTTAACAAGCTCAACGCCCTGATCGGTAAAAACAATAATTGAAATCATCATACTAACAAATTTTAATACGTAAATAAAAGGTAACTGACTGACTGATTGACTGACTGACTGATCTATCAACGCATAGCTCAAACTACTGGACGGATCGGGCTGAGGTATACAGATAGCTATTATGACGTAGACATCCGCTAAGAAAGAATTTTTGAAAATTCTTCCCCTTATGGCTTAAAGTAGCGGTTTGAAAAATCGAACCTTACGTGAGCAAAGCGTAAAGCCGCTGGCAAAAGCTAGTCATTATTATAAAATGTGAAACTTCTAAGAAGCTTCTAGGAAGCTTCTAGGTGAATATAACTGTAGGTAATTTAGCACTGTGTGACCTGAATTGAACTTTTTTGAGTTTTTCCAATTTTTATTTTTAAACAATCAAAAAAAAATTCAAATCGATCAAGCTGTTTTTGAGTTTTAGCCAGACTAACGAACAGCGATTGATTTTTATATTATATTATAATACATTTATAGATTTGGTGCTTACTAAATCGTAATTACCAATAACGTGATTGGTAAAAAAAAGTTTTTTTTGTAGCATTTAAGCATCTCTTGTTGACAATAATTTAATAAGACTGCAACAAAAAAATCGGATTCACATTGTAAAGAGCAAAGTGGACTAGAGAATAGAACAGCGAACCCCGCCTAGTACCCAGGGTAGCGCCCAATCAAATCAGAGGAATAAGATGAGGAATTACTCGAACCTACTCTCGATTAGCTTCACTCCAAATGACAAGGAAAAACAATAAATCATCAAACAATAACACCCTACTTTATTCCTCATAATGCCAACAAACGTAACGCAGCTGTATCTACATAATCTTGCGTTACATATTTAGAGACAGGTGATGTATGATCGGTGGAAGCTGGAAAATTCCACTAACTCCGGGCTTATGAAATATTCCGGCAAATATATTATTTGGGAAGTAGGCTCGCTTGACGCATGGCCTCATTTGTGGAACTGATGATGCTCGCGCTGTAATTACAGCTCGTTCGCTCTGTGGCGTGTTCCTCACAGCTGAGGGTTGAGGTCCTTTCCTATAGTGGTAGGGGATTAGACCCTCAACAGTCCGAGGGTTAAAGGTGCTGAAAAGTCGACGGCTCAATCCCCACCCACTGTTTTCGTACCCACTCCTAATACAAGCTTTCCGATTATTTGGAGGGGAGTGGAGAATATTAGTCAAGTTCCTAGTTATTGCCAACCTCGCCCCGGAAAACGCACTGTTAGCAGACCCCCCACTAGGTGGACCAAAAAAATCCATCGAGTCGCAGGGAGCCACTGGATACAGGTGGCACAAGACACATTTCAATCGGTTGATATAGATATCAACCGATTGAAGTAGTAGTAAGTAGAAGAGGTAATAAATTGGCGCTGGTTACCTGTTTTCTTCTTCAACATAGCTGTATTGTTTCCTTAATATGTTTGAGGGGTTACAAAATTAATTTGTTTAATTAACTTAAAACAAACGAGGTTCAACCACACATTTACAAATTACAGTGCAGGCGTAAGTAAAAAAGGGTCACATTTTCACGGTGGATTAATTAAACCTTGCAGACATACCTTTTCGTAACAAACTCCATTCATTGGACTGAATGAAAAAGGGGAAGAACGCTTCACTAAATTAAACCAATAATTATTTTCCATACTAATGCGCGAAATTTATAAATTATTAGTACTTTTTAGAACTTATTTAACTAAAAATATCGCAATTTTATCATATAAAATAAAAAAAAATCAATATTACAGTCTACTTTGCCAGTAAATCACTCGTGACAGAAACACGAGCTGACGCTAGCCAGTTAAGTCTAGTGTATCCATAAAATTAATGTAATAATTGTAGTCTGTAGTTAAGGTTGTTCCACAATCGCTGAGCAGTGTTTAACTGACGAATAAAGTAAGCCGTTTTTGACAGTTTTCGTTTTGTCAAAATGTCTTTATTCGACGGATAAATTTTATTAGAGATGGTGAAACAGGTCTTTAGTCTGAATTTGGAAGAAAAATATTCAAAACTTCAAATTTTAAACCTATTTATCAAAAAAAAAACCAACAAGTGACAAACTTATTTCCAAGCCATAAATCCAAATTAATTAAGTCAGAGGAAGTTAAAGTATCCCGGTCAAGTGGGCACGCATTGAAGGCGGCTCAAAGCTTCTTGAGCGGCCTTGACAAACAGAACGCGAATTCAAAAAAAAAAATGTCAAGGCTAGAATGTTCGTAAAATTTCTCAATATATTTTACTATATTTCTACCAAGCTTGAGCCCCTGCGTCAGCAGTAAAATGTGAGATTTTCAAATCTTTTGACGTGAATATTTTTTGGCTAGAATATGCATACTTGAAAAAAGTATGCTAGATTTTGCCCTTAATTATGGAGTCGGTATAGTTTTTTATGCTTTTGAACTGCATGTAGCGAACTGTTACTTGAATATACTATATAACAGGGTTGATTTTAGGAGGAGGCATTCAAAGTCAGTGCTAGTTATAGAATAGAATAATTTTTTATTCAAATAAACTTTTACAAAGAGCTTTCGAATCGTCAAATGAATCTACCTCTGGTTCGGAATGCCGTTCCAACTTCTGTTCCGTTAACTTACAAACTGAAAACTTCGGTTTGGTATACAATACAAGCGGATAGATTACAAACTAAAAATTTTTTTGTATCTATACTAAAACACTCTCTGTGAGATTGTTGTGTATTTCTCTGTGTGTGACTCTATCTGAGATTTATATAAGCTTTTAGGTACGTATTTTGCAGACTTTTCTTATTAATATTCATTTCTGTTTGAAAATGTCCAATGTTTATAGAGCGTTCGAGACAGTAAAATTGAATTGCTAGCTCATTAGATCGCGGAACAAGGTTATCCGGCGCGATACAATCTCTGAGGCCTTGGTAATACTTGGGTCAAATTACTATTTAAATTTACAAAGCTAATGGAATTTAATATATATCTTATGCATCTAAACTACGCTACACTATGCTAGTTACGCTTTCAGGCCTAAAGCGAATCTTTTTTTTTTATGTATGTTCCCTGATTACTCGAAGACGCATGGACCGATCTGAATTTGATTGTGAATTTGATCGAAAATTCTTTTTTTGTTTGAAAGGGTATATACTTCTCAGGTGGTCCCATAGTCTTCAGGTTAGGATCTGATGATGGGATTCTGGAGAAATTCGGGGGAACTCTTCAAATTTTATGTGCACAATTGATATACTTTGTAGTGGCGTTTGAAGTTGGTTTTGTAAAAGTAAATTTTTGCGTTTAAATTATGGTATAAAGATAGATTGGACCTTGAGGAAGGATGTAGGCTTTTGTCACACAAATTAAACTTGAAGGGAGTGAAAAAGGGGATGATAGTTTTGGTTATATTTCTCCATAACTTCATCAAACCTGAATCGATTTTAATAATTCTTTTATTATTGGAAAGTACAAATCATCTGGTAAGTTATGTCCAATTTTGGTGAAGATCTAATAATTATTACTGCAGATAGAAAACACAATTTCTCACAAGTCCCTCGCAAAGATTTATCTATACTCATGTCATGTCATGTCTACAGTCATGTCTTAAAATGAGTAGTTTAATATTAGTATTCAATTCGATGCCTTAACATGGGTAGCCTAAGTATGTCATGCTCTCTTTAAAGTTTCTGTGGTGGTGTCGTGTGGTGCGGGTTGTTACGTTCCCTCAAATATGGTTGAGCGAAGCAATGGCTGGATCATGCGTCATGCTCGTGAACGGGTGCCACCAACGGGAATGGGTCTGCTTTTGCCTGCCTGTGTTAACATGTATTGAATTGTATTTATTTGTATTTGTATTGTATTTATTTTTACTTGTATTGTACTCAGGAAAATTCATCGTGGAAGCACGGAATACATAGCATAGTTTCAATAACAATTGTAAATTTTTATTTTTTTGAAAAGAGCAACCGCCGAGTTTCTTGCTGGCTCTTCTCGGCAGGAAAGGCATTCCGAACCAGTGGTAGATTCATTGACGATTCAAAAGTGCTTGTAAAAGTTTATTTGAATAAAAAATATTTCTATTCTATTCTATTCTATTCTATTCTATTCTATTCTATAGGTTTATCTATATTAAAGATTGATCTTAATATTTTTAAGAATTTGTATATAAAACCTAAATGAACGCGGACGAAGTCGTGGGCATTAACTAGTTTTGTTAATAATATAATAAGACTAAACTGACTGATCGATATAATAATAACACAATATTATAGCTTAAAAGGTTGGGTTTAGAAACTTGAGATTTTGCATGCGTGGGTTACCTCTATAATTACTATGAACTAAGGTTTCAATTTCAAGTCTTCAGAATCGAAATTCCTACTACTATAATCAATACGAAAGCGTGTTTGTTCATTAATTTTTGTTTAATTCCACAACAACGGAGCAATAGATTGACGTGATTTTTGCATGGGTAGATATAGTTGGAGGGTGGAGAGTGGCAAAGACTACCTACCTATTTTTTTCTCAAAAAATATCCCACGGGGTTTTATAAAATCCTAACTCGACTCGTGACTCGGGGACGAGGTTGCGGACAAAAGCTAGTAATAAAGTAAATATAAAATAAACTTGAAATTTGAAAGGCAGAGGTTTCTTTTAGGATGTATGCATCAGTTAAGAAACGGTTTTGAGAAAGTTTACCTGAAGGGGATGAAGTGAGGTTTGGAAGGTTATATGAAAGTCCTGTTTCTGAAGTCAGAATGGCGTTTAGTTTATTAGTTTGAAATCATAAAAATCTTTACAAGCAACGGCTTAATCACTTTCCCCTTTTTACGACCCCCAAGGGATAGTTTTCTAAAACATTGGAAAACTTGGGAGTGGTAAAATAGGGGGAGTTCAAAAATAAAAAATACTTACATGTAATTTGCGACCTCTTTGGGTCAAGCGGCAGTCACGGTCGATAGGCCTCTTGCAGCGGGATTTATCTTTTTATAATCTCATAAGAAGTCAGAAATTCTACGTGGAAGCAGTCGCGAGCAACCTCTAGTATTATATATCCTGGATATGTAATACAGCAGAAAACAGCTGTATTTTATTTCATTCAGCGTACAAAAATTACACATTTGAAAGCACCCTGCAAGCACCCTGCCCATTAATTAATCACTCGCATCTCGCCGATTCGGATGAAAGGCTGGGGTTCGTTAAATTAAACCAATTGAATACCTGACTCATGCTAAACGAAAAGAGTAGACTAAAAATGGACAGCCGCATAACAATTGAAGCACGTCTTGAGGTGCCGATACCTGGGTACTTATCAATTCCAATTCGAAGCCTCAATAGTCCAACGGTTAAAGGTGCGAGCTGAAAACTGAAAGGTCGCAGGTTCAAACCCACCCGTTGCACTATTGTCGTACCCACTCCTAGCACAAACTTTTCGCTTATTTGGAGGAGAGAGGAGAATATAAGTGAAGTTCAGCCTGGCTGATATTTTTTTTTTAAAGAAAAAAAAGAGAAGAATTTAAACCTAACCTAAAGAACCTAAAGGTTGCCTCGTTGGTCTAGAGGTTTGTATGTTCGACTACGGACTAGCATGACGAGGTCTCGGGTTCGATTACCGGGTAGGGCCAGAAAAAATGTTATAACTAACTCGGAGTTCTTCTGTCCTGTTCGTTTATTTGCGTATTGAATAATAAGATAAGCTGTTAGTCTGGTGGGAGGCTTTGGCCTTGGCTAGTTACCACCCTACCGTCAAAGACGTGCCGCCAAGCGATGTAGCGTTCCGGCACGATGGCGTGTAGAAACCGATAAGTGGTATGGGATGAATTTACACTGCTATACCCCTTCCAAGTTAGCCCGCTACCATCTTAGACTGCATCGTCACTTACCTACCATCAGGTGAGATCGCAGTCAAGGGCTATCTTGTCATCGAATAAAAAAAAAAATCTACTTGATGATAATAGTGTGCAGTAAAGAATGGATGTTCCCTCTATCGGTGTTCTATAGTCTAAATCTACATCATCCTACGTGTGCTTGCTCTACAAGCTTTTATACAGCAAGTATTTTTGCTGTAAACGGCTGGAATTCAATCAATTTTGCGCTTTTTACGTTTGGAAAAATTTACCGTGAATTTTATATGCCTACATGAACATGGCAATTGTAGGCTATGAATAAGACATTTGACTTTGAATATGCTGAATATTATATGTGATTTTTATTGAAATTTAACTTAAGGATTTGAAAAAAGGTTTTACTTAAATTGGCAGGTTTTTTAATTTTTAATCCATACCGCTAACCGGTTTTTACACAACATCGTTCTGGAACGATAAAGCGCTTGGCGGCACGTCGAGGGTGGTAACTAGCCACGGCCAATACCATCAACCAGAACAAAAAAAAAGATTTTTATTTCCATTTATTTTCTTTAACGTTATGCTCAAAGCCATAAGGTAGTTTAATTAAGAGATTTTCTAATTTTCATCTATTTTTTTGTAAAGATTCCAAAGCAAAATAAAATCTAATTTTAATTGATTTAAATTAGGAGAAATTAGGTTTGCAACAACAGAAATAGCAATAGAAATATTTTTTATTCAAATAAACTTTTACAAGCGCTTTTGAATCGCTGCCATAAATTATATTAAAACGCTTTGTAATGTAATGCACAATAAATTATATTAAAACGCTTTGTATTTCAATAAAATCATTTTTATTTAAGAGCACTTGAAAATCTAAAGCAAACAGTTGGCCTTATCGTTAGGAGAACGATATTCCGGCCAGGACACGTTGAAAGAAAGGAAATCTTATTCTTGCCATTTCCTCAGAGACACAAAATATTTATGATACTAAAAATCGTTTTTCCTGTCTATCGTGACTCGTCGCAAAATACAATATTTTATTGTTTCATCTTTTTCCTTTGTGACGTATGGATATTTTCTTTTCTTTATAAAATTTCTTAGATAACATTTAATATGTAATTCAAGACAATGATGACGATTGTCTTTGTCTGTACATAACAAAAAAGGCGGAAAAACGTAAAAATTCAAAACGTAAAGCGGTTCATTACTTGCTTGATATAATATGAAAGATAGCAAAAGCAGGTATAATTTTTGTAGTCGATATTATTCAAATATTGCTATAAAATACTTGATAAACAAATAAAAACCGAGTTTTGTTCAGTAAACGAATGATTTACAATTTCTACGCTTGCTAAAACTCAAAACTTTACGACTAAAAATCCTTATTTACTTGCAAGGAATAACAAAATTATTTTGCTTTAATCCGCCAAACAAGAAAAAACGTACAAAATGTGGTACAACGTACCGTTCGCGCTGCCGCTGTACTCTGGCGCTCTTTTTTAGTACTTAAAATACAGGAAAAACGCAACACTAACATGCAATACACAAATCAAAAAACACTATGTGTTTCACTCCAACACCGGAGCATCTTCAGGAGATGATAACTCTACAATGCACAAGCAAAAAAATATTCGTAAATTCCACAAAGTACCTACCTAACGCCTGTTTCTATCCAATAATTGATTAAGTAACTCGTTTATTAATTTAAGTCAAATTTTAATATGTTCAAAGACGCTTCTGTTCGCTTTTGTCTGAAAATTTCCGCCGCTTAAAGATCTGTTAGCCGAGATATTATCAGATCCGTCTTGCGATATTACTCGTCGGAGATTGCAGCGCGCCGCGCCTTAACTCCTTTACGGATTAATATTAAAATTAAGAAAGGGTATGATGGATCTTACCGGATTATGTTCTTCAGATTGCTTGAGTTGTGTAATAATTTTGCTTATACAGCGGAAATTGAGATTTCTTACATCGAGGGTAGAAACCAAAACTACGAATCAATTTTGCGATCTCTGAGATTTTTGTGTTTGGAGAAAAAGTGTCCACAAGGATGGGATTATCTCTTTTATATCCTCACTAATTTAATAAATACGAAAATGTGTTCGTTTGTTGGTTTGTCCTTCAAGCACGAAATGGATTAACGTGATTTAATGAATGGGTATAGTTGAGGACTTGGAGAGTGACATTAGCTATCTTTTGTATCGAAAAAACAGATCGTTCCCGTGAGATTTTTGAAAATCTTACTAACGGATGAAGCCGCCAACAAAAGCTAGTCTAGCTACCCGTATAATACATCGATTTGTTTTGTATACTAAAGTACGAGTACTTAACTAATTCCAATACAAAATGCCCAAGCAAAATAGTTTCGGAACAAATAACATCAATTTCCAAGCAGATCACAAGCTAGCAGTACAAACTGCGAAGCTATCAACTGATAGGCCCCGGTTTATAGGCGCGATTTACATAACGAAATTGTCTCAAGCGCTTATTTTGTGGTGTCTGCAAATTTTAGTACTACGATGAGGGTAAGATATGAAAATAACCACTTAATTCTCTGACTAGGAATTATTTATTAAAGTGATTTTCATTTAAGATTATTTTTATTATTCTTTACTTATACGTTCTTTATGGCTTTCAGAGTTATATGCATTTAAGCAATTAAATGTCACATGCTTCGACGCGGAAACTTGCGCGCTTGAAAGTTCCCCATAATGTAAAAAAAAATGTTCTCAAAGGTGTGTGAAGTCAATCAATTTGCTTTGGGCCAGCGTAGTGGACTATGTCCTATATTCCTTCTCAGAAAGGAAACATGCGCTCAGCAGTGAGACTTTAATGGGTTCCTCATGGTGGTGATGAGAATTTCTTCGGCCAAATCGCCAGAAATGAAGATTCAGTGGTTGGTGGTGCAGAGTCAGATGAAGGGGAGATGAAGAGCGAGAGGACGCTTACCTAGTCGATAGACGGCTTTAGTCAAAGCGGTGATTCAGACAACTGCAGTAGAGAGCTCCCGCCACGCTGCCAATCGGCACAAGTGCAGAAGCATCGAGTGCGACCGAAAACCAAAGAGATTGATGACGACTGTCGTCACATCATCCCAGCAGCCACGACCAGAATTGTCGTGAGAGTGTGTTCAAGAGTGACCGATTGAGAAGATGAACACACATAAGCGGAATATAACGCAGCAATGACCTTTCACTTTAATTAAAACCCACTGACGTATCTATATGCTTCACTAAAAAAATCTGTAGCTCTGAGGAGACTAAAATGAAGAGGCAAATCTTCACCTACTTACGTACTTTGGAGTGTCTGTACTGGCTTGCCCAGTACAACAACACACATAATGGATATGTATAATACAGAGTTCACTCACACATGCCGCTACGCCGATGCCGATATAAGACTGACACACCCACCGTATGGTGGCTGCATTTATAGTAACAATACAGTTGTATTGTTACTATCTACCCACATCTAGAGTCTGATGTTACGCGTCTAATATATTCGCTTACCTACAGATCTAGTATACGCTACATCTCTTCCTTGTTTTAATTTTATTTTTCATGTTGCTTGTCATGTCAGCGGTCATTTGACAAAATAGTAATATGGATAAATAATCCAATGTACCTAGTACGGGTACTACTATTACTTAACCTTGATAGCTAGAAAGCCACTAACCTAATTACACATAGTCGCTTCTACTGTGCTCTCTTCCTTTTCCTTTTTTCCCCGAACTGAACTCATTCTAACAAAATCTCAAAATAAGTGATCTCAACCAACGAAAATATTTAATGGATCTATCTGAACACTAAGTGCCTATAATTGCACTGATACAAATGTAATAATCTAAATCCGGAAGGAAAAGTTATTACCTACCAACTATGCCATCCGAAATCATTCTAAGATTAACCATTTATAAATGCAAATAAAGTTAAAACGTATTTATTGAAAACTACCTTGAATTCTTTGAGGAAGTTCTCTATCGGATAGAATTATGCCTAATTCAACCCAAGTACGTGAAATCTACAGAACGACCAATATTCATATTGACCTGGTCATAAATATAATCACACATAACGGCCCCTGTCCTCACATCCAACCAATTCAACCACAACACTTCAGACAAACCACCATCTGAACGTGAGGGCAACTATTAAACATATCCAAGAATTATTTAATCAATTACACTCATCTAAACCTCAGGGCAATATTCATTCGATCAGGGCGCGATTGCTATCACAAATTTACAACAAACTACCAGCAATCAGCATCATATTCCCAAGACATTTTATTCAACACAGTTATTACTCAAAGAATATTTGACAGATACTTCGTAGTTTTAGCATTGCTATTATTTATCCAACTGCGTTAACAATATTATGAATATATTATTCCTTAAATAATTGTGACACTGCATGAATTTATGATAAAAATTCTTAAAATAATGTGAAAACACAATTGTGCTGACATACTTCAAATATATATGTTATGCGAACCTCTGCATGCTTATCTGTAGCAGATTAAAGCATCACAAGATTAAATAAGATCTTGTACCTATACTCAGTTTACGAATAAATTATTCGAATCGCATTGCTCCCAAAGAGACGTTTAAAAACTTCTAACTTAGATAGACTGTCTCAAAATTTAACGGAAGGTCCCACCCACATGGTTAATGAAATGTTACGGCACCTTACGAAAAGCAACCTCAAATACCAAATCCCTTTGTTTGAACCCGATCAAAATCACATAATGTTCCTTAGAATTTCCCTAAAATAATACCTCTCATGTTCTAGTTCAAACCGACCAGTTGCCCATAATTGGGTCCACAATTAGAACGTTCCTGCAAGCGTAGTTAAATTATTTTTTACCGCAGTTATTTGTGCAAACACCTTTAAAAGCAGGCCGGCAGGCAGGACGGTAAATGAAGTTTTTTTTTTTTGAGAAAACCAACTACACTGCTCCAACTTAAATTTTTGATCACAATCACAAAGACAAAGACTATTCTTTTTTTTTTTTTTTGTAACCAAAGACCCCACACTAACACTACATCATTCATTCAACTCGTGTTTTTTTTTTAATTTTAAATAATGTAAATTTTGTGATCTTGTGATTTGAATTAAAAATAAATGTCAAACTCGACGTTTATAAAACTGACACCTACACCCAGAAAACATTTGATTACTGATTTTAACATTTTATTATTCATTAATATAGGTAGCTAATTGGCACAAGCTTTTTAGTGCTAATAAAAATACCAGCTAAATTACCATAGTACTGGGTGCCTCTAACCATCATTTTCCGAGTTTGTTATTATTTAAGTTTCCTTTGTAACACTGATTGTAACCGCTTCCTAGAAGCAGGGATTACCTAACATTTTAATAGCATTTTTTCCCAGTCCCTGATTAATATAGAACACTAATATTTTAATATCAGATCCAGGGATTAGTTTGAACGAAGTTTTCTCTAAAAACTATTTGGTTTTATTTAGCCAATTATACTCGGCTAAAACCAAGATGGTAATATTTATACGATTGAGGTGCGATTGCTATCGTATCTACTCAATCATATCATATAACATGAAAGTTACTAATCACTTGAAACATATCATCGTAATATCAGGTCAGTATTGTTGAGCCACTAACTTCTAAAACAATATGACACAATACAAGGTCTATGACTATGAATAATATTATTCTTTTAACTAGATTTGGACTTTTACTTTTAACTAGATTGGCCACTGTGCCAAATACCCGTGGGACCCAATCATATGATGGTCCTCCTGACCGAATTCGGCCACGAGATCAGCCATCTGCGCGGGAGATATTATAGTGCACAAGTATTTGCGCAGACACAAGTGCACTCTCTATTCCCTCACTCTCATAGTCCGATGGGACGGGGAAAAATCGACCCGACCGGAGAGAGATCAGGCGCAGGACCGACAGTTTTACGTGCTCTCCGAGGCACGGCATACATACTGAGTTGCCATGGCATCGGTCATCCTCAGATCGCCCCGATCCATGCATCTCTTTTTTTTTTTGTTAGGTATCGACTACCTTCGCCGGTACAGTTCCGATTTTCATCGCGAACTTACCAAATTTCCTTTTTTTTTACTAAATTTCCTTTTTTTTTACCTCGCTGGTACAGTTCCGATTTGCATCGCGAACTTACCAAATTTCCTTTTTTTTACCAAATTTCCTTTTTTTTTTTACTAAATTTCCTTTTTTTTACCTCGCTGGTACAGTTCCGATTTGCATCGCGAACTTACCAAATTTCCTTTTTTTTACTAAATTTCCTTTTTTTTTTTACTATCGGTATCGACTACCTCGCTGGTACAGTTCCGATTTGCATCGCGAACTTACCAAATTTCCTTTTTTTACTAAATTTCCTTTTTTTTTTTTACTATCGGTATCGACTACCTCGCTGGTACAGTTCCGATTTGCATCGCGAACTTACCAAATTTCCTTTTTTTTTTACTAAATTTCCTTTTTTTTACTATCGGTATTGACTACCACGCTGGTACAGTTCCGATTTGCATCGCGAACTTACCAGATTTTTTTTTTTTTTTAGGTACCGTTCGATTTCTCGAACTACCTCCGTTACATTTGCAAAATCAATGCACATAATAGGTGACATAATAATCATAATAGGTCCAACATGTTCCGCCAAAGGCATATCCAACTATTTAACAATAAGAATTATAATTAATATTTTTATTTCGTCTCAGAAATAATGATAACTATTACTCATCTAAATGGAATCTAAAGGCTAACTGGACAGGCTTTAAAAATGATATTAGTATGTATTCAAATCATAATAAATTTAGTCACCATTATGTACACCGATCAACAAATTTCGTGCTTTTATGCTAGTGCGTATACGGAATCCACAAAACCTTTACACAACTACATTTGTTTGCGTGGGTCTTAACCTACAGCCCCTTCATCTTAGTCTTAAACCACGGCGCTTGTGGTCTTTTTTTTAAGGACACTATTAAAACAATAACACGTCTAAGTTTCTAGATCTGGCCCGCCAGAGTATATTATACACTGGTTTGTTATTCGTACCTTAAGCAATTTTACGAGTGTTACCGACCGGAACTAACCATTAGTTGCTATGCCGCACTAGTCCCGTCAGACACATATATCACATTCGGATTACAGACAGTTCCAGACAGTCTGATTATTTACAATTTACCATAATGAATAATAAAGAACCGATCTTATTTTGTTGTTGGCTTTTAGAACAACCAAAAAAAACGCATCCAAATTCATAAACGGAGTAGAAATCACAATTTACCCTACCAAAATCTTTGAATATGGATCCGTTCATTTCCATAGTATCGATTGAATTCTACATTTATGTTTACAACAAAATAACGCTTTACTGGAATAAGGTAACGCTTCTTTAGGTACCAATATTACAAGACCGACATTAAGTTCAAATAAATTTTACTGCAACGGCATTATTCATAGCGAATTTAGCTTAATAAGCCATAACTTCACTTTCATTATACTATCACGAATAGGTAAATTAAAAGTACTGACACACATGCATTGCTAGCAATAATTAATTAATAAAATTTTGTTCGATTACTTTGATCCTGGCAAGGTCGCCACTTGTACTGGCTTGCCCAGTACAACAACACACATAATGGATATGTATAATACAGAGTTCACTCACACATGCCGCTACGCCGATGCCGATATAAGACTGACACACCCACCGTATGGTGGCTGCATTTATAGTAACAATACAGTTGTATTGTTACTATCTACCCACATCTAGAGTCTGATGTTACGCGTCTAATATATTCGCTTACCTACAGATCTAGTATACGCTACAGTGTCAATTTGAAAGATTCTAGACTATCAACTGTCAGATACTCAATCTGGAAAGGTTCGGATAGAGCGGATCACTCCCATTTTCACGGTATTTTGAAAGTCCCTAGTCATTTACCCCGGAAAGGAACGGCACAGTAACAGATAGGCTACCGACCCTCTCACAACTTTCGGCAACGAGGGGTATTAATACATGTAGGTACGGCGGTTTAACTGTAAATACACTCAGATTCTTCACGCAACTCTTAGAGAAATGTGGGCGCGAAACTGGTTCCGATATATTCAAAATTTATTCAGAGAGACTATGCCACAACTCTGAACTGTGTTTGCAAAAAGCTCTTTTTGTTCCATGTCATTGCGTAGGAAGCTTGAAAGAATATAGAAAATAGCATAATGTTAAGTTTGGATACACAAAACCCGCGACGCGTGCTGCCCATGACTCCCTTCCGATAAATGCTCGGCTATGACTAGCTTTTATCCGCGACTTTGTTTACGTTAAGTTCGATATTTCAAAACCCTCCCCCCAAAATTCAAAACCCATTCTTAGCTGATAACTACGTCGTAATAGCTCTCTGTACGCCTTTCAGCAAATTTAATCACGATCCGTCCTGTGGTTTGCGCTGACTGACTGATCTATGAACGTCAATCAGTTAATCAGTCAGTCAGTTAATCAGTTACCTTTTCCTTTTATATATTTAAGATTATGAGTATGATAAAAATAACTCATAAAAAACAGTATTTTTAGCCGACTACGTCAAAGCATAAAGGGTTAACTTTAACATTATATTTGTCTATTTAGGGATATTTCACCGTAGCGTCTAAACTACTGAGTCGATTTTGATGAATGAGGTGTCAATAGATTTGTTATTATGCTCTGGGTGACATAGATACTTTTTATACGAACAATCAATATAGCGGATGTGATATTAATATAATAACAAAAAGTCACAAAAAAATTGTAAATGATTTTTAGGAACAAAAACATCGTTATTTCTTTTATCGTAACAACCTTTATAAAGCGGTCGTGTAGAAACGTCCTCGATAGGCCGTGTCAACGTAACAATTCAATTCAACAATTTCGTTCCGAATCATTGTTAGATCAGACGAAAACGACCTAGAGGATTTCCAAATAAATCTCTAATAAGTATGTTCTTGAATGGGATTAAACGGTTACAGATAAATAAATCTTTATTTATTTATCAGTAACCGATACCCGCGACTTCATTCGCGTGAAGTGAGGTGTTGTGACTCCCGCGGGACCTCTTTTATTTTTTGGGATTCAAACCCTTGTGTTATTCCAGACTATAATCTATCTCTGTGCCAAATTTCAGCCATATCGGTTCAGTCGTTGCGGCGTGATTGAGTAAAAACCATCCATCCTCAATCCATCCATACATCTAAACTTTCGTATTTATAATTTTAGTAGGATCGTAAAGTTTAAGTAGATTTAAAAAGAATTCACCCAAACGAAACAAACGTGGAAATGTTTCAATTTTTTTTGTGAATAGAAAAATAAAACAAAATTTTTTAGTTTCCCACAGACCGTTATTTTAGCCAGACCATTAACGTGCCAGTTAACGCGCCTTGCTTGCGTTTAATCTTTAGCGTTGACGTAAAAACTTGAGGAATTGAATTTTCTCACGCGAGGTTAGGCGCGGTGCATAATTTGTCATATAATAATATAAATGAACGTAAAAATTCTTTTTACAAAACCAACATCAAACGCCACTACAAAGTATATCAATTGTGCTTATAAAATTTGAAGAGTTTCCTCGATTTATCCAGGATCTTATCAGATCCTAACCTGATATCTGGTCAGGATACTTCCCAAGTGGTAAAACCACCTGGGAAGTATACCCTTTCAAACAAAAAAGAATTTTCCAAATCGGTTCAGGCGTCTTCGAGTAATCGGGGAACATACGACATAAAGAAAGAAGTCGATTAAAAATAGACGATGTAAATATGATACAGGATAAAGCTCTAACAGGCCGATAAGGACAAAGATTTGGTAATAAGTACGTGAAATACAGAAATACTGAGAGAATAATAAAATAAGTCAGACTTATCCAGTGATTACGAATTCTATTAACAAGTTCGCCGCTCACTCAGAGTTCATGCAACGTTCGTTCGCGCAATGAGTTGGAATGGAAAGCGAGGCGGCGCGTCATCAAGGCATATCGCTAATCTTTATACTCGAATGCTTTATAAGGTTCATACGTTCAGATATCCATATTTTCTCGTTAGGGCCTTAGCAGAATAGCAGCGTTGTGGGTACTTCGGCATCCATTGCATTTAGATTGACTGAGTTAGATTAGGACCCTTTCATAGGCGCGACACGTAGTACAAACTAGTTAAAAGAGATTTTAAGTGTATTTATTATGTGGTAGAGCAAGGAAGATACTACTATTGAAAAATGTTATAAGATGGCCAGAGTCGTCTTTAACATGAGCACAATTAACTCATAAAATATACAGGTACTTGAAATAAAAGCCCCAAAATAATAATATTATAGAAATTGTAATTTTGCACGTGCAGCAATGATACCCAAAAATTCTCCATTTGATTATTACTCAATAAATCCACGCACAAAATTAAGCCTATTTCACCCCGAAATGGTAACATTTGAACATCACGAAGCCTGTACAGTTTACGTGACATTTCTGCAAATTGCTCTTATTGCTGTTATTGCTTGGGGCAAATCGGAACTGAAATTACAAAAGCCATTAATTGCGCAGGTACGCGAAACTGGTACTGATACGCAACTTATTTGACTTATCAGTTATCAGCCAAACTATGTACGTGATTAGACTATGGTACAAGTTATAAGTAGAGACGTGTGTTGATTTTAATCAACAACAAGAAATAATAATATCTTCTCCGTAGATGTGGCTAGTCACGAGTTCGAAATAAATGTTGTTGGGGTCCCAAGATGCTGTAATGGCTTCCCCGGATAGAAAGTGCAGTGTTGCAGACCCCCTAGTAGCCACAGAGAGTCACGCAGTGCAAGACCAAGGCCTGTGCAGAGATTTCTGTCTAGCTAGTAGACTTCTATCGGTTGATAAAAAAGAAGAAACAGTTCCGTGCTGGTCAGCTGAAGAGCATTTTTCTTTGTTTCTTCTGAATCGGACGCACTGTAGGGATTAATTTCGAGTAAGCACTATGATGAAGAATGTGGAAACTCTTCTTCTAATGTATCTATTTAAATATAAAAAGAAAAGGTGACTGACTGACTAATTGATTGACTGGTCTAATAACGCACAGCTCAAACCACTTGACGGATTAGTTTTGGTATAGTGGTAGCTATTATTACGTAGACATCTCTGAAAGAATTTTAAAGGAAGGGAATTTAAATAGAGTTTAAAAAATCGAATTTAACATGATTCCTCACTATAATTACATTAATGAATTGTCGACCATAGCAATGAGGGATAAGACTTAGAGAATTGACTTCAAAATTCTAAGCTCAAAAATCGAATCACCGATTGGGCCATCGGTCAAGAGTGATTGCCCGTCGCGGTAGCTGGCTCGCTCGCTGCGAATTGATGGCAGCTATTCCGCTATTGATGTGTTCTCCCGCTCCGTTTTATAATGCTCCCAAATTAATTTAGATTCTCACAACCTAATTTGCATAGTACCTATTAATTATCCATACAACAACGCCTTTGGAGGGATGATTTTTTTATCCGATCCGATGATTTTCCAAGATAAAAGTAGACTATGTCACTTTCCCGGACGTGATTTTTTGCATGACTCGATCCGTAACTCTGTTGCAGCGGGATTGAAGCACAAACCAACAAACGAATACACTTTCGCCTTCATAATATTAGTAAGGATGTATACTTAAACCAAATAACCGAAGAAGGCAATCAAATATGAAATAAAATAAAACATTCCAAGATAGACGGTAAAGCCCAATACATCCGAGCATTCCGCAGATGTAGACAATTTTTCCCACAAATACAACCATTCGTCATGCGTCAGCCTCAGCAGATGAAGTCAGTGGCCAAATAAACACTGGCAATATTTATCATAAGAGCCCGCATTGTTATTGCACAGGGCACATCCATAAAGGAGACCGGGGAGAAACCATTTACCAAATCACATACAAAAATAATATGATTTCGGGGTATATTAAAAGTGCTTTTGCTTTTATTTTACTTATGAAGTGGATTTCTCGTTTGGGAGGCTGAATGGCTGTAACTAAAATAAATAGCGCTTCAAATAGGGTTCGAACTAATACAATTTGCGACTTTATATAAATATTGAGATAAGAGAGAGAGAATTTATTTACTTTCCAATTTTTGCCACTTATAAATACTAAACTTAATTTTCGACTGACTTCAAATATGTCTCGTCGACATCGCTACCGATACACTTTCACTGCTATAGGTCTATGTAAAATTGGTCCTGATTAAATCAGATCTTAGGGCCGGATTGTATTGAACTGGGTCGGTTTGGTTCAGATTGGTTTTGATTAGGTCATATCGGGCGTCAAGCTTTACTTTTGTAGAAAGCTCTCGTCAGGCATTTATTCTAATACAAGCTATTGCCCGCGGCTTCGTTCACGTTAAGTTCGATTTTTTGAACCCCTATTTTAACTCCTTAGGGATTTAATTTTCAAAAATTCTTTCTTAGCAGATGCTTACATTCCATGCCAAACAGTCCGATCCGTGGGGTGGTTAGAGCTGTACGTTGATAGATCAGTCATTCAGTCGGTCAGTCAGTCACCTTTTCGTTTTATATTGAGATAAATAGATAAAAATAGGAGGGCTTCCACATCGTTCATCATAGTGCTTCCTCGAAATGAATCCCTACAGTACAGTCTGATCCAAAAGAAACAAAGTAAAATGTACTTCAGGTGGCCACCACGGAACTTTTTCTTCTTTATCAAGCTATAGTTAAGTCTCCTGCTGACAGAGGTCTCTTGCATAGACTTTTATCTGTTAATAAAGAAGAAAATTGTTCCAGTATCTCCTTTGTGTTGAAATAAACGAAATAAACATATTACAAACTATTTTGCAAACGTTACCCGCAACCACGATAGGACGTCGTCCCTTGGGTTTGGCCGTGAAAAATTGCCAAACTTTCCCACTGAGCGATCGCCTGCGTGCGCCGGAGGTCCTTGTTGACTTCATCTTCCCAGTTATATTAAGTTTTCAGACTACATCGTTTACCGCAGTACTAAATGTACTATTTAGTACTGCTATTTGGAAGTGATTGGGATCGCTATACTGCTATAGCTATCAAACTTTGATGCTGGCCTACATGATCTTCATCATGTAGGCCAACTTGTAGCTCTCATGACACGTCATGACTCTACCACCAGTTTGAAATGCAGATTCTGCTGAGAATAGCCGGCAAGAAACTCAGCAGTTACTCTACTACGTACCTATAACAACCTTTTTAGGGTTCCTTAAAAAAACGGAACTCTTAATGATCGCATCGTTGTTAACCTGTCTGCTAGCACAGGAGCCTATGGATCTAATTAATTTATTATAACATTTAATTATACAGACCAAACATTACCTTAAGCCAAACCGAATCCCTTTTGTTTCGAGATAAAAGCCGCGGGCATACAAAGTTTCACGTAATTCGCCTTGTATCCTTGTGTTCCCATTCCCGGCACACCCGGAGCAGTCCTTCGTCAAACCGCTCGTGACCGACCCTTTCTCTGTTCGCTAAATCACCAGTCGTTTCGCAGCGGTTTATGGATAACTCGCAGCCTCTCCAATGCTAACAGTGTTTGCGACGTGACACTTTATTTATTTATTTATTTATTTTTTATAAAGAATATCAGTCAAGCTGAACTTGGCTGATATTCTCCTCTCCAATCCAAATAAGCGAAAACTTGTGTTAGGAGTGGGCACGACAATAGTGCAACGGGTGGGATTCGAACCTGCGACCTTTCAGTTTTCAGTCCGCACCTTTAACCGTTGGGCTATTCAGGCTTCGATCATACTTTGACTTTGGATCGTTTGGATCGTACTTTCTTTTAAATCAATTATACCCATGACGTCATGAGGGGCGTGTGGTCTAGCAATGACAGCGTATATCAAACGATCACGCTGGATAAGCAAGGTCGACCCCGGTTGGTAACTGGGTAGGTGACCGAAGTTGGGTGTACAGATTTGGCCCGTTCACGTCGATCACGGTTATTATTACTAACATCTGATAATGACCGTTAAACTTAAGAGTCGAAATCTCGTTTTCTTAGTCGAGTCGTATGTGCAAGGATCTGAGAATCCAACACCCATTATTATCCCAAGAAAACTAAGTTACTCGCGATAACATCAGCTATCTACCAGTGAAAGTCCAGTCAAAATCGGTCCAGCCGTTCCCGAGATTAGCCGTCACAAACAAATAGACTGACAGACAGACAAAACTTCAAAAAATTGCTTTTTTTGTTATAAGAACCATAACTACTTTTAGTAAAAAGCTATTATTTTGATATTACAAACAGACACTTCAATTTTATTTATTTGTATAGATTACAATCTTAAAAGTATTCCTTCATAGGAAACAAATTAGGCATATCAGATTTTAGGGTAATGATTGATTACGTGAGAAAAAAAGCTCTTGTGACCAACCCTTCCTCTGTTCCCTAAATCACCAGTGATTTCGCAGCGGTTTATGGAAAACTCGTCGCCCATCGCCGTCTCTGGAATGCCAACATGTCTGTGTTTGCGACGTGACAATTTGAATCGAACTATTACTGCAAAGAATAGAAAACGTTTGAGTCCGCATTCCCGGGATTTGCGCAATTTCCCACCTTTACGACAATGTTTTATTCGTCGGCGAAATTGCTTTCGTTTTGCAGCTTTATACTCGTTTGATTTTAGTACCTACACCGGTTTTTAAATTTTCTGCAAGTGTTACAAGAAAAATACAAGTGTATTATTTTTAATGGTATTGTTCGGATTGAGGAACTAAACCTCCAAGCGCTTAACTGTTGCGCGCTGGATACTATTTACTTTAGTGTAATTAAATTTTATGGTTTGTTTGCAAAATGCACCACAGTAATATGCAATTATCGTAATGAATAAAATGCAATGCCTAAACTGAGTCCTATTATTATTTTACACAATATGAAATTTTACATTTATATATTTAGTTTTAAATATAGTTTGTACAGTTTTATATACATTTTGGTTTAAAGATTCATAAATGTTCTTTTCAAATAATGTCACGAAAATATTAAATACAACTATTGTTTAGAATAGAATAGAATAGAATAGAAATCTTTTTTATTCAAATAAACTTTTACAAGCACTTTTGAATCGTCAATGAATCTACCACTGGTTTTACATATTAATTTACTGTTAGGTATCAAAATTGCATAGCAGCTCTACAAAAATGTTGAGTTCAAAGGCAATATACCTTCTATTCTATATTCTATGTTATACTTTTTTCCAATTAAGGAAGCTACATAAAATAAAAAGTTCACTTTACTACCCTTGCTAAATTAGATGCCCAAAAGATTGATTGATCCATCAACTTGTTCTCACTGACTAAAAAAAAGGGAAAGTTAATTTTGTAACATCATAAATAAGCAGGAAAATGAGAGATATCCGGTAGCTATATCATAAATCCATCATAAATCATTGTGGCGTTTTTAAAAGATTGACTTCAGGTAGATTTTATAATTTCATACCTTCTTATAGTCAACTTTAATCAAATCAAATTGTGGAATCATCTCCCTTCGACAGTGTACCCACTTAATTATGGGGTTAATCAAGGGGCGAACCAATAAGTTCCTGAAAAGCCGGCAACGCATCGGTGGTGCCTCTGATACTACAAGTGTTCGTGGGGGGCGGAAATCACTTTACATCAGGTGACCCGCCAGCTCGTTTGTCCGCTATTCATATATAAAAAAAAAAAAAATTGACTTTGTGACATAAATTGTATTTTAAAATTCATTAAGAACTAAACATTCCACCATGAATTAGGTAGTCTTAAACGTGTAAATAATATCTTACTTTAATTAAAAGTATCTCAATATACAACAAGTCAATCCTCGACTACCGATTCGGGAAGCTCATATTAATTTTAAAAGTATTCAATAAGTAAGTTATCCAAATAGAAAAAGTAAACTTAAACACAAACAACAACAACACCACCTGTGTTGTTGTTGTTTGTATTCATTATGTTGAAGCCGCTTTTACCGTATAGCGGCTAAATTAATCCCTTTGCGAAAAGGAAATGCGTGTACACGAATTTCACGCTAACTTGGAGGGCAAGAGAAATTTAGTCATTTTAAAACAGTTGCATTTTTAACAAAAATATTCACGTTTACAAATCTAAGTTTACCCATGCACTCCAAGCATAAGTTTTCTGCTTATTTGGAGGTGATAGGAGGATATTAGTCAAATTCAGCTTGGCTGATAAAAACATATTTTCTGGTTTTGGAACTTTCTAAGTTATGTACGTATTAGGCATTTAAATATATTGCAGGATACCATCGTGATGAAACCTGCGTGTCTGAGATTTCTTTAAATTTTAATGCTCTCATATTTAGTTGAAAAAACGGAATCTGGAAGAGCGTTTGAGATCTTAGCGGTAGGTATAAGTATTAACAATACTCAATATTATAAATTGGACAAAGAATATCATTGGGCCAAAGAGAAAAAACTAGTATCTTACCGTTTTGTTCTCTTTGATCAAACATGATATTTTGGAATAGACAAACTGTTTGACATTTAAGATTTTAGTCCTTTCAAAAGTAGCCTATTGTATTGATTACTGCCGTTTTTATATTAAAAAGATTCTGTAGGTATTTCGATTTATTTCTCTACAATAGAGGACAAAAACGTCGTTCAAAAATATTTTGTGAGTAATTCTCGCGCCAATTTTACGCCAGTTCGGCTATTGAAAGAAGTTTTTATTCTTCCTCTTTATATTTCAAAGAAAAAGCCTCTTTCGCTAATATTTTTTTTATCATAAAATACGTAACTTCGAAATATTCTCAAGAGGTTACAAAAATATATTTTTTTCCGTTACAATTTGAATATTATAATACTCTTCAGTATTTCAGTGGGGATCTATTAAAGTAACACTACAACTTACAAGCTAGCTACAGTGTAACGGACAATCGCACCAAATAAATAGTACGAACGTCTATTTCGAAACAAGGATAACTGCAAATGACGAACTATTGCTGCAGGAAAGCAGGCTGATGTCAGTCTGCACAATGCTGCTATATAGTGCTGCAATGCTAACTCGTTACAATGTTAGACGCAAAAACGACGGGGGTTAAAAATAACGATACAAACTAGATTCTGAATAAATTTGACGTGTCTGAGTGTGTGTGTGTGTTTGTCTGTGGCACCGTAGCTCCCGAACGCATGAATCGATTCTGATTTTGTCTTTTCTTGTTTGAAAGGTGAATTAGTCGGGAGTGTTCTTAGATAGCTAAGAACACTCCCGACTAATTCACAATTAGTTTGATGAAAATCGTCCAAGACGGCCGCCGCCATAAAATGGCGGATTACATATTTTTATTTTAACGATTACTGACAATCCCAATCCCTAGGATTAGGATGTTGTAACATGTTAGGGGTGTTTTGACACGCAATAAGGCCACATGTCCCTCAATCAATCCCATCTATTCTACTATCAGCAACCCATCAACGGCTCGCTACTGAGTGCAGCTCTCCTCTCAGAGAAGAGTAGTAAATAAATAAATAAATAAATAAAATAAAGTACGTCATATACTTTTGAGAGCATTATTATGAAGAAACCTCAGGCGTGCAGATTTCCTTACGATGTGTTCATTCACCGTAGAAGCAACGCATATAATTTCGGAAAGTCAGAGGTCATACCCGGGATCGAATCCACGACCAACCGAATTATATCCATCTACTCCATAAAGCAACATAATTGCCACTGCGTGAACAAAGACGAGCCCATCACGTTAGCATGAAATATGAGAAGAGAGAAAGCGTATTGTTATACTTGGAGTAGGTACGTCTTAAGGCTCGCGGATCATTGAACGCAATCCTCTGATGTCGCATTATCTAGAAGCCTTTGAAAACCGATGACAGCGGCTTTCATCTCCTATTATGATCCGCTCCGATTTACTATGTACCTATAGTTACTACTTACTATTTGTACTAAATATTTTATTAGGTAGATAACATGCTTTTATCATGTGATATACGTATATATTGTTCGAATTCAAATTCAAAATTATTTAGTCCAACTTGTAGATCTTATGTCACGTCATGATTCTACCAGCCGGTTCGGAATGCAAATTCTACTGAGACCTACGAATAAATAATAAGTAGCTGAGACTCTGTTCAAACTAAATACATTGACGCGGAGTTAGATATTTTAAAAATCCCGCGAGAACCTTGTATTTTTCAATGATTATGGTTTGTCACGTTATAATATTTAGTGCAAAATAAAATACTAATTAATGAACAACGCAGATGCATTTCATTTTTAGTGCATTTCATTCTTACATGTGGTGTTACGGGATTATTTGCTAGTATGAAACTAACCTAGGTATGTAAAATTTGCCAGGGCCTCAATTAAACCCACAAAAAATCTCGTCGATCCGAGATTCTGCGGCGTTCTGTCTGATGATGTAGAAAATAAAACCAATAAAGGCTAGTCTCGTATGAGCAGTCTGTGACGTAATCAGAAATCATGTGACCGAAGTTATTGAATACGTGGACACGAGACAACACAATGAATCTATACAAATAAATAAAATTGAAGTATCCGTTTGTAATATCAGAATAACGGCTTCTTACTAAACGTATATGTAAGTAAATATGGTTGATAAAGAAGAAGAAGAAGATTTTCTTTTGGCAGTAAAATTTTTTCAAGCATAAGCCATGTCCATGTATACTGTATAACTTTTATTAAGTAACATCATTTAATATCAGTGTGAGAGGTGGGAGAGCAATGCGTATATTTACACTTATGTTTATTTATTTATTCTTTACTGCACCACAAATAGAAAAAAAGAAAACTTAACAGAATGCATTATGTCAGTACAAAAAGGCGGTCTTATCGCTAAAAAGCTCCACGTTAATATGTTCTCCATACAATATCGGGACCAGATCGTAAACAGGCAGTAATTTATCTCCAACCTAATCGAACAAAATGGCCTCGCGTCCAATATTCGCTGCCTACCGGGATAACCACAGCAATTGTTCACTCGCTGCTTCGTTAAATGAATTAATACGCGCCCAATAGCTTGTTCACACTCATCTATTCTTTCCTTTATTGACTCGAGTGCGTTCAATACCATTTACTGACGCAATTTATTTGCTTTCCATACAAAATGACTGAATACCAAGAAAAGGTTAGAATTATTTTGCTATAATTCGCCTACAGAAAAAAATTGTATGGTCAAACATGCAGTTACAAGCTAAGCACCGCTTACCTCCCCAACCAAGCAAGAAAGCAAAGTTCCCAAGCAAGCAATGCCACCACCACTCACATGCACCACCACACAAGACTTGTACTCTCGATGCACGTTTCGCCCCATACAGATTTTTTCTTTGGGCGGATTATAGCAAACTAACTCTAACCTTTTCTTGCTAATCATGAACTTCTGCAAAGTAACGCCTGATTCTATCCAAAAATGACTGAAGTTTAAAACACAAAATTGTACAAAATAAATCAAAACACAGCTACGCTAAGTATTAGATATCATTACTTTGTACATGCAGTGCAACGTTACCAACAGGTGAGTAACTCAGCTTGTGATAGGGCTCCTAGCCTCAGAGACTGCAAACTGTATTTAGACTATACAATTCTGTTGACTGGATGCAAGTCAACTGTAAAACAACAGCTTCGATGCGGCACTATTGCAGTTGCATTAACTAGAACTTTGAACCTTTGAGTTTCTGTACAATATTATATTATATTGTTTCATTTACGCATCTCAACTGCCAGACTATTATCGTGCTCAGATCTCCTCTCGAATGAACGTCCACGCTAGCAAAGCGCAGATTTGCAGATTAAAGACACCTTTGAGAAGATTATCAAGCCTCAATAGCCCAACGGTTAAAGGTACGGACTGAAAATTGAAAAGTGGCAGGTTCGAATCCCACCCGTTGCACTATGCTTGTGATAGGAGTCAGTACGAAAATAGTCGTACCTACTCCTAGCTTTCCGCTTATTTGGAGAGGAGAGGAGCATATAAGTCAAGATCAGCTTGGCTAATATTCATTAAAAAAATAAGTCTTGGGCAAACGGGTTGTGCATTGGTGATATTTGAACTCCGAAAAGTCAGAGATGCGTGCCTGGGATTGAATCTCGGACTCCGGAAAGGAGGCAGAAGTCTTAACCACTAGGCTCTAACGGCAGCTCATACGAGTACATTATATATAACTATTTACGAGATATATTTTATTCACTTTGTCCTGTTTGAACAAAGGCAATTTTGATGTTAGAGCTTGATACAATATTCCTTATCAAATATTATTCTAATCCTCTTTTGTTGTGCAACCAACCAACCGCAAAATTACGTATTCTATTATTGTTTTCATAGATATATTTACTTACCACAAACAAGTAACACGTATTGCTTTTTCGTCACGAGTAGATATACTTAAGTGTACCTATTTAAGAGTGAACAACGAATAAGTAACATTGCAAAGCAAAACACTTATTAAATTATATTATGGAACACTAACATTCAAGTCTCTCGAAAACTTATTACTTAAATTATATTGCATTTGCAAATACTTTGCTCTTTATGAAATAATAAATTATTTTATGAAAAATATTAAGTAAAAAAATATGAAAATATTAAGTTAACACTGAATCGATCATATTGGCGAAACTGGTGATGCAATTTGGACACAAAACTATCAGTAGTGATTAGAAACGATTAAAAATATTTTTAACATCGCTTTGATGATATAATTATATTGATAGAACATTATATTTTATTTCATCAATAGGTACTTATAATATTTAAGTATAGAGGAACCGGAGCGAAGCAAATGTGAATGATCTATCTTTGCCATTTAACTCAAGGAAGCAAGTATGTTAGTACAGATATCTTGAGGGAAGACACCCTTGTGCGTCCCCAAAGCCTCTCATACGAGAAGAAATTAAGTTTTGCTAGGGAATTTTGAAGGGAAAAGATTTGTACGCAAATGTCAGAGCCCGTGTATTTTGCCAAACCATAGACACAGGTATTTTACAGGTAAATTTTATTATTTAATATTTTTTTTGAAAAGAGCAACTGCTGAGTTTCTTAGGGGCTCTTCTCAGCAGAATCTGCATTCCGAACCGGCGGTAGATTTATAACGTGTCATAAGAGCTACAAGTTGGCCTACATGAAATAAATAAACTTTGAATTTTGAATTTTTTTTTTAATTTATTACTAACATTTTAATTCGACAACATTGTATTTCTCGGAGGGACCACGGATAAAATCGAAAGTTTATAAGAATAAATTTTCCTTATTTTTGACATTTCAATGCCCTCGAACACGTTGATGTCTTTAATTTGTCTTTACTCAACAGCTTTTAAGATCCAGAAAATTCTTGCCTCATTGTTGCTGAAGTTCCATAGAAAATTCACTAATCTCCTAGTTATATTTTTTAAGTTACTTCATTACTTATTATATTTTAATATACAACATTTTCGACTTGTGATTCTATAATAAAATCGAGACGTTTTAAAATCATTTCCTTTCCTGTAGTAATGAACTATATTATAATAGAAAGTCCCCGATATCTCATATTCTCAAAAAATATCGACGATTCATAGATATTGAACTTAATAGAATTTAGACAGCTCGATGATATCAAAAGAGAATAAAAGAATTCAGGGGAAATCCCTTTTTCCTTTCTTTCTAATATACTCGTATATTGAAAGTGATATCGTTCAAGAAAAACGTGGACCTTGTTTTATTAAATTACTATTGTTATTTATTTTAAGGGCTTTAAATAAAAATAGTAATGTAAAAATAGTAAAGTATATTATTCCTGTTAGTATAAGTGGTTTCCTTAACTTCTTAATCGGCCTAAATCATTTCAAATACTGTTCAACTAACTACTTGAGGGTTGTTGTTGTTATAGACTTTGTGGGCGTAGATTTGGGTCTTTAAAACTGAAAATCTCGTAGGAAATATACCTAAAAAGAAACCTAGATTATTCTTTTCATAATATTATGATTCGTTAATCTATCTGTAAATAACGTTAAAATTGTATTAAACCAATTTGAAGATTAGCAGCTCAGACAAAGAGTCACACAGAAGTTTCAAAAATTTTCAGAACGAAAGTAGACGTTACCAAACAAAATTAAGGAGTAAATAATATAAACTAGCTAATATAGATAAAGATATAGGTTTCGAAAATAATGTGGAAACTCTATTTTTCCGGATTAAAAAATAATTTAAATCCATCCACAAATGCAAGCAAACGTTTAGATCAAGCCATTGGTTGAGTCCTTCAGACAGTAGATATTAGTATGGATAAAGTAGCAGTTATTTTTATATCACAGTCACTTAAATCACTTAAATTCTTTTTAGATTAGAGTACGATTTTTAAAATTATACAGTGTTTTTTTGCAAAGGCTACGGATTATTTTATCAATTCAGATATTAAGTTTACTTGCAACAGCAAAAGACGTAGTTAAAATAATAGTCTACGCTGTTTAATGAGAACTAATGATTTCGCCAACCCTGAAGTCGGCATTAATAGTTCTATTACACTGTCAGCCTAGTTTATGAGTTTAATTAGAGATTATAAAGTACAATGGCTTAGTTTCAGAGCAACATGCGCTATAATCCTAAAATAAGCTGTTATTATCTGGCTATTGCTCCTTTTCATGTTTAACTGTTTAAAGATTTCAATTTAGATAAAGCAAATACAGTTCAATATTAAATTAAATTTTTTAAATAAAATCAACTACCTCTTGGGTGCTTTGTCGGCGTAAAGTGAGTTTTTTAAAAATCTTGTTTTACCGGAATAAACAGTAGCCAAGACAGTTTATTTTGTCCTTTTTTTAACTTTAAATTAAATTCATGTACGCTGGCTACATTCCTAATTAATTGCCCGATTAATTTTGAAGGTATTTTTAAAATCGTACCTAACAGAGATCTTTTTAACCGACTTCCAAGAAGGAGGAGGTTATCATTTCGGCCGGTATCTTTTTTTTTTTTGAATCCTTCACAAAGTTCAGTCAAGTTATCACAATATTTTTATATTCCTTATAAATTTATTTTATTGATTACATTCGGAAACTTCTCTGTCGTTAAACAGCCTATTATTGTGAATGGGATCATTATTTGTTGCCTACGGACATTTTTCTCTTTACCCATTTTTACCTGTACACCGTATTTTTAGATGCCGTCTCCCCACAATACCCTATTGCAATAAAATACACGATTTAAAGTTTCCTTGAAAGCTTTCCCGGATGATTTCTTTTGCTGCACATCGATGCAATAAATATAATTTGAGCCTCTTACTTACGAGAATAATTTAATAAAAATAGCAACTCTCGCAGTATTAATGATGTACAGTTAACTTTTAAAACTCACTTATTTAATTAAAAAAATACAAGAGGTTTTTTTTTATATTCTTCATTTAAAACTTTAAACTAAATACCATCATCGCTGGGCATATTGTTTAAGTTGAACCGTGTACGTCCAAAAACCATTAAATAAGCAATGAAAAAGGACACAGTTTATATCCTACTATAATGCGAAAGTTTGTGAGGATGGATGTATGGATGGATGTTTGTTACTCCTTCAAGCAACAACGAATGAACCGATTTAGCTGGTAATGGCAATACCAGGATTAACACATAGGCTTCATTATTTTTATCTCGGAAAATTCCACGCAGACGAAGTCGTAGGCATCAGCTAGTTTAAAATAAATTACCAATGTAAAAGACGTGTCCCATGATTGATTAAAATATACGGTACGGTAAGTAGAGAAGGAAACAAAGGAATCATTTCCACTCCAGAAATCGAGCCCGTACCCTCGTAGGGAGGTCCTGGGGGACGTTGAAGCTGTGAATAAAACTTAACTACACTTTGAAGTGCTTACGAATTATTTACCTACTCTCTACGAACTAAAAGTTTTTTACGTAAGTTTCCCACTTTTAATGGTTGATGTTTTCCCAATGCTCTATTTATTTTGTACGTTTATTTTTAAAAGAAAATTTCTTATTTATGTTTATAACATATTTAAGGAATCATTATTATGGATTTTTAAACATTTATAGAAGTATTCTCTTCTTATATACTTGCTTTCTTGCTCACCTTCACGTCTTCATATCGCACATCCATAGGAAAACTTTTTATAAAATGTCCGCCTTTTTGTACCATGTTGTTCGAATAGTAAACAAAAAGATTTTAATTTAATAGAAGTACGGAGGCTTGTAATCAAAATAACATTAAACCACTAAATTGGAAAATCGATGAGATAAACAAAGCTGTAATCTGCTTTGTCCGTGATTTCATTGTCTTTTTCAATCCAATTTAGAAAATTTCACGAGGAAGGATTACGAGTATATTATTTACATATAACTAGCTAGGCCATGGCGATTTTTAAAAACTTGGGAACTTTTTCTTATCCCAGAATGACAAGCAATCCTGTGTTCGTGTCCGGAATTGAAGCTATCTATGCGCTAAACGAAAAGGATAAGGAACCTTTTTTCCTTCCTTCCTTAAGGAGTTCAATGGATTAGGTAATCCATCAGTCGGATCAGTGTTATAACTATAAATGTTTTCAAATTGTTCACGTACACTAAAAAATATTAAAAGTTAGGATTAAGAGATTCCTCATCCCAGGTCTCTCCGGGTATCGCACACTGAGCGTTTCTACTGTATAATTTGTGATATTTTGTATGTACTTAGAATTCGTCACTTTTAGCCATTGCTAGTAACATCTAGTTACGTATACATTGCTGAAACAAACAATCTACATTCAAAGATCCATATTACATTGCCATGTTTTTAAGTATCCTTTACCCAACAAAGAAATGGGTACTTTTCGCGAGCGCACCCCATACAACCAAAATTTGATTCCTTTTATCCATTAATTTTAATGGGAAGTAGAAATACCTACTGACCTGTGCTACTCTGCTATTTTCTAGTTGTTAAGTTAAACGGTAACATTTTCAGTATATTTACCTAATTTCAGCGTAATCACTTAATTTCAGTCTATTACTCAAGTTATAACCGTAAAATCGTATCGGTTAATGTAAGAATCGCGGTTAAGAGCAAAAAAGTATTTCGACAAGTATTTGAAAATGTCTTTAACTTTTATTCACTGTTAGTCCTGCTCCCTCGGGACTATCTAGGGAACGCGATAATAGAACTTCTGGAGTGGAAATAATTCCTCCTTGAATTACTTTTCTTGAGTGAAATGTTGAATTTCTGTACAAATGAGTAAAGGAAAAATAAAGACAGAAAGTTAAAAATAGTTATTTGGCAACAACAACAAAAATATTGCTTGCTATGGTGCTTTTGTTCGACCTCCTTGTCTCAATCTAAAACTTTTTTAACTGACTTCAAAAAGGAGAAGGTCTCAATTTGTCACGTATTATTTTGGCGTTATTATTCCAAGACTGAATTAAGCAGCAGCATACATTCTTCATAGATTAGAAAGAAAGAGATACAGTCACAGTGAAGCAGCTCAAAACTTATATGTTTTTTGACAGATTTATTTTCTGTTTTTACAGATGTTACCCTTAGATGTTACATTTTCTATTGTAATTAACGAATATCCATATTTGACAATGCAGCCAAATACCAATTCAATTAAACTGATTCTTGTATCATCATCCTTTTTTTAATATTGTGTGTTTCAGGTATTCTCTGACATGGTATCAGAGACCTTTTTATTGCAAATTTTGCTCTGAAAAGGTCCCGTCTCACGATGCTCATGAAATGGAACTAGTATCTGTTTTATTTTTCATTATAAAATCCGTGTGTTGATCACTATCTTCAAAAGTCAAGAAGTGATCCGTCAAATATAAAAACATCGTTCTGATTTTTTGCACCATGAAAGAATACTTCAGTTCCTAAAGAAGGAATTTCAGTTCTTATAATATCAAGGGACGAAACATAATTGTGCGTAAACTTACTAACTTACTATAACTTTTCGCAATAGACCCCTTGGCGCGACCCAACTTCGGTCCTGAAGGACTTTTGTCATAATGATTGTTACACAATATTATTACATTAATAGGGATAGTTTCACAAACTTCGGAAGTTTAATATCGCATTATTAAAAATGGTCTTTCTTTGATGTTTTTGGATTGGTTTAAGTTGGAGCTTAAAATATATTATTTTTACAATAATTGTTCGTATAGAAATTAAGTACCTACAATTATGATAACAAAGAGAAGTTCTTTGACAACTTATTCATAAGTAGCTTTTGACCGCCATCTGTGATCGAAGCCGCCACGTCGTTCGCCTGAACGCCTTTGTTTTTTTGGACGAAATCATAACAGGTCATATTGTCAGGTCCTCAATTAACCCATACAAAAAATCACGTCGATCCGTTGCTTCGTTGTAGTCTGATTTAGAGACAAACCAACAAAACCGTTTGTAATAAGTATAAGTAAGACTTAATAATTATATTCTTGTACAATTATTATTGTACAAGAATTTATTTATTATTTATACTATTATAGATAGACGGTTAGACACTTTCATGTACATAAGTACATGAAACACACCGTCTACAGTGTACAGTGTACAGTGTCTAACCGTCTATCTATATATAAATGTTTCTTCGTTGACTGTGCAATCACTCGTTGATATTTTTGTTTGTCTGCTTATTTTTCTGGGCTAATCTTCAGAACAGTTAAACTAATTTTAATTAGACTTTCACTGACACTTGGATGATCATATACGAGTAAAGTAGAACAGTGTTATCTAGAAATATTCAGATTTTCTACGTTTTAATTTTAGGAATAACATTTACGGCTGCTTTAAACCGATTTTGACGTATTTTTTTATTTTAAAGAATTAAAATAAATAAATACAACTCCTATTAAGTATTCAAGAAACCAATATCTACGCTATGCTTAGAACAGACACTCGTAGATGTCCAAAAAAGAGGAATTTCTGAATTCAATGCATACTTTCATTCATTCGTAAAATTTGTTTATTTATTAAATTATTAAAAACGTTATTTCTCACAACTCTTTTTATAATATTTTCGAGCACCCTTTTAAAGATAACGGGCGATAAAAAAATCACCATAATTGTGCACCCCCAGTAGTTACAATTAAAGTACAAATAACTTACCAACAGAATCCGTATATCTAAACAACACTGTAACTCCCAAAAGTATTACAATCAAGAACCGTAGCCACATCACTAAAACCACTCACAGAAAACGTCACAAAAAAAAAATATTTGAACGAAAATTGTACATTTTCTTCTATGGAAAATCGTCTTCGCAATACTCTTATTACGATAATCGTCTCTCGGAAATTCAAGATGGCGGTAATATCCCTCCTGAACGGTCCATTCGCAACTGTGAGAGACAAGTTTGGACTTCAAGGACCGGTCCACTGCGCATGCGTGGTTACCAACTTCGAATATGTGTTACGAGAAGGCCTGAGCGATGGTAAATCTTCTTCTTGAAGTGCCTTTCCCCCGGTTCCACACATTATCCCCAACGCTGAGTCAAGAAGCCTCAATAGCCCAACGGTTAAAGGTGCGTACTGCAAATTGAAAGGTCACGGTTTCGAGCCCCACCCGTGGCACTATTGTCGTACCGACTCCTAACACAAGCTTTTCGCTTATTTGGAGGGGAGAGAAGAATATACGTCAAGTTCAGCTTGGCTAATATTCTTTATAAAAAAAAATACTGATATAAATAAGTCTGTGTTGGATTCCTTGAAAGTGCAAAATAAGTTAATAAAAAGTAGAGAACAAAATGATCCTATAAGGGTTCCGTTTTTAGAGTCCAAAAAAATGGAACTCTATAGTAGGATCACTTCGCTGTCCGTTTGCCTGTCCGTGTGTCCAGGTCCTACTAAGTTGATACTAAGTTGATGCTGAATACAAAATGTTGTTTTAATGCTGTAAAATTATGGAGTGTCTAGTTCAACTCAATAAAAAGTTACAGCTTTACAAAGCGTATGTTCATACAAAAGTTAATATGTAAACTTTTTGACGACCTCTCTGGTGAAGTGGTGATTGCTGCGGTCTTATAAGTGGGAGCTCTAGACTTTAATTCCTGGTAGAAGCAATTCGAGAATGGATAATTTCTTAATTGTCCCTGGTCTAATCTGGTTGGTGCTTTGACCACATATAGTTTCCACCCTACCGTCAAAGACGAACCGCCAAGCAACTTAGCGTTCCGGTACGATGACGTGTACCTGACCTGTGACTGTGTGTGTGTGTGTGTGACCTGTTAAAGGTTACATTTACACTGCCATGTCAAGAGCTTTTAGAAGACTAAACAAAATTAAGACCGGGTTCATTAATAAGATATTCAATGCGAAATTTAAAATTTTACTCTACTTTTGGTAAGGTTAACTGACCAAGGTAGAATAAACCTTGGAAATCAATGTTTTTCTAGTTTTTATAGCAACAGAATATGCACGAATTTCCTTTTCATATTCCCAGCGACATTTCTGGTTTGAGTGTTTTCTTTTGACAGTTTCAACAGGGCTTGCTCTTGTAATTTGTAAAGAATATTTGCTCTGTATAGAAGTAATCTACTTGTGCCGGCACGGTTTACAAGTGCCTATTCATTTGCAAAGCCTTGGAGTTAGTTATGCCTGTAATTACTGCACGAGTGTACCTTTAATCTTTTATACGAGTAGCGAGTTCCGATAAGCTATCTAACCAAAAATCTATTTCAAAATCATGATACCCATCTAATATCTAGAAATTTATGATTACTATTTCTTTTCTACCTGTGCTCTTAATGAAATATTTCATCGTTTCTGATACCTATTTATTCATAAGTGAAGTAAAATTACGTTAATTAAATTTGTATTATTTAAATTCTTGTTGTTAATTAAAAATAATTAACTAAAATATGTAAGGTGAGGGTGAAAACGAAAGCCTAAACTTCTGTTGTATTTTTCCCATTGGTCAACTTCCATGAGTTGAAATGAATGAATGAATGAATGAAATTAGACATCTGCGAACCAAACACCGGCTAAAATTGAATTGAGAATTTGGAGAGTGACATACGTAACATTTAATATTTTCAAAAATCTATCTCCATAAGAAGGCTCAGAATCACTCGACGGGCGATGGAAAAAGCTATACTCGGAGAATCCCTGTGAGATCAAATCAAGAATGAGGAGATCCGTAGCAGAACCACAGTCACCGACATAGCTCTGCGAGTTGCGAAGCTGAAATGGAAATGGGCGGAGCACATAGTTCGAAGAGCTGATGGTCGATGGGGTCCCAAGGTGTTGGAGTGGCGACCTCGCTCCGGGAAGTGCAATGTTGGCAGACTCCCCACTAGGTGGACCGATGACATCAAAAGAGTCGCAGGGAGCCGGTGGAGTGGGGGCGCCGTCTGCGGCGCAAGACCGAGGCCTGTGGAGGTTCATGCAAGAGACCTATGTCCAGCAGCGGACGTCTATCAGTTGACTAAAAAGAAGAAAAAGATCTCCATGTTGTAAAAAATTTAAACTAAAATTAGATTAAAATATTCAGAACCCGTTTCAAAGTTGTCATTTTACACAAACATGAAATTGCAACTAAGAATACAGCGTAGGTGTAAATAAATTTTCAGGGAAGCGGTGTGCGTCGTCAGTCAAAGGTGAAACGTGAGCGTTTGGCTTGTAGGTTCGTCCGCATGATCGAACGATGTCGAGACCACTCCACTGGATAAGCTGAGCACAACCTGTGATATGTCTTGCATGTTTACTGACGAGACACAATTCCTACCTATAAACGTTGCTATGTTCTAGTGAGCTCTACATAAGGGGTTGTAGAATCAAATTCAAAGATATTTGTAACTACACGGAAAACAAACACGCCCCCGACCGAATTTCAACCACAACCCATTCCATGAATACTCAAGAGATAATATGATATACACAAATATATAAGCAAATAAAGGTGGACCCTTTATTCCCTAAATCTCATAGTCATGGCAATTTTATGCGATCGGAAAGAAATCAGGAGCAATCTCCTCGTGCTTCAGAGAGCACGTAAATGATTCGATCATTTACGTGCTCTCTGAAGAACGAGGGGATCATCACCTCCAGGCTCCAGTTGAGTTTTTTGATAGAAATATCTACCAATCCGATCCAGGAATCGAACCTAGGACAATAAATTTGACAGTAGGTACTCGTACATCAACGAGGTAAGCCATGTACTAAGAACAAGTTTTACTACACAATTATCACTCTTATACTTCACTTCACAGGTAAACTTATAAAATGTTTGACGATTAAAAGGTACCCTTCATTTTTGGAGATGTGGCCAAAGAACTTCAGATTTCGCAATTGCTCAGTGCGCAAGATCCTTTCTGTTACAATCAGCTTTATCTAGCAGCAATTCAATGTAGGAAACACTGAAATTATCCTTTGCCTTTCCGATGATATGTATTCAATTCGAACACAGCCACAAAAGCATAGGTACGGTTACGCCGATTGTGTACCGCATGTAGGTCAAATAAATACCGAAATAATTCCCAATTCTGTGGGCACGTCTATTACCTGTGTTTGCAAAGGTCGGCCATTGATTGAGCTGCGAGATACAATAAAGCCGAAATAACTTATGACGAGAGATATGAGTATGTATGTACGAGTGAATACAATCGTTATTATGAATTACTGTTTGCTGCAGAAGTTACGACAATATTACGAGTTATTTCAAAGCGTACGTTTGTTTATACGCTCTGAAATAACTCGCCTCGGCTTTGTACGGACGGCTTTAAATATTATATACTTTGTTGCGCCAAATTCAAGTAATTTAGCTAATTTTCCTTCTTAGAATTTTGCCTTATTAGATTATGATTAAGATTTGCATTGTTTACTATTATGTATCTCGCGCGAAGCAAAAAAATTCGTTAATATCTAAATTTTCAAGTTTTATAAAATAATAATCCGTTCTTTTTTTCAGGATACCTGCCCTTTTACCAAAAACTTCATCTAAATTTAATTATTACGGTAATGACTTTTGCTTTTACGGAAAACGAATAGTAAAATCACTACGGGAAAGAACAAAATCTAAAATGAATTACTAAGGTGCTCAAATTCTACGTAACAGAGTGTATTTATGTGTATTAAATAATACTCGTACTCCTCGGATTACTATAATATTGTTTTTTCTACACTGTGCTCAAACTATCGTAAATCAAAACCATTTGATTTCAATACATAACAAAGCTTAGGCACATAGTAGAGAATAGGCTTAGTATGTTTAGAATATAGATAAATGGTATGCCTAAATACTAATACCCAGTACCAAAACCTAAGCTGTCTCGACCCTTTTCTATCCAACTGAACATCATAATCTATCTCGGAGGTACGTTCGCCAGAAGATTGATTAAGCTTTCGTATCAACAAAAGTAATGGAAATGAGAAAATCCCTCATAATAATAATATATTTACTCGTGAAATTTGCAGGTCAATAGACCGCAAAAGTGGACTAAATTTAACTCTTTTCAGAATCACTGGTAACCCATCAATTAAATTATTTAGAGTTACATCGAGTTGATTCTTTTGTTGAATAAACTGAAAGAGTATACGGCGGAGTTTGTTATGAATTGTTATGAGTGAAGTTGGCGAGATGCATCTAGCCATCCTTGTTGGCATTTGATTTACAGTACATGTACAATAAATTTTATTTTACATGTACTGATATAATTATGATATTGTTATATTGCACGGCTTCTGTGGTTAGCCCTAGAGTTCGGTAGCGACCTAAGCTCTCACTAAAATAACACTTATGTTGCATGCATAGGTGGACACATTGATACACAAGTTCGATATTATACATAACAGGTATATTACGATAGGTTGTGACTTGTTAGTCGTAAGTAGTATTAATGCATAGCGTCTATCGCTACAAGACATTTGGGATAATTTACGCTTTTTTATAATTTAATTTATTAATAGACTACTTAATTCACACGTATCGTAAAGTAATACAATTTGTACTACGACGCACTTGAACGATATTGGTCTACTTTACGATTTTGACAGCGAGCGGGGCAATAAAAGCCACTTTACAAGCAGATGCATTTTACCGTCGTCGCTTAGATAATATTACCTATTATTATTTATTGAACGTTAGAAAAAATATCAATTTAATAGCGAATGTTTCCAATTGGTTTCAATAATGATATTCAAATGCAACGATGCGGAATGCATAAGCGCTTCAGTGGAATTAGTTTAGGATTTATAATTAAACCAACATACGCGGCATCCAAAATTACTTTGAATTATTTCGAACATCATGTCGATTTCGATATATTATGTGATCACTGGGTAGGTATTGCAAACGGTTTTGCGTAAAGGGTAGAGCAGCCATTATCACTCGTATTATGATAATGCTTTTGGAATAAACTGTGTCTACATTAGCATAGCTCTTCTATTTTAAAGGTATTATCACACTATATAGGTATTTTCACTTTAACGGTTAAAGGTGCGGACTCAAAACTGAAAGGTCATAGGTTCAATCTCCACCCGCTGTATTATGGTCGTACCTACTCTTAACACAAACTTTTCGCTTATTTGGAGGGAAAAAAATATTCTTAAAAAAAAAGTAATATAGGTATCACTTGTGTCGTTATGTATCACAATTCACGACAAAATCCTCCTAATGGCATCATCTACAAGGGGTATCAGCCTAAACTACACTTTGTGATGCGAGGACGCCATTCAACACCTTGACTCCGTATCTTAGAGATCCATGTACCTTTATGTCGTTAGGTACTACAAATAAAATGTAATTGAGTGAATTTCGTGAATAAAAGAACTATCGCAGGGTCAAGTACCATTAGGTAACAGTTCACAGAGATGACCGCATCTCGAAAACATCGTTAAAGATGTTTTCGCGCTCGCTACGTGTATTAAATCACAACTTCAGCCAACAATTACCATAAATCCGTCCCGGTGCGGGCTAAATCAAATTGTGGGTCATTGCTATTTTTATATTATGTACGCTAAAGCACTTCAACTCCCAAAGTTTTATAAATCAAACCGCTTATTCCGTGACCTGGCTGTTTAATACCAAGTAAATCCTCCGTATTCGGGAATAACGATCACAGTTAATGACGACATCTTTTTTCCACCTTCTTTGAAACTGTGGAACCAACTTCCTGCGACGGTGTTCCCAGTAAATTACAACAAGGGGTTATTTAAGGGGCGGACCAAGAAATTCCTAAAAAGCCGGCAACGCATTGGTGGTGCATCTGAACAAGAGTCTCTCAAGAACTGGGGCTTAATTAGCACCTCCAAACTCGGTCACCCATCCAGAAACCGATTGGGGTCAACCTTGCGTAGCCAAAACAATCGACAGAAATAAACTGTCACAACTAGGTCGCGTGAACCTCAAATCCTGAATACTGTAACAGTGTAGAGAGTTTAAACTAAAAATGGCACCTGGTGATAGAGTGCATTCATTGCGTGTGCAGAAAAGTGCAAAACGTTTGTGAAACTGCTATCAAGCGTGTACGATTTGTTTTAATATTTCACACTCCGCCACACAGTTCATACTTCACAGTTTAACTTCATACAGTTGCCGAATATATTGGCGGTAGAACAACAATTTTAACACGAATGTGACATTTCAAACTATGTACAAGTAAGTATTGAAAATAAGGTACCTAAGCAATTGATACAAATTTGCACCAAAAGCACTAATAAACGCGAACTAGGAATTGCAAAAAATACGTAATAATAATAAAAAAAAAAAATATTTTAATTATTGTCAGTTGGATATTTTTAAGCACAATGGAACTGTATCTTAATGAGATATATAGGAAAATGGGAAGTAGTTTTTAGGAATAAAGAAGTAAATAATTACTAAAAACTAAAGGAGTTTTAATTTTTTTCAGGGGTCTGGTTCTCTTCGATATTTAAATCAAAGTCATTTTGCCACTACCATTTTATGTCAAAATTATTTTGTCACAAAATATTGATAGTGGCCAGAATTAAAGTGCTACAGGCTGTAAAACAATATCCGAATCTATAGTGAGGACTGCCGTTGGTGACACAACGCCTTTTACTGTTACAGTCGGTGTTCACCAGGGTTCTGCTCTGAGTCCGTTTCTATTCAATGTGTTGCTAGATACCGTAACCGAAAGCATTCAGGAATCACCACCCTGGCTTCTTATGTATGCGGACGATATCGCACTTGTGAATAGAGACAGACAGATGTTGGAGCGTAAGGTGAATACTTGGAAAAAGACGTTGGAGAAAGGTGGTCTGCAGCTTAATGTGGCGAAAACTGAGTACCTCGCCTGCTGTAGCGCGGATCCGGGAAGTATTTCTATTGGGGAGGAAAGTGCACGTCGTGCGGATTCCTTCAGATACCTCGGATCCGTGCTGCACGAGTCAGGTGTTGTCGACCACGACGTGAAAGCTCGCATAAGCGCTGCTTGGTTGAAATGGCGAGACTTGACCGGTGTGCTCTGTGATCGCAGAATGCCGCTTAAGCTTAAGGGACTCATTTATAAATCTATTATCCGACCTGTGCTCCTGTATGGTAGTGAAACATGGCCGGCCTTAACGAGGCACGTGCAAGAACTTCGAGTCACGGAGATGAAAATGTTGCGGTGGATGTGCAACGTTACGCGTTGCGATCGACAACGCAACGATCACATCCGCGGCAGGCTCAGTGTCCGTGACATTGGAGATAAGCTGCAAGAAGCCCGTCTAAGATGGTATGGTCATGTAACACGGAAACCACAAAGCTACGTCGGTAATAGATGTCTTAACATCGCCGTCCCTGGAGCTAAATCTCGCGGCCGTCCCAGAAAGCGCTGGCTGGACCTCGTAGGCACCGACATGAGAGCCAATAAATTAAGAAAATCGGATGCACAAGACCGGGCAAAGTGGGCAAAAGCATGTCGGAAAGCGGACCCCACCTAGTGGGATAACGCTCAGGCGAAGAAGAAGAGGCTGTAAAACAATAGCCTTACGTACGTATTAGGCGTATGTACGTGTTTAACGCGTACATACGCGTAACTTACAGCTGGGTATTTTTGAACTGTGTGATTGCTAAACACAGACAGTTTCATAAATAAAACTAACAATACGCGAAAAATATTCGCTGAGCGCCCCATTGAAAACGTCACTCTACATTGTGCTGCTTGTATTTTATGTATTTATGTATGTGTATATGTATTGTGTACGTATTGAATGTTTAATTCGCGAACATTTGATTTGGTCGCGGATTTGTGTGCTCTTTATATTGACGCATAAATAAAACAGACCGACGGACGTTCGTTTAACCTTTGTCACAATATTGATAGGTACTTAGATTATGCGTGTTATTGTATTATATTACCGTAGGTTATACACAACAAATATTATGACATCTATTGCTATAATTTTTAATTTGTTACATCGTTGTATTCTTTCAAGTCTATTATTAATATTGCGCCTAAAAATATAGGATTAATTTATTACACCACAAAAACAATTTTGGTATTTTTTTTAAATACATTTATTAGTTTCACTAGTGCTCTAAAGTTAAACTTATGTTACTTACATACAATTTTCATGCGCAAAGTATGCAAAATCATTTAAAAGCAAACATTGTATGCATATAAAAAATTTATCATTATCACCATCCAGTAAATGACCTAGAGTCTGACAAAACTCAACTAGTAGGGCTACTCATAGTTCATAAAAGAAGCGATCTGATAGGCATTGGGGTCCAAAGGTTTTTGAATGGTAACCCTGTACTGACAACGTTGGGAGTCCCCTACTGGATGGACGAATAATCACGGGCGGGTCACTGAGAGCCGCTGGATATAAGTAAGCTGCGCTAGATTCTTGATTTAAGATAATCATCGCAAGAGATCTAGTTAATTTTCCTTTATATTATAATGTACCAACTCCATGCGAAATTACTACATACGAGACTTGCTATTTATTTACTTGTTGTTCGACTTTTGTGTACATTGTAACTATTTACTTTCCCGCACAGCATGGTTTATTAATGGACGATTGAAAATATCATATAAATACTAACTAAAGTTCATAACAACAGTGATGGTAGGGTGTCGCGAGTACGCTATTAGCTGGTAACTGCAGCCTCGGCCGCAGAGTAGGGTGTTGTGGCCGAACTAATCCTCGCCCCGCTACTTACTGCGAACTACGAGCAAGTTTGTCCCAATACATAGGGCGACCATGTGTCGGTAGTGACTAGGACTATAACTAGATTTACTCCATGAATTTCCAGCTGGTTCTACTCGGTTGAAAGGGCATTCTAAACTGGCGGTATTAGTAAATTAATATAATATTCTATGATGAAGATATTTAGCCTGCCAACTTGAAAGTTTTATTCTAACTTTTTAACCTAGGTTACTAGGATATAAACTGTTATTGTAATTTTTGCTTTTTAATCAATAAAGACTTTTAAAAAATAAACAAACTTCCCATTTCAAATTAGTAATGTGAACCTTGACCTGAACAACTGGTTGAGTCAAATCCAATGTTACTTAACGGGTTGTTGTTAGACATTATAGTGGTCAAGACCTGATGTTGAAACAAGAAGGTGTTTACACAGGTTCATCAAACATTTAGGTTAAGCCTCAGTAGCCCAACGGTTAAAGGTGCGGACTGAAAACTGAAAGGTCGCAGGTTCGAACCCCACCCGTTGCAGTATTGTTGTACTCACTCCTAGCACAAACTTTTCGCTTAAATAAGGAAGTCCAAATGGAGGGGACAGGAGAATATTAGTCAACTTCAGCTTGGCTAATAATCTTTAAAAAAAAAATTACCCAAAATTAAAATGTCAGTTGTAATAATTCTATTTAAATGTAAATTCTGTAAAGTCTTGATTATTTTTCCGTCAAAAATGCAATCATAGTCACCTTACAAACAACAACGCGGAGCATCAATAAGATTACAGCAAATTGTAGTTAGCAGTTTTTAGAGCGTCGTAGAGTATTATAAAGTATACCCTCAAGTTTGTTTAACATGGAGCGATGTTCCAAGTCTCCACCCAAAGATACACAAAGCCCGAGATATTCAGTAAATAGTAAATTCGAAATATTCGCATACTAATTTCTGTAAAAAACTCATTCATTCATTTTAACCCATCACTAGCTTCACTACTGCGCACAGTTCTTCTCTCGAATTAAAAGGGTTTAAGTACAGGTAGTCCACCATGCTATCCATATATCTTTGAGAACAAAATGCCCTCACAGAACTCTCATTGAAGAAACCTGCATGAGGTTTCCTCATGATATTTTCCTTCGACGTAAAGCAAGTGATATCTACATGCTTAAAACAGATATAACTTCGGAAAGCTCCCAAGCACGTCTTATATAGAACTCTCATTGATGAAACCTCATACAACTTTTAAAACGCACATAACTCTGAAAAGCTAGAGACCAAACCCCGGACGTTCCGAAAAAGATAGCGAAGTCTTAGCCACTAGGGTATCGCGTAATATTATTTATCTTCGAATGAATTTTTAAGGGGTATATGCTTATTGTGTTAGCGACAGATTTGTGTGATGAAAAAAAATAAAAAGTAGATACGATATTCCCTAAAACTTTGTATCTTGGTTCAGTAATATTATCAATGTTGGGACAGCGCAGACCCGCCGAGCTTAGCGCTGCTAATTAGAGGCCGGAGGCTGCGGCTGGACCCGAGGAGACGAGCTCGAGATGAATTATACTTTTGCAAAGTATCTTGCGTCGATAAAGGGCCTACTTTAATGATACTATAAAAGATACAGCAGGTTTCTTTGTTCTTCCAATATTTTAGTAATGACGTGGGTTTATCTTACATTTTATTTGAATTTTAAATGAAACCATGATGACTAATCAGATGATCTGAATTTCAAATGGTATGATGATGATCAGATGTTCTAAGCAAAGTTAAAGCACACACTCAAATTTTTCTCAGCTTGAAAGTAAATTCTAAAGCTATGATATAGTATTTTATGTGTAAAATATCTTTTTTATTTGTTTGTTTTATTTTATTATTAGCTAATTAGCTACTAAAATGTTAAAAATCAAATGTACCTATTGACAGTTGACATTTGACAGGTAATCGCTACGTTCAGACAATATCAGACGAATCGTAGTAAGCCAGTCTATTTCGGTTCATAAAGACGAAAAAGATTACGTTTCCAATACATTTAGGGACATACATCTTCTACATATATGGTTTGCATAAAAATAGTTGTATATTTTAGTTGAATAGTAAGTTAAACTACTTATATAGTATAATAGTTATTAGCGAGATTAGATCCGTTAGTTTAGTCAATGTTTTTATTGTTAAGACGATGATAATAATAGTTGAGTTTAGCCTGGAGTTGTCATTACAAACTAATAACGAAGCACGGGTATTGTGTGCAATCAACGGAATTGCTAAAGTTTCCTGAATGCTCTAGGAGCTGACAATCAGAATGTTTTCTTTAATTTCATCTGCCCAGAGAAAATCTTGTTTTTAAATCATTGCATAATAATTTAGGTCTTAATCTTTACTAATCTATACAAATAAATAAAATGGAGGTGTGTGGTATTAAAGGCATTTGATGTAGAAGCGTCTTGTGGAAGGTATATGTAGCTATATCGCGTGTCAACCTACAGCTAGCACCATCTAGTTTAACTTACAACATTACGAATGGTAGATGTAACACTATCTATTAAAACTGAAGTGTCGGTTTGTTGCCGCTAATCTCGTGAACGGCTGTACCGATTTGTACGGGACTTTCATTGGTAGATAGCTAATGTTATAGGGAGTAACATAGGCTACCTACTTTTAAACGATTTTTGAAAAAGAAGGAGAAGAAATTGTGTTTTTCTAACTCAACATTTTCTAAGAATATTTAAGTTCAGACTACTATCAGTTTAGACGCTATATTTGTGACATTCCGATGCCCAAGTAGATGATTTTAAAAAAATATACATATGGCTCTTAGCCTAGTCTTCCGACATAAGCAATATTTGCTTCCACTATCTTCGTATCTGCTGCTTATCTCATCGAGTGCATGGCAAAGCTTTAGTTTATCTGTTAAAAATACGGTTATAAAAAACGAGAAGAGACGTTAAAAAGAAACTGTACAAAAAGTATTGAGTTCATGATAACTCATCATATTACTCGGCCGTGGGATTGTTTTGTGTAACATGTAAGATTTGTAAAAATATTGGCGGAACAGCTGGAATGGTAACAGCGCACTGTTCATACCTAGCCATGATGTTACAGAAAAGATACATAACGGAAATTAATTGGATTCAACAAACCACGGACAGCGGAAGATGGAAGGTTCTGAGTTCAAACTTCTTATACCTACGTGATCAAATCAGAAATTAAGTAGTAGTCCGTAGAAACAAAGTGACCGAAGACGCAATGACGATCTGATAACAGGGGCTATTGGCATAATCCAGAATTCCTAGGTGGATAGATGACACTGGAACCTCTAAATAGACGAAAGTAACATGGTTCTGATAATAAATAATTAATATGACGAAAAAATAAATGTTAATGCAAGAACAACTTCGCTTCACAATACTTATCGCAGTTTCTTGCAACGTAGTTTCAATACATCGCTCTAAGAGGAAAAGCTGCGTTTACCCTCGCAATAGTTTCTTGTATGTTTTCACTCTGCATGCGACTCGTATTAGACAATATCAGAATCATTATAAACGAACGCAATAAAGCTAAATGCGTCAAATTATATTCTGAAGTTAATATAAAATGCTATCGTTTGAATTACGATAGCATTTTATAATTATTAAATTTAGACAATTAACAATACTTCTATCATTTTACATCTTCTCTTAAATAAATGTATCAACTGACTGTCTCACTGAATTATCGACGCACAGCTCGGAATCACTGGACGGACCGGGCTAAAATTTGGCATACAGCTATTATGACGTAGGCATCCGCTAAGGAAGGTTTTTTTGAAAATTCAACTCCTCTAATGGGATAAAATAGGGGTGTCAAAAATAGAACGTAACATGAGCGAAGCCGCGGGAAAAAGCTAGTTTTTATATAAACTGGACTTCCTCTTCTTTATGAGATTAAATACATCCAAAGTAAACATAGGTCTTTTGTAAGCCGAACCTAACCCGTTTTATGTCACCTGTCTAGGTATGTAGTGAGAAATCAACCTACAAAATCACACTTCATTTTCTGGTTCGAGGGTTCGCATTCCAACACTTGAGGATCTCAACGTCTTTGAACAATGTTCTCCACTCATCGCAACTTCCGCTTCTCAACACGTTGAGCTATGTCGGTTTCTCTGTAACTTCCACAGCTCTCATTTCTGATTGGATCATAGAGAGAAACACCAACAATAGCCACAAAATACATAAATAGTATAGGCACAGAAGATTCACTCCGTAAAATCACGGGACGGCAACGGGGACTTCTAGTTATTTACATGAAATACAGAGTGCTCTTGAGTCCTGGCCTGCCATAGGTCTCGCTAACTTCACTATCAAGTTTAAAAATGTCTAATTATAAAAAACTCTGCCACTGACGGAAAATTTAGCAGCAGAATTTTCTTTGCGCGATAATTTTGTAATTTCTTTGAAAATTTTCCGTTAATATATTTGGTTCGTTTCTCCAATTAACTTTGAGTCTGGTATTTAATTCGAAATACCTCACTTTAAAGCGTTTATGTTCCAAACACGCGAACCTTAATAAAACGAGTTTTATTACTCTCAGCTTTATATTTAAGAGCAAATAGTTTTCAGGGACGTAGCAGTGCTTTCTCTTTATCCGATCCGATTTTTTATTGACTCCTTGCACTCAGTACCCCTTGCACTCATACCGTGGTTTTATAAGTATCAGGTGCCGGGTTCAAGTCCTAAAAAATTCAATTACAGAATTTATAATTTTTAAATCTTATATATTATTATTTATTTATAGTAAGAAAGATTTCACTTGTTTTGACCCAAACTATTTATAGCAAAAAACGGCATGTGTTTTATCCGATATCGGATCGGATATTGCAAAAACTCGACTCGGGAATTAAATAAAAAGGCGTGAGTGTCGGTCATATTTCACTGATATTATCTTCAAGATGGTACTAAAACTGTAAGAGCATACTACACGTTGAATATTAAGCTTGCAAGAGTGCTAAAACAAACACTGGCTCTGCTTATCTCAACTAATCTAGACCATTTTGTCCGAAAAAAGCCGAAAATAAGTTACTTTTTCTTGAATTACAATAATATATTGTATTTTCACCCACTCGTAGTGAAGAGAAATAGTTTTTCTATAGAAACTCAGACAACATAACATTAATATGATTATGAGATAGCACTGCACCCAAAATAAAGAAGTACCTAATATATATGGCACATATATCTTCTTCTTCTTCAACTTATGGACGTTCACTGCTGGACATAAGTCTCTTGCATGGACCTCCACAGAACTCGGTCTTGCGCCGCCTGAATCCAGCGACTCCCTACGACTCGTTTGATGTCGTCGGTCCACCTAGTGGGGGGTCTGTCAACACTGCGCTTCCCGGTGCGGGGTCGCCACTCCAGCACCTTGGGACCCCATCGACTATCAGCTCTTCGAACTATGTGCCCCGCCCATTCCACTTCAATTTCGCGACTCGCTGAGCTATGTCGGCGACTTTGGTTCTCCTACGGATCTCCTCATTTCTGATTTGATCTCGCAGGGATACTCCGAGCATAGCTCTCTCCATCGCCCGCTGAGTGATCCTGAGCCTTCTTATGAGGCCCATAGTTAGCGACCATGTTTCGGATCATAGGTCATCACTGGCAACACGCACTGTTCGAAGACTTTAGTCTTCAGGCACTGAGGAATTTTGGACGAGAAGACATTTCTAAGCTTCCCGAATGCTGCCCAGCCGAGTTGGATGGCATATATTAATAAGGTATCTGAAACTGCACTATCTAACGATCAAGATGAGGTTAAAATGCTTTCAAAAATAAACTTGATATGCTGGAAATTACTTAACTTTATTTTCGATTACTAAACCCAATTAATCAATTACTAAGGACGTCAATTAAAATAATGTTGGTTTAACAGATTTAAAAAATTCGCATAGGATGGAATATCGTGCGCTGAGAATTGTACAAACAAAATCCGCGGTATGCAACACAGCCATCGTGTCAGATATGTGACATACAATAAGACAAAACAAAATAACTAGGTACTATTTGTTTTTTTTTATTATTAAAAATCTCTCTTCCAAGTAAGCGTAAAGCTTGGGTTAGGAGCGGGTAAAACAATAGTGCAACCGACTGCGGATCGAACCGCGGCCTTTCAGTTTTCAGCCCGCACCTTTTAATCGTCGGGCTATTGAGTGTTTGCGGCCCCACAACGCGCCATATGGCTTTATAAAGTCTTTGTACCATAAAAAACACATTAATTTAAGCATTCTGCCAACAAGTACAGGTGCTCGGCATAACCTGACAGACAGCTTTTGTGGAGGCTGATTTGAATGTCAAAAGTTAAACCTGCAATAGCTGTTGAGACTCGAGACTGTCTGGGAATGTTGAACCGTAAAAATGCAATTGTTTTGATACATGGCAGCTGGTTTTATACATCTTGAGATCAAAAGGAATAGGGCACTAATAAGCTAGTATTTTTAATCTTCTAGTCTTCAATCCTGCACTTTTTGTCAATGACATCTTCCTCATTCATTGAGAAAACTTAAAAGTTTCACCCTGATTTCAACTATCCTACTTATTGCGAAACTTTGGATGTACAGATGGATGGATGGATTTTTGTTACTCAATCGCGCCGCAACAACTGTACTGATTTGATTGAAATTGGCACAGAGATAGATTATAGTCTGAAATAATACATAGGCTACTTTTTACCCCGGAAAATATGACTTTCCGCGGGAATTAATAAACCTCAATCCACGAGAACGAAGTCTCGGGCATCAGCTAATTACTACTGATGTACTACTACTACTACTATAGTTCATAATACCATGATGGAATTTTGTAAACTCAGGTAGAATTGCAGAGGGAACCGAAAAAACTTACGGAACAACATCCATTACCATCTCAAGAAAGTAAACAGAAAAGTTTTCAATTTTATCCATTTTTATCAAACACCTTATTCCTTGAACGAATTTAATTTAAAAGCTTTACCCTTATTTACTCAAATATTAATATTTAAGTAACATTTGCCCTTATTGTTTATATTAAAATTTGTCGATTAAAATTATTTCTTATAGTAAAATGAGTAAGGTTTATTATTACATACACTACTAATTAAAATGAAGAAAGTTTGCTTTTGAGTTATATCGAAATAACTTAAAAGGTCGCGTTTCAGAAGTCAATGATCAAATTAAATTGATTTCTCTGTAAATAAAACAACGTACATAATAATAATACCCTGTGATAATACCCATTTAATTTTTATTAAAAAAAGCGGGAGAATTTCCCAAGGTGTCGTGGAATTCGATTTGAGTAGTAGGTACCTCCGAGCGTTCACGTGATATATGCCTTACTTTCAGCGAATTTAAGTGGTCCAGACTCCTTCAAGTGACTTATGACGACGTTTTATTAAATTGACGTCATATTATCTAACATACTTTATATTATTTATACGGCCACTCAATGTTTCGTTAGAGTAGCAACCTTGAGCAAATTAACCATTATACGAGTGACCCAGGCTTAAGGTACCTTTAGGTTGTAACAAAGCTCGCGACATTGTCCTCTTTGACAGTGTTAATTCATCGGTCAATGATGTAAACTCATCGATATGTAAACGACAATAAATAAGGTAGGTACAAAAATTACGAAATGTTTCCATAAATTTTAAACAAATAAATTAGAGCGACCGAATAGCAAACCAAATATATGTTATTAGTTCTTAACTTAACGATAACGAATTTATTATCCTATCCTATTTTAATCAACAATCAAAGGAGGTATCAAAGGAGTCCAGATTACATTTTATAACATCGAAACTCATTGGATTAACATAATGTAACTTCGTATATTATTCCGATTTATTACTTTCATTTTGAACGGAGGTACCTGGGAGTCTAATTTTGTAGTCCCTTTCATAAACATTGATTAGTATTGACAGGTGGATAGTAAGGTCGTTGGTCGTTTGCATAAAACGTACTAAGCATCGAATTACAACAATAAGCTATTTTTAGTAAAGCCTTTAAAGGCCAACTGCGTAGTATTTAATTGTTGCGTTAGTACGATTGTGGATACATGTGGAATTACGAAGCTCGCAGAAAATTATTAAAAAATGGTGTACTGTGCTGAGAAAGGGTATTAATTCATCACAATAGTCATCTAAACGTACACTGTCATCAGCACCAGTGCCACATTCATTAGTTGTTTTGAACCTAAGCTGCGTTCGGAGCGGTTATTTTGTTAGAAACTTCCGTTCTAAACGTTTAAGTTCGATGGTACTAACGCGAACGTTTGTAATTTAATTTATATTAAAGTGCAGAAAATTTACATAATTTGGAGCTACCGTAGGTTAATGAAATCCATCGAGACGAAATTTTGGGAATTTTTTTTAGTATACCAAGAACATGTTGTTATCTTTGTACTTGTATTTTATGCTTACTACAAAAGGAGAACGTCCAGAATTGTATGGAGCCTGGGTTTGGTCTTCGTACTAGTAATAAAATAAAATAAAATATTTAACCATTTTTGACTGATCAAATCCACGAACTCATCTTTATTTCAGTGGTAATATTATTTATTTTCTCCATGTGACGCAACATAATATACGTAAACATGGCGGGCGGATTCATCTTTCTGACGTTAGCTGTCAAAATATCATGAGGTCATTGATCCGCAAATCTTTTATTTCGTGAACGAAAGCCAAGTCAAACCAAAAGATCCAAAGTAGGTACAAATAAAAACGCCAAATTACCAGAGAAAATCTAAAAGAGACACAAGAAACGCATTCACGAGTTCAGAACACCACGACAAAGCTCGGAAATCGGAATAAACAAAAAATATCACGTGACACATTATTTGTCAGATAACTCAGAAATGACATTTGACGTAGAACCGCGTCTACTACCTTCTCATAGAGGGTATAATATGCCGGTCATTTACTATTTAACGTAGAGCAGCAACCAGTCAAAGCGGTGGTTTCTGCTTAGAAATTGCACAGGAAAATGCTCTAACAATCATTACTTGTTGAGAGTAAAGTCAATGCAAAGCTTTACGGAGCCAGCGAATAAATAGAGCTGTATTCGGATAGTTTTTATGTAGGCGCCGAGCACGCTGCACCGTACCAAGGACGGTAGCTTAGGACATGATCTAAGGTACAAGAGACAAGAGATCAAGAAATCTGAAAAATACTTTGCCTTTTGATACACGAGTAAGAACTTCCGAATAGTGTTTACAGTATGTAAATAATATTTTCGCACGTTTGTTTGTTTCTTCGAGATGTCCTTTGTTGTTAAGTGCCTGAAAATCAAAGTCATCGAATTGTGCGTGACGTCCGTGATGACTTATGTATTTGAAATATGTTCGCTAACTGCAGACTCAGCTTGCGATGTAGAGTTTAAATCTAACCAAAAATAAACCGAAGTTGCTGTCATAGCTTAGCGAGTCGCGAAGTGGAATTGATGAGCGGGGCACATAGTTCGAAAAATTGATGATCGTTTGGCTCCCAAGGTTTGAGAGTAGTGACCCTCTACTAGGTGGACCGATGAAATCCTGGACCTGAAACGAGTTTCAGGGAACCACTGGATGCAGGTGGCATAATACTAATGCCTGTGAAAGTCCATGCAAGAGTTCAACAGCGGATTGGAAAGAAGAAGAAAAGGGCTGCGGGTTATCCAGTAGTAAGTGTACACAAACAATACAAGGACGATAATCAAACCGCCTATGTCCGTACCTTGCACCCCACGCGCCGATGTCCGGCGACATGCTCCGTGCCCTTTTTAGCGTGTATCCGTAACACGGCCGGGAGCTGCACCGAGTCTGCTCCTCGCAACAAAACAAACACCAACACAGCACTGGCTACCTAGACGTGCCTACACTACTTTAACGAAACTATTTTTGAAGCAGGAAAGTGTTCTAAGAAATTGAAATGAAAAATAGCTACTTTGTATATTCAAAGACGAAGACGTATAGTATACCTAAATCAAAATAATGTTTTTGTTTGTAATTTTGTGTAGCAAAATTTTGTACTAGTTGAGCAGATTCTACTAACATTTTGACGCAAGCAGGATACTTAGCTGTAACTCCAATCAAGTTCGTTTCTGAACATGCATAGTGTAGGGTTCTGTAATCATGCTAGTAAATAAAAATTCAATTCAATTTATTAGCAGAGATTGAGTATATAGGGTCTTAAGCAATGTATAGTGCTTCAACCTAATTTTGTTTTAAAAAGTTCAAGTTCAATAATATCCTCACTCTATAGGGTACGTATTTTTTCAAAATTTGAGTATAATACAATACAAAACGACAGGGTCATGCAGATTGACTGGACGAAACTATACTAAGTTAGACACCTGTTTTACTACGGAACTCTAAAAGTGGTATTAAAGTTTGCATATAAAGCAGGAAAATATTAGATCGTAATAAAATGTAAGGTGAAACCACCGTCTTGTGACCCAAATGTGAAGTCGTGAAATATAACTACGTTCTAAGATGGTTCTAAAGAATATCAACGCCTCTATGACTATTCTCTAACAGCAAAGCCTTGTCTTCAACTTCGATACAACGATGAAACAACCTGTGGATGTGTAGTCTCGTGGACTAATACTTGTGGGATATGAACTACATAACATTTTTAGTGTAAAATTCTTAAAAAAAACTTCTTTTATCTGATATATTTACCTAAAAATATCTAGGAAAAGCTTACCAAATGAAATTTATATTTATTCGTGAGAGATACGAGAAGAAACACTCTTTAACTTGAAATGATCCTTCCACAGCGAAGTTACCTGCGCAAATAGCGTAGTACCTACTACCTAATGGTAGTACTAGGGAATAAGTGCCTCACACAAAATAACGCAGGAATATGCGATAATGCGCGTCTCGGTCTAGATTTTCAGAAATATTCTGTGTTCAATTGTCAGTGCGGTAGACACGCGGCTGGGATATACGCTAGTTAAAGCCTATAGCTAAAGAGCTAACGATAAGAATTAGCCTAGATATACACAGAATAAAAAAGGGTAAAGTGATTATAATACGGTTAGTATATAGAATAACATTTTAAAGTTTACTCAAAGGAGATGTTTGTGGTCCATACAAGCTTGGGCCCAATACTGAACAAGGATGAAACATGCTTTATTTTGAAGATTTAGATGTTTGCTATTTACTCAAAAACTCGTACTTCTGCAGACCTTGGGAGTTTTGTTTTATTTCTTGTTTTAGATTTGTAGGTTATGTGAAAAAGACGTTCAATATTTAAAGTTCTTTTAAGAAGTATTGTTTAAATACTTTAAATAAATGGAAAAAGTATTACGGGAAGATGTTTTTCTTTTACTTTTGTAAGTAGTATTAAATAATATGAAATAATCCACGAAAACTGTTAAAACACCAAAATAATATTCACAAAGCACAAGACACAATAAAACGGAGTGATTACATTCTCTTGGGGCACACAGTTGCATTAGTACTATATTAGTCTGTGGTTAATTAAACTAACATCCATGAAAACGTTCTGTTTCTACTAAAGAAAAAGCATTAGTTTCGTACTTAGTTTAAAAAAATGTTTTGTATGATTTTCCTGAGCTGTACATAAATAAAAACCATTCAATTATGTAAGTAATTTATCGATCTATTTTCTCCATATTTTTATATAACTGTGCCAAACCCCGAGTTGGGCCCAATTTAGTACATCTCCTTTTGAGGTAAATTGGTGTTAAATAAAGTGACATTAAATTCCTTTCTCTATGCCCAAAATTGCAAGAGATTTTCATTTCCATTAGAAATACAATATTCGAATGTTAAATCTGATCAAGCACCACTAAGTTTTGTTTAAGATTAATCGCAAATTAAGTCCATCAACACAGGTTTTATTCCTCTTTCAATAATAATAGACATAATAATCTTTATTGTGCATATAAAACATGTTAACAGTGATACAGTTTAATGGCGAAAGTGGCACTGCACTAGTAAAAACTGTGTTGCAGTTACCACCGTCCGCCTTTGAGACAATTATACTAATAACATTAATTGTTATTAACTAATAGCATAATGTCAATTAACAAAACAAAATATGTGTGTGAGTTTGTGCATGTCAGTGTGTGAGTGTGTGAGTGAGTGTCATCACAGTTTTTATTGCTCTTTGGATAATACACTCACTAAATCGAACACTCGCTCTTTTACTAATATGCAAACGCAAACAGCATTGTTGGCTTGTATTAGTGAGTATTTTGCCTGTTTTATTAACACTGTGGGGGAGACAGAGCATGCTAAATAATTAGAATACTCGTAATTATTTATGTATTTCGCTTGTTGCAAATTATTTTACAGGAACGTTGCATTGCGATTTGAAGAGGTACTGGTTTTGTTATAAAAGCAGGTAGTTTAATCCATTTTATGGGAAATAAATTTTACTCAAAGGTAAGGTTGGCTACTTGATTTATTTTGGTGTAGGTTTTATTTTGATACAGGTTTTATTTTGATCGAGGTTTTATTTTGATAGAGGTTTTATTTTGGTGTAGGATTTGTTTTGATAGAGGTTTTATTTTGGTGTAGGTTTTATTTTGATAGAGGTTTTATTTTGATGTAGGTTTTATTTTGGTGTAGGTTTTATTTTGATAGAGGTTTTATTTTGGTGTAGGTTTTATTTTGCTGTAGGTTTTATTTTGATAGAGATTTTATTTTGGTGTAGGTTTTATTTTACACTGCATTTGAGCTCAGTGCACGTGTTTTTTGATTCCAAAGCAAATATTATCCTACAAATCGAACCTGGGAAAACTTCCTTGCGCGGTGAAATTTAACTTTTGCGCCAAAAAGATCATCTTCGCTCACTAAAAGAAATTTCATGGAGTAACTTTCGCCGTGTTTACGGAGCAATAAAAACTTTATTGTGAAGGCTTTTACGACTTGTTCCAGGTGATGCGGAGTTTAGGGTCCATTCGCAGCCTGGTTATGATCTTACGTATTGTCTGTTTGACCTTTTACTGCAGCTGCTGGGTGTGAGAATTTCATGGGCAAGGTCATGTTAATATCTGCGTGGTAATGCAACGCAATTTGCTGTAGCAGACTATAATAGACTAAAAAGAATGATTTCCTATTTTCTAGACCATGTGCAATGTATAGTCATGGATGGATATGTATAGTCCAGGTGTACCTAGTGAGGTACGCACAGTTTTAGGGTCTATTTCCTCCAGAATAAGCCCAAAGGGTTGTCCCGCAAGGAAGGTACCGGTTTGTGTTCGTAAGAGATGCCGGAGCCTTTCAATATGCGCTGATGGTAGCCATCGAGGGGGTTTTAGTAGGTAAAAATCCTACATAACCCAATATTCTACTCCAGAATATTGGGTATCTTAGGAAGATTTCCCCCCCGTAAACAAAAAAAAGTATACCTATTGGATGATGTCTGGCACAATTTATAAAATAAACGTTTCTTTCTTTCTTTCATGGATTTAAAATTAAAGTGGGCATAGGACTCTTGCATAGACTTGCACTTGCCGCGCCTTTGCGCCAAAATTCTATGATACACAAGAACAACAACCTTCTCTTACTATACGCCAAAACATTGCAGAGATCTTTGAAATTGTGCATTGTAGAGTCAATATCTCCTGAAGATGATCCGGCGTCGAAGTGAAATGTACGTAGTGTAACTAGAGTCTGCTGAGTATTTGTGGTGTTGCGTGTTGATAATGTGTTGTTACTGTATTGCTACTACTGGTGGAACGGCAGTTAAATAGCACAAGCGGAACGTTATGCCATTCGGTTTTTTTTATTTGACGGATTATAGCAAAAAAAGTTGTTGTTAAGTGTTTAAGGTTAATATAACTCAAACCATAATATTAATGGTTTTTAGTTAAAATACCTACAACCTTTTAGACACAATTCCATTAAACTCGAGTTATTTGTAGTCGTTCCTTGCCGTATTATGAGTATGCTACCGCCATTACTTTTTATAACATTACTTTGACCTCTCGTATACAATGTTGTTTGGTCTATTTGTAAATATTAGCCATGATAAGACGAGATTTTGTTATGGAAGTAGTAAAAAATAGATAGACATTTAAATGTCAAACCTACGCAAAAGCGAGTGAAAAAAGCTCTCACTGTTTATTGGCTTTTATCTCAATAAATAATTGATTACGTGCTTCTGAAGAGCGTTAAAGAAAAAGTTCAAAAACTGTACATCTTGGAATTGCACTAGCCATTAATTGATGTATTAGCTTCTTACCATGAAATTTATCTAAAATCATAATCATCTAAATACTGTCATGACATCATAATTAATAAATTCACGTCAATCCACAGCTCCATTGCTGCATGATTGAAGAATAAACCAACAAACCACACTTTTGTGTTACGTTTTAGGGTTCCGTAGCCGAAGTGTAACCAACGGGACCCTATTATTAAGCCTCCGCTGTCCGTCGGTCTGTCCGTCTGTCTGTCAGCGGGCTGTATCTCATGATCCGTAGAGAAATAGAAGAGAATGTGTATTTCTATTGCCGTTATGACAACAAAGAATAAAAATAAATTTAAAATTAAAGGGGACTTCCCTGCTACAAAAGTATTTTTTCGGCGTTTTTTAGTACAGAACCATTCGTATGCGAGTTCGACTCGTATTAAACCGGTTATTTATGTTACTAATATAACTTTTGTGTTATTAGTAATTTAAAGTTTATGTATGATACGAGTACTATAATTTAATAATGAATAAGCCTTGATTCAGTTACATTCAAAGTATATTTAGTCTTTACGCCAGGAAGGTCGTGAAATAAGTCGTATGCCAGTGAAAACTTATTCCGGAAAACAATACACAAGTGCAAAGTTTTAGGCCTCCTACGCACTGGCGACCATGGTCGCCGCGACCTGGCCGCGGCGGCCAGTGAATTCTGGACTTTATATGGCAATCGCTATAGCCCCTACGCACTTAGCGGCCAGCGACCAGCGGCCACCGTTGGCCGCGGCGTCCAATTTGATGCCACGCGACCAGCGACCAATCGTGGCCGTCGAGAACATCACTTCTGTATTAAAATTCATCAGTGCTACCGCATCGGCCGCGGCGACCAGACGTGTAGCTGATTATTTTACAATGGCCAATTTCGACACGGAAAGGTTCATAATTGAAGTTGAAAATAGAAGAGGTTTATGGGATTTAGCATCAAATGATTACTCCAATAAAGATGTTAAGCGGCAGTTGTGGCTTGAAGTGGTCGATATATTTGGCGGTGAATCCATGGAAGATAAAGAAAAGGCAGAACTTGGTTAGTATTTTATTTTATTATGCCTAAGTAAATTAATAATGCGATGAACTACAATAAACGCAGCAGGTGCTGTAGTAGCATTCGACACGTCTATGTGACATGAGTGATTTTTTTTTAAAGTTGTTCCGTTCATTCAAAATCTAAGAAATTTTAGCAAATAGGTAATTGTCAAAAGTATAACTATTTTATTTCTACTATTTTTCGCTTTGCACATGAGTTTTGACAATTATTTGCTAAAATTTCCCAGGTTTTCGTAATGATTGGAATAACTTTTTAAAAAGATTACTCATACCGCATGTGCGTTCGACGCCATTTTGTTTACGGCGCGCAATGGCGGCTCGCGGCGAGCACCCATATATTTACAAATTGTGCCAGGGCAAGCGACCATCGGTACTGAAGTAGTTTGCGAATATATCTCGATATTCGGTTGATGTTCTATTTGCTCTATTAGGTAAACATGCAGGTATTTCTAATAAAGCCTCTGGTACAGTTAACGTGTCCTTGAAATCATATCCGTCTCTTTCTCGCACAAAATTATGAAGCACACATAGAGCTTTTATAATCACAACTGCAAATTCTTTCTTGACGTTTAGGGGTCGGTGAAGAATCTGCCATTTATTGGCTAATATTCCAAATGTACATTCAATATAGCGGCGGGCACGGGATAGTCGATAATTAAAATTAGTCTTTACATTATTCAAGTTTCTCCCAGCATACGGTCGCATCATATGTTCCGATAGTGAAAACGCCTCATCACCCACTAAAACGAACGGCATTGATTGGCCATTTTCTTTGATGGGGTTATTGCTCGGAATATCGAGATCATTATTTAAGAGCCTATGATAAAATACAGAGTCTTTGTAAATTGACGAATCACTGCATTTGCCGTATGCTCCAATATCTACGTAAAGAAATTTATAATTTACATCACATATTGCAAGTAACACGATTGAAAAATAATTCTTGTAATTGTAATAAAGAGATCCCGAATGTTGTGGTTTGATAACTCTAATGTGCTTGCCGTCGATGGCTCCGATGCAATTAGGAAATTGGGCGTATTTTTGAAAACCTTCAGCCGTTTGAATCCACTTATCTCTGGTCAATTGTGGCATCACAATTGGTTTTAATATCTCCCATATTGCTTCACAAACATCAAATACTATTTCCGATACTGTAGGAAGCCCTATACGGTATTCATGACTTATATGAGATAAAGAACACCCAGTAGCCAAATACCTGAAAATAAAATTCACATTAATAAACATAATATTAGTTTTGTAATATGTACTACATTTATTTATTGATTTACAGGCATTACTCTCCAAAAAAGATGGAAAAACCTTAGAGACTGTTTCACAAGAGAGCTGCGCCGTCTTAAAGATGTCAAAAGTGGTTCTGCTGCAAAACGTAAATCACAATACACCTATTTCAACCAATTACTGTTTTTGAAATCAGTGCTGGACACAAACGCAACAGAAAATAGTCTCGAAGAGGCAAGTCAAGAAAATGAAAGTGCAAGATCTTCTGATCTTGAGACTCAACAGTCTGCATCAAAGTCGCTTAGAACAAAAAGGAAGAAAAAAATACCAAACGAAGAATCCGATACAGACCCTCTAATTTCAGTTCTGCATAAGACCATAGCGACTACACAGAATGATTCAAATTGTGACAGATTGTTTCTTTTATCCCTCCTCGAAAGATTTCAAACAATCCCTGCTGCAATGAAGACCAAAGCGAAAATGGAAATCATGGAAATTATAGAAAAATACCAACCGAACTGTACACCTACAACAGCGCGCATAAACTATTCAAGTAATTTCAATACTCTTAACGACCAAGAATATGACCCGCATCGACCGAGTTATTCAGGTTATTCTACTACCAACAGGATATCAGATGATTCAAATTACAGCGATACTCATACTCATTATTCTGATATTTCTCAAAATTCAGAAATGATAGACCTATTTCCCAATTAGAATGATTAATTGTTCACAATTGCCATTTTTTAAGTTATGAAAATACAAATAATTTGATTATCTACTTCAGTTTTTTAATATTTAAAAACATGTTATAAGCAAGCCCTTTTCCTCTCCTTTTCAAAGTCGTAAAGTAGAATACTACTGAACAATAGTTCATAAATTTTTTAAAGTGGCAAAACCTTGGTCAATGAATTATACAGGTTGTTGTGAAAAACGCAACAGTGGTGGTTTAGGGTGATTCAGAATCAAGTCTTGTATAATTCAAATTTACAAAAAATCCGTTTAGCAGTTTAAGTAAAAAAAAAGGCCCTATCACATTATTTTTATTTTTCCTGTACACAATACTCCATTCCGAAACATCCTTTAAAATATATCACGTATTTTTTAAACATTCTGTATTTAAAAAAGAAAAAGCTTACCTTATTGTTATTACTAATTTTTCTTCTGCTGGAATGCATTTCCGATAGTTGTTACCAGTTCCAGTAATTTTTGGTTTTATTGTATCCAGTAACAGGTTAAAAGTATTCGTTGACATTCTCATGTAATTAAAGAATCTCTTCTCATACATTTTTAAATCCAAAAAATAAGTATAATATAATCCTTTAGTCTTTCTCTCGCAAAGTAATGGATGCACCCAAAACTGTCTTTTACGTGAAATCTTCCGTTTTCGTTTTCGTAGTAAATACACAAGCACAGTTAGCGTGATTATCTTCTGCACGTCCATCTTGACACATCCTTGGAAGTCGACTGCAAATTTTTCGGCCGTCCACATGTCGCGCTTGCCTACGCACCGGCGACCATAGCCGCGGCGGCCTGGCCGCGTCTATGGTCGCCAGTGCGTAGGAACGCTTAAATATTCAGCGTAAAGTGCGCCGCTTCGTGTTTTGTTATTGAAATTAACCTCGTTTAAAATTCATACGCACTGCGAAATCCCTGAGCGTTTCTTTAAACATACATGTAAAGATATAATATTCAAGGGTTTTACACAGAACTCCCGTTTTCAGAATAATGATTTTTGTGAATAATGTGTTATTATTACTAACGTTTTAAAGTCCATGATGGTTTGTTATGTTATTAAAAACGTTTATCTTACGTTTGTTACATACGTGAAGAATAGGTACGTTATTTGTAATCATTTCATCTTTTGCTTGATAATTAATCTTGACTTAAGATAATGAAATATATAAATAAGCCTTTACTTTGTATACCAAATAAAATATTTGAGATTTTATTAAAATTCTTTTTCGTCGTAAACTGAATTTGTTATGACATAAAGATTCCGCACCCTCTGAATTCATTTTTGATCAAGAGGAATATTTGTATTGAGTTATTATTAGAATAATTATACGGAATTGAGAAAGACTGAATAGGCTATCGGTTATTATCTTATAACATTCTATAGCAAAATGTATTTTACGTCTAAATGCAAGTAAAATAGGTACAATAGATATATTATTGCAATTAGTTTGAAGAACGTTATTTATTTATTTTGGATCATAACTTAGACAAAAACATAAACATACTATAAAGGACGGCATGGGCAAGAGATATCTTCCAGAAACTCTCGAATTATGAAAACAATGAGACCAAGATAAAATCAAACAGAAGTTAAAATGTTAACACTGTTAAAAAAGACAAAGAAATTAATTATCTAACTATAAACTAAATTGTGGAATAAATGAAGCAAGAAGTAAACCTCATAAAGCCAGGAGCAAACGAGCACTCATTACGTAATACGGAATGTTATTTAAAAATAATTCAGCGAACGCGCGCAGAGCGGATAAGAGTTCAGATTTTCTGTTATTGTTGAGATAAGCGGTGGAATACCTTCATTTTATATAACGCACCAGGAAATACAGAGAGGGATTTACTTCATAGCTACCAAATCAAATGGTAATAGAGTACTTGTAAAGTTCTACTGTATAATTGGATTCGTATTACAACGTGACATTAGTCTAGAGTCTAGACTATATCTTATTAAAAAATATAAAATACTAGAAGATTATCGCGACCTTATCAGCTTAGATAAGGTTTTGGATTTCTCGCGGAAACTTTTTAATTTTCCGAGATAATAAAATAAAGAAATTAATAAACACACACACATCCAAACTTTCGCCTTTTTAATATTAGTGTAATTCGGAAAAAAATTTTAGCTTCTTAAGACGGTACTCTAGTCCCAAGGAATTTGAAAAATAGGTATTTGAAGAAAATATCGCCGTCGCGCTGCGCCCGACCAACAGGAGTTATCCATGTGTACGAGTAGTGTATTTGTGTGCGCGAGCCCTCGCCCCTCTCATGCCCCGGCCCGTAACATTCACCCGCCGGCCGCCTGCGGGTGAATAAATATATTTTGAAAATTTGAATCGGATGATGCTTTACTATTGATACTGAGCACAAAACAATTTTTTTTTAATTTTTCGTCTGTCTGTATCTTGGCCGCGCATCACACTGAAACTACTGGACGGATTTAAATGAAACGTGACATGATTTAAGTTCATACTACGAGGTAAAATATAGGATACTTTTTATCCCGAAATTCAGCACGGTTCCCTTGGGAGAGGGGATGAAAGTCAAAATGTGTATTTCATTGTAATTCATTAACGTGTACTCCGATTTCATTAATTCATTTTTTATTAGAAAGAACACACTACAATGATTGTTCTGTAATTATTTCAAGGTCGTCAGTTTAGTAGTTCAGAAATTATAGACTTCACAATGCTCAGTAATAGGTCCAAATAACTTGAACTCCGTTACGTACAGGAAACTTTGAATGTACGGCTCATCTTAAGCTGGCATAACACACTATCGTAAACCATAATGGATAGCCCTATTTTTAACCGACCTTCAAAAAGGAGGAGGTTATCAATTCGGTCGGTATCTTTTTTTTCTATGTAGATATGTCCACCGATTACTCCGGGGTTTCTGGACCGATTCACGCGATTTTTTTTTAATGGGCCCTCAAAAATTTTTACCTTCAACTCCTCAAACCTGATGCTGCAGGGGTACTTTCTCCCTAAAAGCTTTAGGAACTGTCGTTTACGAATTGGTATGCTTGCTACTAGATCATAGAGCTCCAGGTCATCCTCCTCAATCCTGTAGGGTACTGACTACTGCCCACCTAAATTGTAGGGATTTAGGAGGGGAGAAAGAGAGCAAGCTGCAGGAACAACCTACACTAAAAAACTTAAAATTAAAATTCTTTTCAAAAACCGACTTCAAGCGCCACTACAAACCATAAATAAATTAAAAGTAAAAAACTTTTTTTAAAAACAAGCTTTTATTTAAATGCGCTAAAAAAGAATAAAATAAACTTTTCTGTTAAAACTTTTACTATCAACTTGTTATGTCATTAGACAATTTAAGTATATGATATAAACGTTTTTCGCGAGATTTAACTAGGTACTCGTATTTACTTACGCGGACGAAGTCGCGGGCATCAGCTAGTATATATATAAATATACAAATAAATAATATTGTCTGTGTTGAAGTGAAGTGTTTGTTTGTAATATCAAAAGAACAGCTTTTTAGGGTTCCGTAGCCAAATAGCAAAAAACGGAACCCTTATAGATTCGTCATGTCTGTCTGTCCGTCCGTATGTCACAGTCACTTTTTTCGGAAACTATACTGCTAAGAACTATAGTGAAAAAACAATAAATTTTGGGGTTCCCCATACTTAGAACAGAAACTCAAAAATTTTTTTTTTTCATCAAACCTATTCGTGTAGAGTATCTTTGGATAGGTCTTCAAAAATGATATTGAGGTTTCTGATATCATTTTTTTCTAAACTGAATAGTTTGCGCGAGAGACACTTCCAAAGTGGTAAAACGTATGTCCCCCCCTGTAATTTCTAAAATAAGAGAATGATAAAACTAAAAAAAATATAATATGATGTACATTAGGTACCATGCAAACTTCCACCGACAATTAGTTTGAACGAGATCTAGTAAGTAGTTTTTTTTAATACGTCATAAATCGTAAACCGCAATTGCTGCTACGGAACCCTTCATGGGCGAGTCCGACTCGCACTTGGCCGTTTTTTGCTAGCTGCATACGAAAGTAAATACGGTACTTATACCAAGACAACAATTTTAAAGTTTTTGTCTGTCTGTTTGTTTGTTGCCACTAATCTCGGGAATGGCTGAACCGATTTTAACGGGACTTTCACTGGTAGATATTATCGGGCATCGTATAGGCTAAAAGGAGGAGGAGTTGTGTTTTCCTACCTCTGTATATCGATATCTCCGTGATTTCTTAACCGATTTGCGTGAATCTTTTTTTAATCGACACAAAAACTTTGCGAGATGGTCCCATAAAAACTTCGGGTTCCAACTCTTCAATCCTGATGCTGCAGGGGTACTGCTTCCCTAAAATGTGGGGATTTAGGAATTGTTGATTATTATGAATAGTTATTGTAGGGACATCGTTAAATTCCAGGATCCAACTTCTCAATCCTGATGCTGAAGGGGTTCTGCCAACCTAAACTGTGGTGATTTAGGAACGCGGACGAAGTCACGGGTGTCCGCTAGTAATAAATAAAATAATCATTGTTTAGTGTAAATATCGACATCAGAGTACATCACTAGAGTATCGATAACAATATCGACAATTGTCACTTCCCTATTAGTGTACATGTAAGCCTTACCCTCCCTCACCTCCACCCTACCCCCGTAAAGTACGAAAGGGACGACTGCAGCTCGAGCTGATTTTACCTACAAAAAACCTTGGCCAAAAGACGTTTCGTATTCTGCTGTTTCCTTCTTCAAAACTGGACAAATCTCAAATATTCTTATATCAAAATTTAGAGGAAGAGTATATCTATGCTTCTATGTTTTTCTTTTTTGTTAAAAACTTATCGAATTTGTCTGATAGTCGTTTGAACATGGCGGTAAAATCGAGGGTTTTTTTCGGGTTTTTGGATTGTCATATTTTTTTTAATGATAATGTTTTGGAAAAAAGAAAAACATAGAGGCACGTATTAATTAGACCTAGATTTTTTGGAAAAAAATCATTGCTCTAGAGGCATTATCCACGAAGAAAACAGCAGAATACGTTTGTATGGAGAAATGCCCACTAGAGTACCCTCTTAAGGCCTCTACCTTTATTTTGATAACCTTTAATAAACTTTGAAATGCCTGTACTTATGTATATCAGAGGAAATCTTTCGCATGATGCATACTTTCACGTATCTATTTTAAACAGTTACAGTGTTCCCTATCTATTTTGCGAGGGAAAGGTGGGCAAAAAAGAATTCTACGAAAATCGCAGGTTCAAAGAAATTATTTGCGGCGTGAATGGCGGAATTTAAGTCGTCCGATTTTCCCACAATTTTTCGTTTCTTTGACGTGACAAAACTCTACCGTTCTATCTCTATCTCTTTCAAAGATACCTAGGTCTTAATCATACTAGCGATTTTAATTTATTGTCACGTTATTTGAATGTTGCCTTCTAAAATTAATTTTAACTTATAAACAGGCATTTTATGCATCTTTTTCGTCTTAATATTGCTGAAAAACCGGCCAAGTGCGAGTTAGACTCACACATGAAGGGTTCCGTTCAATCGTATAAGATTTAATAACTCCAGATATTAGCAAAAACATTTAAAGAAAAGTTTATTGTATGGAGACCCTATTTAATTTTTAACTTTATTTTTTTATTATTTTTTGTTATAGTGGCAATAGACATACACACTGGGAAAATTTCAAGTATCCACGTAGTACGGTTTATGAGATACAGCCCGCTGACAGACAGACGGACGGACAAGGAGGTTAGTAATACGGTTCCATTGGCACTATGTACGGAACCCTAAAAAGGGCGGAAACAAACCAACAAAAAATACAAAAATGGCCTACTAACTTTTCGTGATTTTTTAACGCTTTTAAAAAAAGTCCAAAAAAAAATGAAAAATGTTATGATAATATTATTATTATCTTTTAAAAGTATACACTCCTTTTTGCGGATTATATTAAATCTATCATCGCGATACGTAGGTATGTGATTGCTAAGACAATAGTTCCATCGGTCGGGATTGAACTGAACGTCGGTTCTCAGTTCGCGCTAAGCGCTAGCCATATCGCTATAATTGAGGTTCTAGGTATTTCTCTCAAACGATTGGGTCTTGCAAAAAGTTTGTCTAGCGTGAAGAAGCCCTAGTCAGCTCCGCGGAGCACTTCAGTTGTAAAGTGGAATTGGAAATAAGCAGATAACGGACTCGCGTTTCATAATTGAATATTCGCCCGACGAACTCTGTATTGGAAATATTCAGATGTTATAATATCCAACATAATATTGCATTCTTGCTCATCCTTACCTTAGAGTAATTTTGACGACCTCCCTGGAGCAGTGGTGAGCGCTGTGGTCTTAAAACTCGGGTGGTCTCGGGTTCGAATCCAGGCGGGGGCAATGTGGGAATTTGGGTCTGCTCTCATTGGCCGTGACCAGTTACCACTCTACCGTCAAAGACGTGCCGCCAAGCGATTTAGCGTTCCGACACGATGGCGTGTAGAAACAGATTAAGGGTATGGGTTGAATGGACACTGTCATATCCCTTCCAAGTTAGCCTGCTATCTTAGACTGCATCGTCACTTACCATCGGGAGAAATCGCAGTCAAGGACTATTTTATTGTCGAATAAAGAAAAAAAAATTAAGTAGTATTATAAAGTAGCTTTTGTCCGCGACTACGTCCGCATGGAGTTAGGTTTTTAAAAATCCCACGGGAACCCCCAATCTTTCTGGAATAAAAGGTAGCCTATATCATTCTCCAAGTCCTCAACAACCCACGGAATAAACCAACCAATAAACAAACATACATTCGCATTTATAATTTTAGTGAGAATGCCAAAGTATGTCTGTCGGTTTGTCCTTCAATCACGCAACAAAGGAGACCTGTAGGGCTAACATGCGCGCCACGAGAAAATTTTCTCTACACTTTACTCGTGAATCTCTGTAGAGATTCACATAGAGACTACGAGTAAACGTGTAGACAAAACTTTCTCGTGGCGTGCATGTTAGCCCTACTGAGCGCTGTTCTCCGATTACCAAAACGAAATAAGTTTCTTAATTTCATTGAAAATGTATTAAAATTTTTCGTCTCATTTGTACTTTAGTAATAGCAAGCCATCCAGACCCGGTAAGGGCTGTTGGGAAAAAACAAAAAGCAAATTCTAACCTCCAAGCTTAGAGAAGTGAAATAGCACTTCAAGTTTTAATTAAACAGTCTAGTGTTGGTGAGAAGGAATTCCTAGTTGAAAATATACATGGAAGTTGCGCCGCGCGGCTGTTTTTCTTTATTCTGTTTGCGCTATAGTTTGTTCTGCCCCGCTTTGTGGAATCGCAACTACCTTCATTTAAATGTAACTTCTTGTGAATGCGCAGAAAGACGTAATGCCTCCTTTAGTTTCATATTTGCCCTCATTCTTATACAATGAAGTCGGAAAGTGCTAATGCTTAAGTAAGCGTGGGCGCTTTTATACCAGACGTGAAACTTGAGGTAGTTTCTCTACATTTCTGTCTTATCATACGATGGTTGTATAAACATATTCCACTACACCACTGCTGCGAGTATTGTCAATATGTTGCGTGTATTATACAGTGTACAATGTACATGTAATGCGGTTAAACCACAACCGTATAAGATTGAAATTTCTCCGTTTGCAAACAAATAGAGTTAGAATAGAATGCTCCACTGAAAATCGGTGTACAAGAACGGGTTCTTGATTTGGACGGTTTCTGGTTTTATCCGTGGGAAAAGGTCACGCTGGATTCCGATCTAGCTTGACATTTTTACACGGGTAACACCATGGGTAAGTACGTTAATTTACAAAATACCACGCATTTGACGCTTTTGATAAACATAGATTTTTGAAGTAAAAGTTTCTTCAGGTGCATTGAGCAATTTTTGGTGTAGGAAAATCGTATCGGTTCGCGGCACCGATATGCTAATATATTAACAAGTAGGTACATCTGTAGCTGTGAGTATGACGTGTTTTCGCTGTATTGTTAATTACATATAATTTTTCTGTCAGTAACCTCAAAACTTGGCAGAAAATATTCGCCTGTCGGCAAAAGGTTCGCTTAAGGCCAATCATAAAACTTCGGGAATAATAAAAAATGTAGCCATATATTATATTATTAAAATGAGTATAGTGCATACATTCCTATTCATTTTGGGCCAAAGAGTAAATAGACTTGATACAGTTCCTGGCAATGTTTCGGGAACGCGTTAAAAAGACTACTATGTTGCCGCGCGGCGGGCATCGAACGATGCGTGGTACAAGGCGACGACGCAAGCGATGTTTTAAAAGTACCTACTAGACAATAAAAATTCAAAGTTTTTTTTTAAATATATAGACAAGCGCTCGACTGCGACCTCACCTGATGGTAAATGAAGATGCAGCCTAAGATGGTGCGCGGTTGTCTAGAAGATATATATGCCTATACACTCTTGATTTAAAGACATCCACATTATAGTTAGTTGGAAAAACGGAAGCCGGAAGGGCAAAGTCTCAGTTCAAAGCAGAGGTACACTGAGCACATTTTAGTTTTAAACAATTTCTCCAGTAGCTATACTACTACAGGCACGAGAGGCACGCACACTTACGCAGTGTGCATGTAACAATGTACACGACGCGACGTAACCACAAGTTAGCTCAGCGCGTTCGTGTGATAATAGTTAATTATATTAATATCTATGACAACTTAAAACTTAAGCTGAAAAGAAAACAAATATTTTATGTATTGTTATCGTTCTTCATAATTTCTGTACACTCACCACACTAATAAAACACTGCACATCACTTCAAAAAAAACTTTAATACGAAAATTACGAATTCACTATATACAACGGGCACCAGGAGGAAATAGCGAGTTGCAATGTCCTACTGGCGCCATCTAGTTGGTGAATAGTAAAACAGTCATAAACATTCCGGCCCCCAAAGGACGAATGGTCCTTTAAAGGCAAAGAGAGTAAACAAATTAAATTAAATTTTTAAAAACTAATAAACAATCCTAAGGCTAGGAAGGTCTAGACATTTGCTTGTGTATCCAACGGGCAAATTTTCGTGATTGGGCGTTTGAAAATGTGGCCTTTCATTTTTAACGTTACGACCCGAGTTAGTCCATCCTTGCCAGGGTGTTTCTCAATAATTCTAGCCAAAAGCCATTTTCCGGGAGGAAGCCTCTCATCTTTGACAAGAACTACCGTACCAATGTCTGGTTCTGCTATCTTATCAGACCATTTATAGCGATTTTGTAAGGTGGAAAGATATTCAGCACTCCAGCGTGACCACAAATTTTGCAACATTCTTTGTAGCAATTGCCAACGATCTAAATGAGAGCGAGAGACATCCTCTAAATTCATTTCCGGAACAGCTATAGGAGCTTCCCCAATCAGGAAGTGTCCAGGCGTAATTGGAGAAATATCCTCAATGGAACTTGACGGTAAAGTTAAGGGTCTCGAATTTACACAAGCTTCGACTTGCGCCAATAAAGTAGCATACTCTTCAAAGGTGAGGATAGTTTGACCAATTACACGTTTGAGATGCATCTTTACGGACTTCACGCCAGCCTCCCACAATCCACCGAAGTGTGGAGAGCCAGGTGGTATGAAATGCCAAGTCGTATTATCATTAGCCAACAACTCAGCTATTTCTCCAACTACTTGAGATTTTCTGTTTTTAAACATACAATCGAGTTCTCTAGAGGCTCCAGTAAAATTGGTTGCACAATCACTCCAGAGATCACTGCAATGGCCGCGTCTTGAGGTAAAACGGCGGAACGAAGCCAAAAAAGCATTAGTGGAGAGATCGCTAACCAGTTCCAGGTGGATCGCTTTAGTGACCATGCAAACAAATAAACAGATATATGCCTTACTTGTTCTTTGGCATCGTCCGGGATATAACTTTAAAGTAACTGGACCAGCGTAATCCACTCCACTACAGCGGAAAGGTTTACTAGGCCTGACCCGTGAAGCGGGTAACTGTCCCATCAGTTGATTCAAAGGTGACGAGGAATGCTTAAAACAGGTAAGACATTTGCGAATAACTTTTTTAATTAAAGTTTTAGCACCGATAATCCAATATTTACAGTTTAAAAGATTAAGAGTTAACTGAGGACCACCGTGTAATGCATGAAGATGAGCGTCTTGAACAATCAATGATGTAAAATGACAATGAGCAGAAAGTAAAATTGGTGTCCTTTGATCAGTACTTATGGATGCATTACGAAGGCGTCCGGTTACACGTAAAATGTTATCTTTATCGAGATAAGGTACAAGTTGTTTCAGAACACTACTTTTTGGAATAACGTCTCCTTTTCTCAGTATTTCTATTTCTTTTGCAAAATAGAGTTCCTGTGAGAGACGAATGCAAACGTTACGTGCCTTTCTCAATTCAGCCACAGTTAAATACTGAGGAAAAGAGTAAGTATCCATTGCGTTTTTTCTCAAATTAATTTTATCTTTACATTTTTGAACAAATCTAAACACATATGCTGTTACACGAATCAATTTAGAAAATTTTGAATATCTTTTTAAATAGTTTTCTGTATCAGTTTCAGTTAAAGGAGTAGCAACTACCTTTACAGGTGGTAATTTACGTTCGAGGGTCACATCAGGTAAGTTACAATTTTTAAATTCAATATTCACAGAGTTCTGCAAAAAGTCTGGGCCATTCCACCATAGTTCAAGATTTTCTAATTGTTCGGGCGTGATTCCACGTGAAGCGCAATCAGCGGGATTATCTTGGGAGCTTATATGATGCCATTGATTGCTATTAAGCACATTCAAAATTTCTGTTGTACGATTAGCTATAAAGGTTTTCCAAGTATTAGGTGATTTACGCAACCAAGCCAAAACTATGGTCGAATCTGTCCAGGCAAAAATACAATGATCAGGAATATTTAAACTAGTTTTGACATCTTTTAACATTCTAGCTAATAAGACGGCCCCACAGAGTTCTAGACGTGGTACGGATATTTGTTTTACAGGTGCTACTTTCGTACGAGCAACAACCAAACTCACTTTAATGTCATCATCATCTATAACTCTGAGGTACACAACTCCTGAGTACGCTGAACAGGATGCATCACTGAATCCATGCAGCTCTATTTTAGAATTTGTTTTAGTTATTCCTAACCAACGAGGTAATTGTATACAATTCATCGTACTCAAACAAGTAAGGTAGGTTATCCATTCATTTTTTAAATCATTAGGAAGCTCGTCATCCCAATCTAAGCCAGCTTGCCAAAGTTTTTGCATAAATATTTTCAAAACAACTATAATAGGTGCAAGCCAACCTAATGGGTCGAACGTTTTAGCTATCACAGACAGCACTGTTCGTTTAGTAAAAGTCGAGTCAGCTTTACAATCTACCAGAACCTTCAGTTCAAAAACATCCAGTTGTGGTTTCCAAGTGACCCCAAGAGCTTTAACAGATTCATCTAATTTTATATTAACACTGTTCTGTGATACCTTAAGCGTTTGTGGAATTTTACTCAAAACTAAATTACTATTGGATGCCCATTTATGTAACGGAAAACCGCCACGAGCGAATAATTCAGTGAGACGTTCTTGTAACTCTACAGCGTTCATTTCGTTACATGTACCAGTGAGCAAATCATCCATGTAAACATCAGTTTTTAGAATGTGCGATTCATTAGGAAAATTTTGGCTTTCATCTTCTGCCAACTGATGCAATGTTTTTATGGCAAGATACGGTGCACAAGAAGTTCCATAAGTGACCGTAAGTAATCTATATTCACGTATCATGTCTTTCGGATCATCTCTCCATAAAATTCTCTGGTAATCACTGTCTTCGCGAGCGACTTGTATTTGTCGATACATGTTCTGAACGTCTGCAACTAAACATATTTTGTGCCTTCGCCATCTGGTGACGAGATCTCTTAAATCTTGTTGAAGTGGAGGACCAATTAAAAGCTCATCATTTAATGAATTTCCATTTACAGGACACGCACTGCCGTCAAAAACCACTCTGAGCTTTGTACTTACATGGGATTCTCTAACTACGGCATGATGAGGTAAGTAATATTTCTTTATGTTTCTTTCTTTATTATGTGTCTCATTTTTTTCTTTCTTTTCAGGTGCTGAGTCTTCTTCTTCTTCAGGGATTACTTCCATATGGCCTTGTGCCTCATATTGTCGCAAGAACTGACAATATCTGTCTTTGAAATCGGGATTACGTGCGAATTTCTTCTCCATTTGAAGTAAGCGTCTAATAGCTATAGGTTTGGAATCGCCGAGGTTTGGTGTATTTTCATCTTTAAATGGTAAGTGAACTTCATATCTACCATCTTCTTTACGTGTGTGAGTTTCCTTATAATGATTTTCACATTTCTGATCTAGTAGTGTTAAAGGTTTATCTTTTGGTGAAAGTTCTTCGATCTCCCAAAATCTTCTGAGCAAATGATCCACCTCTACGAGTAAAGTGCTAACTGTGATATGGTGTTCAGGAAGATCATCTGATGATTTTGTGCTGCCAGAAATAAGCCAGCCTAATCTTGTGTTTTGTGCAATGAGAGATCCGTGTCTAGATAATCCTTCTTCTAAGATTGCAGCATAAGCATCAGCTCCGAGTAACACGTCGATATGTCCAGGTCTATTAAAGTGAGGATCAGATAGTGAGATACTAGTGATACCTGGCCATTTCTCTGCGTCAAATTGTCTTGTGGGTAACAATGTGGTTAACTTGGTGAGAACGTGAGCATTGATCTGCATAACATGTTGTGCATCAATCGGTGAATAAATATCTAAGAGGACTGTATTGTGTGATTTGACAGCGCTGTTTCCTATGCCAGTCACCTGTACTTCAAATTGTTTCTTTGTCAAGCCTAAAAGTTGCACTGCTGATTCGGTTATGAAAGTGGCCATGGATCCTTGATCGACCAGTGCTCGAAGGTAGTGAATAACTCCATTCTTACTTTTGATTCCTAAGCGAGCAGTAGCTAGAACCACGAGATTATGACCAACAGATGCTTTCATACTAGCGATTTCCTTTTCAGGGCATAGAGATGACTCTACATTTTCTTCAAGTTCAGCAACAGGCTTAGCAACTAGCTCATTCTGATGTAATAGTGTGTGGTGTTTTCTGGTACAGATGCGGCACCTCGTATTTTGTCTACAATTCTTAATCTGGTGGCCTTTAACTAAGCAATTGAAGCAAAGGTTATTGTTCTTGACAAAATCTCGACGCTGTTCAACATTGAGTTGTGTGAAAGTTGTGCAGTGGCAGATGTAGTGGTTTTTGTGCAATAAGTGCATTCAGTATTTACTTCACTAGTGAAGCTCTTAATAGTCTTGGCCTTTGGTGGTTGTGCCGGGGTTGGCGAGGTAACTTCTTTTTTGTGGGTAGTTTGAACCATCTCAATAGCTCTAAAACGACCTTCTAAATATGAAGAAAGTTGTGAGTAGGTAGGTAACTCAGTCGAAGAACCCAATGACTGCTCCCAAAATTTGTGAGTTTCGATATCTAGTTTGGAGACGATAAGGTGTACAATCAACGGATCCCAAGAAGAGGTATCTATTTCAAAGTTAGAAAGACTATTCAGGCATTCATTCGTAGTATCAAGAAGTTCCTTTAAACCTTTGGCGCATTCTTTACTGAGTTTCTTTTGTCCAAGTAAACGACTTAAAATAGTGTTTACTATAATTCTTGGATTATTGTATCTATTATTTAAATATTGCCAAGCACTAGAGTAATTAGCTGCGGTGATATCAAAATGTCGCAAAAGTTGTCCAGCTTCACCTTTAAGACTTGTGCGTAAATAATGATGTTTTTGTATTTCACTTAGTGAGGTATCATCATCTACAAGCGTTCGGAACATATCTTTAAAGTAAATCCAGTCTCTATAATTTCCCGAAAATGTGGGTAGATTTATTTTAGGAAGCTTGGACGAGGAACAACTAGAAGCTTGTGAAGTCATACTTGGTTTTTCTTGTTTAACTAATGTATTTAATTTTTCTTTTAGTGTAGTTTTAAATTCCAAATAGCAATCTTCAATTTGATCGTATATTTCTTTAATATTAACTCTTTCCTCTTTGGACAGATCTGACTGTGCTAAAGCATTTCTTAGCTCCGTTCGCGCTTGAATAAAATAATCTTCTAGTAAGTCCTTTCGCGTTTCTAAATAACTTTGTGAGTATCGCGATTGTGATGTCTTTTTAAAATTAGTTTGTAGTCTTGCGATGGACTCTTGCAACTCCTTGAGTAACGCAAGCGAACATTCTTCTGAGTCAGACATTATGAAGTCCAAAGTTCTAAGATTTTTTCAAAGTACTTTTTGTATGTAAAGATTCTAAGTGTTTTTTGATCGGTAAATTCACTAAGTCTTTTTGTATGAAAAATTTCTAAGTGTTTTTCACATGTAAATTCACTAAGTCTTTTTTGTACGAAAAATTTCAAAGTCTTTTTCACGTATAAATTTTCTAAGTCTTTTTTACACGCAAATTTTCTAAGTCCAAACACTAATAAATTTTCTAAGTCCAAACACTAGTAAATTTTGCTAAGTCTTTTTTAACACTTTAATTTTTCTAAGTTAAAGAAACTGAATTTTTCTAAGTCCGAAACACTAGTAAATTAGTTAGAGTCTTTTGCACTTTACTTTATCACTATAGAGTACTTACAGTTTATCCGGCTAACGAGTAGGACCAATGTACACTCACCACACTAATAAAACACTGCACATCACTTCAAAAAAAACTTTATTACGAAAATTACGAATTCACTATATACAACGGGCACCAGGAGGAAATAGCGAGTTGCAATGTCCTACTGGCGCCATCTAGTTGGTGAATAGTAAAACAGTCATAAACAATTTCCAAAAAATAAAAATTTTCATGGGGTTATTTGGTTATTTTTACCAGGTAATTTGAACATAGCTTGGAGCAGCATAGCTCCATCAAAATCGGCTCGTACACGTTAATTCTTATAACACATAAAAGTTGTTTTGTTGTCTTCACCACTCTCAACACCAAAAATATTATAAGTTTAGGTTACATCAGATAGAATTAATTTTCGCTCGTTTTAAAAGAGTGTATGTGTGAAATTTAAGGCCTTTGTTCCCGCCCATCTCTAGTACTCGAGACAGGACTCTGAAATGCGGCGCTTGGCACGGCATACGTAAAAAGTATCCGAATATAGCACCATTTATTCACTCGGAACGCAATGTTTTGCACTGACTTTACTTACTGCAAGTAGCTATTGTTGCTTAATTTAATTGCGCACGATTTGATACTCAACAACATTATGTTTAACTTGGTTGAGATTTTTAAAGAGTTTACAAAAATAGCCGTACATAGAGCTCCAATAATATAATCGATTGACGTTTGGGTTTCGAGGTACTCTTATAAAATAGAATAGAATAGTTTTTTATTCAAATAAACTTTTACAAAGTGCTTTCTAATGGCAACCTCGCATTAGAAAATGCAGTTTTTTTAGGTTTTGATCCTTTGATTTGATTGATTGACGATTTCAAGCAAATCGCTTGCAGATGTTGGCCACATGTGACACAAGATCAGGTTCCGTGGCGATCCTTGCACGAGATGTCGCGCATCGGTTGAGATGACGACTTTAGCTTGTCTGAACTAGTTCAAAGCCCTCTTGATAAATCTCAGCCGCAGAGTTTGAAAGACATTGTAAACGGATTTGTAGTGTAAAAATAGTCAACATTCTGAAAACATTATACAAAGAAGCAGCAAACTTTCATCGACACAGTATACATTTTTACCACGATTTTTTTTATTAAAGCAGCAAAAGTTCCAAACATTTTCTTCTATAGAAATTTAATAAACTACGATTAATTAATCAATTAAAAACATCCTAAAAATCTCAATTTTGAAAATACATGATATTACGCAGATTTATCAGTAAAACTTTCATCCATTGTTTTAACGTGCAAAAGTATGACCGATCTAATCATGTTACAAACGTAGAGCCAATGTGTGCGTAAACACAAAACTAATTGTTTGCGAAATTCAAAATTACTCGAATAATTCACACGCTTGATTTTACGAACAGCATCAATATTTAGTTGTATGCATAGATAAATTAATTTTAGGTCGGTATGTATAAATTAATACCTCAAAAGGTATTTGATTTGTCGATATTTGGAACCAGTTAAGGCTGAGACACACTACATGTTACGCGTCTCCAACACGGTTACTGGGAAAAGCGTCTTCTTCTTTTTATATATCAAGCAATAGACGCTCACCGCTGGACTTTATGTGGTACGTGAAATGTGGAAAGAGACACGGACCAATGTTGGCGTTTTGACAGATTTTAAATACAATAAGCTGGTTAAAAACTGTCAGAACATTAAATTTCCTCAGTTAAACGATCCGAAATCGGCGCTTAGAGTAATAACTACCAACTATTTGTAGAACTCAATATATTTTAGGCGATCCGACGTGCTTCATTTAGTCTAAAACATACGTTACAGTTTCTTTACGGGAGTGGTTGAGCAAGATATATTTACAAGTAGCTTCCTAGTGTTGAAATTTTAGGTCTATATCATCTTAAATCCCATTACAGTTTGAGGACATCAGACTCATAAGTCATTTGGACGAGTGTGGGCCACTTGAAAGGAGGGCATTCATCAAGTGGAGGCTGGAGCTGCAGCTCAAATCGAATTCCGCGACGCCTTGGGAAATTCCTCCCGAATGTTTTTAATATGAGAGCGCGGTATAATACATAAATTATGGATGAAAGCCCCAAGAGTGGCTACATATAAATTTACGGGCGATCTTTTCATTTTTCACATTTAGAGTGATATATCTATCTATTGCCGACGATTTCTTTAATTTAGAATGTAAAATTGAATTTTTTACGTATTCCTGCAGGGTTAGTATGAGATTTAATTCGATTGATCGTGTTCGTATTCGATGACATTAGTGTCAAAGTAAAATGAAAGGTTCATTTTACTCAACTGTAATGATTTAAGATTACAAATTCAATACAACCGATTTTAATTTGGGTCGTATCCGTATACGTACCTAAGCGTATAAGAATGCATGCATGAAATTGAGTTTTAATTCAATATTGTTATGTTTCATTTTACACTAATGTTAATCTCATCGAATATGAATACGATGATCGAATTAAATCTTATACTAACCCTACTATTCATTGTGCAGTGAGTTTTAGGTTGGAATGCCTTTTATGTAATGTGAAAACGCGTTCAATTTTGTGTGCGTTATGTGGGACGCAATTAATGTCTGAAAGCGGTATGAACAATTGATTAATAATTTAATTATTTTTTTTGTTATGATTTTTTTTCACTCAGTTACATTTATATTTTAATAGCGATGATTTGGTTTAAACTACCTGAAGAGTCCGGGGTTCAAAACCCAGGCAAACTTCTTTGAGTTGAGTGCATTTTAAGCAATAAAATATCTCCAGAGGTCTTCATAAGGTTCTCAAAAATGAGTGATGAGCGAAGACAGGGCGGATTAACTTGTAACAATTTAACAAGCTTCGCATAAAATCAATCTATGTGTATATTAAAAACTAGCTGTGCCCGCGACTTCGTTCGCGTGGAATAGTGACTTTTCGGGCAGCATATTTTGAATTAGCGTGTAGTACGTACTCTGTACGTTAAAAATGTTCGCCGTGATTCTTTAAATTGACATAAGTTTTTTATTTATGAACCGATTGTAATGAAATAAACACTAAATGTTAAGTGAAGCTTACTACAATATATTAATGAAAACCGTATCTAAATCGAATAAGCCGTTTCTGATATTAGCGTGCACAAACACACAGACAAACAGACAAACAGACAAACAGACAAAAAAAAATTAATGACAATTTCGGGTTCGGCATCGATATAATAACAACCCCTGCTACTTTTTATTATATATTTCCATTGTACAGACACCACTTTTCTACAATTTTATTATATGTATAGATAATAACAATGGAACTTTGAGAGAATTTAATTTGTTATCTCGCAGGAACGGAAGGATACAGAAATAAATGAAAATAAAATAATGACGAATGGAACTGCTGACGCGTACTACCTTGTAACAAAACTCTCAGAAGTGTAATTAATTGGATATGACAACAGAACTTGCGGAAATATCATTGATATAGGTACAGCACAACATCTTTGCAGAATTTTTTATGCAGATTTGCTATATTATACAGCATTTCAAAAACAGAAAGTTTAAAATTAAATGTGGAAGGTAAACAATTACCAAGATTAAAATTTTCCGATTTACTTTAATTTTAGAGCTCCAATTGATGACAGACATGTAGATAGATAGATAGATAGATAAAAACTTTATTGCACACAAGAAAGAAACAAAAATAAATAAAACTTAAAACTACGCATGCAAAGGCGGCCTTATTGCTACAAAGCATTCTCTACCAGGCAACCATTGGTGATAGGAGTGAAATGATGTGTGAGGGTAGTATGTATATGTACTTATATATTTTTTGTAAAATTTGCATAAAAATGTTTTTACGTTTTAAAATACATTGAAAACATAAGTGTCTCACAGAAATACCCTTTTGCATAACACGAATACAATACTTTATAACTTTACCTGTTACGTCATGTGGAGTTACGTTTTAAAAACCCTGCGGTCAACTACTTATTGGTTTTCCCTGGTTACAAATTAACGTAAATTCTTGCAAAATCAAGTCTTCAAATCCATGCAAAAAAATTAAGTAGATCCTTTGTTGTGTGATTGAGGAACAACTAAACACGAATCGCTTCACATTAGCATTACATGAAAACGACAACACTTAAGTGCTATATTTCCAAGTAATCGTGATATCTTAGGTTTCATAGTATCAATACAAGAAATTTAATTTATCTTTTCCTGTAGCAAAGTAACCGAGGGGCAAAAAGGCAACTGAAGAAATGAAGCATCGAAGCGTCGACGTAACGCGCTGAGATCGCAGCAATAAATACCGGCCACATTCCCTGCGAGAGCAAAGCATCTCCTGGCCTTACTACGTTATCTTTTTAGATTAAAAATTCTTCAACTCGAATACTAATAATGTTTTGACCTAATCTTATCACGGTACTATAACTAGCAGATGCCCGCGACTGCGTCCGCTTTTTCAATTCATATTCGACAATTAATAAATCCCCACAGTTTAGAGGGGCAGCAACTCTTTGGAGGAGTTGGAACCCGAAGTTTTTATGGGACCATCTCGCAAAGTTTTGGTATTGATTAAAAAATATACTTACACGGAAATCGGTTTAGAAACCACCGAGATATCGATATATCTTTATCTCCATTCCGAATTTCAGCTAAATCGATTCATTCGTTGTGGCGTGAATGAGTAACTCACATACACATACAAATTTTTGCCCTTATAATATTAGTGTGATTGATAATAATCTCTTAAATCACTTGTACCGGTGACCAGTATTACAAACCGATTTCAGTCAACTTTGCATCTCTATATTGGCAAAAAACAATCTAAGCTACATATTGTGGAGTATTTACAGCTGAATATAAAATGTGTAGTGTTCCGTGGTAAGGGTAATGCATCGACAGGACACAGGTGCGATCGTTGATCACAGCGCATCTCTCGAGGCGGTGTGGAAGCGGTGTAGCGACAGCCGTTATAAATACACACCCATGCCACCCCCCTTATACCTGTCACTAACCTCACTCGTACACATGCGAGTACCAACAATATAGTAACTGATGAACTTCTTAATTTTTTATTTGAGATCGCATTCAAGGGCTACCTTGCCTCACCTGACGATAAGTGTCGACGCAGCCTGAGATGGAAGTGTGCTTAATTGGAAGAGATATTATGGCACTGTGAAATATATACATAAGACCAAGCGGTTTCTTCACACAATTATATCGGAACGCTTTGGACGAAATCTCTTGCGGCATGACTTTTATGTTAAAAACTAGGTTTTTAAATTTATAAATTTTATGAATTCCCCAATTGTCTCTGTCCCGTAACGAACCCAAAATCTTCAACTCAAAGAGCTCACCACTGCACCAGAGAAGTCTTCCAAGAAGGTATTTAGGTACTTCATAATTTTTTTTTTTGAATACGAACGCTCCTTTTCACAGTGTGACGTTTCTCTAAAAATATTTGCATCAGTGTAACGATCGCAATGGCCTCTGATTGGTTGAATTTATGGCGCTCTTGATGCATCAATGCATTTTAACCAATAGCGGGAGGGTACCAGCCAATCAAAGGTCATTCTGTTCGTTACACTGATGCGATTTCTTTTAGAGAATCGACACGCCGCACCGGTCTTGACATCTAAATACCAATACAAGACGTAGAAAATAATGAAAAGCCAAAAATCGCTATGTAACTACACATTGTAAAGTGTAGTTTCATAAAGCAAAAAGTACTGTAGATCGTGACAGTAATACCCGATGACACTACAGATGAATCTCGAATAGCGAAAGGTAATCTATGCAGCGAAGTGAACGCTGCAATTTTATGGAAACTACATAGTATCGAACAATCGCCTTTTAGATGAAAATGTCACGTAGTTGTTCAGATTCTCAGCCTTTATTTGTTCCATACGTGAGCGTGATCACTGAGCAAGCAATATGTTAAGGAAAAAGTTTTTGGGTCCTGTCCATTTACTAACCAACGTTTTTTTTTTTATTCTTAACTAGCTGATACCTGCGACTTCGTTCACGTGGATTTAGTTTTTAAAATCCCCCGGGAACTCTTTGATTTTCCGGGATAAAAAGTATGTCACTCTCCGTGTCCTCGTGTAGGTATACCCATGCAAGAAATCTGTCAATCGATTGCTCCTTTGTTGCGTAATTGAAGAAAAAACCAACAAACAAACACACTTTCTCATTGATAAAATATTAATAAGAGTAGTATGGATGAGGGTGATTGCGCTTGACGACAGTCAATACTGGATAGCACTGATGACGTCTAGGTTACAGCGTGCTTGCCTAGAAGATCCCTTTTCACTCTTACCTTAAAGGTACTTAAATTATAGGTGGCAGGAAACACGGATGCTGGAAGAGTTCGATAATGTTACTTTAGTAATACATATAAATGTTAATAAATAATTATACTTTTAGAGTTTAATACAATGTCAAAAAGATAATACGATTTCAAAAATTTATCCATTATGATTATTATTTAAAGATCATCATCCAGGTACTCCCAACACGAGTTAGTCAGATTGAGACCGGCTGTTATGAACGTGAACGGCTGGTGTTATGTACGTGAACGGGATATATCGCAGTCGTTCGGCCTGGCTCCGCACAACACGCACCGCAGCGTTGCCTCATTGCTTGCCTAATCGCCGAGAAACCAAGATATCGGCAACACATTTATGACAGCTTATTTTTCTTTTTCATGTAAAAAAGCTACTTTCGTATTAGACGCGCTTATTATCCACGAACTGCCTTAACGGAACTATTATTATATTTGGTATAAAAAAGTTGTCCCAGTAGCTCAACTGCATCTATTGAAAACAACAGCTCTGTTCAATAGTTGAACTAATCGATTGTGGCATATCGGGTCGGAAGGTGTAAAAATGCTTGAAGGTGTAGAAAAACTTTACGATTCCCATTAGAGCACTAACTATCGTTTTATCTAGGTTTTAATATGGCGTGACTATACATAAAAGTTCAATGAATAAAATTTTAATGGAATGAAAACTAGTCAAACGTCAAATACTACGAACTATAATGTGGGTCGGAATATTTGAGCGGCCCTGGTCAAATATCGAGTGTTACAAGGACGAAATGCGAAGACAATAAATACAATTCTGAGTACATCCTTTCGAAAAACAAATCGCAGAAAAAAAAAGAAAAAAGTTTGAGAGAAACTCATCACTGATGAAGAGCCGGGTACTAACGAGGTTCTTAAGTTTGGTTTTTTATTTATTTCACGTTGTTTCAGCCGCCATGGTTTCATTATCCATCGCGCTGTACTTAGTGTGTCGCTTACGCCTTTCTGCGTTGAACCACTTGTTTTAAAACAGCTAAGGAAAAATATATAATAACCACGAAGAGCTACCTCGTTAAGTCATGTAAACTTTATAGGTACCGTAGTTACTAGGTATTGTTTATCCAACTAAAATGTACTAAATACTAACGTTTTATTTTCACGGAATCGCAGAACAACCGCAACAATTGGCTACATGCCAGCCGTTAGAATTACTACCACTTGTTCCGATGGTGGAACAGGCATTAATTAGTGCTCTTTGTAAGTACACTAATAATGGCGCCTAACATATAACACACAGATTGGTGGAGTAATAACTAACCGACCGAATTTCAGTCACGGCGACAAAAGACGACGGAAGTGGAGACTAGCCAACCCATGCAGATGATATTATAGTGCACAGGTGTGTGCGCAAACACGGGCGTACCGTTTTCTCTCCAACATTATCAAGTTAATGCCTCTTAAAATTTCGTAGCATTATAAGACACGTAGAGAAGGCAGGCCGTAGAGCAAGCGTAGAGAGTGATACGAGCTACGATGTAGCAAACAATAAAATATTAAGAGATCGAAAATTCTATTTTAAAGTTTCTACAAGAGTTTTGTTGTTTTTAGTGAAACTACAAAGAAACCCTTGTAGTTTTGCCAATTTTGTCCGTCTGTCCGCAGCATAGCGCAGAGACTATTTGAAACTAAAGAGCTGTAATTTGGCAAGTTTATGCATATTAATAAAATTTTGAAAAACATTTATTTTGAGCACCTCCCCTACCCGTAAAGGGGGATGATATTTTTTCTACTCGTTTATCTCGTTGTGTGGGGTATCGTTGTGTGGGGTAACTTTTAGCAAACGACTTAGATGCCATTAATATTGAATACAAGTATCGTTACTGTGTGGTCTTCTATAATTAATTAATAATCAAGAACAAAATACATTTCGACCTATACGTAGAATAGAGTTATATATGATTATGGCACAAAAATTTTTTATTGCATTTTTAAGCCTAAAAAGATCTCTAATATTTACTAGTGAAATCAAAATTTTAAAAAGTTATGTAGATCCAAAGATACCAGTCGAATAAAGGTACATTTAATTTATTTCTCCAAAGAAGAAGGGCCCGACAGCACAAGTGTCAGTATTCACTGTCCAGATCAGCGCGATCGGAGGGTCCCATCTGCAGTTGTATTCATGTTCTCCGAAATGATAGTGTGCACACGCTCACACTTTTATCTGCTATTTTCGTGTTAATTTTGTTATTATTTTTTACTATATGTGCTCAAACTTAAAAATACACACTCAAAACATATGATCTTCCCTTCGTTAAAGCCAAAAAAAATTGAATATAGTAATACGACAAATGCCGTGGAGATAAAAAAAATGGAAAAATGAATGTTCCAGGTAAGTGAATGGAATTTTCTTTCTTCAGCTTTGTAATTATATTACATAGATTGCTCTTAGATAGTTGTATATAATAATTTTTACAGATATATATTTTTAAAGCTAAATAATTAAGTTAAACGGTTCCACATTCATATAGAACATTATACCTCGGAATGTTAGATTTTACTACAAAAAACAATCAAAAAAAAAATATCAATTCATTACACCTATTAAACATTAATTCATACATTTTAATAAGTAATCAATAATATTAATTATTTTACCATACTACTTTATTATTCGGAAATCATGTAAAAAATATCGGGACAATGTGCACAAGTTACTTTGTTCGAGGGAAATTATTTTGAAATTATGAGGTATATGTGTATATATTCATTTATTCTTGGTTTGACATTGAGATATATATCCTTATTCAACTGAAAACTACCATAAAAGCCTAAAATTAATAATTTTTTTTATGTTAAGTATTTATAAAAAAACTACATAAAACTATTTAGACCTGTTTTCTGTAGTTAATTGCTTAAACGTTTTAATGATGTTAATTTTTGTTTTCAGAAAATGGCAGTGTCAGTAGTGGAGCTTTTACAATAACAGCACTACCACAGGGAGCTGAAAAAATTAGGCAAGAGGTCCCTGATATATGGGAAGATTGATATATCAGATGGAACTGTAAGAGACAGTCGATTATCTATACTGCAGTCGGCATATAATGATAAATACCAGTTTTTGCTACTGACAAAACTAGCCATAAGGCTGCACCATGTTGCTGAAAATTCTATAAAAGATAATAAATAATGTCTACCGTCGCCTGCAATTGCAACAACTAGACCTAACACTTTTAACTCGGTCCAACTTTGAAAATTCCCCTGCTGTTAGCTTTGGGAATTTGTCTTGAATATCATCACCAAAATGTGTACCGACTCCCATGCCTTCTCCGTTAAATACGCATAAATTGTCGTGATGCCTTTTATTCTAACCATATGATGATCACTGGACGCAATCACCATCTAAAACTAACTCTTACAGTGCACCTAACGACTCTAGAGATGATGATGTGCCGCATCTTCTTTACAAATTCATTATTTTGATTAATTTAAAATTTTCTTTTGCGCGGTACCCAGTGGATCTCTGCCACCACAATATTATTTTCTTCGTGATTTAAAATATCTATTCAATTAAAATATTAATAATATAGACATAAATAACTTAGATATGTTACACGTTGCGATCGGCAACGCAACGATCACATCCTCGGCAGGCTCAGTGTCCGTGACATCGGAGATAAGCTGCAAGAAGCCCGTCTAAGATGGTATGGTCATGTAGCACGGAAACCACAAAGCTACGTCGGTAATAGATGTCTTAACATCGCCGTCCCTGGAGCTAAATCTCGCGGCCGTCCAAGAAAGCGCTGGCTGGACCTCGTAGGCGCCGATATGAGAGCCAATAAATTAAGAAAATTGGATGCACAAGACCGGGCAAAGTGGGCAAAAGCATGCCGGAAAGCGGACCCCACCTAGTGGGATAACGCTCAGTCGAAGAAGAACTTAGATATGATTGATTTCTTATTGATTGCCAATAATAAATCGCACAGAAAAATTGTGGAAAATAGAGAAAATATTTTTAAACCTTTTTGTTTGCCAATATTCGGTTGTACTATTTTTAAAACTCCTGAAAGAACTTATATATTGTCCTTGTAGCAATTTTATTTTGTTGGTTTTATTCGAGTTTTCTATAATAGGATTATTATTAATGTAAATAATAGTTCCTAATACGTTACTTATGTTTATGTTTTATATTATTTATTTATTAGTTTCATTTTAAAGTTTCTATAGTAGGATTATTAATACATTCTACTTACATATTTACACAATAGTTCCTAAATTTAATTTCCTAAATATATAAAAGGATAAGGTGACTAATTGACTGACTGACTCATCATCATCACATTGCTCAAAACACTGGATAGATCGGGCTGAAAGACATACAGATACCTATTATGACGTAGGCATCCGCTAAGAAAGAATTTTTGAAAATTCAACCCCTAAGGGGGTAAAATAGGGGATTGAAAAATCGAACTTAATGTGAGCAAAGTTGCAGGCAAAAGCTAGTATTACCTATATAAAATACAAAGTACTTTCAGTTATTTTATTATTAATTTTTACATTTTTCTGTAAGACAATTTTATAGTAGGTACATGCTTAGTAATTAAAAAAATTAGTCAAATTATGTTGAATTTTTTTTACTAACACATGTGTTATTATGAAATAAGAAACACTGTTTATTTTGTATTTATATTTCATCCTTTACAGCAAATAAGACCGTTTGAAGATTAGTATTTCCATAAAAAAAAGTTATATATAGACATGGTACGAACACTTTTCCCAAGTATAAGGTTACATATACATATAGAACATGGAGACATCCGCAAAAAATCGTCACATATGCATATAGAAACACCTAAATTCCAAATTATGGGTTTTGCATTGAGTTTATTGATAGTAATCAATGCATAATAATGTTCCAAAAGTATACTATGAGAATCAATTCTCTAGAAAAATAACGAAAAAAGTTACAGGCAAGACAAACTTCAAATCGCTCTCCTGTAAAGTAGGGATTTTGCAGAAGTAACTCTATTCTGCGTATAGGTCGATTTATTTGACGTAACTTAAGTAAGTATCGATATTTCAGATTTAATTCCGCTCTTTTGTCCTTGATATTGGGACTCTATTGGCGTCTATCTTTTTGTCTAATCTCTTAACTTAGACCACATCGCAAAGGCGAGAGAAGCTACTTAGGAGGTCCCAATCCTATCAGAGGATTACAAAGTCCCCCGAGATTTAGCTCGAATGCCTCTTTAGTGTTTATGACGTCACTTATCTCTTGTGTTTTGTAGCTTTCTTGAAGCGTGGGCGTTAGTATTTACTCTTTGTGATAGTTCTTGAATTGAATTGTCTGCACGATGAATTTCGTAGATTACGATCCCACTAAATCTCTTGCATTTTTTTTTAAAAGAATATCAGCCAAGCTGAACTTGACCGATATTCTCCTCTCCCCTCCAAATAAGTGAAAACTTGTATTAGGAGTAGATATGACAATAGTGCAACGGGTGGGGATCAAACCTGCAACCTTTAAGTTTTCAGTTCGCACCTGTAACCGTTGGGCCATTAAGGCTTAAATTGGATATATTGTAAGTGTAAATATTGCCTTATACTAGACGTAATTTATATTTTGTTTTATGTAATCGTTGATTGCGATCTCACCTGATGATAGTCAACAAGCTTAGATGGTAGCGGGCTGATTTGGAAGGAGTATGGCAGAGTAAATAAACCTATGTCCCTAATTAAGGGAAGGGAATAAAGTAGGGACCTTAATAATATTTTTGATTTATTGAACGAGCGAAGCGAGTTCTCTGAGTCAACTAGGGCGCTTGCCTACTAGACAGAGAAGTGTGTCCGTTTAAATGTCTGTCAGAGCCCTATAACTTCTGAATTACTAAATATTAGAACGTGAAACTTGGTTGAAAATTCAGTTATATCCTGTACTTGAACAACAAATACTAAAATTAGATAAATGTTATAAAGAAACGAAATTATTTAATTTTAATGCGCCATCTATTAGCATTATTGTGAAGCTAATAGCTTCACTATAATGCTAATAGATGACGCTGTGTCAGTAAAACAGTTTTATGTCAACTATTATTTTTTTTATTGCGTCTAATGTTAAAAGTTAATTATTACAATATATAATTAAAACTTTTGGGAATTATGGGATATCGCGAGGTCTCAGTTCGGGGCGAACCACTAGTTATTAGGTATAACTCCCTATCGAGGTAGGACTACAGTTGCGGGCTATTAATATTTCTCTTGTATTAAAACCGCACGTATTTCACTTGCATTTAACGTAACGATATAAACTTGTCAAAGAATACGAAACCCACTCAATTATACACAGTAATTATAAAAGAGTCAATTTTGTGCCCAGCGACCGAAGTTGTTAACAAAGCGTAGATAATACAGTTCGTAAATGGAATTCAAATTACACCTGGGTGCATTGTTGTAAAATATTTCACGGCTCGTAACAGCAAGTGGCTCATAAACGGGCGATAAACATTGCATTTTATTGTAGACATTATAGCTGACTAATATAGTCCGGCAATTTATTGAGTTGCCGTAATCAATTAATAAATGGACATTTTTATCTTGAATGATTGTTAGTAGTAACATAGTTCGAAGAGCTGTTGGTTATTGGGGTCTCATGGTGCTCGTGTGGCAACCCCGCATCGCCGGGAGCCGCTGGAGTTAGGCGGCGCAAGATCGAGGCCTGTGGAAGTCCATGCAAGAGCCCTTTTTCTAGCAGTGGACGACTATTGGTTGGAAGTACATGCTGTACAGAACAGTTGAGTTAAACTTTTTTTAGCATAATTATGCGTATATGTATGTTATCTATAAACTTTACTAATAATATTTTAAAATATGGTTTGTCCGTCAATCAAGCAGCAGCAGAACAACGGTCGATCCATTCGTCGAATTGTTGTCATATAACAGTGTTTAAACTTCTTTTAATAACAATAATAAAATTTAAAAGTTCCGTACATAACTGTAAAATAGTTGATTGCTTAGAAAATACTTAAACATTGGAAAGTGGTGCAACTTCAGATTGTCATGGTCACCCTATGTTTACGTTAACGCTGAGCATATTAAAATTGGAAGGATATAATATTATCATTTGTTCTTTTATTTCTCCTCCGCCCCGCGCGCCCGCTGCGTCGCATTTTATTTGTTTCTATAAACAATAAATGTTTTATGTCACAAATAATAAAAGTGCGATGAAAAAATTCGGGGTAATAAAATGAATATCACTGTAGTAATATTGCTTCGGACTCCCGTTTGATCAGCTCCGTTTATTAGAGTCATGCGTAGGGCTATAGTTTTATTTTATGTTACTTTCGGTTTATTGAAACTGCACGTTCGAAAACAAGTTACCGTATTGCACATGACCTACTCTTTTTCTCTTCAAAAGCGTACAGCTTGAGCTTATGTAAACAGTAGTTTTGAACTGATCCTTTAGCCAATCGGCACGAGGACCACAGTGGTTACACATAATAATAATAAAAAGGGTACCTATATAACTTGAGTCTTGGGACCCTGGTAGCTCACGTCTCTAACATCTTATACTTTCAAGAAAAAAATCTTATTGCTATACTCACACCAGACAAAAATCAGTATTACAACGTGCCGCTCGCACTCTAGCTACATTGCCGCTCTTCCACTTTTTTCTTGGTGTTGCCTTGTTCCTGCATTTTCTCTACAAGAGGAAGAGTATACAGGGTGAGTGGTAAAAGAATTTTGTTTTTCCTTGACTCTAAGAAACTAACCAACATATTCGACACTAAACACAGAGCGCCCTATATATTGTGAAATGTTTCGTTTATCTGTTAAGCGGGTCGCCACTCTTCAGTGCAGTTTATCGCCAGCGGCGGGCGGCGCGATTACCATAAATACATGTTCGCCGCTGCCCCGGCGCTCCGTCTTGGGAACACATTACAGTAAATTCTTTGAGGCAACGTCGTGAATTTACATTGTTACTGTTACGACATCTACTGTGGGAAATTAGCTTTAGCTCTTGTACATTAACAATTTAATTTTTAAGAGAACACCCATTTGTAATTGAGATAAACTTGGTCTCGTAAAGTATTATTAAACTGGGATTTACTTAAGCCTTGCAGCTAATTATAAGTTGCATAGCTATTGCCTTTTGGCCTCTGCAACGTTTTTTTGCAGTTGAGCCTCTGGATCCTAGAAGCTAATACGTACTACGCTACGTCATTGAAACGCTCGTAGACGGTTACGGGCGGCGTAGAGGAACCATTTAAGAGTAACGTATAGTAATTGCTGTAGAGAGCCTTGAGATCCTTCGTTAGACGCTACTGCGTAGCAAAATCTAGACTCCCAAGATTACGAAGTCTAAAGTATTTTAGACTACTTCAGGCTTTTAGCAAAACCAAATGGGTACATTAAGGCAGGCAGTTTCGCTATGAATTCGCATTTGTTTGCCCGTAGCAAAGCGAACAAGAATGTGTGGGTAGGACCTGGCAGTTGTCAGTTCATACCCACACATTTGACTAGGCCCAAATATTTTCATCTTGCAGCCATGGCTTCGTAGCGGATACTGATTTACAGAATATAAGCAAAGTTGACTTTACAGATTTATTACTAAAGAAAAAAAGAAAGACACCGGCCGAATTGATAACATACTCCTTTTTGTAAGTCGGCTAAAAAGTGTAAAATTTTGGTCCATTATTGCAATTTTCTACGACATACATGTATGCAAAAGTATCTTTAAGTGTTGTATGTAGGTCGATACTATGACTCAAACGTCGATAGGGAAACCATTTACAAAGTTATCTATCCCTACTTTTCTACTTTAGACGTGAAACGTCATCTAGTTTAGACGTGCCGATCGGCGGGTCGGGAGAGCAAAGATGTCGTATAACATTGTTTTATCGCTCCGTACTTATTATCGTAAAATGTGTTCGTTTTATTGAAATATTTTATATGTGCCACACGAAAAACACTTTTACTGCCGTTTTTGTTTGTTATTTTACTGGCAACAATAAAAATATGGCTGATAACTTACCTTGTACTGTGTGTTTTTCCTATACTTGAACATGAAAATGAAAAACAATATTATATTATGATAGCCGCTTTGTGCGGTTACGATAAGCTGGAATAAAGGCTAATTTCAAATATCCTATACAGACCAATCCGGATATCTAACCATGAGTCTTTAACACACCTTTCGTAGGTAGGTATATCTGCTCATACATAGCGTCATGACTCTGAGATTAAACAAATACGGGTCCTTGGCAGCCTTGGATACGGGCAGCACAAAATCGTGTCCTGTAGTGATTCTTTCAATAATATCTATTTCCAGCAGAGAACGTCTATGGGTTGGTAATGTTATCATCATGATAGTAGCTGTTCCTTTAATATTTTTGCATTGAATTTATCAGTTATTCCATTATTCATGCCTTCAAACCTATTGTTACGTGTACCTACTTCATATTTTTTATTGCATTATATCGATTATTTATTTTGTTTTATACCAGAAACTGTAAATCCTATATAGAGCCAGCTATATTTTAAAAATGGCGCTGTTCATTCTGGTAGTTTATTTCGAAAAAGTTTTTTCGGTCTTTTATATTTTATCGATCAAATTTTTTTCAGTCAGTATTTTTGCCTCTTTCAAATTCACATCCAAAATTATTTCATGTGGCCCTTATGACACGTTAAGACTCCTCCACTGGATCGGAATGCAGATTCTGCTGAGAAGAGAATAATTTAAAATATTTAAAACGAATTGCTTACGTTTTACCGATTAATAGTGTAATACTCTGGAACTAGAGGCGTGCCTCGCAAGACATACCGTAAGCACGCCGTGTAAATCTTGTCAGCAAGTTTCACTTTCCGCAGTCGCGGGATTGGCTCGTCCCGTAGATCACGGCCCGGCGACCCGCCATCTTCATCATCTTCTTCATCTTCATTTCCTGGGAATCTTTTCCGCAAGTAGGCGTCGATTCGCCCGTTTTGCGTGGTTCCACTGGTACAGCTCCCCGCCGGATCACTCCAGCCAGCCGAGCTCCCTCCAAAATCCGAGCAGGCCACCCAGGTCGGCGAGGACTTCAGGAAGGGTAGCTGGAGAGCCAATGTAATCGTGCCGTTGGTTGGATACACCCCTGCATTTAAGCAGTACGTGTTCCGGTGTCTCGTCGCCCTCCATGCATGCTCTGCACAGGGGGCTGTCGGTAATACCTAGAATATAAAGGTGTTTGTTAAGTGGACAGTGTCCTGTTATTGTACCTACAACTACCTTTAGTTTAACACGGGTCAGTTGTATTAGTTTTTCTGTTAGTCGTTGATTTAGGCAGGGAAAAGCCTCCTTTGTTTGTCTACAATCTGTGGTGCTGGCCCACAGCTCAGCATGTGTACTTACTGTTCTGTTGTGCAACCAAGTTTTGTATTCGCAGAAGGGTATGGGAGCGATAGGTTCCGGACCCGCCACCTTCAGCGTTGAGGCTCGGCGCGCTAGTTCATCGGCTGCGTCGTTTCCTGTGTTATCACTGTGACCTCTTACCCAGCGCAGTGTAATGTTGTTTGACTTTGTAAGCAACTGTAAGGCATTGTGACAGTCCAGTATAAGTTTTGAGGAGGTCGTATTTTTCGCTAGGGCCCTCAGTACTGCTTGACTATCCGTGTTTATGTTAATATTGAAATCTGTTACCTGTCTGTTGGCCATGGCTACTGCCGCCACCGTGATGCCGACGCACTCCGCTTGAAAAACTGAGTTGTTCTTACCGAGGGCGTGGGCGATGTTTATGTTTAGCTCGGGACAGTAGACTCCAGCTCCTGTACCCATGCTTGTTTTAGACCCGTCCGTGTAAACGTCAATTGTGTTGATGGTAGACAGAGGGGTTGTTGTGTCATCCATGTTGATCTTGTAATTCTTTTCTATTACATGTACCTTTTGTGTTTTGTCACAAATCCACCCCAATTTTGGACACTTTGCTTGTTCAAGTGTTAGTATCCGGGTGTGTGTTGTGATTGTTTCTTTCCACAGTCCATAGGTTTTTATTCTAAGGGCCGCAAGAGTAGCTTCTTCCCTTATGTGTAGGTGTAGTGGAGGTATCCCAAGTATTACCTCTAAAGCACTTGTTGGTGTGGTGCTCATACAGCTTGTGATCGCCAGGCACGCTTGTCTTTGGAATTTTTGTAGCTCCTGTTGGGTTGTTGTAAGAAGCGTTCTGGGCCACCAGACTACAGCCGCATATGTCAAAGAGCTTCTTACAACAGATAGATAAAGCCATTTCATTATTTGTGGCTTAAGACCCCAGGTTTTCCCAATCATGCGTTTGCATTGATTTAGGACAATTGTTGCTTTATGTATTTTTGTATCTATGTGTTTTTTCCAGTTTAGCTTGCTGTCTAGGGTTACTCCTAGGTACGTTACCTCTTGTGTTAACGCCAGACTAGTGCTAAAAAGTGTTGGCATCTTGGATATGTCAGGTTTCCTTTTGTTTGTAAACAGAACTAACTCCGTCTTCTTGGGGTTTACCGTTAGTTCGTTTTCTGTGCACCATTTCTCTATGAGTTTCAATGCATTTTGCATTATGGCACTAAGTGTGTTCTCATATTTACCACTTATGAGAATTGTTAGGTCGTCTGCGTATCCTATTGTGAGAAAACCACAATTGTTTAACTTTGTTATCAGGTCATCAACTACTAGGTTCCATAGGATGGGGGATAGTACTCCACCCTGTGGGCAGCCTCTGGCTACTAATCCTCTTGTCGTGCCGTTTATGTTCAGTTGGATGACCCTTTTTTCAAGCAGGGCTCCTATCCATCTGCGTAGTGTTACAGGTGCTCTGTATGTTTTGAGAGCATTGTCTATACTCTTGAATGTTGTTTTGTCAAAGGCTCCTTCGATGTCTATAAAGGCTCCTAGGATTGACAATTTGTTGCTCAGGTCGTGTTCCACTTTGCATACTACCGAATGGAGCGCGGTCTCTGTAGATTTACCGGTACTGTACGCATGCTGGTTTTGATGTATTGGTATATGTCTTAGCGTTCCGTCTCTGAGGAAACGGTCGCCGAGTCTTTCTAGAGTTTTCAGCAAAAAGGATGTTAGGCTGATTGGCCTAAACGATTTTGGCTGTGTGTAGTCACTCTTACCTGGTTTTGGTAGGAATACTACTCTGACTTCTCTCCATATTAGGGGTATGTATCCAAAGGCTATGCACGCTGAATATATCTTTACTAGCCTAGGTACTAATTCTGCTGCTCCCCATTGTAGGAGAGCAGGGAAGATATTGTCTGCTCCAGCTGATTTAAAGGGTTGGAAGGTGTCAATGGCCCACTGCACCCTCTCAAATGTAACTACTTTGTTAGCTGTCTCCCAGTCGACCTCAGTAGGTGTTATTTGAGGTTCATCTGTCCACGCTGATGTGTGCGTGCCTAGAATCTTACATCCTGGGAAATGTGTCTCTATGAGTGTTTCGCTGACTTCTCTGTCGTTCTTAGTGTAACTGCCATCGGCTTTCTTGAGTGAGCCGAGTGTGCGACTGTTATCCTCAGCTAGGACCTTGCGGATCCTGGTAGCTGTATCATAGGTTTCTATGCTTGAACAGAAACGTTGCCATGATTGGTTGTCTTTTTTCCGGACGAGTTTTTTGTATTGGGATTGTGCTGACTTATAGTTTTCCCAGTCTTCTTCCCGCCGGGTGTTCATAGCTCTGTTGAATAGGTGCCTTAACCTTTGTCTTTTCTTTTCTAGGTCGGGGCCCCACCAACTGTGTCGCGGTGTTTGTTTAGTTCTTCGTGTTTGCAAAGGGCATGCTTTCTCATAGCAAGTCCTAATGCTGTTTGTCAAGTCATTGACATTGTTTTCTATGTGAGACACATGGGTGATGTTGGAGTTATCTTTTAGCCCTATGTGTGTTGTTATCAGTGATTTATACTGTTTCCTGTTTGTCTTTCTCGGGTTCCTTCGGGGTACCTCTTGTGTTATGGTCAAGTCCAGTTCAAAACAGATCCTTCTGTGGTCTGAGAGCGACGGTTCGTTGCTCACATGCCAATTTTTTATTTGATCCGTTATGTTGTGTGATGCTAGGGTCAGATCAATGATTGTCTGGAATCGACTCGAGACAAAAGTTGGTTCTGCACCCTTGTTTAGAATGTTAAGGTTAGTGGTTAGTAGGTAGGATACTAGGTCCTCACCTCTTTTGTTGTTTGTCGCGCTTCCCCAGAGAGTGTGGTGCGCGTTGCTGTCGACCGAGATGACTAGGTCCGTATTATGTTCTTCACAGTGGTTACATAAGTCCATGACTTCTTTGGTAGGGATCTGGCCTTCAATGGGTAGATATAGTGATGCCAGGACTAATGGTCTCGGCACTAACCCATGTCCCTGTTGTATTCCGTTCTGTATTTTTACTGCCGTGAGATCTCTGGAACAGAACTGTGTTAGTAGTGTCGCTGTGATACAGCGTGGTATGTATATGCATGTTCTAGGTGGCTCCTGCGAGCTGTTGTAGTAAATCTTACCATCGCAGCTGCCGAAACCACATATTCGATTGGCCCTGACCCACGGTTCTTGAATCAGGGCGATTGTCTCAGCCTCAACCTCCAGATGCTTCCGTAACGTAACCGTAGCAAGATATTTGTGCTGAAGGTTGGTTTGTATTATTTTTATATATTTTGTATTTTTTATGTATTTAGCCAGATTATCCATTTTAAAAAGAAAAAATTGTTCCAAATATTATTTCAAAAAGTAAAAAATTTTGAATTTTGAATTTCGTCTGCTTATGATTATTCGGTCTGAGGGACCATTTTATTCAACAGCTCTTCTATTGTGAGAGCTGTTGTGTCCGTGATGTCCGGCGAGTTTATCACTGCCGTCTCTCTCCATGCGGTGTTTGATGGAGGAGTCGGTGGTGTATCCGTCAACACTGCCTCAATGTCATCAAGTACAGTGCTGACGGATGGTGCTGGTGAACTGACGGCGAGCTCGTCTGTCTGTTTGGTCTGTCCGTCTGTGTTGGAGTCCTCTTTCGTGCCCGTTTCTTTAACTGGCGCGTCAGTGTCCATGTTAGTTGGCATCTCTGGCTGGGGGGCCTCCTTGGGGGGTACATCACTCACTCCTTCTTTCGTGAAGAAGCGGATGTATATGGTACCGGTGGAGTATGCCACTTTTCTTCCCCTCGCCAGGATGTTGCAGATTTGCTCCTTGGGTATTCCCAATACAAGGAATACTCCAGGAGTTCTGCCCTGTACCCGTTGGAATGTATATAGGGTCCACGTTGAGACCTCATACCAGGGGTTTTGGAGGGCGAGGATTTGATGGAGTTTTCCTACGTCCTCCTCGAAGTTCGGCACAAAGAGTGCCGACCTTACCCGCACTGGTATTTCGGCCTGGTTTATCAGCGCGATCCTAGTTCCCTCTCGCGGCGACTTCAGTCGTGTGATGACTTCCTGAAGCCACGAGAGAGCTCGTTCGTCATGGCACCACAGCTTAAGCACGCCCTCGCTGAGGAAAGCTCTCCCCTCGAAGGCTGGTGCGTAAGGTGCGGTACCCGGCGTTGGTGGTTTGAGGCAAGCAGCAAAGATCTCAGCCTGTATTAGGCCTTGAATGCTGCTTGCCTCCTGTTGCGTCATGTTTACTCGAGGCACCAGCGTGACCGCGACATTGAGATGTGGTTTTGTCGCGCGGGCGTAGGAGCCTGCTGTGTGCGTCGGTCGGTCTGTTTTTCTCCTCTTGTATTCTGCCCGGGGAGGAGTAGTGTCGTCGGGCCTGTCTCGCTTATTGCCAGACTGGCTTGACGACGGGCCGGGGTTGTTGGGCCCCCCACCAGTCGCACCACCACCTCGCCCTCTCCAACTCATGCTAGGTCGGTGGGCGGCAGGGCGCGGCCGGTGTTGGGCCTTGGTGTTGTCACTATTGGTGGTCGTTGTTTCTCGGGTTTCTGCGGGCGGGCCTCGGCTGGTGTCCGGCTGCTTTGCACCCACTGTGCTCTCACTTTGGCCTGAGGCGACAGTCTCCGCGGGCGGGCAGTTGCCCTGTTTGGGTGGCCGCCCACCGCCGCTTTGACCATTCGAGCCCCTTGCCTCGGTGGAAGTATTCGTGGCCGCACTGCGTCCGGGCTCCTGCCTCGGCCTGCCGCCGCTTCTTCCCGTAGGGGGGTTGTCCGTCCGTTTGTGTCGGTTCGTTTTGCGTTTTTTGTTCTTTTTACGCTTGGTCCTGGCCTCCACTTGCACCCACGGATTTTGGGCAACATGTGTCCCTGGGATGGCATCCGCAAGTGAGGTCAGGTTTAGGGGGCTTATCGGTCCTGTCTGTCTATTCGCTGTGGTGTACGTGAGGGGCGGGTCATTCGGAAACCGGGTAGCTAAAGCAGGGGTCATGAGAGTGGGTTCGTCCGTCGGTGTCCGTGTATCTTTTGCTATGGTCGTTTGGCAGTGCTTAGCACTGAGCGGTGTTTGGCCCCCCCCAGAGTACGAGGGGCTGCCTGTGGCCCTGTCTCCGTTCTTTGCCGGAGGCAGAGCCACAGGTGGGGATTCTCCGACACCAACGTGGGTGGCGGTACCCCTCTGGGGTAATAACTTTTTAACATCCGCTTGCATGGTTTCCGAGTAATGAATATGTTGTGGAGTGTTGATGGGTGTACTTGTGTGTGTGTATGTGTTTTGTAAATGATGGGCGCAGTGGGATTGTAGGTGGAGGGATCACGGGATGGGGGGATATCAGGGAACTCCGTCCAGCGTTGGGGGTGTCGCATGGCCGGACCTCTTGTTCGGGTGTCCGCAGCCGGACAGCAGCCCGCTGGCAGGCCGCCGTCCGGCTGCCGACAGATCACGGCTATCCACAACCTGCCGACCCGCCCGGTAGCATGAGGATGCTTCGCCAGCTGGTGATTGTTGTTACGGGTCCCCGTTTCCGAGTTACCCGTACCCCCAATACACCTACCGCGCCGGGAGACCCGCCATTTACCACCGGTGAAATATACACCCGATGCTGACAAAAGAAACACTTCCGCCTGTGCTGAGAGATAGGCGCTGGTTTTATTTATTAGTAGCTTTTGCTCGTGATTTCGTCCGAAAAAAGTAAAGTTAGGTTTTATAAATCCCGCGAGAACTTTTCGTTTTTTTTCTGGGATAAAAGGTAGTCTATGTCTTTCTGCGAGTCCTTAGCTATGCCCATGTCGAACTGTTGCAACGTTGCTGCGTAATTGAAGAACGAAGTAACAAACAAACTTTCGCTTTCATAATATTATATTAGATGATGCCGGCGACTTCAGGTTTTTTATTTCCCGCGTGGAATAATAATTAATTTTCCAGGATAAAATATTATGTGAAAATCCAGGGTATGGCCTATCTACATTCCAAATTTCAAACAAGTCAGTTCATTCGTTATAGCATGAAGGAGTAACAAACATACACACACATACAAACAAACAAACTTTCACCTTTGTAATATTAGTGTGATGTAATTAATATGGATTACAATTAATTTCCAAGGAAATACTATGAACACGCGATAAATAAATTCAATCCGACGTAACTTTTAAACTGAGCCATTTCTGCTCGTAGATCGGCCAAATACAGCTTAATTAAACCCCGGGGTCGGATGGGCCTTTCATCTTATTGACAATTTATATTTCGAGGGTTAGACATTTGGGGTGTGATTCCGAAGTTTGTTCAGAACATTACCTCCTTTGACTTAGTTATTAAACTCAAAGGAGGTTTAGTTTAAATATTTAAAATGTTTTCGTAATTAACTTTACTTTCGACTTTGTGATAAATTTTCCAGTGTTTGAACTAAAGCTTATGATTTCACCTGAATATGTTGTGCTTAATAAAGTCGTGGTATAAATTAAAATAATAACAGTCCGTTTTTTATAGTTAGAGTAAGCATATTACCCACTTTAAATTAAATCGGTACGCTTTTACAAGTAGCATACTGAAATGCATACTGCTGCTATTTCCAAATAAAATAATGGCCATCTATTGGTGAAAACCAAATGAAAATCCCTTCAGCGATTTCTGAGATTAGCACTTATAAACAACAAACGCTTGCAAGTACCTACCGTTTTTATAACATCAGTGATTATAATGTAAGAATTTTTCAGACAAAAGTATATCTTTTTGTACAAGCTGTAATAATAAAAAAAACCTCTCTGAGTATCATAGTTAATCTCTGTTTCTCCTAACTTCTAATTAAGGGTTCTTTGAATACAACTTTCACTACAGCTGTCTAATTTATAATTAAGGCTCCTTTATCATTAGGCTCGATGAAAAACGTTGGTTCCGATGTAAAGCGATACTGTACTTTGTACTGTACTTGGAATAGAAAATACTGTGGATAAAATAAGTGAGTAACAATTTTAACGGTATCTAACTGATTGCTGAAGTATTACGGGATTTAAGAAGAATAAAATTTAAAAAACTATAACCTTATCAATCCGTCATATTGATTTTGTTTGTGTAAAATGTAGCTTATATTAACGAATCGATTGACGTCTCGTTCAATATCGGCTCAATCGTTTTTTTGCTACTGTGGAACTTTCGTAAATAGTCACATACATGCATACATGTACACATACATACGTACATGCAGTCATAGGTATATATAGACCTTTCCTTCTGGCTTCACCATAGCCGGTTTGAAAAGTGGACTGAAAAAAAGATCATAATAATTATAAATATACTTTTATAATGAAAATTATTTGTAGCTACATTTTTTAGGTACTATGGAGAATGGTCAAAGTACAAGTTTTTTTAAACTAAAAAAATCAAACCTGATTAAAAATAACTTTCTTAAAAACATAATGTTCCTACCTACTCGTGCAATCAAAATAGCACTATAAATATAATACTTCTATGTGAAGAAGCTATTTAATAAAGAAATTTTGAGAAAATAACATGTACGAGTATTTTAACTATGCCTAGTTCAAATAGTTCATAGTCTCAACTTATATACAGCTGCATAAATAGGATGTACGAGATGAAAATTTGAGTATTATAGTTACTATTTAACAGTTCTTGAGAAGGTATTCCAAGAGAATAGCATCCATAGATCACCGGAACAGGCTTAATTAAACCCGCCTCTGAAGCTTTCAACTTATTGACAATTTATAATCCAAAGGATAAGGACGGGATAGGTATATTCCCTAAATACGGTTTTAATGTTCGAACTTTAGTTACAGTTTTGATTAGTTGTGTACAATAAGTTACATAGTTCGAAGAACTGGTGGATTTTGAGATCGCAAACTGCTGGACTGGTGACCCCGCAATGGAAAACAGGAAAGAGTTGGCTGACCCCCCACTAAATGGCCCGACGATAGCCAGTTTGAAGGATTTCTTTCCAATTTTTTGGCTTTGTTCAAGTATTATAATTATATATAATTCAAGTTGACTTCATAACTTCTTTTCAGCAATACCAATAGGTATGCGTCGTCATGCGTCGTGCTCGTGAACGGGTGCCACCAACGGAAATGAGTCTGCTTTGTGTCTACCCATCCTAACATGTTTTAGGTTGTGGTAGGTGTGCATTTTTGAAACTTCTTTGTGGAAACACTGTGTGCATAGCATAGTTTTGTTAACCATTGTAAAAAAAATTTTTTTGAAAAGAGCAACTGCTGAGTTTCTTGCCGGCTCTTCTCAGCAGAATCTGCATTCCGAACCGGTGGTAGATTTATGACGTGCGTGTATAAGAGCCACAAGTTGGCCTACATGAAATAAATAAATTTTGATTTTGATTTTTTTTTATTTTATACATCTAAAGTCAAAAAAACTTAGTCCACGCGTACAAAGGCGCCGGTATCAGCTAGTTGTCTATAATATTATATTTAAAAAAGTACAAAGAAATAAGAAAAAGTTAACAAATTACAAGGTTCCGTTGTAATTGCCTGGCTCAAGCCCAAATGCAAGTCAGCTTAGATAATTTGCCGGGACATTAGTTTGATGAAACTCACCGACCGCCGCTGGATTATACAGTGTCACCTGCTTGCCACAAAATGGCGGCTGGTATTGCGCTTGTGTGAAATAAAAATAAAAGTTTATTTCCACTTTCTCAGAGTTGAGCGTACCTTTTCTGACGTGGAAGATCATAAAAATATTAAGCTCAACTCACCTTTATACAAGTTCAAATAAAATCATAGGTAATTAGGGTAATTATTGTTAATTTTCAAGTAAAAGTGAAAGATCTCACGAAGGAAAGGATATGTGTAGAGAGCAGGTGTTTGTGAATATTTTGAAATCAGCTTTAACCTCAGAGCAGATTCGTAAATAACATAGTATTATTATATGGTTTGAAGCTATAGGTCTCCATAACATTTTTCATAATTTGCCTTGTTCGTTAATTTTCAATATCTTCACACTTAAAAGACGTTGAAAATTAATAAGAATAATATATAACTTTGCCTTAAAAATATTTTAAAGTAATGAAACGGTAAAAAGACAATACGAGAATTGGCTAAACAAGAATCTGAAATGTACTAGATGCCACTGTCGTTTTCAAAAATGATGATGTTATAATAAGTTAATTAAGTTTTTCAACCCTGTCTTTTCAGAAAAGTTTACAAATCTTGTCTAAAAACGTAAACTCTGGAATGCCTTTTAACCCTTTCCCTGTCCCATGAATCACATGTGAGTATGGTTATTGTTTAACTATTGTGTCTGTTGTCTGGACAGTTAACGTGTTAATATACGTTATTCACAGTTCTGTTTAATTAAGCAGTAAAAAGATCGTTGGTCAGCTGGTGTGCACGCATCGAGGTTTTTGTATTCGCATATTATGAAGTGTGACGAAAGCATCGTTTCCAAGGATAATAATAATATCGGGAGCATTTGGCAAGCGGTTATGTGCTGGCGGCGCTTTTGTTTGTGAGCGAGTGGTACAAGGCGCAAGAGTGACAGCGAACGTAGCTGTGCAGCAAGAAAATAATCTTAAATTAAATTACGAAAAAAACGGAAGATAATTTTTGATACTCTTCGCTTACATGCAGATTACTCCTTGCAGCTAAAAAATTCACACTTGTTTAATTCATATAGATTTATCATCTTATGACTCGTGAGTCATGAAAAATCAAGACCAGGACCGAAACCAGGTTCTGAAAAGTATTATGTATCTACGAATATATCAATGTAACGCGTGATACAACTTCGTAATACGAGTAATATATATTTTTTTTCTAACTCTGGTTCCTTGAATCCGCATCAAAATCTCACTTCTATCATAGACAGATTTCAGATTTTTCCATCTGAATATCTATTTGGTATGGTAATGATAGTGTTGAAAGATTTGCATCATTCATTCCCGTAAGTAATCTGTATTCGTATTTCGATTGGTTCTTATGATCTAGACCACACAAAAAAGGTCGTGCAACGAGCGAGTGGCTATAAAATATTACAGCGGCAAAAACGCCCATACACATACCCATTCCGCGATAATTGTTATGGGACATATGAAATTCATTCTAAACCTCTTTTTTGTTCCTTGCAACTCATTGTTCACTCTTCTTTGACTAAACGAAGTAGATAGACTGTAAAGCTAGCGTCATAGTATGCAAAAGGTGCTAAAAAGCTCTTAACTAAAAATCTGTAAGAATTTTGAAATTGGTCAAGTACATCCACAAAACCAGCGTAAGCATAACTTTTTTGTTTAACTAAGGTCCGATTTCATCGACGTAAAATAGGTCTTATCCAAGTGTTAATATTTTGGTAGATTTTCAATTCAAAAACTGTCAGAACGCCCAATTTATTCCTCGGTTAAACGTCACTCGACGTTGGAGAAATCGGCACTAAGAGATTCAATTTTTTGTCAAATATGGCAAACTAAAATAAATTGTCCGCTTCGGGCTTTTAGGGGCTCTGTTTTCCAATACACAATATTTACAGTTTTCCCCTTAAACGAATTATCTTGCAAAAATTTTTTAACATGACCAGGAAGTTTACTATGACAAAAATTATGCCTTGCGAGACAATATCCCTTTTTTAACTAAGTTTTAAATGCGGAAGTCTGCTAGTTTGTTTGCCCTTCACCGACGCAGCAAAGCGGTGACTTTAATATAATATTATTATGTTATAGATTCCAGGATACTAATTATCTCGGGAAAACAAATGGACAACAGACTTCGTACAAATTTATTTTAAACATCTTATTCTAGGTAGATAAAGTCGCAAGCAAAAGCATTATTCTGTAAAGAAGAGGAGATTGCGAACCGAACACTATCTACTTTGCTGGAAAATTTAGTTTCTGAGGCCTGCTTTGTTTTTCCATAAATTATAAATCATACCCAAAAAAGCCAGGAGCAAAAAACAGCGCATATGTCAGCACTCGGTTTTGTCCATGAAGCTAACACAACTGGCTTCACTTCAGTGAATACGTGCCACCCTCTACGTTTGACCTTCAGTCCGAGCAGCTAATATGTACCCGCATGTTGCCAAGAGATAACGTAACGTTTTGATGTTACAAAAATTTTCTTTGAAATTTTTTGGCAGCCGTTAATTTTAAATAGGTATTGTACTGTTAATGGGTTAGAGCTATTATGATTTTGTGTACTAGTTGTAACAATGCAGTTTCATTTAATGTTATGTTCGCTGCGAGAAAATGGAGCAGTCTATTCTTGACATATTTAATGTGTGTGTTTAACACTTGCCAAATGTGTTTTTTTTTTGTAAAATGTTAAATATAGTAATTAGAATAAGAAATAAGATAGAAGCTCATCAAGCAGACATAAAGCAAAATAACAAAAAGAAGAAAATAGAAAAAAAAAACCTATTTTCTTACCTTCTTCTTTTTTTATTACTTACTCGATTCCGATTAAATAAATAAGAAATGCTGTTAATAATATACACATACACACATTGCTACCGTATACTTACAATGAAATCGCGCTGCAAGTGAAAAACCAAACTTGAAAAGTATTATAATATATACCACTGAGTAGAGCATCTATTCTTATTCTTTACGTAATGAAGGTCCTTAGCGAAGGCTGGTATGCAGTCAGCGTTGTCAATGCTCTATAGTTGCAATGCAGTTATTTCTACTGCACCAAACTTGCACTGCACTGCAATATACTATTTTGCTGGCTTGCAGTGCAATTGAGCTTAAAGCTCTGTTGACAACAATTATTACTGTTGTTGTAAGTTTTCACACTTATGCCACTACAGTTTTTTCACTGTACCATATTATTACAATCAAAAGGTTCAAATTGACACCAAAAGCTATTGACACTATTTTTTTTAGAAAATCTGTTCTCGTTATTTGAACCTTATGCATGCAACAATATGGTACAAATTAAATTAACATTAGCCTGTCACCCAGACCATAGTACAGCGAAAATGGTGGTAACAAGCTGCTGTCAAAGCTTAACAATATGGATCTGTGATACAAATTAAAGCTAAAAGCGATCAAGAGACCTCCTGAAATAACAGCGCTGCGATTTCAAAAACATTAATCTTCATTTGCCCCTAAATAGACTTAGAGCTGGGGTAATCCGTTTTATCTGGCGGCGGCGCAGACTGCAGGCGCGGGTAATCCCCCGTTCGACCTGGAATGGATCTGAAATCGCTATTGCATTTCACGAGCTTTAGGACACAAAGGAGCTAGGGAATTATTAAAAGCAATCGCCCGGTTCCATTTACTAACCTTTTTTATCCTCCTTGTACCTTGACGCGGACGAAGTCGTCAGCAAAAGCTTATTTAAGATGTCTCCGCATGAAGTCAGGTTTTTTGAGTTCAGGTTTCCCACGGGAACCCTCTATTTTTAAAGGATAACCTGTCACTTTTCATATCCTCAACAATACCCATGCAAAAAATCGAATGTAACGAAACGGCCAAACCACATATTCTGACTAAGGTAGAGTTTGTGAAGTTAGGCCTTGTAAAGTTAAGGTTTGTAGAGTTAGAAGCTTGGCTCTACATGAGATCTGATAACTTTTTGACAGCACGAGTCATATTCAGTCTGTTTTTGGTGGGATTTTAATTTTCTAAAAAAATGTTTCATCGAGGTCTTTCAAAAACTTTAAAAGTCGTTCTGCTCGTGGGACTCCAAAAAAACCTCAATCTACGCGTACGAAGTCGTGGATATGAGCTAGTTATCAGATAAATGGGGATTTTAAACCACTTTACATAACTGTTGTAGGTACATCGACATCATTGCTGTATGTAGCAAATAACTATTCGGTTTGGCATCGCTCTAAGCTCTAGTACTGTAATCAATCTTCCTGATAAATGGCTGCTGAAATAAAATACTTTCTAAACCATTAAAACCGGTTTGATTTTTAAAATCCATCGACAGGATTGAATCGTTCTATTTCAACGATCACCTTCAATAAGTCTTGCCAAATACCGGCTATAGTTTATAATCAAAAAATAAATATAAAAATGTTAGTCAAATGAAATAAAAAATAAATAAATATACAGGCAAGTCAAACGTAAATAAAAAAAATACAGGATTTTTTTTTAATTTTCTTTATAAAATACAAGACATTTCATTCTACAACTTATTTGGCAATTAAAGTTGTAATATCTGTTCCAGGAATGTTCCAGGGATTATAGTGAAATACTGGTAAAATTATCTGAATATTCTACTACTTATTATTTTCTGTCAGAAATGTATTATATTCTGTGACTAACATCCGAGCGCTTTGATTAGCTCTCAACAAATTTTGAAACTTCTGTATGAAAATTTCACTGATTAGCGCGACATCCTCTTAATGATAACTAATGATCACACGAGAATAATTAAATTTATTTTGGATTCGTCGCCTGAGCGATTTTTTTTTTCAGAAGAGTGATTCTTTCTCAGCAGCATAGACTATTCGTATAGGTTGGAGATAGGTGTTTAAAGATCCCGCAGGAACTTTTTTATATCGCTCGTTTGTTATCACACTATTTTACCTCAAAAATTGCGGTTTTATCAAAAAAATTGTCTAAATTTTCAATTTTTGATTTTGTGAGTTTTTGATTTTATAGTTTGTGAGTTTATTTTTAATTCAATATAGTTATATCCAGTATAGTTTTCATACAGCATGAAATAGCGATTGTTTTTAACCGACTTCAAAAAAAAGAGGAGGTTCTCAATTCGACGCGTATGTTTTTTTTTTTTTTATTTTTTTTTTTGGCGATGTTACTCCATAACTCCGTCAAATCTGAACCGATTTTAATAATTTTTTTTTTATTTGAAAGGGCATATTGTTAGGTTGGTCCCATTTAAGTTTGGTGAAGATCTGATGAATATCTTCGGAGATGGAGGACGGAACTCCTCAATGAATAAGAGCAAATCGCTCGTGATCAGAGTATGTGTAGGATTTTAACCATGCATTCTTCACAGCATACATACATAATGCTTTTCTATTCGGCATTTCAATATAATTTTTTTTTAACCGAATTTTTGACGATGTTACTCTATGACTCTGTCAAATCTGAACCGATTTCAATATTTTTTTTTTTATTTAAAAGGGCATATCGTCAAGTTGGTCCCATTTAAGTTTGGTGAAGATCTGATATATATCTTCGGAGATATAGGATGGAACTCCTCATTGAATAAGAGCAAATCGCTCGTGATCAGAGTGTGTGTAGGATTTTTACCATGCAAACTTTATAGCATACATACACATGCTAAATTTCTATTTGGAATAATATATTTCAATACTTTTTTTAAGGAGCAAAACATGGTCTAGTGAATTGGTCCCATGAAGCTACACTAAAAAGCTTAAAATAATAATATAAAAAATTATTTTAAAAAAACCGACTTCAAACGCCACTTAAAAGTATAAAATAATTTTAGTTTGTACACGTATGTTGAAGTCGGGCCAGCGTTGCGTAATGGTATCATCGTTTCTATATTTTAAGCCCGCCCGACTTCAATATACGTGTACAAACTAAACTTATTAAAATTATTAAATTATAAATACTATTAGGCCGGTATACTTGTTGAATTAGCCCGTGAGACGGACGGGCTTAAATAGAAACGATGAAACCGATGCGCGACGCTGGCCCGACTTCAATATACGTGTACAAACTAAAATTATTTTATACTTTTAAGTGGCGTTTGAAGTCGGTTTTTTTAAAATATTTTTTTATATTATTATCTACATTAGTAGTTAAAATAACTATCACAAACCATTGCTGCAAAAAATGAGCGATATCACTTATATCATAATAATATAATAATTATAGGACTTGGAGTCCTACAACTTGGGGACCTTCAAAAAGAGTGAATCAGCTTTTTCTAGGCAAGCGCGCTCCATCTTTAACTGCATTTACACTTACCATCAAGTGTGATCATAACCAAGCGTTAGTCTATATATTAAAAAAGCTATTATTGTGCTCCCAGCCTTAACAATAAATGATAGCACAAGATTTAACTTCAGCAGTTATTTGTAATTAAGCGTGCGGGTGCGGGCCGAGATTTGAATTTAATTAATGTTTCATTTCAATTAGAAATGTGTAAACAGGAGCCGGGCTGATTGGAGCGAGCGCGGGTGAACTAATTCACAATAATCATTATCATCAACAGGTTCGGTTGGCCGTTGACTAATTAATGAAGTATATTGTTACGTTTTGACGTATAACAGACGTGTACTCACAGGTAGATACATAGAGTATATTGCATGGCACCGACATTGTGTATCGGTTCCTCGAATCATGTTGCCATTGCTTGATTACTCTAGTTCCTCTAATTTTCCTCATCTCTGACTTCAGCAGGTTTGGTTAACAGTCGCCTAATAAAGGATACTTCCTTTTTTATAACGTTACGATTTGACGTAACAGAACGTAATAGACGTGCGAGTTATTGTATGACATTGACACGTTTACTGGATTACTCTAGTTCCTCTAACTCTCCACATTTCTGATCTTTAGATCACATAGACAGACTCCGAGAACTCACTCTATCGTCATTCGAGCTCTGATCTTTACGATTTGATTCCATTTGACGATTCTAAAATACTTAAAGTATTTTCAAACAATTTTATTACAATATTAAAATATTCACATTATAGCAAATATTATTTAAATAATAGCAAAATGTAATACAAGTAATTGCAATAACAAAATAGTTGTGCAACTAGATGATGCCGGTGACTTCGTCCGCGTGGATTATGGATTTTTGATTCTCGCGGGAATCCTTTAATTATTCGGGATAAAATGTAGCTTATGTGTTAAATCGGAATATAAGCTATCTCAATTCTAAATTTCAGCCAAATCGGTTTTGGCTTTGGCATGAAGGAGTAACAAACATGCACACAAACAAACTTTCTTTCGCCTTTATAATATTAGTGTGAAATGTGATAATAATTATCAGGCTTTTGATTAGCAATCAAAAGACGAAAATGGAACAACATTCTCAAGATTCCGTCCGTTGTATGAACAAGGGAGTTACCTTGTTCCCGCTACAAGCGAGATGAAACAAGCCCTGTTTAATCTGTCTGTTTGACTTCAAATCGTTATTGCATTTCGGACAATTGGCGCACAAAGCGGCTTCTGTTCCATTGTCGAAACCAATCGAGCTCCGATTTGAATTTCAATAATTAAAAGGTGCAGTTTTGAAATGGATTTTTTAATACTAACAATACTGACTCGTTTCTAAATTGAAGTGATGTTGCAGATGTTTAATGCGCTTTTTATTCGGTTTACGAAACGTTTTTTTTATTTGCTGTCATCATTTGGCGTTGAAGTAGGTAAGGCCTCGATTTTTATCTCAACCTTATCTCAACAGCAGGAGTCTAAGCACGAACATTTTAATTTTCGAATAGTAAAGGTAAAGTTAACGCCAATGTACGAGAATGACAGGAGCGCTCCTGTCATTTTCATTCTTTCTTGCTGGCTTTAACTTTTCTATTCCACAGTTAAAATGTTCGTGCTTAGGCTACTGATATAGACCCGAACTCAAATATTTTATTAAAAAAAAAATTAAAATTTGATAAAACAAGACTAAAATAATTTCAAATTCAAATAATAATTTCAAAATTCAAGTTTCTACTCAAAAATGTGAACTAGTAAATATTTTAAAAGCGAAAGTTATTCTGTTTATCTATTTGTTACCTTTTTATGACTTAATAGTTGAAGGGAACTTTACGACTTTTCACCCGACTACGACAAAGGAAGGGTTATGTTTTAGAAGTATGTGAATATTTACGGATGTTCCACGAGAGAGCTAGTTTACTAATATTATTAAAGCATGCTCACATAATGTGATAGTTTATACCAAACCTGCTACTTAGACTAATTGAATGCTTCTAGCTTAATCAGATTTCAGACCATCAGTAATGCATCTGCCATCGTGTCGTCAGCCAATTGGTTTGAGCCTATCTACCTACTTGGCTAATTAGCAATTAAGATTGCTCATTTGGACCGTCAAGTTACTCAGCGATCGATGGATAGAGATAATATGTTTGGAATACCCTTGGGGGATCAGATATGAGAAGTCCAAAAAGTTACCGATGTAGCTCATCCAGTCGCAAAGCTGAGATGGACTCGCAGAACCGAAGGACGTTGGGGTCCAAAGTTGTTCAAATGGTGACCTCGCACCGGAAAGGGCAGCACTACGTAGAGGTCACCGCTGGTAGCCGCTCTACCAGTAGTGAACAAGCATAGATAATGATGATGATGATGATTTTGAACATTGAACCTATTGTCAGTTTCTTTGCCACTTAATTGAAGGATAAACCAACACTCTATCGCATTTATGATAGTTGTAAGGATTAATTAATTTTTAAAGCTGTTATTTTGCTGCAACGCTGTGATTACGCCGTAGCTCAATTGTGTCGCTACGCCGTAGCTACGGTAGCTCTCAACGCACGGTAAAACGCGCACAATGGTGGTTTGTAACGACACAGTTAACAATTACTTCTCGTTCATTGACCCCGCAGCCCGTTGCGAAATGAAAGTTCGTAGCCCGCAGTGGTCGTGTGAGTTTGCGGAATAATTTATGTTTATTGTGACCTATTCATTTTTAATTCCAAACTAAAGAAGATAATTAGTTCCTTTTCATTTCGTTGCATAAACTATTAACAATAAAGATCTTATAATAAAAAATAGGCTCTTAAAGTTTGCCAATATCTGGCTTGCAACTATAAATAAATTATTATTGACTTTTTTTTATTACAGTATGGTTTTTAGGGATGTGAATCTTAGTTTTGTCTAATCTGAACGAATTGGATTTGATAAGAAAATCGATTAAAAAAATTGAATTAGGTAGGTACATTTGCACTTTCTATATCTACCAAGTAATGATTTTTTTTACAGCACAAAAACATCAGTTCGATAAGTTGTTTATATTATGGCCTCATTAGAGTGTAGCATCCAACATATTTCCAAAAATACAGCAGTTTCAACTAAATCTAATTTCTTATTATTAAGTTATACAGTAGTAGGTATCTATTTGTTTAAGATTCGGTTAAGTTTTAACACACTTATATGTATTTCCCATCAAGAAGCAAGATATACTCCTAATATTATCTGCCTCGAGCTACTTTTCAAATCGAGAGGGAATAGTCAACATACTTAGTTAATTTCTTGAGGTGTTCGTTGGTTAAACAAATGTTATGTCAGTCAATATTTTGTACAAATAATACTATCCTAACTAATCGTAATGAAAGTAATCGTACAGATAATATTATGTGGGGTAATTAGTAGTAGTAGTAAGTTTATCTTGACTACTAAAGATTTTTCGAAATCTCTTACTTGGCTCCTTTCCTTAAGAAGAACAGACAGAACATACAGTATTTAAAAGAATTTTACGTTTAATTATTTATTTTACATTTAGTTATTTTTTTATAAAATTTTCGTTTCACTTGCAGAATCGTAGATTCTAAAGTAGGCGACGGTATACACATTTATCATAGCAAGAGTTTACAGCACATAAAGTATAGACTAGAGACTGGGAGAGGGAAATGTTTCAGGGTGACATATTTGCCGTTTGCTTTGCAGCGAGGCTAATGGATTACGTTTACCGACTTCAATGACACGGAAACTTTTCAGCTACTTTCTAGAATTTATTTTTAACTAGATATCGTGCCTGCGACTTTAAAGCGAGTATTTAGGATATGGGTGACCATCTCCGGAACACAATGTATTTCTGTGCCTTGTGTGTAATGTTTTCAGGATTTATCTATGTATATGTTTGTTTACTCCACCTTGACGTCTAAATGCCTGAACTGATTTGGATGTATGGGCATATTAGGTATTCTGTGGTAAGGGGTTAGAATCCTTACATCACATTGACATTAGCTATTTTTATATTCTTTAAAAAGTCGGGTTACTAATAATATTAAAAATGTTAAAGTCTATTTGTTTGTTGGTTTATTGCCCTTCAATTACGGTGCAACAAAATGACTGATTTTATGTGTTTTTTTTGCATGGGTATAGTTGAGGACCGGGAGAGTGACATAGGCTATTTCTCTCACGGAAAATTAAAGAGTTCCCGTGGGACTTTAAAAACTACTAATTTGCTTATTCTCAGATCAGTTCAGCGATAAGATCTTATTATTAGAAGTATTTATTTTTTACGAAGAAACCCCAAGGACACAAAGTGCAGTCTTAGTAACTCCTTAATGCTTCGACTTTAAGCTTGTCATTATTTGACATCCCACAACAAAATTCAAATAATATTGCTTTACGTATAGGCCATTTGGGTCATAAAATTTGTGTCATGTAGTTTATGTATATTATTTTAAGCAAAATTTGTTTTTTACATTTATTGTGATATTGATAGACTTCCTTGGTGGTCATTGATGTGATATCGCTGGCAGTGTCAAAAGAGAGCCGAAATAAAATTTACGATCGCTTTATGCAATATCGTGTCCGACGTGAAATATGCCACCAAAAGAATAAAGCACAATATATTTTTAAATCCAGAAAATGTGGACTTTTTACACCGTTAACCTCTCCAGCTTAACTTATAGTTTAGTATCAGACCTAAGCGCTGATTTCACCATCGATGAAATACAATGTGATACATAGCAATACCTACATAAGAAATTTTGACTCAGAATTAGGAGTATGTTTGTGACTATTTGTTCCTGCTAAGCCGAAAGGCGCTAACTCAATCAGAGTAAGTTTTGAAAAAAACGACTTTTTGTAAAATATTCTGGTAACCTGAAGTTACGCCACTGACCCTTGAACAAGGTAACGTCTCGCTCCTACCACCCTGTATTATTAAACAGGGTAAGCCTCGGTCACAGACAAATTAACTGTGTCAAGTCATACTTAGAACTACTTAAGACCAACTAGTAGAAGAATATAATAAAAACAGATTGATTGCTAAAAGGCGGTTTAAATGAGAACTCTAATGAAAATTAGAAATATTTTGGGCTAAAAGCGCTATTCAATTAACGGTTTTACATAATTCCTATTATTATCGGATAGCCCGATTAGAATAACAGATAACATTAAATTAATTACATATAAACAATACGGTAGAGCGAAAGCGGAGTGCCATTTGAATGAAATTTAACGGAACCCATTCCAAACAGAAGCTCTCTCCGTAACGCGTTTGATAATAATGTTAAGGTTACAGCAGACACAAGACATCGAAGATATTCCATAAGGTAATCTTTGGTTTAGATTTTGGAAACCTAAAATCCTTAGTTTAAACCCTTAAATCCGTAGCATAGACTCTCAGAGTCAGTTAACGCTTCGTTGAAACGTATCCGTGTTTCAACGATTTAATTGGATTATGATAGGATTATGATGAGTGATGACAGAGTCTAATATCACTGTGAAATTTATTTGCACAAAAATGGAATAGACTTGTAAACTTATAGTGTCACAGTTTTGCAAAATTATCTACCTACTGTACCTACGAACTTTTTTACTTAAGCCTTTAAGAATTAAATTTGAACTTTAATTAATTATTTTTATAATTTCGTATATTATGTGCTTAAGTTTATTGGTACTTAATAAATGTCTATTTGAATAATGTAAAAATAAGTTTTCGTTTTACTTCCTGGATTGGACTTGAGAATGCATGTTTTATAAGGTGCTTAGATTAAATTAAATTCCTTGTCGTCGCGCACAAAATGTCTGTAGTGTGCGATGTTAATTAACAGATAAACACCTACGAAGGCGAAGTGCTCGCCTCAGCGGACAAGTCCGGTAAAGAGGACTGATCCGCTTTGCGCGGAGGCGAGACTGAAATAGGTTTGGCGAGTCTCGGCGGAAATTCGCTCTGGAGTGACGTAATCTGTGACATCCATTTATGTGAAGGGATTGAAGGGAGCTTGCTAAAGTTACTTATATTACTTTGGTACATTTTAATACGTCATTTGAATAGGTATAGTTAAGGACCTGAAGAGTGATGTAGGCTACTTTTTATCCTGGAAAATCAAAGACTTCCAACAGGATTTTAAAAGCTCAACCTACGCGGATCAAGTTACGGGCTTTAGCTTACTTATAAGGCTAGGCACAAATCCAGTGCAAATTCATTTTTGATAAAGGAGTGATAGCTGCATTGAATTAACATGATTCCGCGTCAACTGGCCAGCGTCGGGAAATCACGGAAAAACGTACGTGTACGAACTAATATTTTCATAAGAAAGGTCCTCTTGCAACAATCCCCTAACTTTATTTAAGTTAAATTTTCTATACCTGTCCTTTTCTTGTCAATTCTGAAATAAACTTTTCAAAAATTAGTAGCATTTCAAAATTTAACTAAACATCAAGCAAATTGGTGCAAGACGGCCTAAGCTAAACCTTATAATCTTATAGCGGAATTCGGCGAGCTATATTCAAATTTCAAGAAATTCACACATCTCCAACGCGAAACCGTAACAGCGGAACGAAAGAGATAGATACTGAAGTACGGTTTCTTTGATGGTGTGCTTTGAAAAGGTAGCAGTAGAGTCTATTTTTACAGCGTTTTGCGAAAATGGTGTTATAAAATTGATATTGTTTTTCATAAAGGTTAGAATGCAATCGCTTATCCGCGCAGCACTATGCACCAGTACAGCAGGTGCGGCCGGCTCGTTAATCATAGCGAATGGAACGCTATTCGCTAATCACAAGTAATTTGCAGCATGCTACCATTTATACAGGATTTCATTTATTTTAATAACAGCAAAATAATGGCGGATTCACACTGTGCCATTAACATACTAGTGCAACAGTCCAAAACGATTCGAAAGCACTTTGTAAAAGTATATTTGAATAAAGAATTATTCTATTCTATTCTATCCAAACCTGGGAGCCTACCACCCAAGTTAACTATTTTTGACCAGCAACAAATATTTGGATGCAAAAGTCAGTATTGGTACCTCTTTGAGTTTAGGTTATGGGTATTTAACACTTAAAAGATAAACTTATCTTGTGAACCCAAATTACTACTACTACTATTTTTCTATTCAGTGTGCTTAAGTCTAATGCACTATCAAGGAGTAGTCTAAAATCTAGACTTTGGCCTTAAAAAAACTAATGGAATAATAAAGAGATACTATTCCAGAGCTAGAACTGAGTTACATGACCTAACGACTAGGGCAGTGTAATCCAGATATTATAGCAAAAAACTCATCGCTTTTATATCCTCTTTATGTAATAAAATATTCATTCACTCATGTATGCATTACAAAGGTGCACAAAGGCATAACATCAATATAATTATGGTTTTTTAATAAAAAATATATTATGCTTTTTATTTTATAAGGATCTGGCCTAGTTTTTTACAGAAATGTATTTATTCGTAGTTATGTAGTCCAGTGTAGCAAATAAAGATAGTAATCTTTACTAGCCTCACTTACTAATCCTATAAATGCGAAAGGGTGTTTGTTTGTTGGTTTGTCCTTCAATCAGACAGCAACGTAGCAATGGGAATTTTTAGCATAGGTATAGTTGAGGATCTAGAGAGTGACACGGGCTACTTTTTATTCCGGAAAAACAAAGGGTTCCCGAGCGACTTTCAAAATCTGGCTTCACGTGGACAAAGTCGTTTAAAGTCTCAACCGCTTATCAGATTTCAACTTTTGACAAGAAATCTCTTGCATTCTGAGGAAAAAACTTAAGTAAACTAAAATCCAGAGAAGTCAAGCGTTTTCCTTGAGTTTCAGAAAACCAGAATCTATGCGGGTAAAGTCAGATACTAGAGTATTTAACAAACAACTAATTTCAACTGTTATTGAAGTCTATAATATTGTCTCCAGACCCAGTTGAGTGAACGGTCGATCAACTAGTTCGAGGAGAAAATTCATCAGACATTCCTTCAGAAATCCGTTTAGCTGCAAACTATTTCCATAATACAAAACTTTGAGACTTTCTTCGTCAATTTGTGAGTGAAGGATTTACGAAATGGCGTCTCTTATCGGTGTACGTTTTCATGTATGCGTTAAGTTTATCCTAAACCGTAGCTTAACACCAGCTACGCCGTTTTACGTTTATCCACCAGAAAAAATTGCGAATGTTGTCCTATGCATATGAATGACTATAATAGTCAATAGTCAATAGTCAATTTATTGGTAAAAATTTTTTTTAATAATAATATTAATTTTTTTTTTTTAATATTATTATCACTGTCCATACAACCTCAAAATAATTTTTAATTTTTAACCTACTTCCAAAAAGGAGGAGGTTATCAATTCGGCCGGTATCTTTTTTTTTTTTTTTTTCTATGTATGTCCACCGATTACTCCGAGGTTTCTGGACCGATTCACGAGATTTTTTTTTAATCGATAGAAGAAGCTCGCGAAATGGTCCCATAAAAATGTTTACCTTCAACTCCTCAAGCCTGATGCTGCAGGGGTATTTCCCCCCTAAATTATGGGACTTTAGGAACCGTCGTTTACGAATTGGTATGCTTGGCCTAAGCATATACTAGATCATAGAGCTCCAGGTCCAACTCTTCAATCCTGATGCTGCAGGGTACAGCCCACCTAAATTATTGGGATGTAGGAACTGCTAATCATGAATTGTTATTGTATGTAATAAGCATATACTACATCATCAAAGTCTAGGTTCTAGCTCCTCAATCCTGATGCTGCAGGGTACTGCCCACCTAAATTGTAGAGATTTAGGAACTGTTAATCATGAATTGTTATTGTATGTAATAAGCATATACTATTCCATCGAGGTCTAGGTTCTAGCTCCACAATCCTGATGCTGCAGGGTACTGCCCACTTAAACTGTGAGGATTTAGGAACTTTCGCTTGCGAATTGATATTGTTAGTATCAAGCATATTCTACATCGTGGAATTCAAGGTCCTCGCTCTTCAATACTGATGCTGCAGGGGTACTGCCTACCTAAACTGTGACGATTTAGGAACTGTCGTTTACGAATTGATATTGTTGGTACCAACCATGGACTACATCATGGAGCTCCTGGTCCTAGCTCTTGTGTATTGTTAATAAGTAATGTAGATACCAAGTGTAGAACTACATTAGTACCGTAGCGTTGGAGGGAGGGGAGAAAGAAAGCAGGAACAAGCTACACTAAAAAGCTTAAAATAAAAATTCTTTTCAAAAAACCGACTTCAAACGCCACTACAAAGTATAAAAATAATTTTATTTTGTACACGTTTGTTGAAGTCGGGCGGGCTTAACTAGAAACGATGAAATCGATGCGCGAAGCTTATCTTATGGTGACATATAAGAGACACGTTTATTGACATCAGGCGAGCATCGCGTATCGGTTTCATCGTTTCTATTTAAGCCGCCCGACTTCAACAAACGTGTACAAAATAAAATTATTTTTATACTTTGTAGTGGCGTTTGAAGTCGGTTTTTTTGAAAAGAATTTTTATTATAGTCGGTTTAAAAAATATTATCCTGCCAAGCTGCAAAAATATATTTATACCTCATTAATCTAAGAATTTATTCCCTTGACAATTGAACATAGATGGAAACAAAAAAACCTTCAAATTAATGGCAAAAAAATGGGTTTAGAGTACCTAAGCATATCATGATTTGAAAATAACTGGTACATAATGACCCAAGACGTTCAGCCTATGCACATGGCGCGTGTAGCCGGCTTTCCAACTCTTGCAGATTTTATAATAACAAGCCAGAACTCGCCAAGTGCATTTGGCCTATGTATACCGGAACTATAACGTAGAGATATTTTTTTTTAAAGAATATCAGCCAAGCTGAAGTTGTCTAATATCCTCCTATACCCTCCAAATAAGCGGAATGTTTGTGCTCGGAGGGGGTACAACAATAGTGCAACAAGTGAGGTTCAAACCTGCGACCGTCGAGTTTTCAGTCCGCGCTTTTAACCGTTGGGATATTGATGCTTTAAATCGTAGAACCAAAGAGAAAATAACTATGATAGATCTTAATTATATTACACTCAGTATTTCACTAATAATACTGTAAATTAATATGCTTGAGATTCCCCACCGACGCGGCAAGATACAGTTTACACATTTCTAATTGAAATGAAACATTAATTAAAATCAAAACTCGAAGCCACCGACCGCGCGCTCAATCAATACCAACCACCGAAGTAAGCTCGCTTTAATAATGATAAATCATTTAGCTTTAAATAATATCATGATACATTATGGAAATTTTGCATAAGGTACAGCTCTCTTACTTCAGGTAACCGTTTGAGTTACATTAATATGTTAGTTATACTCAATGTTAAAGTCCAATGAGTTAAATTCAATTTTTTTTTCGTATTGTGTCTTTTTCATTGATAGAATATTTAATATTCTCTTGAAAATTTGAAAGCACTTTGTAAATGTTTAATATTTCAATAAAAACAACCTCTCTAACGCAGTAGTGAATACTATGATCTTATAACTGGAAGGTTTTGGGTTTGATTCCCGGCGGGGTCAATTTGGGAATTTATAATTTTTGAATTGTCTCTGGTCTGGTCTGGTGGGAGGCTTTGGCCGTGGCTAGTTACCACCCTACCGTCAAAAACGTGCTGCCAAGCGATTAAGCGTTCTGACACGATGGCGTGTAGAAACAGATTTAGGCGTATGGGTTGAATGTGCACTGTCACATCCCTTCGAAGTTAGTGCGCTACCATCTTAGACTGCATTGTCACTTACCATCAGATGAGATTGCAGTCAACGACTATCTTGTCATCGAATAAAGAAAAAAACGATTCTATTCCATTCAGCATTCACCCTCGTATCGTTATTGCTGACAGCAGGTGCGGTCGGGGCCCTTCATCAGGAGCTGCGGTCACTGATCCCGTGATCAGTGACCGCAGCTCCTGTGTGGGCCCGTGCCCACACTAGCTCGTTCTAAATACGTTTACATGCTAATACACATCGATGAGTAACACAAATACACGATTTTCACGACATTCGACCACGATTTCCACCTCGTGGGTTCAGTAAGGTTTTTTGATTCCCGCAGGAATCCTATGTGTTTAACTTGGGTATGAGCTAACGCCATTCCAAATTTTAGCCAGATCGGTACATTCGTTGTGGCGTGAAGGAATAGCAAGCATACGCACAAACATACACAAACACAGACGCACACCACAATCACAGGCAACGTTTGTATACTTTCGCGTTTATAATATTAGTGTGATATTTTAGAAACTAGTTTATACTATAGGTAGGTTGGTATATGTAGAACATTATATTTCCAATTTCAAGTAAGTATTACATGTGGTAGGAAGAAATATATAATTTCAATGTATCTGGGTACCTCCCCCTCTAGTCGCCCGCTCGCGCCTGACCCCTCCGCGAGTGTTTGCCAGGACGGCGAGGACGGCGACCTTGTTTCATCTCATTATAGCGAGGCTGGCGGTGACCCAGAAAATGCTTTACATACATCAGGATATTGGTTGCTTTTATTGCTTTGTGTAAAATATTATATTTATTTCGCATCGTCTCTTTCTCTCTCCGTTCCTTCGAGTGAGAAGGGTTAAGGCCACAGTCCACCACGCACCACATTGGCCAAGTGCGGATTGGCCCACTTCACACACCTTTGAGAACTTTATGTAGAACTCTCAGATATGCAGGTTTATAAAGCTAAATAAATGGAACCATGTAGGCTAAATAAATGAACCACGAACACTGTATGGTTCCATTTACTGAGCCTAGCAAAGGTCTTCGTCATAATTTTGATATCAGTACTTTTTCATACTTAACTACTTTGATCTTACACTAACATAATCACATTTTTAAATGTGTTTTTAGGATCTCACGTCTTTTTTCTAAGCATGTATTTATTTCGGATCGTCTCTTTCTCTCTTTGTTCCTTCAAATGAGAAAGATTGGGGCCACAGTCTACCACGTTGGCATTCCATCTTTTAAAAAGTAATAACTATAATAGACATACCTACTGATTTATTGGATGTATTCCATATCTTCAAACTAATCGATAGGCACCTTTAAGCGTTGACAAACAAGCATATTCTACAGCTATGAACTATGTAGTTTAACATAAAATTAAAATAGAAGTCGCGTATTAAACATTTTTTGCGATGTTTCCTTGAATAGGAATGCGAAAGCGAGGCAGTTATTAATGTAATGCAGTCAGAGCTCTATGGCTCTACAACTGGCTCGTAAACCGACATTTTTTCACATTGTCTGTGTTACTGATAAATGTAGACGTATGGTCAACTTTAATATTTTCCGGAAAACCATCGATATGCCCACTTTGTAAGGTAAGAACCTCGCATTGCGTTACACTAGATTAAAAATGCAAAACTACAATAATTTCCAAATCCAATGGAATGAAAAAAAACCTTGAATGGAAGACAAGATTCTCCAACCAGAATTTCTTCAGAGATTAGCCATCTGCGCGGGAGATTTTATAGTGCACAAGTGTGTGCGCAAATATAATAGTCGAATGGAATGGAAATCCGATACGACCGGAGAGAAATCAGACGCAGCTGATTGATGGCTTTACGTTTTCTTTGAGGTTCAGGTGTGACACCCCGGCTTCTTTCCAACTCTGAACTATTACTGATAATTTATTGACAGATAAACCGAATTTTGATAGAAAACCAGTTTTTAGCCCGAACCGAAAATCGAATCCGGACGTCATCCCCATACCAGTTGAACATGGTATTTGCTAGACCAACCAGGCAGTAATATTATATATTAATATTATGTACGTAAAAAACGCTATATAATCATAATATATAACATTTAATCGCTCATATATAACATCGTATATAACATTTAATCGCTCTGCGGAATATTTAAGGGCGACCCGCTTATCTGGGTTCGACGGCAGCTTCAGCACGGTTCACTGCTCCGCGAATACTTGATATAACTGCACACTTAACACGCAATGCTGCATACAACATCACCATAACAGCAGCTGGAAATTCACGGCGGTTTTCACTCATTTTCGGAATTTAATTTTTACAACAACAGGAAAATTTCGTGCTTGTTTTGCGCTACGATATTTATGAAATCTCCACCATAGTAGTATTGTATGCTGCTACAATTCAACTGAACTCCTTTAGTCATAAACTAATCAAATAAAGCGTGGTATACTTATACCAGTTACGAATTCTGAATTTCTGTCTTTAGTTCAATGAACCTGAGTTATTGGATAGAGGCAGAATCTGAATTGTGTACACACGCGCAGCCCGCGTCGTACACCTACATTTCACCAGAATAGAAGAAACACAGGAACAACACAACACAACACGTGGTGCCACACAAACTCCGTCAAAACACACTCGATGTACGTTTCATTGCGACGGAGCAAAACGTACGTGTATATTTTTTCTGGTTTGGTGGTTTTATTACTTTTTTCTTTAGTAGAACCGGAGTGACATGATTACTCGGTAATAAATTATGATTATTTATTTTCATTACTATAGATTCCTTTGTATCTTTTTAGTATCCGAGTGCCATAATGAAAGTTCAATATACGTATAGAATAGAAAAATTAAATCCTTTTGGAATGAGTAATATTTTCTGTCCGGGCATATTTGCTGCTTCACTCATGTTCCGGTAATGGATTATCTTCACAATCTGCAATTGTTCACTAAACGTGGATAAAAGGCTATTTTCCAAGCTTCTGTTATCTTCCAGAAGCAAGAGGGTTCTAAAAGAATAGCGCAGAGATTCCAGGTTCAATTTTCATTATTAGTCGTATTATTTTTTGTTTCTTTAATAACGCTAACTGAATAAAAGTTTATTTATTATTTATTTATTTATCTTTACTCCCCCATGAGTTTGCATTAGGGTTTCGGTCGCCGCTGCCGTTTGTTCAATTAGGGGTTGCTCTTGCAACAGGACTGCAAACAAGGGGTCGGGCTTCCAAGTACGCAAATAAACCTATAATAAGACTTCACAGCTTTTCGTTTGGAATTTTACTTTGAGATGCAGTACAGTGAACAAAACATGTTATTACTTCCACACTAATAGCCTTAATTTAATGCGACTGTGTGTTTGTTTTTCAGCTACATTATTATACTTATATTTCCCCGTCTTCGCGAAAATTTGCAGAAACATTAGGCGTTGATTCCCAAGTTTTTGCTCGGAATCGGCACTTTGGCAGATGCGTGCACTGACGCCATAAAACAGTTTCGCAGGAAGTAGCAAGATTTAAGCGGCGCAAAACTCGAGTGCATCGAAACCTCTTAAGGAGAACTTTGTCCAGTAGTGGACATCTATGGTGGACAACGAAGATCAAATTTTTCTTTTTTTTATCTATCAGCCTATTAATTTGTTTAAGTAATCAGATTTATTTAAGTTATTATTTTAAACTTCAGCGCCACTCGGTTTTGTTGGCCTATTTTCATGAAAAATTAATAGAAATGATGGTAAAATAGTAATTATAGGTTCACTAGAGTAAAACTTAATACTCGAAAGGAAATACATTTTTTTTTGCTGACTGTACCCTTCCATCATCCCTCGAGAGTCCAATATTATGATATTGTTCGCGGTCTCGAGTGGCAGACAAATAGGGGTGGAACAGATACTGCTCTGAGTGAGCGATGGTATCCTTGGGTATACAGGTATTATACAGCGACCTCTACTAGCTACTCTTTTGGGACTTGAAGCCCAAAAGATTGTAATAAGTGAAGCAAGCGAACCGTATAAAACAACTAACCATCCTTACTTTATTATCATACATCATCTCAACTAATAGAAGTCCACTACTGGACAATAGGCCTCTTGTGATGATCGCCACAGAACACGACCCTGTGCCACCTGCATCCGGTTCTGTCAGTGACTCGCCTGAGATTGTGAGGGGTCTACGATACGCCTCCCGGTGCGGTTCCCTCGGGACCCCAAAGCCTTGTGGTTTGGGGTCTTCAAGCTATGTGTCCCGCCCATTGCCACTTCAGCTTTACGACTTACGGTAATCTACTTTAGACTTTTTTTAGATGGAGAGAGCTATGGTCTCACAGAGACTCCACTTCAATATAAAGTCAGAAAAAAAATCCAACACGTGCTAAAATAAGAATCAAGATCAAATTGTAAAACAACTCCTAAGCAACTTCGAAGCGGATACAACTTCATAAAACTTTGAACACTATTAACGATAAATCAACTATAATATCTCAGGAAATCTATACCTTCAAGGCTTATTGCTAACATCTGATATTATTTCTTGAAGGGTTTCACAATATACACTAAGAGCCAGAGAATGTTTTCTTCAAAGTGTTACTTAATTATACGAACATAATTCTCTTTCTTCGTAGAGTAATTTAGAAAAAAAAAAATTAAAATGGGTGTCATTTATTTTGAATATTAATAATATTGTAAATAACAAATTATTAAGTACTAGTTTTTTAATTACCGTAGGAACTCTTTAATTTTCCGGGATAAAATGTAGCTTATCTATTATTTCAGACTTTAATCTATCTCTATGCCAAACAGACGTTGCGGCGTGATTGAGTAACCAACATCCATCCATCTATCCATCCATCCATCCATCCATACATACATACATCCAAACTTCTTTCATTTATAATATTAATATAATAGTATAATTAGATAATAGTTGATGCCTAAAACTTAGTTTATTTTGAAATTCCATAAGAACAACTAGTTTACTTATAAAACAAATTATTAGTTTACATTAATTAATTAATTAATTTGCCTCTCGCTCTAAGACTATAGGCAAACACATTAGCCTCGTCAGCTCAAGCAGCAAGCCAAACATCATCAATCAAAGGTATCATACGGAGACGGGTTCCTCCGATTCTGAGACATTTTAACCTTTAGTACTGTAATAATAGAGATTAAAATCGAATGTCTGTAAAGTCATAAAACCTTGAAAGGAATGCATATTTACTTAATTGAATATTTTAATGAAATTAAATATTAATAATATTTAAAATGGCTCTTCCTAGTAACATTAACGTTCACGAGAATCTGTGTAATTTTTTTCGAATCCTACTAATATAATAAATGCGAAAGTTTATGAGGATGGATGGATGTTTGTTAGTCCTTCACGCCACAACGCATGAACCGATTTGAAATAAAGTTAGCTCATACCCAGGATTAATACATAGGCTACATTTTGTTCAGAAAATTAATATAACTACACTCAATCTGTGCAAATAAAGAATTTTGATTTGATTTGAATTAAAGAGTTCCCGCGGGAATTAAAAGACTAATCTGTTGTCTTTGTCACGCATACCCACGGTGCGACAATGTCGACTATTTATGAAGAAGAAGCTAGTTGATGTCAAAAACTGCCGGATTTTTAAAAACTTTATTTTTTGATGCAACAAATTGAAATAAAATTTTCATTAAAAAAAGGAGAATTCATCCGACGGACATAGTGTTCATGGGAACAGTCTCGGTAACATTATTTTTTGCAGTTCTTACAAAAAAGAAATACAGAATCCAATTTAAAATACCGTGAGCTTTAAAAAGTAACGTCTATACTATATTTCCAAAGTGAAGCTATACGGATACGGAGTACTCTTGTCCGACCCTTTGTTTACCCAAACAGAATGGTAGCTTTCCTAATTGAATGGTAGGGTTTGAAAAATCCACCGTGAAAAGTTTGCCATCGCAGTCGGCGATTGGCTGGTAACTAAAAAAGTATTTAAAAAGCATTTTCAAGTCAGCTCTGCCTAGATTAAAACTGTTTTTGGCCAACTTTCAAAAAAAGGAGGAGGTTCTCAATTCGTCGGAATCTTTTTTTTTATGTATGTTCCCCGATTACTCGAAGATGCCTGGGCCGATTTGAAAAATTCTTTTTTTGTTTGAAATGATATGCAATACTTTCCAGATAGTCCCATTGTCATCAGGGCAAGATCTGATGATGGGATCCTTGAGAAATCGAGGGAACTATTCAGATTTTATAGGCACAATTGATATACTTTGAAGTGGCGTTTGAAGTTAGATTTGTAGGTATGTCCCCTATTTTTAGGTTTCATTAAATTAATCATGGACTTTCGTTGTTTGGGCCCTAGCAAAATAACAGTGTTGTGGGTACATATGTATCCACAGCATTGAGCTGAGCTAGGACCCTTTCATTGACATAACTCATAATACACACTGGTTAAGATAGATTTTAAGTAACTCTGTATGTGTGTAAGTCTAAGTGTATTTCTTTTTTGTATATTATGTAATGTCAATAATAAAACGATATTCAAGTAGCAGTAGTATATTTAACACTTTTAAAGTAACAAAAACGGAAAGCAAAGTGTAAAAGATATATAATGTAAAATACATCATTTCGCTTGCATTTCACAGATTAAAGAAACAGAAAGCTTGAAAGTATAGATTAAAGGTTTCTGAATCATTGAAGCTGCCGAGCGTAATCCATTAGCTTCAGAAAATATGTCGCGGAAATTTTTCACTTTACTCACTCTTGCAACTAAAGCAGAAAACTATTAGAGTATTTATTTTAGCTGATGTTTTGTATCAAAATATCTTTCTACCTACCTACCCATATTAAATTGAAATTATAATATAGTTATGTAAAATAGGTTTTGCGGAGCATAAGTTTCATGTTTCGTCTAAATTTTTTTATACATTTTGGTATCGGTAGGTATAACTATCAAAATGAATGTTAATAGTTTTGGGCAACTACTGAGTGTCTTGCCGGCTCTTGTCAGCAAACTCTGCCTTTCGAACCGTTCGTAGAATTTTGAGTTATAGCAACCACCAATTGCACGCTGATGTCTTTCACAATGTATTAACTAACCCGAATTCTGACGAAATATGCATTTTTATAAAAATATTGCTAATAGTTTTTACTAGCAAAAAAATTTTTAAAAGAGTAGAATATGATGACCTTACAGTAAAAAAGCAATAAAATAAAGATGATAAACTTATAACATGTCAAAACTAGCCAAGTCAAATATGGAGCTTCAATTTATCCTAAGTAATCTGCTTTTTGAACGAGCGAAGCGAGTTCTCTGAGTCAACTAATGCGCTTGCCTACTAGACAGAGAAGTGTGTACGTCCAAATGTCTGTCAGAGCCCTATAACTTCAGGATTACTGAATATTAGAACGTGAAACTTGGTTGAAAATTCAGTTATATCCTGTACTTGAACAACAAATACTAAAATTAGATAAATGTTATAAAGAAACGAATTTATTTAATTTTAAATGCTAATAGCTTCACAATAATGCTAATAGATGGCGCTGTGTCAGTTAAACAGTTTTATGTCAACTATTATTTTTTTATTGCGTCTAATGTTAAAAGTTAATTATTACAATAAATAATTAAAACTTTTGGGAATTATGGGATATCGCGAGGTCTCAGTTCGGGGCGAATCACTAGTTATAAATAATTCTACTGTTCAAAAAGAAGTTATATTTTTAAAAAGCAAACATTGTTCTAGCAGAGAAAAACAAGAAATTGTGTTACGAATTTATATTTTAAGAATGTTGTATGTTCTTATAAATAAATTTCAGGATTATCTAAAGATATTGGCACCCCTTTAGATCGCAATTCTTTCACCCATATTCTTCATATTGAACTTGTCTCTCATTTTAACTTTTATGTTTTTGATGGGATATTGTTTTCTCCTTTACTATTACCCCGTACCGTAGGCCCAGAGAACCCACAAGGTAAGAGTGAATTAGCATCTAGGCAAGCGCGCTCTAAAGAATTAGTACGAGTACTAACCAATTTGGTAAAGTCATACGTAACTTTCAGGTATTTAGATAATCTTACGTTTGATATATATAAAAATATTTTTCGATTTCGCAAGCAACAAAGTAATAGTATTTATATACCCCGTTACTTAAATTGCCATTAAAAGTTCGGCTCTTCCATCATAAAATAATAGCGGTCTAATTTAGGCGAAGTGTTAACGAAAAGTTCAATAAGGGGCTTCAGCAGTTTGATAATCTTTATTGCAAATTAGCCGCATTACCGTCCAACTTGGCAAAGGGGGGAAACTCTATTAATTTTAACGCGAAGATCAATATAATTATTATTACTTTTTTTTACTTTGGAGGTTTAGAGAAGGTTCACAACGGAATTAGCAACATTATTTATATAGATGTATTCACTTGAAATCTGTTCAATAATTCCTACTAATATTATTATAAATGCGAAAGTGTATTATTTTTTTGGTTTGTCCTTTAATCACGCAGCAAAATAGCAACGGCTGGACGAGATTTTTGCACAGGTGCTTTTGAGGATCTGAACAGTGACCTATGCTAGGTACCTATCCACTTTTTAAAAACCTACCTAACACCGCACTAATCAAACATAATTGAACGAGCGAAGCGAAGTTCTCTGAGTCAACTAGGGCGCTTGCCTACTAGACAGAGAAGTGTGTTCGTCTAAATGTCTGTCAGAGCCCTATAACTTCTGAATTACTGAACGTAATTACTTCAAATTTAAATATAATATGTAAACTGATGGCCTTCAGCTGAACATTGTATAAAAAAATATAAAAAGCTTTATTTCAGGGGGGCTCTCATAGAAGCGTATTTGAAGTAAAATCTTGTTTGTTGCTCTACATAGACTTGCGATATATCTTTTTAAAGACGACTTTGAACAGAGTACAAAAATATATTTTTTTTAATTTTTCCCTAAAAATTGACCAAATGGGGGGGTTTTAAAGTGGAGATTTTAATTTGAGCCATATGTCAAGAATTACTGGATATTAGAACGTGAAACTTGGTTGAAAATTCAGTTATATCCTGTACTTGAACAACAAATACTAAAATTAGATAAATGTTATAAAGAAACGAAATTATTTAATTTTAATGCGCCATCTATTAGCATTATTGTGAAGCTAATAGCTTCACTATAATGCTTCACTATAGATGGCGCTGTGTCAGTAAAACAGTTTTATGTCAACTGTTATTTTTTTTATTGCGTCTAATGTTCAAAGTTATATTAAATATAAATTATATATATAAAATATATAATTAAAACTTTTGGGAATTATGGGATATCGCGAGGTCTCAGTTCGGGGCGAACCACTAGTAATTATGTGTTATATATGGTCTTAATAATTATTATAAAGTCTATTCCCTCACTCTCATAGTTCGATGGGACGGAAAATCCGACACGGCTGCAGAGATATCAGGCGCAAGGCCGACACCTCTATGTGCTCTCTGATGCACGGGAGTGACTCACCGCCAACTTTCTAACTCTGGGCTGGTACTGAGAATTTTATGACAGAAAAACCGAATTTTGGCCCGACCTGGGAAGCGAATCCGGGACAAATCATACGCAGTCAAACTTACTAATCACTAGACCGACGAGTCAATTAACGAGGCAGTTAAGGTAGGTGAGTAACTAGTTAGTAGATGAGCAGTCAGTAGTTAGTAGTTAGATGTTTGGTGCTGGTGCGACTGGCTCTGCCGCTTGTCAGCGCTCCGCTCCACGCTTCACTTGCTGTGTTCGGCGAACTTTCAGCGCTCTGACAAATTGAATTCTTGTGTCAAGGGAAAGCAAGTATTATGATTAGTTCCGCAAGTACATTTTCAGCAGATCAAATTTCATACAAACCGCGTACTGCCAGCAGGACTCGCGTTAAAGTTCTTCAGACGCTAAAACTTTTTTAAGATCTAAAGAGCCTTATCATCCTGATTAATATTCAAAAATTACTTTCAGCATTAAAAATTACAATTATATACCTATGTATTTAAAATTTACCAGACACAAGCGGGCCGAAATAAAAGGGCCATAATTATAATTCTGTAAAATTTAGTCCGAAAGTTAGGATCTTAATGCAGCCGTTAGCAGTGAAATATGCTCTATCCGTTGGTTGGAATAAAAGACCACAATTAAATTTGTATTACAATTATTATAAATTATGAGAGCTTGTTTGTGAGAACGGCTGAAATATTGCCGAGATCGTTTTAACGGTCCTTAGGATCTGCGTTACAATAATAAACACAATAACGGCTGACTCCGCTGAAGTAGTCAATTTATATTTTTTTAATTTCAGTATCATTTTGACACCTCTCTGGAGCAATTGAAATCATCGTGGTCTTAAAAGTGGGAGGTATTTGATTCGATTCCCGGCGGGGGCAATTTGGGAATTTATAATTTCTGAATTGTCTCTGGTCTGGTCTGGTGGGAGACTTTGGCCGAGGCTACCACCCTAGTGTCAAAGACGTGGCGGCATGATAGAGTGTAGAAACCAATTAGGGGTATGGGTTGAATATACACTGCTATACCCTGCATCTGCATCGACTGCATCGTCGCTTACTATCAGATGAGATTGCAGTCAAGGACTATCTTGTTATCGAATAATAAAATAAAATCGACCAGTCCACCACGCTGGCTCAAGGCAAATTGGTAGACTTCACGCACTTTTCGAAAATATCATGGAGAATTCTCAGGCATGCCGGTTTCCTCACGATGTTTTCCTTTGCCGTTACGTGGGCAGGTGATATTTTATTGCTTAAACGCACATCACAAGTACGTGCCCGGGATCAAACCCGCGACCCCTTAATAGATCACCACTAGGCTTCTTTGTTAAAGCATCGGACTAGGCAAAAGTGTCATGAAGTTCAAAGTGTTATGATCGTTGTCTCAAGTCGTTGATCCATTACTAAGTTAAGCTCCAGATAAGGAATAGACAGTTGGACTTTAGGTGTTCCCTAAAACTTGTCACCTAACTTAGTTCCCCCTGAAAACCAGCGCTACAGCTTGCTGTGGCTTTGCGCTGAGTGGGGTGCCTTATTTTTTTCAGGGCCACTTATATTTTTTATTTTGTTTTATATTTACTTGGTAAGCGAATTTTTGTAAATGTTTCGTGGAAAAAAAAGAAATTCTATCTAGTTTAAGTAGCCCGTAAAAGTTAGGAAGCGTTGATGAAAACGGGCATCTTTTCGGTCTATCTCTTTGTGACCAAGTGTCTGGAGTGTAAAGAGCGATAAGAAACTTCGGTCCAAAATGGGCCGGTCCTATTTCCCGTCTACAGCTTATGATGAATACAGGATTTATGACTCTGGAAATTTTTTAATCAATTGATAAAGGGGTAAAACGGACGTTTTGCTGTGGCTATAGAGCCAAAAAATCTCCAAAAAATACAAAGATCTTAAAGACTCAACAGTGCGGTGATCAACGGATGTGGACTTAAAACGAAAAGGTCGACAGTTCACTTCCCACCCGCTGCTCTATTGTTATACCTACGTAGCGTAATACGGACCGGCGAGGGGAATTTTAGTCATAATTAGCATGGATAATATTAAAAAAAAAACCTTTAAAGTGCGCGTCGGACCTGCATCCGAAAGGTTCCGTACCGTCGTACAATATTTTACACCAGCTTATTATTAAGATCGAGCAAAATAACAAACAATAGTTTATTAAATGAAGACACTGTTTTATTTTTAACTTTTTTTATTATTCGTTATCATAACGACAATAAAAATATAGTACATTTTATTAATACTTCAAGTACCTTTTTTTTTGACGGTCTGTGCTCTCTACTTACACTAATAATTATAATATACTTATACAATTAATTATATATAAACAAAAGACTTAACTACTTACACAAATGCATATAATATATGTTTTTTAACTATATCCTTCAGCTTTATTTTAAATAATCTTTTATTATTGTTATTACCTACTGAATTCAAGGACACAAGTTGCGAAACAATTGTGCCATTTAACAGGCTAGGAACAAGAAATTTTGTTGTCCAACTACCAAAGTAGTTCCCTTTGCGAGGTACTACAAATTTTTTGTCCAACCGCCTTCTTGCTCCCGGCTCGCTTTTCTTACGTTCTTTAAGCTTACCTGCAACAGCCCATTGACAGACAGACGGATGGACAACGTTGGCTTAGTAATCGGGTCTCGTCAGCACAATTTGGGTACGGAACCCTAAAAAACATAAAAATGATAACCGTAAGACATCACGGGTGAGAGATTGTGGTGAATTACCGTAGAAACCTCGAAATGGTGCGATCCGGGCAGAGTGCGCTTTGTGTAATTAATTGTGAGGAGCGGAGCGCTCGTTTGTTGAGCTTTTTATGCACATTCATTATACAGGTCGCGACGCGCCCGAATAAAATACTTTAAATATTCTTGACTTCGTAGTTTTTAAATGTACAACTCATATAAAACAAACATAATACTAATAGCAAGATCTCATTCAAAAATAATTCAAGTAATTAATCCTCTAAAACTTTTTATTTTTCTGGGAAAATGGCCTTAGGCAAAACTATTGTTTGCTGAACTCTTTCAGGCAAGGGCTAATTTGTCAAAAAATTAAAAAAAACATCGGTGACCCTCAAAGAAGTCTTAGTTTCTGACGCCGCTTAAGGTCGTGCATCTTTGTACTTAGCTCATAATAATTATCCTTTGGAGTCAGTAGCTGCATAAATGATTGTCATTACGAAATCTCAAACCATTTCAATCGTACATTCCATGGTGTGATATGGTGTGTGCTATGTTTAAACATTCAAAAAAATCAAAATCAAAAACTTGCTGTCGAAGGCCTGTACAGTGTACACAAACGATTTGTAACGACAAGATGCCAACCCGAAATTGTCGAAATATTTCAATAACGAATGAAAACAAAATAACAAACAAGGGCTTATGAGTGGAACATGTTCACATTTGTGTATTTGTGCGGGATTATTACGCACGAAGTGAACTCGCGCGAAACATCTGCGTTTTCACAATTAAAGGCTCATTCCCTTTATAGGACACTTTTTGTGAGTGTCCTTCGAACTGGCAGTTTTACAACAATAAAGCCAGGAACTGTTTATTTTAGACTGAATTTTGCTTGTGAGAGATTTTATAGTGACTAAGTCTCAATAGCTCAGCAGTAAAAGCGTGGAATGAAATCAAAAAATTCAAACTCAAGTAAAGGTATGAACCTAATCTAGCATTTTTAGTTGGCAAAAAACATTAAACCCGAAGTATTGTGATATTATGATTAATGCGAATGTGTGTTTTTCGTTGTTTTTCGTTGTCCATCACTCACACAGTAATGAAACAAAGGATCGACTAGATATAGTTTAAAGCACAGGCGTGACATTGGATACTTTATACCAAGAGAAACAAAGTATCCCGCACTATATATTATGTTGGAAAAAATAATGTATATACGCGATGACATCCTTTTTTTTCGTCGGCTAAAAGCCCACTTAGGCAAAATTGCGAGCAAAAGCTAGTCGATAAATAAATTTGCTACAATATTTTTTTGTACTTAATAAATCTAATAATATAGGTTTGTAGCAGTTGTTATAATTAAACAGCATAAAACAACAAAGAAAAGCATAAAGTTTGGAAACTAGTTTCGCGACGTTTTTCCTGTTTCATTCGATATTCACGCCAACAAGTTTACGTCGCTATCTAAACTTTTCCTTTGGAAAACGCTCTCTATTTCCACTACAGTGTTGGGTTTCAGATGTTGAATGTGTGTGTAATACATTATTTTAATTCCAATAGAGCCTAGAGTGTGAAAGCACTCGCTATAAATATCTTGCTAAAACTATTCAACATCATTTTGCACAATTGCATTTTAGTGTACTAGCGAGCAAAAACTCGCTACTTTGACCGTGTGGAGTAAGTTTTTTTATCCCGCTTTTAGTTTTTTTTAATCCCGCGGGAACTTTTGTTTATCCGAGATAAAAAATCTAAACTAGCCTATGTCATAGTAGAGTGCTCCGGATCCTATGTATCCGAATTACAAAAGAAAATATCTATGCAAAAGATTACGTCAATCCATTTTTCTGTTGCTGATTGAAGGACAAACCAACAAACAAACACACTTTAATAATATAAATAAAACTGCACCACCTAGCTACCTGTCTCCGATAAGTAAAATGATGAAAAGATGCTTCTAATTATGAAGATGATTCTAAGTACGTAGATACTTCAACAATAGGTAAGTAGCTAGTTAAATGGTACATTATAACGAAATCGTCCATACCGCAATGGAAGCTCGCTCGGGTGTCGGCAGAGCTTGAAATTCCGCCGTGATAATTCGCGGCAGCACGCAGGGATGTGGTTAAATTGCACTACGTTTTTGGAACATGAGTCCTCTGCCATATTCAATTTTGTCGGTATTTAACCAACTGTAAATATTCTGATTTAGCAACAGTTTAAATTCGGACCGATTTTAAAGTTAAAACGTGTCTTTTCACCATCTATTTCGGCCATATCGCAAGTCACCAGAAAAGTGTATATAAATTAGTTGACTTGTAGAAGGCCCTTTGGTTTGATCACTTAAACAAACCGGCGCTACTAGTTTCTACGACGCTATTCATAATATAATAAATAACAGCTAGCTAGTGGAAAAGCTGCATCAATCATTGCTACAGTTTCAATTGTGATGATTGTTAAATAAGAATAATAATGTACGGTAGTCTTAATGCACCCATACATTTTAGCCAATAGAGAGAGAGCGTTGGCCAATCAGAAGACACCCTATACCTACCACTCATTTTGAGCTTATTTTGACGAAATTTGAAACAAACCTACTCGTAGCTTTCTGAAGTCTATTCCGGACAATCTCACAGGATAACAGAAACTTCAACAAATAAAAATCGGTTTCACACGCATATGTTTACTCGTTCTAACGACTAATTAAACTAGTGGTTCGCCCCGAACTGAGACCTCGCGATATCCCATAATTCCCAAAAGTTTTAATTATATATTGTAATAATTAACTTTTAACATTAGACCCAATAAAAAAAATAATAGTTGACATAAAACTGTTTTACTGACACAGCGCCATCTATTAGCATTATAGTGAAGCTATTAGCTTCACAATAATGCTAATAGATGGCGCATTAAAATTAAATAATTTCGTTTCTTTATAACATTTATCTAATTTTAGTATTTGTTGTTCAAGTACAGGATATAACTGAATTTTCAACCAAGTTTCACGTTCTAATATTCAGTAATTCAGAAGTTATAGGGCTCTGACAGACATTTAGGCGGACACACTTCTCTGTCTAGTAGGCAAGCGCCCTAGTTGACTCAGAGAACTCGCTTCGCTCGTTCAAATATACTGAATTTCACATATAAACTATCTCAATGATGGTAAAAAATTGTTTGAAATCAGCTAATAGAATTTAAAAGCTTTAACACAAAATCGAAGAATGTTCATTTAGAGTGTTCTATTTTAGAGATTTCTTCTTTTACAAATATAATATAGCTTCGATTTCTATAATCGAAGTAATATAGTGATACCCTACGTGCAAACAGATTAAACAATATAGCCGTACACTTGAGCTAACTCTAATCGAGGATATGAGATTCGAGACAACTTTATCGCCGAAAAATATTATAAGCCAGTTGAAAGTTGGCACAGTGCTGAACGCTCGTAATCGTCGATACTGCAGACGATATCTGTAAGCAGTATTTCTGCCAAATCGCGTTCCGACCATGTTTACTTAACATGGATTTCTTTGTTTACAACAAGTACCTACTTTGTTCTTTATTTGTATTTTAGCAAGCTTATTTCCCTTTTAGGGCTTTTCCTAATGGGATGTTATTGCCAACTCCATAGGCATGTCTTTATATAGTACACGGATAGTTTAAAAAGGAACGGGAAAAATTAAAAACTTAAATAAAATGGCAATTTTTACAATTTTGATGAACGCTATGGACTTATGCATGCGAGGCCATGGACTCGATTCTCAGTAGGGGCAATTTGAAAATTTATATTTTCTTAACTATTTCTGGACTGGTATGGTAGGAGCCTTAGGCCATGGCTAGTTACTACCCTACTGTAAGAGCCGTACCATCAAGCGATTTAGCGTTCCAGTACAATTCTGCGAACACTATTATAAACCAATTAGAGATTATCCCGCTATCATATTCTTAGATTGCATTAAAGTTTCACTTATCACCATAAAATCGCAGTCTCGGGCTATTTTGTTTAAAAAGCAGTACATAATAACAACACTAATTGTTGTGTGTAGTGACAAAGAACTTTTAATCTGTCTATTTAACTATAATAGCAATTATTAAACTATAATAGAACTTTATTAGCGCTCAAGAAATTGAAAATCAAAAACGCTCTCGACTTAATGATTCTGTCGTGCAATCTTATTAGTGTTATAACTTTACAAAAAGGAGGAGAAGTTAATTGCTTTGGCGAAAGAGCTTCGGGAACTTCCGTTTAAAATGCTGACCAAAATGGACTGTGCGAAATTGGCTCCTTATTAACTGAGCAGGGAGTGGTTCAATTCTTTGGTCTACTAAGTTGAGTACTTATGTTCCGGAAAAATCGTTTTAAGCTCTTCCAATTTGTAAATCAGTGATATAAATGCTATTAAGTAGTGATGTGCCAAGAAATTCTAGTTCCAACTCCTCAATGCTACATAAGCTTCCTATTTAAGCGTGGAGGTACAGGTAAGCGTGGTGTACATACTTATACTATTATCGGATCTGCCTCCCCACAATAAAATTCTATAATATATTATATTATTATAGAAGTAGGCGAATAGACAAGCTTAGCTAGTTCCACATCGATACACTGTCTAATTTTCCTCAGAGTATACATGCACTTGTTTGTAATTGTGTAGACACTAGTTAAGACAAAATTGAACTGTGAAAAATTATATAAAGTTTTTTCGAATGTTAAAGACGGTTCAATAAGTTTGCGATAATACGTCCGCAGATAACCTCAAGATATTCAAAAGTTTCGGCTAAAACGCCGAACTCTTCCCAGTGGAAGAAAGTTGGAGTTTTGCCAGAACCGAATAGAAAGGGATGAAGAAAATTGAATATTCAAAATGGCTTCCACTTAATGATTTCGTCGCGAAATCTTATGAAGTGCTAAAAGTTGACTCCAGACAACAATATATAATGCTTAATGAATATTTACGTGCGACGAAGATCGGTAAAAATAATAAACAAGCAAAACACATCCTTACCTAACCTGCTTTGCTCTCTGCTATATAGAGATATAGAATATAAGATTAACGCCATACTTGGTAAGCCACAATTTAAAAGCTATATATATAGCCGCATATGAAATATAAAATAAAACTACTAGGAACTAAACGTGAATTTATAACCTTACCGATGTTACCGCAGCATAGCAAAATATTATGCTTTTTGGTTCTGCCAACAAAATTTGCCCTGAAAAAAAAGGAAAGAAAATTAATAAACAAAGAAAAAAAATGATTGAAAAAAATGTTCTCGATAATAAATATTTTAAAAACCGCTAACCCCTAACTTTGCTAGCTCAAATGTCAGTTAACTTGCTTAATTTTGTGTGGACGGACAAATGTGTAAGCTGAACGAATTACCGTGTCACCTTTTCCAACGAATTGGAACGCAATAATAGCTTCGGAGTTTGGACCCTAAAGTTAAGCAAAGTTTTATCTCCGACACGCGTCACGAATACTTAGCACTACGACATAAGAAAATAGTGAAATACACATCGAATAAAGTAAACTCAATAAAACACCACAAATCCTCGCGGGAGATTCAATTTGTCTGTGACTTTGAATTAATTCAGTTTTTTCCTTGACAAGGTTGCGTGAGAGCCATCGGCTTTGTATTCAGCTGCCCACAGGATTGAATATTTTTTTATTTTTAGCAGAAATATTATAAGAATTGTTGCAATATGCGATCTTTTGAAAATTTCTCAAACCGTAGTTGGTAATCTTTTAACTTAAGTACATACATATATATTTCTCTGTGTCGCATTTGGTCTTTGCTTAGGGACCTCTTTCCAATGTAATATGATTTTTTACTACACTACAAACTTACACTCTGATTACACTTTGATTTTTCACAAAAAGTACCACAGTATGACCAGTTTGACAATTAATAGTTAGGTATTAGCTATTTTCTAATTGAATCAGTTATCTACCATCAGAAGCATAGTTTACTGGTAAAGTTGGAGGCTATGATGCATGTATGCTTAGAACATAGTCCGAATTTCCCAAGCCGGTTATAACCCGGCGTACCGAGGCGCTGTACACCGGCGCAATAACCGGTAACAAGGCTGCATCTGCATACATTCACCGGTAAACATGAGCGCGAAGCTACGCCGGTGTGTTTAGCTTAATTATACATCGAACTGTCTACTTTGGGATTATTATTATACAGCTCAGCTGAATATCAGTGCCCTATTTTGTTTGGGTCATTAAAAAATTAGTCCCTACTAAAATTATAAATGTGAAAGTATGTTCGTCTGTTGGTTTGTCCTTCATGATGCCCCAGCAGAGCTATGGATCAGATTTCGGAGATCGGAGTGATTTTTTCATGGGTACAAAAAATTAAAGTGTTCCTACGGGGTTTTTAAAAACTAAATTCATGCGGAATTAGTTACTGGCATCAGGAAAATTATAAACTGGCAAAAATATTTACAACAAGAACGCATTTTTAGTTTGTTTAAAATCGAAAAATGAAACTTTGTGAGCTGATCCGTTGTAACTATCGTGTTTAATTCCCGCTCTGCTTGGCGCATAGATTTTATTTGGGTTTCGAGTAGATTAAAAATATATAACCCAAAAGCGGTATGCAACACCCGATCAACCTAGTCTTGTGATTCATTTCTTTTTAAAATTTGAAGCTTGCACAGGTGTTCCTAAATAAAGCAAGCCGATACCTCCGTAGCAAAGCGAAGGTTACATACCTACGTGATTTTCGAGAATTTTTGTGGTGCAGCATGGTGGTGGTTCGTAGTGCTTGCTCGGTCTCTAAGCATTTTATGTGGACCATGGTCAGCGACCATGATTGGAGTATTGGTCTTCGAGCACTCAGGGATTTTGGACGCTTTAATTATGGAAACAGTAGCAGTACAGTGGCGCGCTAACGTTCAGCGAATGGGTATTTGCATGTGAGTCAGTATGCAAATATCCTATCAATCCTCGCCGAAATTCCTCCCACGCGATTGGAAATTCCCACATAATAGAAAATCTACTTGCTTGTTTTCCGTAGCTATATATGTGTCAAATTAATTAATGATTGCGAAAAAGCTCGTCTCTTGTTCTCTATTGAAATCAGTAACGAAGCACGAAACTCATTATTATGCGTCATTAAATTTGACTAATGTATTCCTGTAGCTAAAAGCACTCTTCAGCCCAGCTTTATCTAAATTTAATTTTATCATATTTTAGTGTTCTTGGAAGAAATATCTCAAGTAGCAATAACTTGCCCTTCCCATAATATTATGCTTAGATTTAAGTATTTGCTACATTTATAATTAGGATTCCATCTCAATAAACTCAATTCAATAAGAAATTTTTATTAACTTTCAAAATGTTATAAACAGTAAAATTGTACCTATAGAAGGCGAATTTTATAACTTCTTTCGTCAATGCTATTGATAAAAGCAATTATTCCGAGTATTTTTGGATAAAATAATAATTCCAAAACGAAGAGCGAAGCAATGGCTGGATCATGCGTCATGCTCGTGAACGGGTGCCACCAACGGGAATGGGTCTGCTTTTGCCTGCCTGTGTTAACATGTATTGAATTGTATTTATTTGTATTTGTATTGTATTTATTTTTACTTGTATTGTACTCAGGAAAATTCATCGTGGAAGCACTGAATACATAGCATAGTTTCAATAACAATTGTAAATTTTTATATTTTTTTGAAAAGAGCAACCGCCGAGTTTCTTACTGGCTCTTCTCGGCAGGAAAGGCATTCCGAACCAGTGGTAGATTCATTGACCATTCAAAAGTGCTTGTAAAAGTTTATTTGAATAAAAATATTTCTATTTCTATTTCTATTTCTAAAAACGATAGTAGAGTCATGCAAACTCAACTCAACTAGCCAGAAAACTATGTATAGATATTATCAATCGACGAAGCTAGTTTTTCTAGGCAGGCAATGAAGTTCAAATCAGTAGCAGATCTATTACTAACTTCTGAATTAAAAGCGATTTGTTACTGCTTATTTGTTTGTTGGTTTGTCCTTCAATCATGCCGCAACAAAGCAACGGATCGACGTGATTTTTGGCATGAGTTGAGGACCGGGAGAGTGACATAGGCTACTTTTCATCCCGGAAAATAAAGAGTTCCTGCGGGATTTTAAAAACTAAATCCACGCGAGCGAAGCTGCGGGCATCAACTAGTATTAAATAAATAATTTGTGCAAACGTTGCGACCTCACCATCCTAAACAGAAAAGATAAAGATGCGGCTATCTAACATCTATCTATGGAACACTTGACGGCCTTCCGAACTTAACAGTGGTAGACCTGAATATTCAAAACACTTTGTAAAATCGCTGAAAAAATTGGGGATAATGTAAACGTAAAAATTCTTTTAACAAACCCGACTTCAAACGGCACTACAAAGTATACCAATTGTGCCTATAAAATTTGAAGAGTTTCCTCGATTTCTCCAGGATCCCATTATCAGATCCTGACCTGATGACAATGGAATCATCTGGGAAGTATTCCCTTAACAAAAAAAAAAGAATTTTGCACATCGACCCAAGACTCTTCAAGTAATCGGGAAACACTTAAAAAAGATTCCAACGAGTTGAGAAACTCCTCCTTTTTTGGAAATCGGTTAAAAAAAGACCCCACGAACGTTGTTCGAGACCTTGGACAAAACAGCTACGATAGGCAGCCTTAAATACAGAGAAATGGCGCAAAATTGTAGAGGAAATGTTATCTCGAGCTACAATAAAAAAAGTTGTGGGAACGACTCGAAAATAAGACATTCTATTTGTGTTTAAGTCAGCATCCCCAATTAAATACCGTGGGAATGTCCGGCAAACTTTGTATTCCCGTAAGAAATATTTATTAGTGAGATATTTGCACCGCTCGGACTGCTATTCTCGTAACATAAATACCAGTTATCGGCATCGCTCCTCTAATCTGCTTATTCCGGTCCAAGCATAAGTTATTGGCACTTTGCTTTAATATTTGATATGAAATACGAATAGCTGCGAAATAGGTACCTACTGTTCTGACAGCGAATGAATCCTAACATCATTTTGGAATCTATTCGAAGCAATAAACAATTTGAAAATTATTATTGGTACGCGACAGAGAACTTGGAACTCAATTATTATCGTCAGCCCACTTAGGTGCTTCATTTTGGCATATATTATGCTTACATTTCATCTTACAGTCTGAAAGTCGTTTGTAAGAATGGGCGTGACATTAATTCCACACTCAGTTTTAGACTTACACAAGTTTAAAAAATTTATTAAAAGTATGCTCATGAAAAAGGTAAGTTAATTATGAAGATAAAAATGTATGAAAATGAAAATGAAAATATTTATTTAACAAAAATTACATATATCCGCATAATATTCTCTGTGGATCCTACACTAGGAGGCCTGTATCGTGGGGTCCAAAAGTTTTACAGGTAGATTAGCACGGAAAATTCTTAAATTATAGTGGCACAATGTTTTATTTATGCTTGGTTAGTAAGTAATAAATACGTAATAAATATATCAATGTTGGGAAAGAAATATTATAGTATGTTTAATAAATAAATTAATAAATAGATAAGCAAGTGGATATGTGTATGTATATATATATTTGTTTAAATATATAAATAAATATGCATACCTATAGTGGAAGATTAAGCTAGGTGTTTGAGTAACTGTTCAGTGTCTTCATAGGGTAATGTGTTGAGCCATGATGTTAACTTCTTCTTGGCCTGTTTGACTGTTAGATTCTTAAGCTCATTGAATTTTAATATTTTATTATAAATACGTGCATCGATAGATGGTAAGAAGCGTTTTGCAAATTTATATTAAGTATTTGTGACAGGTATATTACATTTGTATACTCTTCTTTTTAAGACTTCGTCTCTGTTTGGCGCATTAAGCATTTCAGTATGTATAGATTTATAAACTGTACAATTACAACTTTAATATGGTTGTTAAATTGAAAAAAGCAACCACTGAGTTTCTGACAAGTTCTTCAGGTTGGAACGGCATTCCAACAAGTGGAAGATTCACTTTACGATTATTTGAATAAAAAACTTTTCTGTTCTATTCTAAATAAATCTATATAATATTCTATCTAAATTAATTGTTAAGATTGGATCAAATGCATACCTACTTGGCTACTTGACATTAATAAAAACAGCCTTCTGTGCAGCTGCGACTGTGTGAGAAAATCGTATTACTTTGACAGCTTAAAACGTATGGTTTCATTTATCAAAGATACGGTTATCCTGTCAAAATGAATACTATTTTCTAACACAATAAATTGCATGGCCTGGGATGCATTAAATCCATGTTTAAAACGTGAACAGTGGATTATTTTAATTGTACGAGCACAAAGAAACGAACTATAAATCACTGCTTCTACTGCTACTATTTCAAGTCAGAAGCATAATATTTTCAATACATTAACTACGTGATACAGGCAACGCGATTGTGTGTAATTTATGCGCATAATTTGCCGAGCCGGCGACCATTCAGCTTGCCTCAATTAATTACACTAAGAACCTTTTCCTTGAATTACTTACAGCGTACCTTTTTAAGGCGATTTGTAGTACCCCTTTAAAGATAAAACAGCAATTTCACGAAAAATTCAAGGTTTCTTTTTTATTTATATAAACAGTTAGGTATATTATAGGTACCTTCTATAAGAACAGTGGTGTTAGCCTAGTAGTTCAGACTTCCGTCTCCTTTTCAGGAATTCTAGGTTCGATCCAAGCTCCAGGACCCACCTCTGACATTTTGGAGTTATGTGGAATTCTCCATGTCAAAGATGTGAGAAGTCTGGCAGCGTGGTGAATTATGACCTTTTTATTCTGAGTCTTAACCTTGCCGAGTAATGAGATTGCGATAAGTTGAGATAGATAAATGAATAATAAATTTATATTTCTACGGCTTCTATTTGCGACTCATATAGGTATTAAGCCCAAATACTTATATTAGAGCTTCAAAATAGACCAGCTTTGGTAGGGTAAAACCAGGACAGTTGCCCCAGGGGTATAACTGCCTTCGTTGTAATTACTCTACTTTCGCGGATGAATCACATGTTATTTTATTTATCTATCGAGAGACTCTATAAGTACCACTAAATTGGCCGCGTCGCATGTCTCTATGCGATTGCATGAAGAGGAAAGTTGCGATCAAAGTTTTTGCGGAATAAACGTCCTCTTTCTCGACGGGGCAGCTATCCTAAACGTAATTTATATGAATCGGGCAACTATCTCCTATATGGGATAGATACTTCAAAATTTAGAGCTCCGCTAAAATCGCCAAAACTCTTTAAATATCGAAAATAATGTTTTTTGAATATAATAAACCCGTTTTACAAATAAAGTATTTTGCTTTTTGTACGGAGAGATATAGAGTAATTTAAAAAAGTGTGGCAACTATCCGACTTTTATCCTACAGGCTAAAAACTGAAAAATCGCTGATATATTATTATTACATATATACACCAACGGGAATGGGTCTGCTTTGTGTCTACCCATCTTAACGTGTGTTAGGTGTGCATTTTTGAAACTTCTTTGTGGAAACACTGTGTGCATAGCATAGTTTTGTTAACCATTGTAAATTTTTTTGAAAAGGGCAACTGCTGAGTTTCTTGCCGGCTCTTCTCAGCAGAATCTGCATTTCGAACCGGTGCGGTGGTAGATTTATGACGTGTCATAAGAGCTACAAGTTGGCCTACATGAAATAAATAAATTTTGATTTTGAATTTATTATTATTACACTCCTAATACAAGCTTTAGACGAGCTTAGCTTTTTATTAGCTAGCCAAACACCAATTTCATGGCCATAACTTGAAAAATGACAGACTCACCCCCTATTTAACCCCCTCGGGGTGGTATTTCCATCCAGCTCAAGAATAAGTCTCAAGTATACATTTTCTTATTCACAATCCTGTGATCGGTCGAGCGGTGGACGCGGGACGTGGGCTGCTGTGTTCTCTCTATAGATTCAGCTCGCAGATTCATAATACCAATGCACGAATTTACTTTACAGTTCACTAGTAATATTTTTAACTGACTTCACAAAATGGAGGTTCTCCATTCGGAAATATATATATTTTTTAATTTATTACGTATGTTCCCCGATTAGTCAAAGACGCCTGGAACGATTTGGAAAATTATTTTTTTTGTTTGAAAGGATATACTTCCCAGGTGGTCTCATAGTCATCAGGTCAGGATCTGATGATGGGATCCTGGAGAAATCGAGGGAAATCTCCAAATTTTATAGGCGCAATTGATATACTTTGTAGCGTTTGAAGTCGGTTTTGTAATTTTCAACTTAATTTTTTTACCCAATTAAGACAGGGATATCCTAGTGGTTAGGACTAAGGCTATGTTTAACTATGTGGCTGTATGTTTTACTCCTGATTAAATTTTTATTTATTTATTTATTTTATGTATTTTTTATTAGATTAGTGTTAGAGAGGTGGGAGCCCACATGTTCGCATTTACTAGTAGAAAGTCGTATTTATGACAAGTTATGTTATAACCGTAGTAATTAAATAGAACGGTTGCGCTATATAATGCGAAGGTAGCAAGTAATACTGTGCTATGTTTATGGTGTGAAGATAGATGCGAGCGCGCGATGTCACGCGTTTGTAGGGTGTGCTAGTGAATAGGTTTATGCAATGATTCTTACTAGGGATGAGTTATATACTCACAAAACAAGCGAAAAATTTGTATCGAACGACGAAGAGTATAGTAGAATACTTCATTGTCAAATGATATGACAAATTACGACAAATATCTGCTATTACGCGCTTCATTTTCCGCACGCTTGTAACGTATCCATCTCTTTTTATACATAACTAGCTGTTGCTCGCAACTTCGTCTGCGTGGATTTACTTTTTAATAATCTCGTGGTAACGTTTTGATCTTCCGGATTAATAAATAGTCTTCGGTTCGGTTCTTGACCGGTTCTCGTCGGGTGACCGCCCTCGACCACCGACACGCCGCATCGCATTGTTCGCCCGCGCTATTATTTCTTTTTGCTCGGTTTCTAAGAGTCGCATCGAGATGTTGAATAGCTTATAACCTTTCTCAAGAATTGGGCTATCAGACACAAAAAGAATTTTTCAAATCCGACTGATACTTCCAGAGATTAGCGCGTTCAAACAAACAAACTCTTGCCCTTTATTATATTAAGTATAGCTATGCGATATCATAGAGTTTAAGTATTTCATTAAGCGCATAAAATACAAACTCGTGTTGATGCCATATTATTCGCCGTACTACGAGTATAACCCCATCAGACGCGATCGTCGCTTACATTAAACCGCATTTACGACACTCGCCGCGATGAATCCCATGAATATTATAATGCCATCGCGGCAGAGTCTTTTATTTTAACCTTATCGCCCAATAAAAACACACTGCGTTGCCGTTTTATTTGCATTTTTGATGTAATCGATTGCTTCAGTGTTCGAGCGAAAAGTAGGTTGCTATTTACCTTGAGTGCTTTTCAGGGTTTGTGTGGTTGGGCGTATATTTTTGCTTAAAGGCAAAAGAGGACTTTATCATGAGATTAAGGGGATGTTACTCAATGAAAAACCAAATTCTTTTGCTACAGTCCGCCGAACCAGAAAAATATGTATAGGGATGTTGCCTACTCATTAGAAACCAATAACTCTTTTTCAAACGTCAAAACGCGCTTTGTATGGGAGCTTGTGACGCGCGTAGTATTTACAACGTGTAACAAAAGTGTGAAATAACCTTAAAGGAGGTGAATGTGCTCATGAAACTGAACAACTTTCCCCAAGGAACATAGGTCGAAATATGAAAAAAAAATTTTTACCTCCCATAGTAAATCAATCAGCTGATCGTCAATTTTGTATGGGAGGTCCATATTTTTTTTCACATTTCGACCTATATTCCTTGGGGCAAGTTGCTTAGTTTCATGAGCACATTCACCTCCTTCAGGGTTACTTCACACCTTTGTTACACGTTGTATATAGAGTATATCTAGTAGCGAGACGTTGTGCATGATGCTAGGTTATAATATGTTACAACCTAGCCTACCTGTACCTCATATATTTATCTAAATTAACGAGGTGTAGCAAATAAGGCTTAAGCGTTGATGGCGGTATTTATTAATGTCGGAGCCACAATTGGATAAGTTTGGGGAGTCAACCCGACGGAATCAAATGGATTCCAGCGGACCTGTTTATTACCTGAAAGTGGGAAATTCCCGCCGCTCGATAAGCGAGCCGAACATTAATAACGACCTAAAGCAGAATTATTAGCCCCCGCGATAAACATCTATGATTAACTAAACGGGATAAGCAATGATAGCGTAGCTACAAAAATAGTTGTTCGGCTAAAACTATGCGTCGTTCATATCCATAGTTGTAATTAATCTTTCCTAATATTATAAATGCGAAAAATAAATCAGTTTGTTTGTTACCAGTTTACCACTGTTTCGATCTAGCCATTATATCCTGAAAATGAACTGACTATTTTTAATCTCATAAATAAGAATTTTCTATCTATCTATAAAGTCAAAGGATTCGCAAGGGCATTAAAAAGCGAAACTTTTTGTTGAAATAAAGGACAAAAATATTTACAGGATTTTAAAGCCCTCCATCTATGAAAATGCAAGGATTGGTTTGAGGATTAAAAATAAAATTTTTGTTAATTTCACCAACAAATAAAATAGGTATTGTGTTTATCTTTGTATCTTAATATAAAAGTCATGAAACATTATACCTCGATAAAATATTGGTAGTAAAGCCTTATAAATTAAACCGTTGGAAATATCTTAATAAAAAGAAGAGGTAATTAACATTAATTAAGCACATATTTACTGTAAAAACATGTACTCTTATTTCGTTAAAAAATATACAACACCCAGATTATATCGTCCAATGATAATATTGATCAGAAAAACCTGCTTGTATTGAACTAGACACAAGCGGTATTCTCGTAAGATCGTGTTGTGTAGCGATCCTTTCAAGAGACCTGTATACGAAAACATTCTACTTCCTATTCTACTAATATTATAAAGGCGAAAGTTTGTATATGTGTGTGTGTATGTTTGTTACTCTTCCACTTAATCCACGTGGACGAAGTCGTCGTCTTCTACTATCTAATTAAGCCACTGTATTCTAAGCTATGAATTATTAGATGATTGCATTAAGGTTTTTGATTCCCCCGGAAACTCTTTAATTCTCCGTCATAAAAAGTATCTTTTTTTTATATGAATAGCGGGCAAATGAACTGGCGGGTCACCTGATGTAAGTGATTACCGCCGTCTATGAACACTTGTAGTACCAGAGGCACCACCAATGCGTTGCCGGCTTTTCAGGAACTTATTGGTTCGCCCCTTGAATAAACCCATATTGTAATCAACATGGGAACACTGAATCTTATGTGTTAATTCTTGATATGAGCTATCTCCCAGCCAAATCGGTTCATTCGTAGTAGCGTGAAGGAGTAACAAACATACACACATACACACAAACCTTTATAATATTGGTGTGACACAGCCAGAGTTCAAGCAAGACGTTTGCCCGTTGACCTGATCTGCTTTATCATGAGCTCACTTAGCGCTAGCTCTCTGGCTCCGGCGCAAATACCATCCACAAACTGCCTGCAGCCGTGTACTACACGAGACTACACCAATAATGTCAATACCTTGGATTTATGGGGCATGGCTCTAAGCCAAATGCTCCATAGACACCATCCCCTTTTATGTTTTAACGAATGAGCGGTTGATAGTCTATTTATACGCTGTCTTTAAAGGTAAGCAATTATAGACGACATAATATATTGTTATATTGCTTTTTTTGACCGTCTTCAAAAAGGAGGTGGTTCTAAATTCGACTGTATGTTTTTTGTATGTTTGTTACGCGATTCCTGTAATTATGAATTGATTTTGACTCTTTTCTTTCTTTGGTAGTTTGTACTTTAGAAGTGGTCACATATAAATTTTATCGAATTTTTTTCAGCATCTTATATCGCCGCTATGTACGGATAGATTAGTATGGATAAACATATTATTACGTCGTAAGGCTACGGACGTAAATCAATTTGAGATTAAATCTCCATCGAGTGGCGCGCTGCGATAACAAGGGCGTGACGATGCTCGCTTCGGCGCGAGAGGAATCTGTGAAATTGAAATAAGGATATACGAGCTCCTCCTAGTCGGAGGTTACTTGAAATATAACGTGTACATTTCCAATTGTTCTCTCCGAGCTTCTGGAGGGAAAATATAATAAGCTTGACCTAGTCCTTTGGCTACACGAACTTTCCTACGCGGCGTCGCTCACATTAAATTCTATTTTTTAAGCCCCTCTTTTACCCCCTCAGAGGTTGACTTTTTAAAATCCTTTCTTAGCTGATGCCTACGTTATATTAATAGCTATCTGTATGACGAATTTCAGCCCGATCTGTCCAGTAAATCAGTCAGTCAGTCAATTATTATTAAGGCATAGCTTAACATCTGTGTCCCTCGATAGTTGAGCCCGGGCCGCGTCCCGCTGAGTAAAACGGTGCTAAGGAAATTGAAAATTTTAAATGACCAGTCAATGAATCTGTCGATTAATCTTACTAGTTTTGGAAAAGAAATAAACGTTAATTGCTAGGTTGAAACCTTTTCCAGTTACATTACCGCGAACTTTAATGATTTTTATTTAGTTTCCAAATTCAATTTGAAGTAGGTACATTAAAGTAATTGCTTACTTAAAAGAAGTTTACTCTTTACAAAATCACAGGTACAGGTTCGTGGTCCAAGTTTGCGGTACACTTGGGCAGTTGCCAAGTTGTTGCCATGCCATTATTTAAATATTTGAAAAGTGTTTGAAAGGCGTCAGGGAGATTCTTGCGCGCTTTGCTCTCGATTTTACAAACTATTTGAGTTTGCAGGTGGTTGGTGGGATTTAGTCTAAACCCCTAATCATTTTGAGAGAAGACTCGTGTACGGCAGTGCTACTCAGCTTTCTATTTGCAAGTCAGTTCGAAATTAAAATAAAACTTTTGATAAGTTACCTCCTTGGTTGCCATATTTCGGAATAAAAGATCGTTCTATTTTTAAATTACACGGCAGATATGAGTTTACTATGTAATTTATTTGGTCGCTATATACATAAACCAAGACAGATATGGATTACATACAACTTTTGCCGGCCGCTGCTCGCATGTATTTGGCCAGTACAGTAAGTACGATTTCTCTCGAAGAAAATTGTCGAAATGATGCTTCCAAGCATGTTTGAGAAAAATCAATTGATCGACAAACTGTCTGTAAACATTATAGAAACTTTTTCTTTCTCATACAAATACCAATTATTTTAAATACATACACTGGACTAACACAACGCTTCAGTCGCTGCAAATGTAGAGCCAGTAAATTGTTGAAGTGCGCGCACAGATGTTATCCGAACACCGAAATTGTGTTATTGAATTATTGTATCGAAGTTGTTCTGGCTCATGAATAAGCTATACGACATACGTGAGCCCCGTTCCTACTCCATTCTAGTATTATGATAATAGGATTGGGCATTCAATTTAGTTTCTGGAGGCATATTCTTCTGCGTACACTGTATTTATAAGTTGTACGGTATCAATATTGAAACCAGTTTTTCGATATTATGTTCGAAACTCATCGTAATTTTTATAACTCAATTAATTTATTAATTTATTTAAATTTATTAAAACTATCTTAACAGGTATCTAAGCCTAATTCGATAGAAAAGTTTAACTTTAAAAACAACTTACTAACTGTTATTCTCCTAAATTTAAATTAAATAATAACAATCTTATAATTTAATTTTATCCTTTCTGATAGCAGATGTTCTATCATCCAAACAAGCCTAGATGGTCGCTCTTTGTCTGATATCAATGAGCAAGTTAAGACAGAGAAAAGCGGTTCTTAACCGTTAGCGGCAGATAAGAAACCTTAGATATATGTTTTTAACTGACTTCCAAAAAAAAGAAGGTTATCATTTCGACACGTATGTATGTAATATTATTGGAACTGTAAAACATTAACATAAATGATAATCTCTTCGGGCTTCCAAACAAATATACAAAATTTTATAGATTTATCGGATCATTCTTTTTTCATTTGCGTACATTTACTTCAACTTAGAGAACAGATTTCATCAAAATGAGCTCAGTAATTTATATAATAGTGACACTTTTCCCTTTTCAGTTATTCTTTATTTCGGTAAACTGAAGTCGGTTTAATTTTTCTTAATAACGTGCTTTGTTTGACGAATATAAATAGTTTTATCACTATTAATCTGCATTGAGTGATGTCGGGAAAGACTTAGATGAGCTGGTAAAGCCGTTGCAAAAACTATAATAACATTTGTAAATGCGGGATTAGTGACTTTAATTTAAACTAGTCAGAATTCGTTTTATTAAGAAAAAAATTCTACAGCTTTTGGTAGTTGTGTCTCCTACTGAGATGGCCAGACATAGCTCATATTTTTTTTCCCCATTTCTCTTGCATGGGTATTAAAAATAAATTTGAAACGCAGTTTTAAAATAAAAGAGAATTTCTAAGTGAACACTTGGACCCTCATAAATATTTCAAAGTGCAGGCAGTTTATTTTTAAAAACAAAGTATAGGGATTTTGGAAACACATTAAGATTAGAACAAAAAAGGGTCTTTAGAAATTGCAATAGAAGTGCAGACGTTTTAAAAGGAAACATTTAGAATCAGATCATAAATCTAGTTGAAACATTTTGCCTTCACAAAATATTGAAACCAGATGTGTAGATTGACATAGCCGAACCGAGGCGAAGGGCATAGAAAATAAACAAAAAAGCAAGGCGTGACCGTAAAATGACGCTTTCGATAATTGGCCGAAACATTTTGGCGGGAATCTTAAATGGGCGTGACTATAGTAAATGACGCTATCGATAATTGGCCTAAACGTTTTGGCGGAAACCTAAAATGACGAATCAAGTTAAGGCAGTTTACTTTGGTGGGGATTTTCTATTTTTCAGTTTGGAGAAGGGGCGATAAGGACTCGGAAGGGGAGATACACGGGGGTGCTTTTCGAGAAGGCATTCCGGGTTGAGGGCTCTTCCAGCAGAGTCGACTCCATTCTCCAATAAATTAATCCTAAGATTGTATAAATTTTAACCTATTTTAATAGATCTATACATAAAAGTAGAATCAGTGCAATAGTTTATAATTAAGCTTATAAGCAAGTGTGTGTGCGCAACGAGGCCTGAATATTCCCGGTAATGTACAAATATTCCAATAATTATATTTTGAGATAAGTAAATTCACAGATAAAGGGTTTCCGTAACGTCCGGGTTTAGGCGTTCATTATTGTAAGAAATTAAAATGTATCCAGATATAGTTCTCGATGCTTTGTATGCAGAAGAACAAAGGGATAGGAGACGTGTGAGAGAGATATCTCGAGACGATGGGTTCTCTATTATGATGTATATCTTATTTCTGACATTTGTTCTATATCTGCTCTTTTTATTAATCAGATTAATGTGGTCAAATCTGAGAGAGTGAAATGTAATAATTTGGCACACATACCACTTGCTTTGGAAGGGGAACATTTATATAAAATATAGTCAGGAAGTTGTGAAAACGAGAATAAAACATAACTTATTATCTGTGAATCTATTTAACGTAATGTATTATGTGTTGTAATTTCTACTAAAACTATAAAATGTCTTGTCTCCCCGATACCACTAGTAGAAAGTGTACATATTCTTTTAAGCATTTAACACCTTTTGTAGCATGTGTGTATATTTTAGTCTAAGATGTCTTAGGTTAGAATGCCACAAGGGTTTTTCATTTGGGTATTTCCGTTTTCCCTTGTCTTAGAATGGCTGCTAGGAACGGAAAACCCGGTTGGTTCTCAAATGACCCCATTTGGAACCAATCTAAATAATCAAACAGTTTCTTTTGAGTAGATTTAATAAAATGGAAAATAAATCTATGAAGTCATAATTATCATCTTTTACTGAACAACCCTAATATTTCTCCTAAGGTATTCAATAATGGAATGTTCTCAAAGGTTCTGTCTACATAAATTGATTTAGTGTTTTATTAGTATTCAGTTGAACCCTAGACTTAACATCTGTAACGTGTGGCGGGCTGAACCGAACAATCCAATAGTGAAATACTATATCCAAAATTGAGTCACGACTCTTCTGTAGGCAGTCAGTTTAGAAAGTGCAGACTAGTGCACTAATTTAGGTCAATAGGCGACATTAAATTACTTAGGGTCAGTTTATTCTATCACGATAGAGAAGTCTGATTTCTTTCATAAACAAAGCAGATAGGTGAACGAGATGGAACAATATTGCAGTCTAAAGAAACTTTGACTTATTTTGTTTTACATAACTAATAGACTAGATTCTAGACTCACTTCGGGTTAGAAGTTAGGTATGAATGAAAACTTTAGAAATCATTCACTATAAATTAAGTCTTCAAATGTACGAGACTCCGAGATACCAGAGCGACCTTCGAGCTACGGGTGTGGGTCAACGATACTTCCTACAAACAGGTAAGAAATTAGAATCCTTTGTTTATTGTATTTACAAACTTTAGGTGTAGGGTGACCATGATATTACTTCGGAATAGAGGACAAGATAGGGTAATAGGTAGGGTGACCATGATGAAATACTACAGGGATTGAGACACTGAGGCTGATTGAGTATTGGCTAAATTAATATGTTTGACTCAGATGAGTCAAAGTTATTACTAAGTGGTACACGGTTCGATGGCGTTCTTTGGCGGCGAATTTCCGGCACACCAAACACGCCATGTCTTGCAGCACGGCTCCCGAACTTAGATTTGGCCAAATCTATATCAAACTGAACAATGAATACAAATAAATAAAACCATGGTATTGGGGCGAGCTATAAGCTCAATGAAAAGAATTGTACCAACCCTTCGGGGTGTATGGGAACACCAAAACGCTTCGCAGCGAAAGGGAGTCGGCTGTGCCCCCATAACAATGATTAAAGGCCGTGGAGCGGCGTAGGGTTTCCCCCGTGCTAGAGGGAATTCGGTCAGAACGACGGCCCAAAAAGAGGCAAATTCGTACACTGTATCAGCTAATCATTCATTCTACTCGTATTTTAAACTTAAATTGATAATTTAACTCTCTAGGATTTCCCTGTTTTTCTGAAGGTTGGAGAATGCATAACATAATTCTTTTGAAGTTTGTTCATAATTAATCCGCGACAGCTAAAGTAGAATGATTTGGTAGCCTACTTTGTCCATCGGACGAAATGAACTAACCCGCAGGGTGCTTAGTACATAACAGTGTTCATGCCAGAAGCCAATATGTCTCTCGATCCTGAGGTGTTTTACCTATAATTAGAATATTCTTCTTTACTCAATCAATCCACTAGATATCACTAGACGATCCAGCTGCGTACCATCACAGAATTTTGGTGCCGTGACCAGGATATAATCCTGGAAAATCTTGAAAGCCTGAGAATTTTGATGCCGGAGGTGACCAGGGGTCTATGTACGTATTCGAAATAACGATACGACTAGATCTATATTAATAATCCTTATTAGAGAAAAAAAAAAATACACAACGTAGAAACTTGTGATTGGGTATAGGAGAAATATTTAGGTGAAACAATGAAAAGGGAGATGGGAGACAAGACACACTGTGCATGTTATTATTACGTTGTACATTTAATTATATGTTGTGCACTTATTTTAGTTAGTGTATAGGAGAAGCAGAAATAAGCAGTATGTTTTATAAATGAAAAATTTACAGGATTCTAGGAGGAGATTGCAGTGAACGGAGCATTACGCTTGCTTATTTCTTAGACTTAATTGTTTATCCTTGCTTTTATCTTGCAATTTATTTTGTTGAACCGAGAGATCCCACAATAGAACGGGCCAAACCCCATTGTCATTCCACATCTGGTTTTAATATTGTGCCTTTGTTACGAGTTTCGTTAGGCGGCTCACGAAGGCGGCATAGTAGACAAGTAATATAACATCTGGCGGACTTGAACGATTATTAGTTAGAAAGTAGGTAGGAACAGCGTTTTAAAGCGAGTTGTAAAAGATGTCGGCAGGTAACAGGGGACGGAATACAAAGCGGGTAGCAACGGGTCGATTAGATAAAGGTGCGGTAGAAACAAACGAACAAACGGAAACTGTAGGTAACTCGACGTTAGAGTTGATTCTACAAAAAATCAACGAATTCGATGGAAAGTTGCAACAATTGAGTTCAAAGGTGAATTCATTGCCAAATGAAAGCGCGAGTGTTACGTCACACGAGTCGGTTGGAGTAAGCAATGAAAGTAGTAGTGATGGACCAGGGCCTAGAGTTGGGTCTGCGGGATCTAGTGTATCTCCTTCTGAGACTCGGAACGTTTATGTAGTACAGCCTTCGGTTACCAAGCCGAATTTCGATGGAAAACCATTTACAAACCCTATTGCATTTTTAAAGCGATTAAAAAAGTATATTAGAGCGGTAAATGGGTCGGATCGGGAGATCGATATAGCGTTAGGATGTATAACGGGACACGCACGTCAGGTCATGGAGTTATACTCGAAGGACTGGGCTACGTTTGCCGATTTTGAGACCGATTTTAGACGCACTTATTGGACCGAGCAGATCCAAGAGTCTGTGAGGTATAGGTTGATTAATGCGATATATTCGAGCGATTCTGGAATGACGATGTCCGAACATTTTGCTGTACAGGTAGAATCGATGCAATCATTAACTATTGCGTTTAGCGAAAGTGACTTAGTAAATTCTATTATGCGGCATTATGCGATAGATATTCAGCGGTTGTGGTTTACTAGGACTGGGGAAGTTAACATCATGAACGGGGCAAAGTTTCTAAGAAGTATAGAGCAAAATATTGTTGAAAAGCCGAGAGGAATTGCGAGAGAGGTAGTAGGTAATAATTTTAGAGGTAGGCGTTACGACAGGTCATCGTTAGCGCGGCCTATTGTCGCGGCCATTTCAGCGAATAAGTGGAATACTAGAGGTAACACGACCCGAGGACGGGGTTATCGCCAGAGTAGGTCAGGTTACAGGTCAAACGTTAACAGACCAGCGTTTTCTGGGGCTGAGCGAGCTAGACCGGCTATTACTTTTGTAAAGGAGGGCGAAAACTCTGCTTTGTCGAAAGAAGGAGGGGGAGAGGGACCTTCAAAAAACTAGGTATCCCCACACAATCGAGGTACAATAATCTAGAATTGTGTAGAACGGGGAAAGTAGAGACCTCGAAACGCGGAAGGCCGAACGTGGCTTATGATATTTTAATTAGCAAAGGATGGAGACCGGGTCAGAGCTTGGGCATTGGCGATAAAGGTCTTAAACGATTAATAAAGGGCGGAAAGGTTAGCGACGAAAGTAACTGTCAGGTTGAAGCTAGAAGCATAGGAATCTTATTGGAAAATCAGTTTAACAACGTAATAGAATGTGGTGAGATAGGTATTGAGTGTGAGCTGGGTGTAAGGAGAGGAATAAACGTATACACAATGTACCATGAACTTGATGAGTCGATTGACGAAGGAATTGATTATTCCTTACCTAAGTTACCTGAAGTGAGTGTAAGCTTGTATGGGAGGAGTATAAATGCACTTATCGACACGGGAAGTCAGATTAGCGGAATAACTAAGGAATTATACGAATCTATTCTAATTGGAAATAATACTTTGTCAGAAATCGCCATCCCAGCGATTCAAATACAAGGGGCATTCGGTTCACGTAGCGAAAGTACAAATAGGATGTTATTAATAGAGTTCAAATTAGGGAGTACATTAGTTGAAGCACCAGTACTAATTATGCGACGGTTACCTAGGTCGTTGATACTCGGATATGATTGGTTAGAACGAGTAAAGGGAGTAGTAAATTGCGGCAGTGAACGGACACTGACCATAGAGCATTTAGGGGTCAAGTCTTGCGTAAGACTGAACTCGGATTGTAAGGTCGAAAGGTTAGGGGGAGAGACGAATGCCGCCACAATTAATTCGATATTGAATCAAGGTACTAGGTCCGAGGAACGTAGCTTATCTATTAAGGATTCGAATGGCGAGGACAGAAAGGGGTATTGTTTGAATGATTCAAATTTAAGTAGGGAACAAAAGGAAATGTTGTTACCTGTGTTGAATAAGCATTGTAAGGTGTTTACAGATAGATTAGGATTGACTAACAGGTACGAGCACGTCATTGAGTTAGTCGATGAGATTCCTTTTATAAAGCATAGTTATCCAGTGCCTTTAGCGTATAGAGATCAGGTTAAAGAAGAATTAGAGGAGTTAGAGAGGTTAGGTGTGATCAGGCAGGAGGCAACGCCATACTGTAGCCCGCTCACATTTACTAAGAAACGAGATGGGTCAATAAGGCTCTTGTTAGACGCGCGCGAACTTAATAAGAAAATGGTGGGAGATGCGGGGTCACCGCCACTCACATCGGAAATTTTACAATCCTTTCATGGAGTGAATTACATTAGTTTAATTGATCTGAATAATGCTTACTTTCAAATACCTTTGAGTCAGGATTCTAGAAAATATACGGGGTTTTCTTTTATGGGGAGGACATATACTTATAATGTCTTGCCTCAAGGACTAAAGACATCTGTCGCGGGATTTTCAAGGGCAATGGATTCTATATTAAAAGAAGTGCGTGGATTCTGCGTTAACTATTTAGATGACATTGTCATATTTACCACAGGAGACATAAGATTACACTTGGAACATTTAGACCAAGTGCTAGACAGATTAGAAACAGCAGGCTTAACGGGAAGGCTAGGAAAGTGTCGTTTTCTATGTGTAGAAGTAAAACTGCTAGGACACATAGTAAATACGAAAGGCGTACGGATGGATCCAGAACGAGTAGAGGCTATATTAGAGTTTCCCGTCCCTCGAACAATAAAACAATTACGAGGATTTTTGGGATTAATAAATTATTTCAGAAGGTTTATCTCGAAGTATAGCGAAGAGGTTAGGCCACTCTGCGATCTATTAAAACAAAATACAAAATGGTCATGGACACATGAGGTAAATGAATGTTTTGAAAAGGTCAAGAGATTATTTGTAGACACATTACTTCTCATACATCCTAATCCGAAAGAGATTTATTACCTACAAACCGATAGCAGTAATTTAGGAGTCTCAGGGTATGTTTATCAATTGAACGAAGTAGGTAAAGAGCAGATAATAGGATTTTGTAGTAAAGCGTTGACTGAGGCGGAGCGTAAGTGGACAGTCACAGAACAAGAGTTGTGGGCTATCATATTTAGCTTGTCGAAGTTTGAAACGTATTTGAGGGGGGCACGGTTAGTGATTAGGACCGATCATAAAAGTTTGATATTCTTACAGACATGTAAATTGTTGAGCGCACGAATGATACGTTGGGTACATTACATAGGACAATTTGATTATACGGTCGAGCATGTAAAAGGGAAACTAAACACAGTAGCTGACGTATTATCCCGACATATAAAAGGGACAACTGACGTATTGAATAACAAGTCTGTGGGGCCTGAGATGAATTTATTCAAAACATCGCTAGGACAGGTAGTACAAGCGAGATGGAAAGAGATAGGTAGTCTACAAGAACGGGACAAGGTCGCTAGTGAAATAATTAAACGTATGAAAATATCAGGTACATCTGAATCAAAGTATTATGTGATTAAGGAGGGGGTCCTTTATAGGTCAGACATAAATAGGGATACCTTGAGACTATATGTTCCCGAGGTTTTACAAAGGAGTTTGATCGTTAGCATACATGAAGAAATAGGTCATTTCGGACGCTACAAGGTTTATGCGCTGATGAAACGTCGTTACTATTTCTCGAATATGTCTCGCGTGATAAGTCGTGTTGTAAGGGCTTGCGGGGAGTGTCAAATGTCAAAGCACGCGTTAGAAAAGCACACGGGGCCGATCAAAACTGTGATAGCGACAGATATAGGAGAACGGGTCTTTTGCGATATTTATGGACCTCTACCGGCGGGACGTTTCGGATTCAAATACATATTTGTAATGCAGGACTCTTATAGTAAACTGATCAGGTTATATCCATTACGTCAGGCAAGCGGAAAGGCTACACTCACATGTGTGAAGAAGTTTCACAAACAAGTTGAGATTAAGACTTTATGCTCAGACAGAGGCGCGAATTTTACATCGAAGGTTTTCGAGTTAGGTGTACGTCAATTAGGTATCAAATTGACGCACACATCTGTTAGGAATCCGCGACCAAATTCGACAGAGAGGGTTAACAAGGAATTAGGTAGACTATTCAGAACATACTGCGAGAAATCTCATAGGTCTTGGGCAGATTTATTGCCGGACATAGAAGATTGTTACAACCAGGTAGTACATACCACAACAGGTTATACACCGAATGAGCTAGTTTGGGGAAAGCGGACCTTACTATCAACTGATTTCGGCAAAGACATAGCGAAAGGAACCGATATACAAGGCGAAACGTTAGAACAGATTAGACGACAGGCGCGTCGGAACATAACAAAGGCGGCGGAGAATAGAGAGCTCTATTATAATAGGAATCATAAGTTAATACAGTTTGAGATAGGCGACTTGGTGAAGTTGAGGACTTTTGCGAGGTCGGACGCTGATAAAAAATTAACAAAGAAATTCATGCGACTTTATGAGGGACCTTACGTGATAGGGGCAATTCCATACAATAACGTATACACTTTGGTTGACGCTCGTACTAACGAGATAAGAGGGAATTACAATGCGATCCATTTGTTCCGCTATTATGCAAACTCGTAAAGGAATGAATTCCATTAAGGATTAGCGCGAACAATGGAGATTAGTGAGACCTATCGGCATCAACATAGATAGCAGTTTATGTTAGGTGAGGAAATAGATTTTCAAACAACTAGTAGAGAGTTAGGTATAAGAAATACTAGGTGTATTAAAAATCTATTTGGGGGAGTGTGAGATGGCCAGACATAGCTCATATTTTTTTTCCCCATTTCTCTTGCATGGGTATTAAAAATAAATTTGAAACGCAGTTTTAAAATAAAAGAGAATTTCTAAGTGAACACTTGGACCCTCATAAATATTTCAAAGTGCAGGCAGTTTATTTTTAAAAACAAAGTATAGGGATTTTGGAAACACATTAAGATTAGAACAAAAAAGGGTCTTTAGAAATTGCAATAGAAGTGCAGACGTTTTAAAAGGAAACATTTAGAATCAGATCATAAATCTAGTTGAAACATTTTGCCTTCACAAAATATTGAAACCAGATGTGTAGATTGACATAGCCGAACCGAGGCGAAGGGCATAGAAAATAAACAAAAAAGCAAGGCGTGACCGTAAAATGACGCTTTCGATAATTGGCCGAAACATTTTGGCGGGAATCTTAAATGGGCGTGACTATAGTAAATGACGCTATCGATAATTGGCCTAAACGTTTTGGCGGAAACCTAAAATGACGAATCAAGTTAAGGCAGTTTACTTTGGTGGGGATTTTCTATTTTTCAGTTTGGAGAAGGGGCGATAAGGACTCGGAAGGGGAGATACACGGGGGTGCTTTTCGAGAAGGCATTCCGGGTTGAGGGCTCTTCCAGCAGAGTCGACTCCATTCTCCAATAAATTAATCCTAAGATTGTATAAATTTTAACCTATTTTAATAGATCTATACATAAAAGTAGAATCAGTGCAATAGTTTATAATTAAGCTTATAAGCAAGTGTGTGTGCGCAACGAGGCCTGAATATTCCCGGTAATGTACAAATATTCCAATAATTATATTTTGAGATAAGTAAATTCACAGATAAAGGGTTTCCGTAACGTCCGGGTTTAGGCGTTCATTATTGTAAGAAATTAAAATGTATCCAGATATAGTTCTCGATGCTTTGTATGCAGAAGAACAAAGGGATAGGAGACGTGTGAGAGAGATATCTCGAGACGATGGGTTCTCTATTATGATGTATATCTTATTTCTGACATTTGTTCTATATCTGCTCTTTTTATTAATCAGATTAATGTGGTCAAATCTGAGAGAGTGAAATGTAATAATTTGGCACACATACCACTTGCTTTGGAAGGGGAACATTTATATAAAATATAGTCAGGAAGTTGTGAAAACGAGAATAAAACATAACTTATTATCTGTGAATCTATTTAACGTAATGTATTATGTGTTGTAATTTCTACTAAAACTATAAAATGTCTTGTCTCCCCGATACCACTAATAGAAAGTGTACATATTCTTTTAAGCATTTAACACCTTTTGTAGCATGTGTGTATATTTTAGTCTAAGATGTCTTAGGTTAGAATGCCACAAGGGTTTTTCATTTGGGTATTTCCGTTTTCCCTTGTCTTAGAATGGCTGCTAGGAACGGAAAACCCGGTTGGTTCTCAAATGACCCCATTTGGAACCAATCTAAATAATCAAACAGTTTCTTTTGAGTAGATTTAATAAAATGGAAAATAAATCTATGAAGTCATAATTATCATCTTTTACTGAACAACCCTAATATTTCTCCTAAGGTATTCAATAATGGAATGTTCTCAAAGGTTCTGTCTACATAAATTGATTTAGTGTTTTATTAGTATTCAGTTGAACCCTAGACTTAACATCTGTAACGTGTGGCGGGCTGAACCGAACAATCCAATAGTGAAATACTATATCCAAAATTGAGTCACGACTCTTCAGTAGGCAGTCAGTTTAGAAAGTGCAGACTAGTGCACTAATTTAGGTCAATAGGCGACATTAAATTACTTAGGGTCAGTTTATTCTATCACGATAGAGAAGTCTGATTTCTTTCATAAACAAAGCAGATAGGTGAACGAGATGGAACAATATTGCAGTCTAAAGAAACTTTGACTTATTTTGTTTTACATAACTAATAGACTAGATTCTAGACTCACTTCGGGTTAGAAGTTAGGTATGAATGAAAACTTTAGAAATCATTCACTATAAATTAAGTCTTCAAATGTACGAGACTCCGAGATACCAGAGCGACCTTCGAGCTACGGGTGTGGGTCAACGGTACTTCCTACAAACAGGTAAGAAATTAGAATCCTTTGTTTATTGTATTTACAAACTTTAGGTGTAGGGTGACCATGATATTACTTCGGAATAGAGGACAAGATAGGGTAATAGGTAGGGTGACCATGATGAAATACTACAGGGATTGAGACACTGAGGCTGATTGAGTATTGGCTAAATTAATATGTTTGACTCAGATGAGTCAAAGTTATTACTAAGTGGTACACGGTTCGATGGCGTTCTTTGGCGGCGAATTTCCGGCACACCAAACACGCCATGTCTTGCAGCACGGCTCCCGAACTTAGATTTGGCCAAATCTATATCAAACTGAACAATGAATACAAATAAATAAAACCATGGTATTGGGGCGAGCTATAAGCTCAATGAAAAGAATTGTACCAACCCTTCGGGGTGTATGGGAACACCAAAACGCTTCGCAGCGAAAGGGAGTCGGCTGTGCCCCCATAACAATGATTAAAGGCCGTGGAGCGGCGTAGGGTTTCCCCCGTGCTAGAGGGAATTCGGTCAGAACGACGGCCCAAAAAGAGGCAAATTCGTACACTGTATCAGCTAATCATTCATTCTACTCGTATTTTAAACTTAAATTGATAATTTAACTCTCTAGGATTTCCCTGTTTTTCTGAAGGTTGGAGAATGCATAACATAATTCTTTTGAAGTTTGTTCATAATTAATCCGCGACAGCTAAAGTAGAATGATTTGGTAGCCTACTTTGTCCATCGGACGAAATGAACTAACCCGCAGGGTGCTTAGTACATAACAGTGTTCATGCCAGAAGCCAATATGTCTCTCGATCCTGAGGTGTTTTACCTATAATTAGAATATTCTTCTTTACTCAATCAATCCACTAGATATCACTAGACGATCCAGCTGCGTACCATCACACTACCAACCTATAACATAACCTAAAATATATCACCCAGTTTATAATCATAGTTTATTGTTCACAAATTATCGATAGCCAATAAACACATAAGCGTCTGAGCAAAGCTGCTCTAAGCGCTTTAATCGCTTTATAGTCGGCCTTCGTCTTAATCGACTCTAATCTCCGACCGCGCCATACCCTCCTAGTTATTATCCCTTAACTGTCTTTAGTCATCTACGATCATCAATAGCTGCCAAATGTCTTAACATATTACAAATTCGAGTGATTCTATGCCCAGAGTGAAGGTAAATGTTGTGTTTACTACCAAATAGTGATGTGCCGGATTTATCCGTATCAGTTACTTTTTTGGTGGATCTTTTACCTTATTAATTTTCAATACATACAGATTTCATCTGTGTATTGAAACCATCATCATCTGGGTCGATTTCAACAAAGGCGTTTTTCTGGCCATTTCGGTGGACGTTAAGTTTTTTCAAATTTAAGCTAATTAGTTCACCGAAATGAAATTATTGGCCACCGAAACAAACTATAGTCCACCGAAATGAAATTAAACCACCAAAGCGACAATTTTCAACATTTTGGTGATATTTTACGCGTTTCGGTGGCTGTTTAAGGCCACCGAAATAAAGAACAAAAATGAGCATAGTGAAAACTATTTATTATAGGATGTAAGAAACAATACACAGATAAACAAAGCAAAGCAAAGTTTCTGGGACACATGCATTTTTACTTACCAGTTATTAAACTGGGTAGATATTATTATAAAATTATTTTGTAATAATAATACCACTATTACCGACTTAAATAAAAGTAGCCAAATAAACCAAAATAACCAAAAGTTTTGGTTTTATAAGGGAAATTAAACTGAAAAATTTTGCGAGGACAGCCACCGAAATACAAAATTCAGGATTTGATAATTATTTTTTCCTAAACTACAATCCTAATCATGAACAGTTATTGCCTTACACATAGGTAACTACCTCTTCTATCTATAAAATAATATTAGAACTGTATAGTAACGTTCTACACTACCGATTTCAACAATGCTGCGTAAATTTTGCTGTTGGGAAATCCACCCATCTATCATATTAAAATATTCGCTGACTATATTCTACAACAAATTAGCATTGTCTTAGCAGTAGTAGTTCACAAGCCGTCGTGTTATCTTTCCAAAAGTCAGTTTAACAATAATAGGATGGAGCCGAAAGTTGAGCAAAGTTCTATCTGCGACACGCGCGCTGCATGCCTAATGCGGCAACAGCGGAGAAACACACGGCGGATTTGATAAGCTCGATAAAACCACTTACGACTAATCCAAAGCTGAAATTAAAGTTGTATTAGCAGGTATTAGTTAATAGTTTTGAGAAGGTAGAGCAATTTAGCGTCAAAACGGTCAACATATTTTTTTTTTCATAAAAGAATATTAGCCAAGCTGAACTTGACTTATATTCTCCTCTCCCCTCCAAAAAAGCGGAAAGCTGGTGCTAGGAGTGGTAACGACAATAGTGCAACGGGTGGGGCTCTAACCTGCGACCTTTCAGTTTTCAGTCCGTACCTTTAACCGTTGGGCTATTAAGGCTTAAATTGAAGGTATAATGACTTTACTAAGAAAATAGAGTCATTGATTTTTCATAATCCGTTTTTTTTTCTGCACTTCAACCTTTGCTCAATTTCTAATTATTCATTTCCCAGTGCCTGAAGACTGAGTGTCTTCGAACAGTGCGTGATGACTTATGAATCATAAACATGGTCACTAACTATGGACCTCATAAGAAGGCTAAGGATCACTCAGCAGGCGATGGAGAGAGCTACGCTCGGAGTATCCCTGCGAGATCAAATCTCAAATGAGGAGATTCGTAGGAGAAACAAAGTCACCGACATAGCTCAGCGAGTTGCGAAACTGAACTGAACGACTGAACCGATTTGGCTGAAATTTGGCCCAGAGATAGATAATCTGGGATACTTTTTATCCGAGAAAATTAAGGAATTCCCGCGGGATCAAAAAAACCTTAATACACGCGGACGAAGTCGCGGGCATCAATCTAGTAATTAATAATAATAGTTACAAAAAAAAGGTACTTTAAAGCAAAAACATAAATTCTCCTTTTAAACCACCTCAACTTCTGATGAGGGTAGAAATAAATAACGAATTTGCGTTTAATTAAGGTACAGCGATTATCAGCTTAAGAGGAATTTCGCAGGCAATATACAGGCTAGGCTGGAATCCTGTGGATTAATTTGTTAACGAATTGTTGATCTCTTGACACCGCATATTATCAATGACTGAGAATCGGACAAAATTAAAATTATTGGAAACCCATGATGAGCTGGTATATACCCATAAAAATTCTTTTCAAAAAACCGACTTCAAACGCCACTACAAAGTATATAAAAATAATTTTATTTTGTACACGTTTGTTGAAATCATCAGTCATCATGCTGGAACTTTAAATCGCTTGGTGGCCCTAGTAGCACAGAATACATAATAGCACTGTAGAATGAGAGGTAAGCAGCTGTTTGTAGTCTTATGGTTTAAAAGCCGACAAGGAACTTAAAAATAAAGAAATTATAAATTCCCAAACTGTACAGCCGGGAATCAAACCTTGGACCTCTCATGTGGGATGCGGCCCCACCATCCCATGTGAGGTGAAACCATAGCACTACTGTACCATTGAGATCTGTAATAATATTAGGTATCTATACTCAAATTCTTCATGCATCATATTTACAAATTGCTTCATTTTCAATGGTATACGGGATTAAAATGGTTTTAATTTTATCAAGTTTTAATTATCTCTGTTCGCAGATGCGAAGTAAGTTGTTAAAAATAAAGTTAAAACCGGCGCCCAAAAATAAGCCTTTAATTGTGAAAACGCAGATGTTTCGCGCGAGTTCACTTCGTGCGTAATAATCCCGCACAAATACACAAATGTGAACATATTTGTTTGTAAATTTTTGTTATGTTACTATAACATAATTTTATTTTGTACGGGTATAGACAGAAATTTGAATAGGCCTTAAAATTCATATATTAAAAATATCTCATAGCCTAATTCTTTCTATGGCAAACCAACCTGAAAACTCAAACGTCGCCTAGCCTATACACCACCAACTTCCAAACTCCAAACTGCTACTCAGAATTTCTCTCCAGAAAAACCGAATTACTGTATTTTTGGTCCGGCATGGGCGTCCACATAACAACCACTAATTGACAGTTGTCAAATTATGGTCCATTGGGTATCAAACCCAAAACTTTGGCGCACCAAAATCGAGACACCTAAAGTTCAGTAATCGCCCGCTACACGGGATGAATAAAAAACAGTAAAGAGATCCATAATCATTCAAGTGTTTTTCCAATTCCAGCTCTCAAAGGAATAAAACAATTCACCCACATTGGCTTTTCACCCGTCGCTGCGCGTACGTGATTTGCTCTCATCCAAATGTCACGTACAAGGTAACCTTTTATATAAAACTGTTGTTAGCGACTCGAAAGCTATTATAAAGGAGCAGAATAAAGGAGTATTTACACAGAATTGTAACGTTCTAGAAAAGGAGTCGTGATCTGTAAAGCCACCAGTAAACATTGGCATAATGTGCCATTCGGCGATTATGGGAATTGTGTTAAAATCTTTAGATGTTTATATGAACAGTCGATAAGCCAGCCGCTTTTTCATTCTCTGATCGATTTTATATCTTGCATATAAAACTATTGTACGGTGCTGTTAGCGACCGGTCACCGACTGTTGTAATAGTACTGTAACAGTACACTACCATGTTAATATTCAGCCAGTTATTTGCATGTGAATCTGTATGCAAATTCCCCATCAACTGACACATAGTACATGCTGAAGCCACAAATTCTTTATTTAAGAATAAAATTGAAGTGTCAATATTAGAAAAACTGATTTTCTTATATTTACACAATAACGTATGCACCTAACACAAGCAGAGGTTTTTGAAATGTTTGTGTGTTTAAATATTTGTTTTGGCTGATCTTTAGAACGGCTAACTCGATTTTTAATAAACTTTCAAAGGCAGATAAAGGATTATTTTAGAAGATTGAATTTAAGCGACCTAGGCTACTTTATATCCCGGAAATATGAATGGTTAAAATAAAAAAAATCTTATTACAGACAATTTTTCGGTAAGTCACTTTAGACACTAAGGTACAAATTTTCTATTGTATCTTTTGCAAATAAATAGAAGTTTAACTCATCGTTTTAGCTAATTAGACTAAGTTCTATTCTCTTTTTTTTGGGTCTGTAGAAGTCTGTAACTTTTTGCGACCCTATCAGCATAGGTGTATTGATAAAATAAAACTGTTACAGCCCTTCCAGGTTATTCTAAAACAACACCAAATGAGAAAAATGCAGCTGGCTTGCAGTTGAAATTATTATATTAGGTGTATGCAGATGGTGTGCTTTTGTGTATTTGTCAATACTTAAGCTAAATCCACCACTCTTACTTGTTCAAACAATGTTTTACCCACAAGCACCCACAAAAAAAAAAAATAATAAGCATAGTATTCCTTACTACTCCTTACCGTAAGGGTTTACCCGGTACCAATATTTACGAAGAACAAACACGTAAGTATAAGTGACAAAACAACAGACAAACAAAACAGAAGCCGCGCTGTCGTCCATCGGAGATGTCACAAGTTTTCCAATACCCTTATTCCTACTCACTGACAGTGACCCGCGAGACCTCGTGGCTATTTGTTTATATCTCTAACTCACAAGTACATAGCCTATGTGACGTGGCAATTATAATGACTACGTTTGCCCAGGACTTCGTCAGCGTCAGCGATCACAGAAGAAGTCAGCGTGGAGTTAGGAATCAAAAATTCAGACGGAACTCTGTTTTTCCGGAATAAAAAGTAGCTTTTATCACTCTCCAAGACCTCAAATATACCCATGCAAAAAATCACGTCGCGATCAGTTACTTACTCCATTATAATACATGTATTTTATTTTCTTTATGGTGTAAAAACCATCTTTTTCCTTGTAGCATGTAATATCTAAACCATAACTGACAGGCCGTGGGTTTCAGTTCTAATAAAGCAAGAAGTTGAAATAAAATGAACGAAGATACAGACAATAAACTCAATGAGATATCAGAACTTTGTCAATATTTTCGCTATCGTTCGCCCCGCGCCCGCGAGCAACTTGTGTTATTTGTTTTCCTATTTCATTCTTAGTTTTCATACTTTTCCCCAGTATGAAATTAGTTTTTAATAAAACTTTGTTTCTTCTTTACTTTTCCTTTTTATTACTGTAATAGCATGTAAATGTGTATATTCTTGATAAAGTATTCGATCAAAATTTTATCTTTTGGCGCTTAGGCATACAATTATCAGTATAGCTGTGCAGAAGATTAATTCTAATGGAGATTTCACTGCACAGTATTAAGTAATTATAAATTGACGAATGGCATTAAATATTTTATTAGTTAGAATTGAACAGAAATGTTTAAAAAAAATTAATATCTTTCAACGTTGGTTATATTTGGTTATACTCAAAAAAGCTTTAAACACAGCAATCTTAAACTTCAACGCAAAGTATAAATAGGTATATAATTTTTGTTTTTGCACAAATGTTGAATGCGTCTTGGTTTTGTCATATCATTTTCATCAGGCTTGAGGATTTGAAAGTAGGAACGGAAGTTAAAATATGATGAACTTGGTAACTATAATATCAATTTTACAATTGACAAAAAAATCCTAAATCCCCACGATTTAGGACTGCAATACCTACCTCGCAATATCAGGTTCGTGGATTTTGGATCTGGTTACTCCAGATGATTAAAATGAATTAATTAAAAATTTAAATTAAATAGAAAAAATTTAAATCTTTACTTGGTACCCAAAATATCACACTACCTAAAAAATTTTCCTCTAAATTAATAATCGACAGTTTCTAAATCCTTACAGTCTTATTCATAAAAATCCCTTATTATAGGTTTAAAACGTTCATTAGCTAAAATGCTCAATAGGCCTATTAAACGTTTCATAACTTTCTTTATTCATAAAGGTTCAATAAATCTCTCACAACTAAATTCTCGCTATAGGCTAGTTTCGCTTTATTATGTTGTCGTTCTGATGAATTCATAGACAAAATGGCAAAAATACTACTGGGCTCTACACAAAAAGTGACACATGTCATGTGTGACATTTGTTTTCCGCCAAAAGTGTCGACTGTCTGGAGAATAGATAGGTTCAGAGTTTTGTTTGGATTCATTTAATTAATTAAAATGGAAACAGGAAGAAATTTCATCGCCGTTTAAACTCGATTTCCGGCAAAGAAAACGGGTTATTTCTCCTCTGGTACAGCTTCTGACGACGTGTAGGGTTTTCGACATACTCAATGGCGGCTATAGCTTGCAGAGCTTGCATTATAATCCAAGAGAATGTAATCAGTCTGTTATTATGATACTTTGATATGATGACGAGATTGAACCAACAATACTAACATAGAAATAGGAAATTTTATTACTAACACACTAACTTAGATACTAATGAAATTTAAATTATTATTATTATTGTAATGCTATGGATTTTTTCTGAATTAAATGATTATTTATTTATTTCTTATTTATTTAAAATAATTAATTAATCTTATTTATTTAAATCAGCTGTCATCTGAAGACAAGACGGCGGCCATATTTATATTTTATTCACGGTTTATAGTAGGGTTCAGCCTGTTATAAGTTATGGAACCTTTATTGAGTCCTTATAGAGCATTATAGCACTATTGAACGTTTATGAATAATGTTTTTGAGAACTTTACTTATAACAAGCTAATAAAGCTTCTATAAATTTTTATGAATAAGACTGTTACAGTTTAGCTGGACAATATCTCTGCAGCATCAAGATTGAATCATTAAGGCTTGTGGTCTTCGTTTATCATATTAACAAGTAATTGAAGTAAAGTGGATCATCTTCATAATATACATACAATAAAATAATATCATTATTTTCATTACACCAGATAAGGCAAGTCAAGTGAAAATATGTTTGTCCACGAAACCAGCGAATTTATTTTTTGTGCTTGATTTTTTGGGTTTCGTACCCGAAGAGTAACCAGCGGGAGCAAACGTTTTTACCTTATTCTATTGACGACGTAGAGTATTTTGACAAATTTTATTTAAAAAACAGAAACCACCAACACCTTGAAAACTATAATTACAATGAACATCATTTTACCACCCTTAAAAAGTATAATAATCTCACAGTTCACACATTCTAAAACAATTGTGTCCAAAAACAATCGCCTTTAGAAAGTGAGATGCATGGTTGAATTTTACGGAGATTTTTGTGGTATATTAATGTTAAAATAACAAATTAAAATTCTAAATTCTATTTTTTGTAAACGTGTGAAAGAGAATTCAATGAAACAATTTCTAGTCGGGTTTGGCCTATATCATCGGGCACTGAAAGAATTGAAATAAATAACACCTGCATCTAGGCAGATGGATTTGACTAACTGACTAGTTCGACAGTTACGATATAACTCAACTGCAACCGAACTGCAGTTTTGCAGTCGAGCTGCATTCCAAATAATGTAACCTAGCCGCTAGTTCGGTGGCCGTAGAGCCAGCAGCGTGTTATTTGATTCGGGCCCGATGGAGCATGCAAGGGTTGGGCCCACGGAGAATGTAAAGCGTTATTAGTTACTCGACTGTTCTTCGTTAGCAAATCCAATAAGTAGATCTTTATTTTATCTTTAGAAGCACCGGCTCGCGCAGTCAGCGAATATTGAAAGCGGTGAGACTTTATAAGATTTTCTCCACAGCTGATATTGAAATTCGATTTTAATAAAAGCTTGTACTTGTGGTTCGCCATTGTGTTCTCTATGTTTTCATGTGATATGTACAATAATGTACATTATACAAAAATTTGAATCTGCATTGTAACCTTGTTGGCCTTCTTATTGAAATGTCAGTAGGTACATTTATGAGATTGTTAAGCAACGTTGACCCAAGTCGATACCTGGATAGTGGATGGTTGACCACATATTGGTTGAGAAAATTCTTGTGAATTTTCGGTAGCGCCACAGAATAGTGCAGGTGCAGAAGATTATCCCGGCAAAATCATTTAAATAAATAGCGACTCTTGCTACCATACAATAAAGTGCAATTCAGGTCGCACAGCGCTAAATTACCTACACTTGTTCACCTAGAATTTGACTCTCTTTTCTTGGCGTAACTCTTATCCCTTCACAATTAGCCCGTAGAGTTGGCCCGTCGGGACGGGATGCGTTATACCTAAGATGAGGAATCCGGCTGGCCTGGTAGCACATAATAAAAGGCCTTGTTTATCGGTGTATTGGCAAGTAGAACACCATTATGGCAACAACAGCGGCAGAGCGACGTTAATATTCAGCGGGTATTTGCATACGAGCCAATATGTAAATTCCCTATCAATAGATGCCTAGCCGTGCCTCCCACGCGCTCGCTCCGGCGTGGGCGCTTCGAGCCTTGCGTGGAAATTATTTCTTAAATAAAATAACAGAAACATTATTAACATAAAGAACAACAAGCCTATTTTGCTACTACGTGGATTTATTTTTCTTCTGTGGGTGCCTTTTCATTTCATCCATCGTCGGATAAAGGCCTCCTCATATTGGGCTTTCGGTGCGGTGCTAGTCTCATCCAAATTTACCAACAAACTTTATGATGTCTCGGATCAGCGCGTTGGTTACACACCCATATTACAAGGCAAGAGAAACGTGGATTTAGTGTAATTACAAATCAATGGGAACTTGATTTTCCGGGACAAAAAGTAGCGTATATTACTTTCCAATATGCCCAAGCAAAAAATAACTTTTGCGGCGTGATTGAAGGACAAAATAATAAACCTTACTAATATTATAAATGTGAAAGTTGTTTGTTTGTTGGTTTGTCCTTCAATCACGCAGCAACGGAGTATCGTCTCGATGTATTTTTTTGTATGGGCATAGTTGAGGACCTGGAGAGATTGAGAGTTACATAGGCTTACTTACATAGGCATACTTTTTATCCCTTAAAATCAAAACGAAGTTTTGGAACATCAGCTAAGAAGTAATAATTATTAAGAAAAGTGTAGTTTATATTCATCCGAATAACCATTATCGTCAGAATTTTCCACGCGATGTTTCCTTCTGCTAATTTAAGTTTGCTCCGATAATATAATTTCAGCTTCTCTCTTTAAGTGTTTCGCAAATGAATGTGTAGTTCAAAGGCGGAGCAAATTACGTTAGTCCAGACTCTCTCTGTCCCTTTGTAATTAACTAGCGCGACTCACCGCAACACTATTACGAACTCCTTCCAGACGCCGCGAAATGGGAGTTTTTCTAAACAGGCGAGGAAAAAACTTTACATTGTGCAGAAAATATTATTATAACGGGAAAACTAGCGAAAAACATGCCGTGAGCCTTGTAACAGATGACGCTTATTGTCGCCGTATATCATTGCTAAATACATCAAGTTTCTCCGTGAAAACACTGTCATGTTGTACTGGAATATATTGTGGTTGATTAATTAAGTGCTAAATGTTTTATGGCCAAGATAGCCAATTTTAATTTTCCTTTAAATCCTACTCCTACTTAATATTATAAATGCGACAGTTTGTGAGGATGGCTGGATGGATGGATGGGTGAATGAATTAATCAATGGATACTTGTTACTGCTTCACGAAACAACAAATGAATCGATTTGATTGAAATTTTGAATGGCTTATCTAAATATATAAAAGGCAAAGGTGACTGACTGACTGACTGACTGATCTATCAACGCACAGCTCTAACCACTGGACCGATTGAGCTGAAATTTGGCATACAGGCAGCTGTTAGGACGTAGACATCCGCTAAGAAAGGATTTTGGAAAATTTCAACCCCAAGAGGATTAAATAGGGGGTTAAAAAATCGAACCTAACGTGAGCGAAGCCGCGGGTTAAAGCTAGTGAGCTACTAATTTCCCGGGATAAAAAGTAGCCTATATGTTAAACCTGAGTATGACCCAAGATTAACAGATGGGCTACATTAAACTTAACTAACTTAACTAAAAGGACGTCCGAGTGCATACATTTATGACATTAGATTAATCACGAGATAATTGAATTATTAGCACATAAGGATAATATACGAGGAGAGCAGGTGCAGCAGCACTGATACGAGTTCTGAACTTATCTTAGGCAACAGTATCTCAACCTAATCAAACAATGGATAATTGTATCTAAGAGCAGCGCACTTCAGGCGGCGCAAGACCGAGACCTGTGGAGGTCCATGCAAGAGACCTACGTCCAGCTGTGGACATCTATAAGTTAATAATGATGATGATGTATCTAAGACCTTATTTCATTTCATTTTATAAAAAGCAGTTCAGTCCAAGCAGCATGCAGCTGCATGGAAGGAACTGCTTCTTATTTTCAGCTGCATTATTTTTATTTTTTTTATTTTATCAAAGACAAATAATATAGCTGCATTATTGTAACATTTTCCGCTAAGAAAAAATAACTGCTAAATAATACTTGCCAGCAACTCTTCCCCACAGTGTCTGCTTTTAGGAGTCGAGTTTTGAAGGTATTGAATTTTTTTATAATTCATACTATTTTCCAAAAGATAGATTATTTCTGTAGGATTAAAAGAAAGCAGAGTTATTTTGAAGTTTCTATTTCAATTAATGAATTAATAAGGCTAATAAGATCGCGCGACAGCATCGTTAAGGGGTGTTTTTTCGTTTCCCAGCATTTCTCGGCATTGGCTCGTCTCCAACATTCTCCCGGACAAGTTCGCCGGGGAGTAGGTTAACCCCGAACTTTTGAATATCTTGGGGTTATCCGCCGACATATTTCACATTTATAGTGCCATCTTGGCCGTTTTCTTACACACTTTATAACGTTTTGCGTCGAGCTTAATAAAAAAGTTTTTTTTATTTGAAGAAAAGTCAGTCATAAGAATAACTGTAAATTGTTCTATACTATTCTAAGGTCACGATAGGCTGATAAATAGTCACGGTAGAAGTCAATCAATTTTAAAATTATTATTAAAGTCAAAAGGAAGCTATTTCAATGTACAATGTTACAATCTCGTGGAAAGGTGAACTAAAAGCCGATTACTTCCGCAACTTTGTCCACGTGCCCGAATACAAAAGACAATATTTCAGTCAACATTCCGTCTGATGATCGATACTAAGAAGATGACGAGGATGTGCTCCGACACGTTTAGTCCGGAAAGTATAGAGTTGACCTAGAGTTGACTCATTTAAACAACCTTTTCTTACTCGCACTGTGTACCCAGTGAGACATCTATACTAATATTATAAAGATTTTTATGTAAGTATGTTTGTAACGAATTGGCTCAAAAAGTACCGGAACGATTTGGCTGAAATTTAAAATAGAGATAGCTACCATACCTTGAATTAAAACATAGGCTACTTTTTATCTAGAAAAAAATTATAGTTCCCGTGGGACTCCAAAAAAACCTCAATCCACGCGGATTCGAAGGATTCGAATTCGCGGATATCAGCTAGTTTCTAATAACGCCATTGCTAATAAGAAAACGTTGTCAACAAAAAGGTGTGATGTCTCGTTTTTTAGTGTTACAGTAAGTAAACATTTTACGTATTGAACATTCTACGTATTGACCAAATGTTCAATTTTTGTAAATATTCGATAGTAAATATCCCATATTAACAAAAATTTAACATTTTGCGTATCGAATATTCTGCATGTAGACGTTTATTTGAATAAGAATATCGAGGTATGTATCAAAGTTATGTATTTCCCCGCTTGAGTGGAGGCCTTTATGCTATCGAAATGCGGTAACCTAAAAATGAATGCTCCATCGATTTCTCAAATCAGGGCGGAGGTGGTTCCAAATGCTCGTCATTTTTCCACGCCGTCGCCTGCCTTACGTGCGATTATGTAAATAACAACCTATACAGCTTTGGACCTTTTCACCTACGTCAAAGAAAGAAACAGGTCCTTTACAAAACACTTCTTTTTTAGTCTTCCAAAAAAAAAATGGACCCATGACAGACGGGCAGACAACAAAGTGATTCTATAGGATTACTTTAAAAAATTCATATTATTTTCCTTTTTCGGTTTTAGCTCAACTCATAGATAACTCCTAGCCGAGGCCTATTCCTTCGAGTAATTAATAACCGCAGCCCAAATTTGCCCCCGAAGATTGTTATCCCTGTATTGCTCGGCCACAAATGACGGGAAAGCAATCATGAGCGACAAAGGCCGAAATTGCTCACATCGCAGCCAGCTATTGTGCCGCTGTACACAGTAGCCTGCGACACACTACGAGTAATGGTTTGCACCGGAGCAGTGATTATCGGTGATTCTCCGGAGAAAGTAATCGGTGAATACACCGGAGAAAAACCGGTGTTTCACCGGTTATTATTGAATCATAACTCAAGTAATTTTATTTAAATAAAAAGAAGTTTGTTGTACAAAATTGTTTATTATTTAATAACATTTATTCAAATACAATTACTTATCATTATTTCCTCCTTCCTTAAATAATAATTATCATAATAAAGTAAAATATTTTTTTTCTTAATGTTTTTTTTATTTAAAACCTTTACAATACATATAATATCATTTGTAATTCACAAGATATCGAATGCATTTAAAATTCCATTGCATTGTACTAGAACAGTAACAATTAAAACATATTTTTAATTGATGCTAAATCTATGTTCGAATTCACCGGAGATATCCGGTAAATCTCCGGAGAATGGCATATCACCGGAGATTTTCTCCGGTGCTCGAAATTTCGTTCCGAGCAAACCTTTAACTACGAGTAATCGCAAGTTCCAGAGCGTATTTATTTACATTGGCATCATGGCTTGTGCTGGAGATTTCTATCCTTTTGTATATTTTTAATTTTGTGTTAGGTATCTACTAGTTAATATTGGTCTTCATTAACCACACAGCCACAGACAGCCTTCCAGTTTTCCTCCGTTTTCAGAATTTTATTTATTAAGTTTCCAGTATGTATTACTCCTATTTTAATTATAAGTTCTTGTCTTCTACAATCCCATTTTTCACATGCAAATGTGGTGTGCATTGCATCATCAGTTTCTCTGCAATACATTCATTTATCGTCTTGTCTTGCGCCAATACCTGCAAGCAAGAAACTATCAACCATCTGCTGAATAAAGGTCTCTTGCATAGACTTCCACAGGCCTCGGTCTTGATCCGCCTGCAGAGGCTCCCTGCGACAACCGACAAGTTTTTAGTTTCCTGTATTTTCCTTCTCATAAGATATCTTCTGGTTGAATCATAGTAAAAAGATAAATGTGAAAGGATGTTTTGTCCTTCAATTACGCAGCAACGAATATCGACATGATTTTTTTCGAATCTTGAAACCTAACTTCACGCAGATGGAGTCGAGAGCATAAACTAGTAAATTTTTTAGTAGAAGAAACATATTATATCTAAAGCTAACTTATGCTATCATCACGGTTGCTCGTTACATATAAAACCCTTCAATTTGCACAGCAAATAATTTTATAATGGCATTTCTAAACCCTGAGCCATCTCCAGCCGAGCGTTGAAGGATTTGCACGATGCTGAGAGATTTTCACTTTGTTGCGAAATAGGTGAAGCAATCTCTTGAGGCTCTGTGGTGTAAGCCGCCGCTGCATAGCACACGTCTGTTGACAATCCTATCTCATTCGTAACAATATTTAAATATGAAAGTGTTTTTGTTTGTTTTGTCCTTCAAGTCACGCAGTAACAGAATTAAGGATCGATTTGATTGGTCACATGGATTGGTTTTCATCCCGGAAAAGCAAAGAGTTTTTCATTTATAACCTACTAAATGCGGTTGATGTCACGGGAAAAACTGAAATAAAAAAGAAAAATAAAATAAAATAAAATACAAAAGATTTCAAAGACAAACTGTTTAATATTTATGGCAAATCTAATAATAGTCTCCAAAGCGATCGTTTAGTTTAGTACGCTCTATAATAGAACTTAGAAGTAATACCTACGTTTTATTTCCGGCTATTGCCTATTTACGAGTTGTAGCAAGCAATAGAAATACGTCTCAGGGCTTTCAATTATAGCTTTAAAAAAAAATTAAATTTCACAAGCTTTAATTTCTTTCACGTAACTTTTCACCAACTCTATATTATAATCACGTTCTCAATAGTAAAGCTATATTGTGTTATTGTTTAGTACGTCTATTCTAGATAAATTTTTTTTGTCAGGCACTTTATACGGAAGCGATTCTTTGTCATGCAATATGTACTCTAACCCAATTTGCTATGTCAAACAAAGCCTTTTAACTGTTGAAAAAATAAATTTCAACACTAACTCGTTCTACGTAGTGATACAGAAACATTGAACGTCAACCCTTTTTACCCGACTACGATAAAGCAAAAAAGAAGTATTATGATTTTAGCAATCTATAGTACATAATCTATGTATGGCGCAATTAATAGTGTAAGTAGTGATTAAGGCATCTATCCCCAACTCGGGAGAGAGACGATTTCAATGGAGTAGACACAAGCGGCACAAGTTCGTGTTCTTTGGCAATTCTTTGAATATATTATAGGCTATAAGCACACTTTCATATTTACAATAGGTACTTATTTGCAAGGATCTATCAATAAAATCTAAAACAACAAAAGTCGGTTTTTTCGTAGTTACATGTAAAAGCAACTTTAAGACGTTGATTATATTATTATTAGTTATATTTTATTATCAGTAAATACATACTTTAAATAACACATGCCCTATAATTTTCTTGACACCGAGTATCTATCGACTGTGTGATGTATCGGTAGGCCAGTCGAACAATAATAGAAAACCCCGGAATAACCTCGTCCAATTTCTGCACAGATAATAACACATTGCAACATTATGTGGGATTAATCAAAAAGATTAATCCTGCCCAATCCCATTGTATTGAACTCCTATAATAATGTTAATCAGCAGATTGATATTTTCGCGGTATTTATTTATTCAGCAAATATTACCGAAAATACACTACGCTATCATTCACTCACTCACTCACGAGAATCTTTAAATGATTGCTGTTGTTAGATTCAACATCTAAGGATCCGGTGTCGGCGTGAAACGTGCGAAAAATGTATAATATGTATCATAGGGGTCTATTTAATGTTACGTGGTGGTGATACATAATATTTTTGGAACGGTAGCTTGCGTTTTGGTAACGGTGCACCATCAAGATTTTTCTGGTTTAGCAGCCTATAGTTTTTTTATTTGTTATCATCCACAGTATATATAATAATACTATCAACCGATAAAACTTCACAACTGCACGTCTCTTGACTTAAACTTACCTTAGTCTTAAACTGCCTAAACCTAGCAAATCTTCTAATGTCGTTGGTCCAACTAGTAGGAGGTGCACCAACATAGCGCTTTCTGGTATGAATTCACCACTCCGTCACCTTGGGAATCCAAAGACCATCAATTCTTGAACGATGTACCCCACCCGCGGCTGCCACTTCGACTTTGCGGCTAGAATAGATTATGGCTTCTTTGTCATCCATTATAAAATTTGTTCTTCTATCTATTTCACTGCTTATTTGGGTAATTAAAATGAAGTCGCGTCATAGAGTCTTTAGAACCCTTATCTGGTGGCAGAGGAGCTGGTTCATTTTTGCAAAAAAAAAAATCACCCTGGCTGTTAAACGACGAAACAGCAAAAATATTGTTAAGTATTGTACATACCAGGCGGGCATAATAATTTTTATTGTAACATGAATCACAATGTTGTGCTAGCAACATATTATTGTCATGGAAAAAATAATCTCATGCCTATTAATATTTTTACATTCCTTTTGATATATTCTATTTTACAAATCTCGTTTCGTATGTCTGCTGGCAGTGTACAAATTACAAAAGTGTTTTTATTGCGCGAGGAGGCGAGTACGAGGCATATTTTATGGCAATATTGGCGTCGCGCCGGCCGTTATGCCCGGTTTTGTCCAGTTTTATCCAGTTTTATCCAGCTCTGTCCAGTTATGACCATTGTGATGGACCTTAGTAACGGCCACTCGCCATTCCGCTACACTGTCTAATTGGAGCGAACATTGTAGAGCGTGATATTTCCTAGCTGGGTTGCCAAAATTTTTTTTCAATCGTTCCGTTGTAAAACTTGCATAGGGATACCTCTGTTTACAAATTGCCCTCCTTTCTATGCCCTGCAAGATAATAGTAATACCTTATACTTTTCAGATCTTTTAATGTTACAGGCTACAATATTTGTTTTTAAAGACATTTCCGCACAATAAAAGTATCTGATATCTTCAGATAGTCTTCTGATATAGTTTTTTTGATAGATAAAGTTTTTAAATATACTATGTGCCTTTTGTCACGTCCAACGATACAGACATAAATAGATAACAGACAGGTATTATAATTCCGCATTTATTACAAGTTTATCATTTGAATGCTCCGTTGACTGTCGGTTAGCTCAGGTGGCAGCTGATCACGAAGTCTTGGGTTCGAGTCCCAGTTGAGCCAAAATAAGTCATCGAGTTTTCTAACAAGAATTCCTCAGTGTCACTTTATGATCGGAAGTTGGTAGTGTCCAATCCCCTTAATGCCAGGAAAGTACTTAAAAGCATTAGACTATTATGCCTGCCTAATTTTGCTCCGTTCTAGTTATCGTCATATATAAATAGAGAGATAACCTGGGTTTGCGCACACACACGTACAATCTTCCTCCTCTCCTTCGTAATTGACTACATTGAGGGCAGCTGTCTAGGCTTAGTCAGGAGAACGTGAAAATATCTTACGCAAAGTAATTTGGTTAAATTATTTTAATAATAGTAAAATACTGTGACACATCATTAACTGGCCGTCATATTATACTTAAGGGCGCCTTCAATTTATGCGTTTCTTGACGGCCTGCTGCGGTGCCGAAGCGGTACGTTAGTCGTCCTGCGCACGGACGTTCGTTTTTTTCATACAAAGCGCTCGGTGCCGTTGCCGTCTTGTTGTCGAGCGATCGCGGTACCGGCACCGCGCTATAGCCGCACCGCGCGCTTTGTATGAAAAAAACGAACGTCCGTGCGCAGTACGACTAACGCACCGTTTCGGCACCGCAGCAGGCCGTCAAGAAACGCATAAATTGAAGGCGCCCTAATAGTAGTATTAAGCCCAAAGTGAAAATCGCAGCATGCTTCCGAGCATTGCCGTCATCGCGTCATTTATTGAATTGTGATGGACTGAATAACGCCGGCCATTCAGTATCGCCATTCGCTCGCCGATTTCAGGCAACCTTTCAGAGAGCTTGTATTCTTCGTATTTATTGCCGACATAATTATATATAATTGTATTTGATTGCTGAGATTTATATGTAAAGCTATCTAATAAGTTAGTCAAGTTACAATTAAGTCTAGACTTACAAAATATCTGCTTTAAATCGTAAATTATTTATAGCATCGATCTTAATTTGCATCGCAGTAGGCGAAGAGGTTGTGAAATTATCTTACTAACAGACTGATGAATAAAAAATTAGTCATCGCGGAATATATCCGTAGTTACTGTTAATACTACTGCGGTAGTATTTTAGACATAACAATAAAACTTTAAATTATAATACACTAGCTGATACTTCGTTCGCGCGGATTGATGTTTTTTAATTCCCATGTGAACTGTCTTATTTTTCAAAGTAAAAAGTAATCTATGTCCTATTCCAAACTATAATCTATCTCTGTGCCAAATTTCAGCCAAATCGGTTATCGTTGCAGCGTCATTGAGTAATAAACATCCATACATCCAAACTTTTGCACTTATAATATTATTAAATACTAGCTGATTATAGGATAATAGGATAAACAGCAAGAAGCCAGAAGGTATCATATCCGATTCAATAATAATAATAGAAGAACATACATGTTGGAAAGTGTAATATAAAATTCAATATCAAAGATGGTCGTAACGTCTCACTCAATATAAATAATATTGTCATGGTGGAAAAGTACAAAATTGCACTTTTCCGTTCCAATACGCCTCAATATGATACGAAATAAGGTCAGCGGAGTGCAATGAATCGACGGCCATAACACACATCCAGACAAAATGTTGTGAACTTTAAAAGGGATATATTTCACATGGGCAACATTTCCAGCTTCGTGCTTTTGGCTATCATCCAAAATATTTATCTGCGGAAAATTTCTTCTATCGTTCATGTCGCGCTCGTATTTTGATTCACTTACACGGCTAAACGGCTTTGTTAAAATGAACCTTGTTTGGAAAATTTTGAACTTAAAATCGCATGAAAAAGTTTAGAGCCGTGTTCAGACATCGGTTTATTAGTATACAACAATGCGGTATTTACATTTTGCTCTGTAGGAAGCATATTCTAAAATCTATGAGCCTTGTGGACGACGTCTGAATTTATCTCTCGCATAAAACAACCCCTGGTTGTTTTAGTTTGGGGTTGCATTAAAGCTGGCATATTTTGCTTCGATAACGTAAGCTATGCTGCTTTGTTTCGAGTTTGAATGAACTATCCCGTGGTTTATGTTAACTGAGCTTACTAAAATAGATTTGGCTGAAATAAAATTAATCTTATATATAATGTGTTTGATGAGAAATAAACAATCACGCCAATATAATTAACCTCCAAAATTACTAATAAAACCAATTTTAAACTGCAATAGTCGCAGTTGAATTACTGTAGCACTCAGATTTAATAGCATTTTTGTTTGATGTTTTATTATTAGGTTAAATATTTCATATTTCTGCTAGAAAAAATAATTTGGTCCTTTCTAGTGCTTTTTGTAGTTCTAAAAGAAAATCAACGTTGATTCTCTAGAAAATCTTTATTCGCAAACTACAAGTAGTAAGCTTATAGACAAACTTGAACGCCGAAGGAGTGGCTAGTCAAGTTAGTTTAAAAACTTAGCAGTTGCAAGTCTGGCTCACTACAAACAAGTTAGGTGTTTGTGCAATTTATTGTAACAACAGTGTAGACCGTGAAGAAGGAAACAATGCTTTTGAAGCTGTAAAAAGTTCGTTAAATATACAGACGTGATGATAATAATATGATATACTCCTGTGTAAGTTTATTAACCTTGAACAGGAAGAACGAAACTCGTTTCTTCACCTAACTTTAAGGTTTTAGTAATAAATATGTTTGAAAGTTGACATGCACATCAAAAAAGATCAACAGAGCATTCTATTCCTAGCTGCTAGTCATAGTGACTAATTAATCCCATTTTAACTTCCTAATTTGTAGAATGAAATCATTAAATAACACCAGTGACTTTAATTTCTAGAAGAGCTGATTAATGAACATTGCTGCTGATGACTTCAAAAAATCTAAATTAATTATCTATTAATTATTAAACTTCTTCTTCTTTCCTTAGTTTATGATATGATTTTTAAATATTATACACTAAGGGCTGATTTCAACAAAGTAAAATTAATCCGAGCGTAAATTGGATATTTTGGCAGATTTTTAATACAAGAACGCTTAATTAAATCCTCGGTTAAACGTCACTCGACGTTGGTAAAATCGGCATTTATTAAAGAAAATTTTGTACTATCAACGGTTAAAGCAGTGTTATTTGAGCATTGTTTTCACATTTCATACAATGTAAACTTGAATGTAATTAGTTTAAGGTTGTCATTATAATATGACATATCAAAACAAAACTGAAATGACAACAAACAATTTAAGCGTTGGTAGTATAGAGCCAGTCCAAAGCTTTACTAAATGCCGATTTCACCAACGTCTAGTGACGTTTAATTGAGGATTAAATTGGGTGTTCTTGTAATTTAAACTCCCTTGATTAAAGCTTTCACAAGCTTTTAGACTATTGTGTAGAGCTTGGTGATACAAGTGAGTGGTTATAAGCTACTATAGGAACAACTAAGCCTCTTTTATAGTTTACGTTACTTCTAACTAGAGGGAAGCTTCCCTTAATGAGTATTTATAACAGTTTCATAGAATACACTTAAATGAACAATGAAATCATAATATTGATAGAAGGTATTAAAGTTATTTTTCATTGTGATTAAAGCGTTAATATTTATACCTAAGTGTTTCATGAAAAGACAACAATTCCGAAACTGCATCAAGGTGAAAAAATATAAAAAAAACAAATGTGATAAAATTGCCGGTAGTCAGCAAATAAAATGAATTTATAAAACGAATCGATCATAAAAACCGTCAGAAGCCCGCGCTTGTAAATTATAAAAACAAACGCCGGAGCGAAGTTAGGCGCTAGTTCAAACAGTGATGTCAGTGGCAGAATCACTGCAGCCGAACTATTATGCAGACATAACGCGCTTTCCGACTAAACAAATAACTGAACGCGATATTTTAGTTTGCCAATATTCACATCACTGTAGTCCATGTAGTGGTATTCCAATTTATATTTTGTTTCTAAAGTATTGGTTTTTATCTTTATTCTATGCCTAACACCTATACAGTTATAGTATGTACGTTAGCGTTATATTCAAAACTATTGAAGTATGAATATTTTATTTTTGCGGTCGATATTTTATTAAAATATAACTTTCTAAGGCGTTGTCCTTTTATATTTTATTGTATCTAGGATTTAAGAAGTAAGAAATGAGGATTAGTTTTAGGATTTTAGGAAAGTGTGGCCTATTAGTTGTGATAGCGCATATCAAACGATCACGCTGGGTAAGTAACGTTGACTCCGGTAACCGGATGGGTGACCGATGTTTGACATCCTTGATCAACATTTGGTCTCTTCACTCCTTCCGTGCCTTTGAGAGCATATTAAGCCGTCGGTACCGGTCCCGGTCGGATTTTAGTTCTACACTAACATCTGACAATAACTGTTAGACCACATAAAATCTACTTAAAGTTGCATATTTTAATTTTGGATAAGTCAGCCCTGTCCAGCCCCATATTATTATTAGTATAACTTACTAATAGCCTAAAACCTAAGACCTAAGAGTCGAAATTTCGTTCTTCTTAATCGAGTCATATGCAAAAGTTTCTAACAACCTACCGCATTATTATCCCAAGAAAAGTCCTACCATTATGTGATGTACTAGCTTTTCCCCGCGGGTTCGCTCACTTTTAGTTCGATTTTTCAAACCCCTATTTTACCATCTTAGGGGTTGAATTTTCAAAAATCCTTTCTCAGTGGATGCCTACGTCATAATATCCATCGATCCGTACAGTGGTTTGAGCTGTGAAAAGATTAGGACGTAGAGAGAGGAATGTTTTATAATAAGCAATGAGCGATTATTATAAATTACTTGTAGTAGGCAGCACAATCACAAAGCATAGCATCATCTATGCATCGTACTTTTCATTAAGAAATTTTCTGAAAGTCTGAGAAGCGAATTTCACGGTGCATTAATCTCAAAAGACAAAGTTTGCTATCTTTTAATTTTAACTTGTTTTTTCTCTCGGTCGCTGGATCTCTGAGCCCGCGGCATTCACTGAAAATCGGGTAATACTCCTATTTATGAAGCCCATTTATTATGATATTTATTGTTCTACATTTTCTTTTTTCTTTGTTAATATTTTTTACCTTTTTTCCTTTTTTAATGGGCTTTTGCGTACTAACAAGCAAAGAATTATTAACTATAAGTAAGATACCACAGCTAAATCTTAATAAGTTAATTCCATTTTAGTAATTACATGGAGTGGAATGAAAAAGGAATCAATCGCGGCTTTCATTGAATAACGTCACCAGCTGTCAACCTCAGCGAGCGGTTCATTGGAATCTGGTTTTCTTTTAATCTGCAAACTGAATTACCGGGTTTTGATTCGAATGCTATAAAAGCTGAGTTAGTATTACTCGCTAAAATATTATTTAATATTTAATACTGCATTGAATGATTAAAGATATAATCCGTGCATAATCCCCACTTACCTATATTATAACTGCGAAAGTATAGATTTAGGATTGGAAGTCGCTACGAAGCGACTAATAGTCATAATTCTATGTGCAAAAGTGTGTTTGTTTTTTGGTTTGTCCTTTAATAATTATACAGAAATGGAGCAAAGAATTGACGTAATTGGTTACATAGGCTCTGATTGGCTAGAAATTTCCCGCTATTGGTTTAAAGAGATATTATAATTTACAAGTGTGAGTGCAAACACAGTACACTCTCTATTCCCTCACTCTCATAATCCGATGGGATGAAAACCCGACACAACCAGAGAGAGACAGATGCAGGACCGATGGCTTTACATGCTCTCCGAGGTCTACACATCGCCAACTTTATAACTCCGGGCTAGTATTCTTAACAGAAAGACCCAAAGAATTATTGGCTAGACCCGGGAATCGAACCCTCATCCGCAGTTGAACATACTATAACCACTAGACCAACATGGCAGTAAAGTGGCCTTTTAAATTAAAAAGGTTTGTTGTGCCACGAGAAAAGAAAATTATGTAAGTTGTATCATTATTAGTTAGTACCCTATAACTATTCATATTTTATTTATTTATTCAACACACTTAAATCTATCTTTACATTATATATTATTATACTTCACCTATTTTATAGTTCATAAGGCTCAGCTGTGACACTTGGTTAATGACGGTAATAGAAATAACGATAAAAACAGCTATTTTCCTCACAAGTGTCATTATTGGCTTACCTTGTCATTAACTGAATACCGACTTTGATAATATCTGCTCCTTTATTACTTCCAAGTCATAAGATTTTGATTGAATTACCCTCCAAATGAATTTTCTCTCTACAACCTTTACCACAGAGCACATAATTGGAAATTCGAGTCTTTAGAATGTATCTTTTCGAGTCGAATGCTTTTGGAATGCTACCCAATACCTGAAATTTATTACGAACGAGTACGTTTCAAATATATTGGAATATTTGGAGATTCCCTTAGGGGATGTTAAGTTAGCTTGTTACAAAAATAATATATTAAATTAGGAGTTTAACTGTCGCACTCAGAGAAATTCATTAAATCACATTTTATGGGCAATTTAATTATATTTAATGATTCGTAAACAAATTATCATTTGATTATGCACTAAGGAAGCCTTTTTACTTTAAATTGGGTAAGATAATTTCGTGGTACACTGTCAATTATAAGTACCTAACGAGTAAGGCTTCATAATTACACGTGCTAAACTTGTACTAATGGACTAAAAAGGGTAGTATCGATCTCGTGTTACTAACATCAGCCAACAGTAACGTTCTATTTTTCACATTTTTATCTCTTCATGTGAACTTATATCCAATACAATCACACCAATAAACAAAGCTTATTTGATATTCCTTTTATTCGGCTCTTTTTATTTACACGTTATCAATTGTATAATAGTTTTTTCTAGTGTATTTCTGTACGGTATAATGGATTACACTAAAGCCATTTTCACCATTTTTATTTCATTTCATGATGAAAACTCAAACATCCATTAAAAAAATAACTATAGGTCTAGCGAAAAATTTGGACTATTTAGACCACCTTTTTGAGCCCGAAAAAGTAAAGGATTCCCAATGGATTTTAAAATTTTATACTTTTTTTTATTTTTATTCGATGACAAGATAGCCCTTGACTGCGATCTCACCTGATGGTAAGTGACGATGCAGTCTAAGATGGTAGCGGGCTAACTTGGAAGGGGTATAGCAGTGTAAATTCAACCCATACCCTTAATCGGTTTCTACACGCCATCGTGCCGGAACGCTAAATCGCTTGGCGGCACATCTTTGACGGTAGGGTGGTAACTAGCCACGGCCAAACTCTATGAAGTGACCTGCACTCAGTTGTGAGCCTTTGATGGTGAGGTGATAAAAATGATAATAATAGATTTTAAACCTTTCCACGTTATTTTGCTCTTTGAATTCGGTTACAAGATGTAAAAGTAGCTCAGGAGCGAGTGGCTGGTAGCTGGCAGCAATTTGCCGCCATCGCGCGCTAAACGCCTCTAATGGGCCGCGATGAGAGATTTAAATGCGCTCACTTGCGAAACGCGAGCACAATGGAGTTCTTCTGCGAGATAAGAGAGACAGCTATACAGCTATTGCAGCACTTTACAGCGCCATAACCACGCTATAACAGTGTACATTGAGCGTAATAGGCTCTTGTTATGGCACCATTATAATATAACATAGTTATATACAAATTTTTTTGATGACAAGTCAGCCCTGGACTGTGATATCACGTGGTAAATTACAACGTAATCTACACTGGAAATGGGCTAACTGGGAAGGGACCAATGAATCCTGTTGAACAAAAATACATTATAATATGGTCAAATTATAAGTTTTATTGTTTTCTCAGATTCGAAGTTCAGTTTAACTCTGAAGACATGGGAAATAATTTAGCTAATTTTGTAACAAAAACTTGTACCTACTTATTGATTTAAATAGTAAAATAATATTTTTATAATCAAGATTGTATAATTTTTTTCCACATCTTTTTCACTAATTCAATCAATATAATTATGTCGATAGGTACAAAAAAAGTTGGCGTGGTTATTACAATTTCTGGAGTTTTTTTTTTTGGATCAAAGCTCCAATATGACGTCACACAGATAGTGTGACTGGGTTATACTCGTTCAACTCAGTCACACTACTCTACTGCATCTTAATGAACTTTAATCGCAACATAGAAGTGGTTTGAAAACTTAAGTTAGTTTTAATAACCCAAATTTTAATAATCCTTTTCGCCATAATATGGCGAAGCTAGAAAAGGATTAATATTATTATATTAACCAGCCGCAAGGCTTAAAGAATATAAATCCCCAAAATGACCCAACCAGTAACCGAACGAGAAAGGTCCAGTTTCCCACTTACAAAAACACCGGATTTCCACTGCGCTAGGGACGTCAAAATAAATAGTTGACAATATTGCAACGGCAACCTTAGTCAGGGCCGGTGCTTAATACTAATTACCCATTATTGGGGTAAAACAAACTAAACAAAACATGAGTTTCGGCGAAGGCGCTCGGCTGTGTTTCCCTTTCCTAGGAGCAGACGTTAATTAAAAACGGTGAGGTTAATTAAGATCTGATTAATTATACTGTTCCAACATCAACAAGGTGCGGCGCTTATTTAAGGATATTGTTAATTAAATAGAAAATTGGAACATAAAATGTTTTACAAGAACCTTAAGAAAACCAACCTGTTAATTGTAAAGTGGAAACTCGAAGTGGGGTTTCCGAACTCGAATTACGAATTGTCTATCCGCGAACAAGAGCCTCCCGAAATCGTGAGTTGCCATACTCGTACAAATAATACTTATAGTTACCTACTGTCCCCGATAAAAAAATATAAAATCCGTAAAAAAACACATCAAACGAAAACAAAACATTTTATATAGTCAGAAATGTCCAGTTTAATACTAGTAGGTATTGTTCTAGAAAATGGGGTCCCATTTATTTTGAGCTAAAATGATCGCCCGTCCTGCGTAAATATGCGGCGAGCGCGGAATTGATTGCACAGATTGAATTTCGATTGAAAATTATTATTTACTGGCCACCGCCGCGCTCCCGCTACTCGCTAGTTTGCTGACGCTCCGGTTTCCGCTTAGAATATAGCTATTGGAATACCAATTTTATCAGTATACTGTTCAAATAAGACCGAGCAATATTGTTTATATTGTATTCACTATTAAGCAGTAGGGGTTGACGGAACTAGAAGTTTTCGCAGCCGCAGAAAAATAAAAATCCTTACTTGTGTTATAAATGCGAAAGTGTATTTTTTTGTTGATTTCTCCTTCAATCACGCAACAACAGCTACGAGTCCTCGTAATGTTTTGTTTGGGTATAGTTGGCGACTTGGAGATTGGCATAGGCTGCGTTTTATTCCGAAAAAAAAAATCGTGCGGGATTTTTAAAAACCTAACTCCACGCCATAGAAGTCGCGGGTAAAAGCTAGTTAATTTTTTAATCTATGTATCTGTGCACCAGTGTGTGTGTGTGTATCAGTGTATCTGAGCACGTAAAGCCGTCGGTCCTGCGCCTGATCTCTCCCCGGTCATGTCGGAATTTCCATCCCATCGGACTATGAGAGTGAGGGAATAGAGAGTGCACCTGTGTTTGCACACACACTTGTGCACTATAAAATCTCCCACAAAGACATTATCAACATAATTGAACATATTTTATGCAGTAAAGTTACCGCAGTAAACTTGCGCCATCGCGGTTGCTTGCTACAAACTCAGGGTGTCGTTTTCAGCTGATCCCGCCAGTGCAGCCGAAACTTGAAACTTGCCTCAACAATGTAGTTATTCGCGCGCAATTATCTTTTATAAGCCTTCATGTAGTACCTATCGTTAGTTCTTCATTTTAACATCACGGGAAAACTTTTTATACGGCTTCTTATTGAGGCTGTGATTAAATTACTTTCCAGCTTCCAAACTTGCGAGCTTTTGCTGCCTAAAACTTATTTACTCCTATTATTAAATATTTTCAAAGTGTAAAGTAAATTATACAGACCAATGATGATACAGCCTAAGATGGAGCGCGCTTGCCTAGAAAATGCCTATTCACTCATTATCGAAAGGTACCTAAGATATTATAGTTTCTTGGAAAATCGGAAGTCGGAAGTTGGAACCTTTTGGCAGTGCATTTTTGTGTTTTCTTTCAACGTGTATTTTTTCATACTTAGAAAGTAGTTTCTGTCTGTCTGTAGAGTCAGTACCTCTCAACCTTTCATAATTGCTTTTAAAACAAAAAGTTAACAATTCGCGGTTTTATCAGCGACGTAAGTTTGCCACAGGGGTCAGAGAGTTTGTGTAATGCTTCGTGCTAACTGTGCAGTTTAAATACCGTGAAGTTGCTAGGACGAAGAAACGATTAACGCCCGACACGTACAAAGCAAAATAAAAGAAAAACCAGAGCCCTGTTTCGAGTATTTATATTGTAAGTATTTCTGTAGAGCCACAACCGCATACAAAACATTTCTTGACAATAGTGTTTCAAGAGTTTCATTATTTTTATGGCAACAGGCGTTAAGCCAAAATGCCCTTAGTACAAGATGTAATATCTCACATAGCTTGATAGATTTCGAGATTAAAATTGACTCAAATCAAAATAAATTGTATAATGGTCGCACGTACTGTTTAAGAAAAAAAAATAGTATTGATTTGACAGATTAAATAAAATATGTTTCATACCAAGTGATAAATGAAATCATACGTTAATAAATGAAACCATAATATGTTGTAAGCTAAGAAATGAATACGATTTTCTCACACAATACAACAGCCCACCACACCAGTCACCGACTTTTATTTATGGGGAGGATAATAAAGTCACTGAGGGAGTATTTAAGAAGAGGTTAAAGGAACTCTTACTTAAGGACTGACTAAATCGTGCTTGTTAATTTATGTTTTATTTTATCTTTTTATTTTTGTTAGAAGGTAACTTGGTTGGATAAAATCGATAAATAATCATGCTAGTTAATTATTATTCGTGATTTGTTTATCTTTGTTAGGAAGTAAGCCACCTCTCCAACAAAGTGACTCGCTAGTTTGGCGAGATAGTATGTTTAGAACATTTTTTGTCTAAATATATAAAAGGTAAAAGTGACTGACTGATTAACTAACTGATCTATCAACACACAAGCAACTGGAAAAATTAAGAAATTTGGCGTACAGATAGCTATTGTGACGCAGGCATTCGCTAAGAAATTATTTTTGAAAATTCAATCTCAAAGCCCTAAGTCGCGGGCAAAAGCTAGTTAATATAATTAAATAAATAATTACAACATTTCTGGCGGCTTTGGCTGTAAAATGTAGAAATGTGGACAAAAAGTAACTGTTATAATCTTTTTACAAGTTACAGTATTTCATACTCAAAATCTATGGACGTTGTCGAAATGTAACTATTAAAGACTCGTACTAAGCCCACTAAACAGCACAATGTCGCTGAAACAACGCCCGCTCGCTGCAAGTTTAATTCGCGGCGAGTGTATTTGAGTTATAACAGTTATGTAAGTTGCAAGGAACTTGACGCTGAACCACGACAACATTCTGGTGGGTACAATGCATAGAAATACCTTCTCATGGGTCGTAATACCCACTTCAGGGTCTTGAGCCAGATTTATTTTAAAATTCATATCAATAGGTATCCATCAACAAGCAGTGAAAGCTTAGAGGTCAGAAATGCAGTCTGCTATAAGGAACGACCCCGGGAATGCACCTCTGAATTTTCAAAGAAGAATAGCATGCTTCAGAGGTGAAGGAAAATATCGTGAACACGCCTGGGAGTTCTCAATAATGTTTTCAAGGGTCTGTAGAGTTTGCACATTTGCATTGGGCCACAGCGTGGTGAACTCTGGCCTTAATACCCTTCTCTGAGAGGAGCTGTTGGAGGTCACTGATAACCATGACCCATCAATACAAATAATAAAAATGCGAAATTATGTCTGTCTTTCTGCCCACAAATCTTTTGGTCTGTTACTTCTTCAAGGTGTAACCCCTTAACCGACTTACCGACTGGTATTTAATCAAGTTTAACTTTAACTGTCTCATTTTAACTGACCCTTAGTCTGGAGGAGAAGCTTTAAAGGAGTCTTCTTATCTTATCGCTAAGCTGTCGATGATTAAAACTGAGTGCCAATTATAAGTCGGCAAAAATATAACATGCTTTATAAAGAGGGTTCGAGTAAAAAGTGTCAACAGCACGGGCTTGTAAATTACAAAACAAGGCAAGTTGGGCGCTAGCTCCCGCGCCCGGCCGTCACCCGCAGCAGACCCGACTGCTAACGTGTTTTATTATTTCTAAAACTAGTTCATTAATTTTTCAGTTGAGTTGAAATTATACTAACATTGACCCTTAACTAATAACTATTTCTACTAGCTGATGCCCGCGACTTCGTCCACGCGGATCGAGGGTTTTTGATTCCCGCAGAAATTCTTTAATTTTCCGGCATAAAATGATGATATTCTGAAGTTTCATCAATATCCGTCCAGCGGTTATTGCATAAAAGAGTAACAAAAATCCCTTCAGCCACCCATCCTCACAAACTTCCGCATTTATAATATTAGTAGGATACAAAATATTATAAGGAGTATGAGGGGGCATAGTTAGAAGAGCTGATAGTCGTTGGGGTCCCAAAGTGCTGGAGTGGCGACCCCGCACCGGGAAGCGCAGTGTTGGCAGACACCCCACTGCAGCAGATTTAACATAATTTATTATGATTTTAAATTAACTTTCTACACTAACAAGTTATTCCTATCCACTCGTACGTATCTCCGTTTCCCGTCTCCGAATAAAGTTCATATTATCCACCTGACCGGAGCTGAGCAGCCAGCGGATATTGCGAGCACAAACTGGAGCGTGCCTGTAATTAGCTGTCGGGTTTGTCTTCACGTGGCCGCGAGTAACTAGCTGCTAGTTACTGGCTGCTAGTCGGTAGATAGCTGTTTTTATTGCGAACTCCTGACGAGTTCCTAATAACAACTTAACAAGTTCTACAACATGATTAAACAAGCGAGCAGAATTAAAGCTTAGATAGACCGTGCAAATAATATACCTATTTTGCTAGGCTTGTCACAAAAGGATAAGAGGGATTATCTCTTATTTTAATATAATTATATTCTGTAGAGTACATTACTTTCTAGAACTGATACTTATAAGAAGTTGCAGAAATTATTTCCAAGCAACGTTAATTTAAAACACAGTGAAAATGAACGCATAGACCCTGAGCGCATCGCATAGACCCGAGCTTGTCCGCTAATCTAACCAGCAACCAGTTTTGTCTATTCCTTTATAATAAAATAAAAACTGTTAGATGATGATATTATCATGGAGAACAATATTTTCTTACCGCTGAATTGATCTTCGCACGGGCACAGATTTTTGATAGATTTAGTCGTACATATGGAAACTACGTACCTACCTACGCAAAAACATTAACCTCCGTTCACTGCAGTCGGATAAAAGTTATAGTAAAATCCACATGAGCAAATCTGGCGTCAGTTGGTATTGAAATAAAAATCAGGACTTTGTTTTTACAGAGAGCTCTACGGAGATACTTAATCTCTGAACGATGTAGGCGCTGGTACATGGGATATAATTATTATTTTACGTCAACACAATTTGTAGAAGCGGGCACGTGTTCCAGGCGTGGAAAACATGTGAGCCTCTTGAAGGCCGTAAATATTTCCCAGAACAGTATTAAATCATCGCATTTTGCGTGAGGTCTTTTCGATGCGATAAAATTCCAATTAGGTGTCGGGGTACGGCTTCGGTTATTAATCTAGTAAAATAAAATAAAATAAAAAATAAAAACAGCTTTAATTTCCTTTTACATTTAAAATCTTAATATTAATTATTTACTACTTAAGTTTAACTAAACTAATATTATGTAATTTGTGTATGTATTGTTTTGATATGTTTTGTGTGCTGTGGTAAGTGTAAGTGTAATGAGTAGTACTTCTTGTTTCTTATGTAAAAAGACCGCCTTCCGCGGTGCAAGCCTCCATCGTTTTCCATAAGTTCCTTTGTCTAGCAATTCTGTGTCATGTTTTTCCCGCTATCTTAACAATAACGTCTCTCCACCATTTGACTGGTCTGCCTGGCCTGCGTTTTTTATTCATAGGGTACCAGTTTGTTGTGTACCATTAATCTATAGATGTTATTATTTTTTTTTATAAAAGAGTAGATAGGTATATTTTGGAAAACAAAATTATCACAAATATTATTTGTCTTTTAGAATCCGTATATACCTTTAAACTCAAGAGACCTTCAAAGCTATAGTAAACTGCCTCAATAGCTCAAATAGGGAATATTATTTGTAGCGGCTAATTCAAAGAAAACTAATTTCAATCCTTTGGTTTCCCTGAATTCAGATCTGAAAGGGCTTCTCCTAAATATCTTATCGATCAATAACAACGATGGTCCAATCTTCTAAGCCACCATTTATTTGCAAAACGCGTTCACCCGTTATGCCTCAACCGAAATCATAGACCCAATTTATTCCGTTGTCTCCACCGGCCGGATCATTTCTAGGACGTGTACAAATTACCACTGACCATATCTGGACCCTTTCAACCAAATTCGAGCGGAAAAAAAAATATTTCCATTTTCCTATTATAATAGGATTCGAGTATACCCATATAATACAAAACATCATCAATTTATATCTGTCAACTATTTTTATGTTTTGATTTTCAGCGTTATTTGATAAAATATATTTATTTAGAATTTAGGCAATGAAATTACTGGTCAAAATACAATTTAGTACATACAGTCGATATCACCAGCAGTCTCTTCTTCTTCTCCTTTATCAACCGATAGTCCTTTTTTGAAAAAAGGTCTCTTGCATGGACTTCCACGAGCCGCCTGTGCCCTGCGACTCCCGGCGACTCATTTGATGTCGTCAGTCTAGCTAGTGGATGATCACCAGCAATAGCATCTTACGCTTGTAACCGCTTCACCGTCTTCTCACTTGGGGTTTCCTGACTGCCTAATAGGGGTAGGGGGGGTTAACAACGCTGCGCATTTCGTTATATGAAAACACCTTGAGACCTCAGAAAGCATCGGTTCTAATGAAGCTACGTGCTCCACCCATTGCTATTTCAATTTCACATTTAATGTTGGAAAATTTTGACGATGCGTCCCACTAGCTTCCCACTTCAGCATCGCAATTTGTTAAATGACGTCGATTACTCTAGATCTTCCACGTTTTAATTTAGGTGTTATTGCGAGCATAACTTTCTCCCTTTCCTTATATTAATTAAAAAAGGAGTGAAAGTTTTTAAATGAGTGTTGACTACCTATTCAACTTGTCCTAATTTTTTAATGAATGTCTACTGCTTGTTCACGTACCCGGCACTGCAGTTCCGTCAATAACGGAGGTAAGTTTAATAATCCAACACTCGTAATTTTTACAGGCGCCATAATACTTGCGCCATAAAATTATTTACTGGCGTCGAACACGGCGAGCAATAACAAGAACGCTTTAAAATTCAATTAGCGTACGTTATGTTGTCGTTTAATATTCATCGCTGCTCGCGGTGCTGCTCAATAAAACGTGTTTACGGCCAGCCGTCGATGAACTGAAACAAGGAGTACTATACATATAATGATGCTCGATCAACGGGTGTAACGAAGCTAAACGTAGCATACATACTAGAAGTACACTAGTTTTTATCTAAGTAACTACGAAAGTAACTTACTTGACTGGTTACATTTCGTAAGTTACTCAGGTAAGCAAAATTTATAAATGAAACTAGCTTTAACCCGCGGCTTCGCTCACGTTAGGTTCGATTTTTTAACCCCCTATTTAACCCTCTTGGGGTTGAAATTTTCCAAAATCCTTTCTTAGCGGATGTCTACGTCCTAACAGCTACCTGTATGCCAAATTTCAGCTCGATCGATCCAGTGGTTAGAGCTGTGCGTTGATAGATCAGTGAGTCAGTCAGTCACCTTTGCCTTTTATATGTTTAGATTGCGGCCTAAGTTAATATTATTTAAGTCGCCCACGATTTTATCTTGAGTTTATGTAATTTTTAATTTATCGTTTTACCCTTTGAGTTAAAGTTGGGATTATATCGAGTGGAATTTCTGCAACTTCTTCATTTGTCTATTGATAAATTATAATTAAATTATCACTAATAACTTTGAGTACGTGGCACGTTCGACCGTTTGTAATGCTTCGTACTTGAAAACTTTTATTCAAGGCTCAGACGTCTAGACGCCTCCACATTTTTTCGTAAAGTAACAGCTGATTCACCCATCGATATTTTCCGAATCCTACTGTAAGATAGATCTTTTTATTTACAGTCTCACAAATGACTGATAAAGTTCACAGGCTCACATCCAAACCAAATTCGAATCCGATTCGTTAACGTGCTAATGTTTTCATTAATAATAAAAAAATTAAATTAAAGGAAAATATTATAGACGTTCTGACAGTACAAGTTGGTCTATATGAAATAAATAATTTTGTATTTTGAGTTTTTGTATAGTTTCTTTTTGTGTTTTAGAGAGCATCTGCCATTTACCGTCACGAGATAAGACTCGGTTTTGAGAGAGTGCACTTGTGTTTGCGCATATACTTATGCACTATAATAACTCCCGCGCAGAAGTCTAAGCTCCGTGGAGAGCGGCCGCCGTGGACGGATTCAGTCGGGAGGAAATTATTTTTACTACCCAAATGCCATAACTAGTACAAAACGAGTATCTATGGGAACCCAAAGCCGCTTATCCCCCGCGGCCTCGTTGTCACCCGGCGCTCGTATAATAATAATATATTTACGGCTGTTACAGCAAAGTTCGCCGGACCAATTTATTTCCTTTTGTCGCGGGCACCGTAACGTTCCGGTCCGGAATTTTTACAAATAAATCCCTTGAGATTCGTTACAAAGAGTTTCATTTGCATCTTGTCGGTGATGGAGATCCCTAAACTTGGAGCCACTAAGTTAGCGTACGTTGATTTGAGTCTTTGCGACATTATAGACTTAATACCAGTTAGTCTTTCTAGTCTAGTAGGAAATAATTGTTGTTTATTTCTTACAACGTACCCCATAGATGACTTTGTGCCTTTGCACTTGTCATAAATCCGGCCGCGGCCATCTGGGTGGAAGATATTATAGTGCACAAGTGCACTCTGTATTTCCTCACTCTCATAGTCTAATGAAATAGAAATCCAACACGGCCGGAGAAAGCGACCGACGGCTCTACGTGCTCTCCGAGGTACGAGGCTGCCACGTTACCTAACCTCCTACCGCCTACTTCTTAACTCCATGCTAGAACTGAGTATTCCTTGACAGAAAAAAAATATTGTCCACTACACCAACGAGGCAGTTGTACAGCAGCATTCGTGCTAGAGCGCAGTCAGTGGCCCCAAAAGCTTGTACTCCAGATTTATTAAGGCAATTAAACTTGGCGCAAGTTGACAGTTTTTTCTTTGTTTCAGGCACTTTAATGAGAGTCCAGAGCCGCGCCGGATTACATTCCTGCCATCAAATAATTACACCACCCTCCCACTTTACTATAATCACCTGTTTCAACAAGACATTGGGAAATATTTACTTTGTACTTAAAAAAAGATACTCGAAATGGTCTCTCTAGGAAGTAAATGGATTCTTTGGGATAAAATAAACTAAGCAAAGTGTTTTTTTTCTCTCTTATGAATAAAAATTCTTTTAAAATCTTAATTGGTTGAAATCCCGTAATGTTAATTATAAATAGCAATGTCGGACTCAAAATTATATTATGCAAATTAATGATCAAAATTATTTCGGTCCTTAATATGTATGTAATTTTCACTAAAGTAAACTATAGCCATAAACTGAATGAAAAGATGTTCATGACTAAATCAGATGAAGAACCTAATTCTTGCTTTCTTTGTGTCGTAATTTTTTTTTATTTAGATCTAGAAAAGGAAATACCCGAGCTTTGTTTACCTTTATTTAACATTTCAAATTGTTTAAGTTTGCGTTTAAACTTGGGAAATCTAAACTAAACTATCTGTCAGTCTGTCTGTTGCTTTTTCTCAGATTACCCGTTGAACTTATCATGATGATATGTGGCACTAAAATAGTTCGCATTGATTTTTCATCCCTGAGAAACAACGAGTTTCCGGGATGTTAAAATTATAAATTCACACGAAAGAAGTCATGAGAACGAGCTCCTATTGAAATAAATCTATAAGTAAAAAAAAAATATCTTAGTAAAGGATATTTCCAAAATACAATAAAAAATAAATAAACTTCTTTTATTTATTCAACTACAATAACAACATTACTACAACTTACCTACTTGGGAGTCTGTTGTGAAAATGCCACACAGTCTCCTGTTTGTAACTTTGGTGCTACGAGTATGAGGGCAGTTGATCATTGCAGACAACGCTAATAGAAGACTAAAAACTCATAGCCTGCTAATTGAATTATGACTAGTATAAAATAGTGCAAGACAGCGCCAAGGTGAATTAAATCAAACTCTGTTGAGCGAATGAATTCTTAAATTCACCCGGGTCCTGACCAATAGGTCGCCGCCTCAATAGGAACCCCCCGGTGAGCGGGAAACTTGCGCCATTGACAACTCAGCGGCACCTCGTTAAGACTCCACTGGAATTCCATTTCTCTCTTTGCAGTATTGGAAAATCAAGATTCTAAATGGTTCAGTGTTTTAAAGTGTTCACACATTGGTAAAACTGGTCGTAGCGTTCAAATTAAATTTTAATCAATTTTTAACGAACTTTTGCCAACGATTTTATCCGCGCGGAATTCGATTTATAAAAATCCGCGGGAACCTTCTATTTTTTTTTGGGATAAAACCTCTATCTCCCTCCAAGTCCTCAACTATTATATACTCATTCATAAAATCACGAACGATCTCGGCAGATACTTGAAATTTTCATAGAATGTCTATTTTTTGCCGCTATAACAACAAATAATAAAAAAGGGATATAGGCAATGTGATTTTTTCGGCGTTTTTTGCTCTACCTTAGCAATCGCTGCTACGATGGTATGGAAACCTTCGTTTGCAAGTCCGACTCGCACTTGGCCGCTTTTTGGTTTTAGTGGTAGTGGAACTAGCCGCGGCCGAAGCATCCCACCAATTGAAACCTATTTTTTGTACTACCCTATAAAAATAAACAATTTCCAAGTTCGAACAAATAAAACTATCTTTATCATTATCTTTTTGGAGCTGGGGCACAATAAACTGACGCATTTGTCAGAGTCGTGTGAAGGTCCCTTTCACGCCAGCCTTTCGCAGCCGAAACAATCTCCAACAAACTTCGCTCCGTCTCAAGTCGGAACCCTCTCAAATCAAAAAGTTACCAGAGTACGTAATCCGCTTATTTTGCATAATCAACTCAATTATGCAGCTTCTTTTGCCTTTAAATAGTCCCTGCCCAGGCTCCCTTGTCCCAAACAACTTTTATTGTGTTCAAGGTACATAATATTTACCTATCTTTCTCTCTTTTACTTCTTCTATCTTCATTTACAAGGTTTCAAGATTGATTAAATAAATATTTGATAATCAATATTTAATAATAAAAGAAACGTCAATAGCGCAACTGTTAAAGGTGCGGACTGAAAATTGAAAGATCACAGGTTCGAGCCCCACCCGGGGCACTATTGTCGTACCCACTCCTAGAATAAGTTTTCACTTATTTGGAGGGACAAAGACACACTTTTTGAATGGATTTTACTGTACATTACCTACCTCTATACTACAATGTAAACCTATACCTTTCTACGTAGCAGCTTAGGTAGGTACGAGAATAACACACCACCAACTTCCTAACTCCGGGGTACTACTGAAATTTTTTCGCAGAAAAACCCAATACCAAACTATTGCCCATTACCTGATGGTTGTCGGGATTTCGAGGCGCTGGCAGATGCTCCACGGTGAACCGACGACATCAGGCGAGTCGCAGGAAGCCGCTGGATGCAAGTGACGCAAGACCCGAGCCTGTGGGAATCCATGCAAGAGACCCTTTGTCTAGCAGTGGACCTCTATTGATTGAAAAAGAAGAAGAGCTATTTGACCCGACCCAGGAATTGAAGCCAGAAAATCGTTACCCGCACACGCTCACCACTACATCGACCAGGCAGTCAGTTTTCAAATGAACCTCGTAATGGGCATTCTTTCCCCGTTACAGCACAAAGTCAGTGCAGCGGCTGTTAATGGCTCACGAGCAGGCAACGGCGGCCGCGGCCATTACCCGCTCATTATCCGCGCTCTAACCGTCCTCTTAACTAACACTCCTAACTTTGCACATCGCTATAAATGGACATACCAGCGGTTAAACTACTGCAGTCTTCAAGTTTTGTAATGCATCCATATTCGAATAGTAAAGGTGAAGTTAACGTCGGAAAGAAATTTTATATGAAAACGACAGGAGCGCTCCTGCCATTTTCATATAAAATTTCTTGCTGACGTCAACTTCACCTTTACTATTCGAAAGGTAAAGTGTTCGTGCTTAGGCTACAGGAAGACAAAGTTTTGTCGGACAGATTGCATCGTGCGTGCTAGGCGACGACTGCGTTGATGCGTAAACCACTTTGTCAGATTAGAAAAAGTAAAATTATTACCCAACGACAAAATACAACGTGTTGAAGTGAACACAATATCAGCACAGTCATTTCTCCTGGATATTTACGAAGTTAACTTGTATTTTCTGGTGCGGGCGGTGTATCGGGCGCAAAATGTTCGAAAGTAACTTTTTCAATATCACAGTTATGAAAGGCAGTTGACAGGCGCGCGCGAACTGTGGCCGTCCCGCAACGATGAAAATATCGAAAAATAAAATATAAAGAGCTTTTTAAACATTTTATTACTTATTACTTCTCGTTTAATTAACAGTGTGATACAACAAAGAATGCAATCACGACATCACATTGCACTTAAATTTTCAGGGCTATGTGCGTTTAAGTAACACGTAATTCAACGGCGAAGGAAAACATTGTAAGGAAACCTGCACGCCCGAGAGTTACACACGATCAACATGGACCACGTACGAACTAACGGAGCGTACAAATAACTACTGTATACAAAATAATGAATTATTATAATAAAAATAACAGCACAGGCCTCCACCACACAGCGCACTGATGTTTCACAAGTTAACTGCAAAGGAATAGTCTTTTTATGACCCTTTACCCTTTCTATTGTAGCGTGGTAAAATTACATTTATCATAATTATTGTTTTTGTTATTGTACATTGTAAAGGTAAAATCAATACCACCAATGCCATCTAGTGGGTCGTCTGGAGTTTAAACTTCTAGTTGTCAAAACATAAACTGTATTACCATTAAATGAACATTTAACGTAAAAATTTATATTTTTCTTCGCAGATAAGTAAAACAAGATATAACTAATTATTTAAAAGCGTAATTATAAAAGTTTGGGTTTTAATATTGTGAAAGGTTGGTAATATAAAGCATTTCAGAACGATTTCTAGGAAGTTCTCTTAGTAAATCCAGTGTTGTCGTATTTAATTGTTTTGCGCTAAATTGGGGGGAAAAATTCATATTGGGACATAAAATTTAATATATAAGTCATTTAAACCGGCGTGACTTTCACGTTCGGCTCGAGGAAATAACCTTCTGTATTTGGGTGTTTAGAGATTTTGGGTAATTATTCATTATTTGGGATTTTTATGTGTGTAAAAGCGGTTTAGGCCTAAGGTCGTGAAATAGGGAGTTATTGACACAGAAGTGGTAACTGGATTTTATGTCAAGATTGGCACTAGGGTTTGGTTGGTAGGAGATCCGGTTGAGCAAATCAGCCTTTTCGTTGTGTGATCTGGTGGATGGAAATGTAGCTCTTCGAAGAAGAGAAATTTTTGTAATGGGTTTTCACCCCTAGATTTGTAATGTAAATATTTTATAGTGAAAAATAGGAAGGTGTGAAATGAGTAAGTGTTTTGACGAATTTGGTTCGAATCATATTGTTTTGTTTTGTTAGATACAACTTAGTTGACCGCCATTTTGTTGTCTCGTTTTAGCCGGTGCCGTACCGAAATGAAATAAGATACTTAACCTTTTGTAAAATGGGAGCAGGCGGGAATTGACTAGTAAAAATATTTGCTGGTAAGTTCGTATTTTTTAAATTTTAGGCGTCTTATCTAAATTTATGATAACCATTTACGCGTGGGAGCACGCGGTCTTTGATCGGGTGTTGAAATCGATTATGTTCTCAAATTCCAGGTCAATGTGGGAATATTAAAAATGTTTACAAGATTTAAGATTTAAAAGATTTTCAAGATTTACAAGTTTTCACAAGTTCTCCCAGGTGTTATAGAAGCTTTCCAACAAAATATCATGAATCTCAAGATTATTTAATTTAACCAAAATGTGGTGAGAATTTAATCGCTGCGTATCCACTGAATTGTTATGTGAAACGAACAGTCAGCAGTGTGGACAGCAAAATTTAATCAGGTGAACTCTTTAAATTTTATTTAATAGGAAGTTTAAGTGAAGTGAATTCACCGCAGAACATTTGTGCGTACAGGACTTACCTTATGCCGATCTACTTAGGTATAGTAATTAAAGATTAGCTATACTGAATATAATTTAACCTAACCAGATTGGAGGTATCTGTGTATACTCACCAATCTTGTTATAAAAGCTGGAAAAAGCATGAAAATTTTCTTGTAAGTCTGTGTCATTTTTTTTTGGTTATGTTATTAACATTTGTTTTTTTTGAATACATTGAATATTGAATACATTGAATACATGAGCAACCAACTTTATAAAATTTTATTTTTATTGACAACTCCACATCAAAGTTTTGTGGCCTGTTTCCTTACCCGACGTGGTATATGTTTCTGAACCCACGGTTTGTACCCGTCTCATGCTAATGAATCAATTTAACAGCCAGCCGTCGTATCAGGTAAGAAACAAGGTTACAAATGGCGCCCTTGGGAATTAATTTAACAGTTTTTTGAGACAAATAGTTTTCTTGAATAGTTTTTTTTCTTTTAGTTTGCAAATATAACCCTGAGAGTAATTGAACTCATACTTATTAAGTATTAAAGTAAATAATTGGTACATACAGGCTGATTCTTATTTGTATGTTTGAAATATTGCATTTTATGTACCGTTGCTATAATTTAGGAACAAATATAGACACATTTTGATAACAAATACACAATATTGAGTAATATAGTAATAATGCATGTTGTTCTTTACTGTACTGTACTATTTTGATATGGAGTTGAATTTAAATTAAAAAATATTTTGGAATTTTCTTGTTAACCTTTATAAATAAATAAAATTGAAATAAATTCATATTTAATATAGTTGGTTGTTATGAACACTTATACTAAGTGTAAGTGTCAGTGAATAATAAGTGAAATATAAGATTAATTTAGTAATTAGTGGGAAAATTTGTATTATAACAATAGACTACTTACTATATAAGGTAGAATTTGGCTTGTGAGTATATATTAATAGTTTTGTTAAACAACATGGAAAGAGTTATACAGTTTCACTCCTTGAGGAAGGATGAACTGACTTATGAAGTTAGCATTAGGTCGGAAACACCAGCTTCCACAACCGATGGTCTTAGACGTCAACTTCGAAAACTTATGTTAGAATGTCCCTCAGACGCAATATTTGAAACGGATTTTAGTACAGAAACGGAACTTGAAATTATTTCAGAAAAATTAACCGACTTAACCACAATTTTAGAAAGATGGGAGAAAAATAAAGAAAAAACTTCACTGTCTCGAGCTAAAGCTTTAGGTTATCACCTGTTCTTTAGATTGTCACGCGTTCAAACTTTAGGAAAAGATAGTATCACAAAGAAAGCGGAACTTAGTAAAAATTTGGAAAGATTGTTAGGAAAATTTGAAAGTTTGTCGTCTCCGTCAAGTGTTAAGCAGTCAACAGAGGTGATTTCAGATACTGACCCGGTGCAACCCTTGAGTATAGAATGCTTAGGGGATAAAAACATTTCTAAGTGGAATGTAAAGTTTAATGGAACTTCTGATGTTAGATCCTTTATCGAGCGTGTCGAGGAGTTGAAATGTTGTTATGGTATTTCAGAATCAAAATTGTTTAACTCTGCAGCTCAATTGTTTTCTGAGCAGGCTCTCTTATGGTTTAGAGGTATTAGAGATCAAGTGTCATCCTGGCAGGAGCTAAAATCTTTAATTTTGACAGAATTTGACCCCGTTGATTATGACTATAGATTGAAAGGTGAAATTCGATCAAGAACTCAAGGTATTGATGAGCCAGTGCACATTTATTTTTCCATAATGTCTTGCTTGTTCGGTAGATTGAAGGAGGCATTACCTGAGGAAGAAAAGTTAAAAATTCTATTACACAACATTAGGCCGTCGTTTTCACAACAGTTAGCTTTAGTAGATATTAAAACAGTGTCAGAATTAAAAGAAAAGTACAAGTTGTTAGAGTCCGCAGCTCAAAGAGCAAATTTATTTTCAGAGCCAATGAAACCTAACACTAGTATACTTAGTGCAGAATTTAGTTATAAACAGAAAAGTAAACAGATTGCCGGAATAGAAAACAAAAGTAAAGACAATAACTCAGAAAATACATTGAGTAGTAAAAACAAAATTGCAGAAATTAAAACAAGTAATAAACCTCAATATTCAGGGAAAAATAATTACCATTCAAATAGTAAACCTCAAAATTCAAGGAATAATTATTATTCAAACAATAAACCACAGTATTCAGGGAATACTTATTATTCAAATAATAGACAAAAATTCTTTCCAAATTATCAAAATCAAACATTTAACAGAAATTATAATCCAAATTATTCGAATAATCATCAATTCAATAAATTTAATAGAGGACAAGGAAATTTTTATGGGAAAAATAATTTTAATCAAAGACAAATTTATTGTTTCACTTGTCAAAATCCCGGATTTACAAAACTAACATGCCCAAAATGTAATAATGTAAAACAAAAGGAAAGTCAGCAAATAGTTGAGCCAAAAAACTAATAGAGCCGAATTGTAGCAAAAATCCAGAAGAATATGAAAAATTAAAACAAAAATTTTATAAATTAGAGTCTATAGCTACAATTCGATTTACCCCTAAAAAGGATGATATTAGGCCATATTTAAAATTCTTTATAAATAATCTGGAAATGGTAGGATTGTTAGATTCTGGTGCATGCATTTCAATTTTAGGCAACAACTGTCATAAACATTTCATAGATTGGGGTTATCAATTTAATAGTTTTGTAGATAATTCATGTAGTGTTGCAAACGGAGTAAAGTTAGAATCAATAGGCCACATGTTTATACCGGTAACATTTAATAACAAAACATGTGTTATAAAGTTTTATATCATGCCAACTATTGTGTCAGATATAATATTAGGGTGTGACTTTTGGAAATCATTTAATTTGGCTCCTGAGATATTCGAAAGCATCGATTATATAAATCCACCTGTCAGTTTTTGCGATTCAATTTCTAAAAATAAAATAAATAGTATTCAACCATTTCATTCCTTAAGTTTAGATCAGCAAGGAATAGCTCAAGCGATAATTGAAAAATTCCAGGATATTTCTTTTGAAAAAAAGGGTTTAGGCAGGACACATCTCGTAGAACATGTCATCGACACTGGTAATTCCCCTCCAATACGGGTGAAACAATATCCTCTTTCACCTGAGAAAAAATCTGCTTTACAGAGTGAATTAGATAGAATGTTGAAATTAGACGTTGTAGCTCCTAGCGAAAGCCCATGGAATAATCCTGCTATATTAGTAAAGAAATCAAACGGCGATTGGCGATTTTGTCTAGACTGTAGAAAATTAAATGCTATTACTAAGGGGGATTCGTATTCTATTCCATATATTCCTCAGATATTGGATAGTCTTAAAGAAGCTAAATTTCTCTCAACAATAGATTTGTCCTCGTCTTTTTGGCAAATTCCTTTGTCAGAAACCTCACAAGAAAAAACTAGTTTTACTGTTCCAGGTCGTGGTTTATATAAATTCAAAGTTATGCCGTTTGGATTATGAAGTGCTCCAGCCAGACAGCAACGTTTGATGGATTTGTTAATAAATCAGAATTTTTGTAATGATATAGAAAATGGAAAGGTGTTTTGCTATATAGATGATATAGTCATTTGTTCGTCAGATTTTTCCACGCATTTGCTATTGTTGAATCGTGTGCTTGAAAAACTTAAAATGGCCAACCTTACAGTATCATTTGAGAAATGTAATTTTTTTAGAAACTCTATTAAATATTTAGGCTACGTAGTTGATGAACACGGATTAAGAACAGACCCCGAAAAGATTTCAGCCATTTTAAATTTTCCAACACCTGCGTCTGCGCATGAAGTTAAAGTATTTTTAGGAACATGCTCATGGTATCGTAGGTTCATTAGGAATTTTTCCACGATAGCGGCACCCTTAAATAAATTAACGAGTCGTGGAAAAAATGCACCTAAGTTTGAATGGAGTGAGGCAGCAGAGCAAGCATTCACCACACTCAAAAATGCATTGGTTTCTGCACCCATTTTAGCTGTTCCTGATTTTGATAAACCGTTTGTTGTTCATTGTGACGCGTCAGCGTATGGTATTGGAGGTATGCTGTCACAGGAATTCGAAGGTCATGATCATCCAGTAGCGTACGTCAGTAGATCTTTAAATAAAGCAGAAAGAAATTATAGTGCGACAGAAAGGGAGGCCTTAGCAGTCATCTTTGCCGTAGAAAAGTTTCAAGCATATTTAGGCTCGCGTAAATTTAAAATTATAACAGATCATTCATCTCTTAAATGGTTTTTAAATTTAGAAAATCCATCTGGCAGATTAGCACGCTGGGGATGTAGATTGTCTCAATATAATTTCGAGATCGAGCATCGAAAAGGTTCCGAAAATGTAGTGCCGGACGCTTTATCGCGATTAATGAAAGTAGATGCAATACATGCATCTCCATTACCGACATCGAATGAGAGAGATGAATGGTATGAAAGGATATATAACGGGTGTAAGCAAAATCCAACACATTTTCCAAATTTTATGGTAAAAAACGATAAATTATATAGATATAGCAAAGGTAAATATAAACTGTTGAGTGAATTTGATTGGAAGGAAGTAGTAAAAAAAGATATGAGAGAAAATATTATTAAAGAAAATCATTGTGAACCTACAGCGGGACACTTTGGTGTATTTAAAACACATAGACGTATTTGTTTACGATATTATTGGCCAGGCATGTACAAAGATATAATGGAATTTATAAAAAATTGTGATATTTGTAAAGCGTATAAGCACTCAACGCAGGCGACTTCAGGTTTAATGGGTAAACCAAAAGTATGTTCTAGACCCTTCCAGGTAGTGTCATTGGATATAGTTGGTCCATTGCCACGATCCCGGTCAGGCTATTCTTATCTATTAGTAGTTACATGTTGTTTTTCGAAATACACTCTTATGTTCCCATTGCGTCGTGCTACAGCCGCTCTTATAGCGAAACACTTTGAGAACCATGTGATCCTAGCACACGGTGTGCCCGAGACAGTAATTCTCGATAATGCAAGTCACATGACAGGTTCAGAACTAAAGAATCTATTCTCTCGCTATAATATTCCTAAATTGCACTATTGTCCGAGGTACGCTCCTCAAATTAATTTAGTAGAGCGTTATAATAAAACAATAATGACAGCCGTCGCCTCGTATGTTCACGAAAATCATCGTTCATGGGATGAAAACCTATCAAAAATTCAGTTTGCAATTAATAGCGCTATAAATGAGTCAACAGGATTTTCCCCATTTTTCTTAGTACACGCTAGAGAACCAATCATAAATGGAAATTTTTATAAAGATACAGAGCGCGAATACGAGGTTGGAATGCCCCGCGATAATTACGCAGGAGAATTTGGGAATTTAGGTCAGATTTTTAATAAAGTCAGGGAACATTTATTGCAAGCACATGCTAAAAATGCGTCACATTATAATATGAGACGTAGAGATGCAAGATATAAGGTGGGAGATATAGTTTGGAAAACTACGCATATTCAAAGCGATGCCCAAAAGTTTAAAATGGCTAAATTAGCCCCAAAATTTGAAAAATGTAAAGTTAGCAAAGTATTGTCTCCATTAGTGTATGAATTAGAAGCGATGGACGGACATCCTTTAGGGTCCTGGCATATTAAAGATTTAAAAGCTTAAAAGACTACTCATGAAGTATCAACTCGAATAAGTGTATAATTTAAATGTAAATAATTAATTAAACACATAAGTGTAAAGTCCGTGGTTAACATTGATATAAATGTTTACTACTCGTTTAGTTGTGGAAGAATGAATGGCATGAGTGAAAGAAGATGTCGGTATGAATTTGCATGGGTTGATCGATCTGGATTATAGTGAGATAGTTACATAAATAAGCTAAATTATATAAATGTACTTTTATAAACTTTAAAAAACAATCTCATATCATATGAAACGTTAAATATATGTATATTTTTTTTTTTGCCTTTTCACAGTCTAATGAGAGTCATTAGACTTATTAATTTTGGTATGTTGTCACATACAGGAAGTTATGTTGATAAGATAATGCGATGGTAGGTATTTCTATCGTTATCATTTGCGATGTTGTCTTAGTGCTATAAAGTGCACTTATTATTTTTTTTTACATTCCGTAGGCCTAGACGCATTGTAACCAGTAATTTCTGATTATAATGATGCCAAGGAACTGGGTTAAAGTATTATTTTAGTATTTCATTGCATGCTGTATATTATTAGTAGTTAAGTATAGAAAATAGGTACGGGTCATTTCACACATAGATTCCTAAGATAGAATAGTTTTGTTTTGATTATTAGGTTAGGGTTGCTCATGTAGTTTAATTAGTAATATCATCTATCAGTTTGTTGTATCTGCAAGAGTAGTATTATACATATCCCTCCACATTTCTAGTTATTGTTTGGTAGTGTTGAAATTTTTTTTTTGTCTTTTGGTTCGCTGAGGGCAGCGAGCGGTTCAACCTGGTTGAACCTTTTTCCGTAAGGGGAGGGTATTGTAGCGTGGTAAAATTACATTTATCATAATTATTGTTTTTGTTATTGTACATTGTAAAGGTAAAATCAATACCACCAATGCCATCTAGTGGGTCGTCTGGAGTTTAAACTTCTAGTTGTCAAAACATAAACTGTATTACCATTAAATGAACATTTAACGTAAAAATTTATATTTTTCTTCGCAGATAAGTAAAACAAGATATAACTAATTATTTAAAAGCGTAATTATAAAAGTTTGGGTTTTAATATTGTGAAAGGTTGGTAATATAAAGCATTTCAGAACGATTTCTAGGAAGTTCTCTTAGTAAATCCAGTGTTGTCGTATTTAATTGTTTTGCGCTAAATTGGGGGGAAAAATTCATATTGGGACATAAAATTTAATATATAAGTCATTTAAACCGGCGTGACTTTCACGTTCGGCTCGAGGAAATAACCTTCTGTATTTGGGTGTTTAGAGATTTTGGGTAATTATTCATTATTTGGGATTTTTATGTGTGTAAAAGCGGTTTAGGCCTAAGGTCGTGAAATAGGGAGTTATTGACACAGAAGTGGTAACTGGATTTTATGTCAAGATTGGCACTAGGGTTTGGTTGGTAGGAGATCCGGTTGAGCAAATCAGCCTTTTCGTTGTGTGATCTGGTGGATGGAAATGTAGCTCTTCGAAGAAGAGAAATTTTTGTAATGGGTTTTCACCCCTAGATTTGTAATGTAAATATTTTATAGTGAAAAATAGGAAGGTGTGAAATGAGTAAGTGTTTTGACGAATTTGGTTCGAATCATATTGTTTTGTTTTGTTAGATACAACTTAGTTGACCGCCATTTTGTTGTCTCGTTTTAGCCGGTGCCGTACCGAAATGAAATAAGATACTTAACCTTTTGTAAAATGGGAGCAGGCGGGAATTGACTAGTAAAAATATTTGCTGGTAAGTTCGTATTTTTTAAATTTTAGGCGTCTTATCTAAATTTATGATAACCATTTATGTGTGGGAGCACGCGGTCTTTGATCGGGTGTTGAAATCGATTATGTTCTCAAATTCCAGGTCAATGTGGGAATATTAAAAATGTTTACAAGATTTAAGATTTAAAAGATTTTCAAGATTTACAAGTTTTCACAAGTTCTCCCAGGTGTTATAGAAGCTTTCCAACAAAATATCATGAATCTCAAGATTATTTAATTTAACCAAAATGTGGTGAGAATTTAATCGCTGCGTATCCACTGAATTGTTATGTGAAACGAACAGTCAGCAGTGTGGACAGCAAAATTTAATCAGGTGAACTCTTTAAATTTTATTTAATAGGAAGTTTAAGTGAAGTGAATTCACCGCAGAACATTTGTGCGTACAGGACTTACCTTATGCCGATCTACTTAGGTATAGTAATTAAAGATTAGCTATACTGAATATAATTTAACCTAACCAGATTGGAGGTATCTGTGTATACTCACCAATCTTGTTATAAAAGCTGGAAAAAGCATGAAAATTTTCTTGTAAGTCTGTGTCATTTTTTTTTGGTTATGTTATTAACATTTGTTTTTTTTGAATACATTGAATATTGAATACATTGAATACATGAGCAACCAACTTTATAAAATTTTATTTTTATTGACAACTCCACATCAAAGTTTTGTGGCCTGTTTCCTTACCCGACGTGGTATATGTTTCTGAACCCACGGTTTGTACCCGTCTCATGCTAATGAATCAATTTAACAGCCAGCCGTCGTATCAGGTAAGAAACAAGGTTACACTATAATTAGGAACGCTGTTAGGAAGATTCGACAGTTGACTGACATAGAAACTGCAAAAATTGTTTACTTTGCATATTTCCATAGTATTATGTCATACGGAATCTTACTGTGGGGTAAGGCAGCCGATATTGGAAAAATTTTTGTTTTGCAGAAGAGGGCAATCCGCGCAATCTATAATTTGAGGCCGCGGGATTCCCTTCGAGAAAGATTTAAAGAGATAGGCATTCTTACAGTAGCTTCGCAATATATTTATAACAACATAATGTTTGTCAGACAAAACATTTTGAGTTACAAAAAAAAGAGTGATTTGTCCGATAGACCAAGTAGAGGTCCAAATAGGCTCATGTTTCCTGGGCTGCGCCTCAAGAGGGTCCAAAAGACATTTGTGAGAATGGGCGTGACGTTTTACAATAAAATTCCACAGTCAATCTTAGACTTGCCTCTACACAAGTTTAAGAAATCAATTAAATCTGCTCTCATGAAAAAAGCATATTATACAATTGAAGACTATGTAAATGATAAAAAAGCGTGGATATAATTCGCTCCAGTGATTCATAAGACAGTAATAACTATCCTGTGTAACATGATTTTATTGTATTCTGTTCCACGGTGTTTCCACTTTATTTGTCTCAGTCATGTCTTAAAATGAGTAGTTTAATATTAGTATTCAATTCGATGCCTTAACATGGGTAGCCTAAGTATGTCATGCTCTCTTTAAAGTTTCTGTGGTGGTGTCGTGTGGTGCGGGTTGTTACGTTCCCTCAAATATGGTTGAGCGAAGCAATGGCTGGATCATGCGTCATGCTCGTGAACGGGTGCCACCAACGGGAATGGGTCTGCTTTTGCCTGCCTGTGTTAACATGTATTGAATTGTATTTATTTGTATTTGTATTGTATTTATTTTTACTTGTATTGTACTCAGGAAAATTCATCGTGGAAGCACTGAATACATAGCATAGTTTCAATAACAATTGTAAATTTTTATTTTTTTGAAAAGAGCAACCGCCGAGTTTCTTGCTGGCTCTTCTCGGCAGGAAAGGCATTCCGAACCAGTGGTAGATTCATTGACGATTCAAAAGTGCTTGTAAAAGTTTATTTGAATAAAAAATATTTCTATTTCTAAAAAAAAAATATTTCTATTTCTATTTCTATTTCTATTTCTATTTCTATTATTCTTCCAGATTATGTAGTTTAAAGCAACGGATGATATTACGTAAATGGCATTAAAATTAAAGTATTATTTCGACCGTCCAAATGAAAAAATCTGAAAGCTATATTTTTCCTTTTCCGTATCTACCCAGGTATTTTACCTCCATAAAAGACAGTTTGCTCATAAAATATTAAAAGCTGCGATTCGCGTTACAGATGCAAATGCAATTCCGCCGGGATCGTCATATTCTGCGTCCACGGTTTATCTTCAAGCGCTGAATATTTTGCGCCAGCGCGGCGCTGTCAATGACGGCGAGCTTCGAGTGCTTTAATTAATAATTATTGTGAGGAGTTACGACGGACATTTTAAAGCGCTTTAGATGATACTAGCTGCTACCTGCAACTTCGTTCGCGTGGATTAAGGTTTTTTATTCCCGCAGGAACTCTCTAATTTCCCGGGATAAAAAGTAGCCTAAGTCCGGTGTCATATGAACTCTGCGTTGAATTTAAATAAAAAGTAAAACATAAAACTTACTTATGCGCTTTATTAGACACCTAAATATTATAATCCTATTATCCTATCCTATTATTTCCTATTATCCTATTTAATATTATAAATGCGAAAGTTTGTATGTTTGTTACTCAATCACGTCGCAACGACTGAACCGATTTGACTGAAATTTGGCACAGAGATAGATTAAAGTCTGGAATAGGACATTGAGCTACTTTTTATCTCGGGAACTAAGAGAGTTCCCGCGGGAATTAATAAATCTCAATCCACGCGAACGAGGTCGCGGGTATCAGCTAGTTAGAGTATATGTATTTTTTTGACTTCTAGATCGCGCCACGTATTTGGAGAAGGCCCAATGTGCATTATATTTTTACGATCGCCCACTGTTTGTATGAAATACAAACTTACCCACGGCTCGAATGCATTTTCATGTGGCTTGGATCTTTTGTGCTGAATGTTAGATGTGATTTTCGTGTAACTTAGACTAATCTTGTTTGGTTTTGAGGCGGCCTAGTTTCATTTAAGCTTTGTTTTAAAATTCCTCGACGCCTGCCAAATGCGTATAATTGGGGAGCTGGTGACAAATTTTGCAGATGTAATACAGGAGGTTAAAGGAAATCCAGAGTTATCAATAATAGTTATAATATTATGGCATACTGTCACTAGGCAATTTCCTTTACCACAAAGGGCTTTAGCATTTAACCATTAGATCTAAATTATTAAGATATAAGTACTAATTGGTACTCACAACTTGACTGACGTAAAATTAGGTTAAAAACGATTCATTATACAGTTACGAGTTATTCAACCCTTTAGGAATTAAATACAAAAGGTTTTAATACAAAACTTTCGGCACACTGTCACTAGGCAATTTCCTTTACCAAAAAGGAATTTAGCATTTAACCATTAAACCTATATTATTAAGACTAAGTACTAATTGGTACTCACAACTTGACTGACGTAAAATTAGGTTAAAAACGATCCATTATACAAACTTTACGAGTTATTCAACCTTTTAGGAATTAAATATAAAAGGAAACTAACCTCCTTTCAAATCTCTATGTCCAAAAATTTAAGCTGTGCGTTGTCTGTAAGTCATCATATTGTTTTACAGGAATGATCAATTTATTTTTCTTGAAAGACAAGTTTATAGTTGACGATAGTCATACTGATAGAAAGCAAATACAAAGCTTAATTTCTTTTCAAGTAGCTCCTCTTAATCTGCCGCCAGCTCCCGGGTCATAGGACAGGGAATGAGGTCGCGAGGTCTCGTTAGGCGTTTTGTTTGCTATCTAAGCTTTCTTTACACGAAAGGGGAGAGCGGCGCTGCGGTTTACACTTCAGTTTCACTAAACAATCGTATTTTACACGAACCAACATTTTCAGGAAGGTATCTTACGTATGATGACTTAAAGTGGTGTGGATACGTGAGTATGTAGTGTGTTAGATGGTTAATATCCAATCATTATTCTTATCAGCATCCCATCAGTGGCTCACTACTGAGCGCAGATCTCTTAGAGAAGGCTTATAGGCCGTCTGAAATGACTTCACACACATTTGAGAACATTATGCAGAACTCTCAGACGTGCCGCTTTTCTCGCAATGTTTTCCTTCAGCGTTGAAGCATGTGATAACATGTGTTGCGTACATGGGATCGAACCCACGACCCCCGTGTAAGATACTAGATGATGCTCTCGACTTCGTCCGTGTGGATTAAGGTTTTCTGATGAATTTTCCGGGATAAAAAGTATAGCCTGTGTTATTCCAGATTATAATCTATGTCTGGGTCAAATTTCAGCCAAATCGGTTCAGACGTTCCGGCCTGATTGTGTAAGAAACATCCAAACTTTCGCATTTAGAATATTAATAGCATATCAGAATATCAGATAGTACCAGATACAGCAGATAACTTTTCAGGTCCTTCCTGTACCCATGCAAAAAATTAAATCATTCGTTGCTCCGTTACCGCCTGATTGAAGGACAAACAAACACATTCATCATATACTGATATCGATTTATTTAAAAAATCATATGGTCATCCACAAGCCAAAGTATCTCGCGTTGAATAAAATTCATTAGCCCGCGTTCACTTACTTACTTGCAAGTTTAATGCGGGGGAAAGATAAAAGAAATAAAATGTAACGACTCCATTTTGTGAAAGCGATGCTTTGTGTTATCATTTTATGTTTATTGTTATTGTTATAGCGGCGCTAGCCCCCGACCTAATGTGAGTAGACTCCGGTGAAACACTCTGCAATAATACAAGTGTAAATGCAACGCCATATACTTCACTTCTTGACCTATTGGAGCGAAATTTTCTTATATTTTGTCATCCCCTCAATAGGAAATGTATCGAGAGTAGTTTAGTATTTGAGCGAAGCAACGGCTGGATCATGCGTCATGCTCGTGAACGTGTGCCACCGACGGGAATGGGTCTGCTTTGTCTGCCCGTCTTAACATGTAGGGTCAGATGTCCAACAATGAAACACAAAAAATTCAAAGTCTCATGCATCTTTTGTTTTTACAGATAGAAGTCTAATTTTTTACAGGTGTGTAGGTAATTTTATTCCGCGTCGGATTTCATTTACAATTTTTTTAATTAATATGTCATCAATCGGCAAAAAATTATAAACTAAAAAATGGGAAATGTTTCATTGTGTCCACAGTGGTGGTACACAATGAAACACCATAAATTCAACAATGAAACATTAATAGTATTGTCTCGACTTTTGTGTAATTTATGGAGTAGGTGAATAAAAAAAAATGCTTGAGTTAATAATCACAAAAGGATTTATTTATAATTAACTTTAATCAGACACTTCAGATTACCAGTACTATTACTGGTATTATAAAAAATTTAATGTTAATAAGATTAATTTGTGAATTTGTACCCACAAAAATTATTAATTTGCCCGGAAAGTACATGATATTATGCACTTTCACACAATAAAACAAGATGATACACATTGAAATAGTGTTTCATTGTGTTCACTGTGCAACTGTTTCATTGTGAACTACCTAAGGTTTTTTTTACTAATCTCAATTTTTTACCCACTAAATTGTAACACTTTAAGATATAATTTATTGCACATTAATCTACAAAATGTGTGTAATGCTAATTAATCATGAAATTTATGAAATTTTCAACCATACTTTAGTAAAAAATCTATAAAGAATGCTAAAAATATTTACTTTTTGTCGAAAAAAAACAAAAATGCTCCGCAAACACATCTTCTCGCACGCGGCGTCGATGCAAATTGGGCTAGATCGGGGGGTTCACGAAAGTGTCCTAACGCAATATAATGCAAGAACTGGCAACGCAGAATTTTAGAAATATCACAGTGTTTTATTGTGTACCACTGTTTCATTGTTGGACATCTGACCCTACTGAATTATATGTACCTACGTTTCCGTTTTTGGAACTTCATTGCGGAAACACTGTATACATAGCACAGTTTTGTGACCTATTGTAATTTTTTTTTTTTTTTTTTGAAAAGAGCAACTGCTGAGTTTCTTGCCGGCGCTTCTCAGCAGAATCTGCATTCCGAACCGGTGGTAGATTTATGACGTGTCATAAGAGCTACAAGTTGGCCTACATGAAATAAATAAATTTTGATTTTGATTTTAATATTGACTAGCTCTGCTCCTAACTGTATCAAATTGCTTATTTTATTGCTAACTTGTACAGCAAAATAAAAAGTGCAAATAATATATCCTATCTTACTAATATGGTCATACTTCCTACTGATACCGCACTAATGTGCATTTGATTGTTTTCTTGTCTTGTTGTTTTATTGGTTTGTCCTTCAATCATGCAGTAACGGAGTTAGTAGTAAATTTTAGATGTGGACCTCAAAAATAAAAGGTTTCAAGAGTAGAAAACTTGGGTACGATTTACGAATCCCGTTTATTCCATTTTTACATCGATATACTAGCTTTTGCCCACGATTCGTCTACGTGGAGTTATGTTTTTATAATTCCCGCGTGAACTCTTTTTTTCGGGATTTTGTCTATGTTACTCTCCAGATCCTCAACTATACCCGTGCAAAATATCACGTCGATCCGTAGCTCTGTTGCAGCGTGATCGAAGGACAAACCAACATGCCAACAAAGAAAAACACTTTTGCATCACATCACATTACACTAATAGGTACTATGTGTATGTTTGTTGCTCTTTCACGCAAAAACTACTGAACGGATTTGGTTGAAATTCAGAATGGAGATAGATTTTATACCCTCGATTAAAACACGTAGGCTACTTTTGATTTCGGAAAATGTATAAACTTCCGGAATCAAAAAGGCCTTAATCCATGCGGACGAAGTCGCGGGCATCGTCAAGCTTATAATATTACTAAGTATTTTAGTAAGGATTTTCTGTAGTTTTTTGTTCAGCGGTATCATTAACTCCCCCTGACCCATGCATCAACTAGTTATAAACATTGTTTAACTATTGTGTCCGCTGTCTGGACGGAAACCTGTTAAAAGTGTAATTAAAACACTTGATAAATAAATGATTATTTCATCCTAGTACCCTGGTCCCTGAATATGTGTAATAGAAAAGGGATTGACCGCAAAGCTGGGAACAAATCATTTTTCTTGCTAAAGGGCCGCATCCCTATGTATGAGGGTCGGCCGGCCCGGGATATAAATGGAGGTGCGGGAGTCGGTCTGTTTTTGCCGCGCCCGGGGAAATGTCTATGATTTATGATAAACTACAGTAGGGCTAGTATAAGTAAATAAATGAATAAGATGTAATTCGATTGATCGTATTCGTATTGGTGCGGGTTGTTACGTTCCCTCAAATATGGTTGAGCGAAGCAACGGCTGGATCATGCGTCATGCTCGTGAACGGGTGCCACCAACGGGAATGGGTCTGCTTTGTCTGCCCGTCTTAAGATGGATTGTAACATGCAAATGTAGGTCTTATGCATTTTTGAAACTTCATTGTGGAAGCACTGTGTACATACACATAGTTTTGTTACCTATTGTAAAAAAAATTTTTTGAAAAGAGCAACCGCCGAGATTATTGCTGGTTCTTCTCGGCAGGGACGGCATTCCGAACCAGTGGTAGATTCATCGACGATTCAAAAGCACTTGTAAATGTTTATTTGTTTATTTGTTTGTGTAAAAATATTGATTTAAAGTCACAAATTCAGTACAACCGTTTTTAATATGGAGCGTATCGTATATGTAAACGTATAAGAATACATACACGAAATGGACCTCTAATAAAATATCGTTATGGTTCAATTTACTTTGACGCTAATGTGATCGAATACGGATACGATCAATCGAATGAAATCTTACACTAAACCTACTTTTTGACACCGGGGTAGGCGTTAATGGACTTTAAGTGGTCCAGTCGATAACTTCAACCCGGGAAATACGGCGTTTTGTACAAAAGGGTAGGTACAACTTGCTGTATGTCAGTACGTTTCCGGATAACAAGTGTACCCTTTTGAGAAACCAGAGACTATAAATGTTTATTAAAAAAAAACTAAACGAAAATCGGTTCTTCCGTTTGGGAGCTACGATACCACAGACAGATACACAGATACACAGACACGTTAAACTTATAACACCCCTCTTTAAACTTCGTTAAACTTATAACACCTCTTTTTGCGTCGGGGGCTAAAAATAAGATCAACGTCTCTCTTTTACGGGCTACATAAGCTAGATTAGTCGACGCTTTCTATTAATTTCGTTTTCAGGAACCTTTACGGAACACCTAAATTTGGAAATGACATTGGGATAAGGGATGATAATAATATGTACTTAGTGGCTACCTACATAAGAGACTCCTACTTAGGGAATGATTTAAGTATGATTATTATCATTAGTTACTTTGGTTGGTTAGCATTTGTAACATAAGATCTAATCATCACATCACACTAATATTATGAAGGCGAGTTTGCATGTGTGTGTATGTTTGTCACTCCTTTGAATGAACCAATTTGGCTGTTGGAATAGAGACAGCTCCTGGACAGCTCATACCCAGGATTAACACAGCTACATTTTATCTCGGAAAATTAGAGTACCCGCGGGAATTAAAAAACCTTAATCCAAGCGGACGAAGTCACGGGCATCATCTAGTGTAATCTAAACTCAAAAGGACACTTTTATAATCAAAAACTTTAGACCAGACTGAATGAATCTTAAAATTTATTTTCGTATATTATTCTGTTATCGTTCACGAGTTCTTAGAATGAAGATACCTCATTTTCGCTTTCAAACTCAAAGAGATATACCCACCGAGAACAGTGTACCGTATCTCTGCTCTTCTTCAAAAAGGCTCACCTGTCTCCTGTTGCGGTAATTATCATTAGGAAGCAGTCTGTAATTAAGTCTCACTAGCGCTCGCATGCTAATTAGTGGAACCATTTATAGTCTAAGAGACTAAATATATTTTTATTTAATAGTAAGTAGATAGGTAAATTGTTTTAATTTTTTAGGTCTTAATATAAAGCTACTATTATGTTTAACATTTATCGGTCCCTTAATCTATCATAGTTGCCAATCTAATCATTAGATTTAGATAAAATGGTGTAGTTGGCTCCGACAAGCAAATAGAATATTTACTTTAAAAATAAAATTTTAAACATCAAAAATTAAAAATATGCAAACCAGGAATGAGAAAATATGCAATGTGTTCCTATAGAATTCATAATACTGCGGCTACATTATCGTGCGAAAATTCGTGTCGCGTTGTCGCGAGAAAATTATCGTGTTCGGTTATACGCGACATTCTTGTCTACATTAGCGGCCAACGAGTCATAAGCGAAAAGCTTGTGCTGGGAGTGGGTACGACAATAGTGCAACGGGTCGGGTTCGAACCTACGACCTTTCAGTTTTCAGTGCGAACCTTTAACTGTTGGCACCTTTAACTTGATGGCTTAGTAACATTGAGTTTAATGGTTGTTATTGCCCTCCTACACGCGCACGTGTTTGACGAACCTTGCTAGTCCCGGATATGGAACTGAAGGAGATCATAATATTTTACTATGTGCTTGCGCTACCCTATCGGCAAAGCCATACAAGCTAATGGTAAAAAGTTCTTGCATAACATCGTATAAAGGCGATCCTGCACATGAGAAAGAATAATAATCTATACAATAATATTATAATTTCAAAGCTAACTCTGGCTTACAAATATTATGATATTATAACCCTTTTTATTTTGAAAATAGAAACTACTGAATATCTTCTCGGGTCGTCTCAGGAGAATCTATTTTCCGAATCGGTGATAGCGATTTACTCGCAACTTGTTAAATCTATATGAAAATAAATAAAATATAATTTATTTCAAGTAGACTGCTAAATTTTTCTGTATTGTTCTGTAGGAAAAAAGATCATAATTTTAGCAAACATGAGCGTTACAGTAATCACTAACGTTTAGAATAAAGTTTCTATCATAATAATTATGTTGTATTGCTATGGAAGAGCGTGCCTTCTAACAAATCTGTATCTCGTACTCTTACGTGTAAAAAAGCTCCAGTTATTATTTTTTTTCATATATTTATTGCTCTATCAGATTTTAAAACTCTTCCTATTATTGTAGTTAGAGAAATATATTCGTAGGTGTACTTATTTAAGCTACATTAATTTCACGAGTTTCCTTAACTCGGCGGATTGTCTGACATTCCGTGTAAGCCAGCCCCTAGGACCCTCGATAAATTGACACGGCATTAACGACACGACAATCTAATGGCGGCATTAGCCGAAATGATGTGGGTACGCACACGTCGCGGTAAGTGGAACCAATATTTTGCCGCCCGCTGCCAAAACCAATAGCGGTAATCTCTCAGACTATGTTTTATACTGCCGATGCCGCCTGCCGGTTCGCTGCGAACTCGGTCCTCGCGTAAAAGCTTTTCCTTCTCACGCGTATTATTTTTCTTCTATGTTGTAATTGAATAGTAGTAATTATATACGTCTTTGTAAAACCATAATTACAGCTTATGAAATAAAGAGATAGACTTCGAATACAAAATAAATATATGTATTAAAATCAGCCATTATAGTAGGTAAATTGGCGTGATTAATTTAACCATAGGAAAACCCAATAATATACCTACTTACTTTCCTAAAGTATTTTGTCTGTACGTCAATGTACTCGAGCTTATTTTCGACATCGATAAATAGGATTTTGGAGGGAATTATTATCCCAAAAAAATATTAAAGTTCCTGTCTCAAAAAAGTGAGCTCCAGTGTTTATTAAAAACTAGCAACGTGCATAAAGTTGTTGGCAACAACTAGTCAAATATAAGTTTTCTATTACCCCTTCAATACAATCGGTCGCGAAGCGTGAAATTGAGCAGGTTTTCTCGTTCCCTACAAAGACTTCGAGTGTCTGCGCGCTTCACGAGTAATACGTACAAAATTTCAAAGGGATAAAACGACACTTGCCTGTAAATACTAACAAAATGGTGAAAACATATCTATTGAAGTTAGATTTTGAGAAAATATCTCTGAATTGATTAAATTTATACGTGTACTGTGCGCATTTTGACGTTTGATAAAAAAAATACTGCAAAAATAAAATTGTTGCAAACAAAATATGTGCAATGCTTTGATATACTTTACAGTACGTTTGTCTATTCACATATGTTAATACTTGATAGATAGTATTTTAAAAATAATACGCACTAATGTGCAGGGTTCTCTGCAAAAAGCTCAAAAACTATTTTATGACGAGCCTTAGAGCGGTTGCAGACTAGCGTATTTTTTTGCGCGTACAAACTCGTACGAGCTTACGCGCTTACACGTGCACCACATTAATTTGATTAAAACTAGATGTGCATGTAACTGAGTTTCCTCAAACGAATTACGAAAATCATTAGGTACAAATATCTTGCAGTAATTGTTGTAGTATAACTGGGACACACCAAAAAGGGACTGCGCATCGGAGCGAGAAGCTTTTTGGTATTTTTGAAGTAATTTAAAAACACGCTACCATGTGAACAGACCGGACCCCATATCGCCTGGGGCGGTCCGCTTCCGGTTTGAATTCCGGGTTGCTTCCCGCTCAGCTTGTATCCGTCGTTGGGATAGTTGCTTTTGTCTTTGTTATAACAAGTGTTATAACTAGCAAAAAATCAGGAATACACATACGTATTTTGGATTCTCTGTAGGTATTATTTTTCAAAACATTGAACGTAGCTATTTGCCCCCCAAATATACCCCATTTCAGGTTAACCCGCTAACATCTTAGATTGCACTGTCACTTACCATGAGCTGAGATCGCAGTCATGGCTATTTTGTCAAGATTAGATAAAAAACCGGCACCTTTCTTTAAAAAGTCAGAATGACAGGCAAATTCGGTATAGTTTTTAGAATTTTTAATTATATTTTGACATAAGTTAGACTGGCTGTTCTGACATAAACATTAGACTATGCATGTATCCTTTTCTTTTTACCTGTCTGCGGCACGGAAAGGAGGGTAATGTGTTTATCAATCTATATATGTATGTATGTGGCGCCAGGGAGACCAAACGCGTGAGCCAATTTTGATGATTCTTGCATCAATCGATTTGTGTTAGTCTAGGGAGTGTCACTAAAGACATGACAGTAATCAAAAATTCAATATGGTAACCACCAGTCGCTATATTTTGAAAAAAAATTAAAGTCGAAAGACGAACTATGTTAAATGGGGTATCATTAAATAGGTATTTGAAAGTCAGGTTTTTTAATATCTTTTAATTACTTGTTTCTGCTATGGTTTCACTATGGAGATATGGTAATGGCGTCATTTTCAATCTGTATTATCTGTTTGAGAACGAGTAACATTCCGCGAAGTTGGTGCCGACGCAATATGATAATCTGCATCCCGGGGCAGTTCTGATCGATAAACTAACTCTGTTCTCTCTAATAATAATAATTAATCCCTGCAACTTTTTAATTTCGTGCAGCCTTAATACTGAGACATTCGTCCAGTGCATGCTAAACTTTTTTACCCTGGGTTCAAGTTGTGTTAAGTACGCAATATTGGCAATTTTTGTAAGCAACATCGTACTTTGTCAGTTATCTTGAATGAGTTTCACCTTATACCGTTTATTTATTTGAAAGATTAAAAACCTTTTTATCCGATACTCCCTGACTGTGATCTCAGCGGTAAGTGACGATGCAGTCTAAGATGGTAGCGGGCTAACTTGACCCACTACTTCAGCTTGCTTATTAGGGCGGATTCAGATTAGCGTTTTTGGTAGCCGGCCAAGTTCGTCAGAATTCATATTGCCTCTGACTAATCCACCAATCCACATATAAGCCCGTATACGCGCGTTCGGTTTTTAACCGACTTCCAAAAAGGAGGAGGTTATCAATTCGGCCGGTATCTTTTTTTTTTTTTTTTTTTTTCTATGTATGTCCACCGATTACTCCGAGGTTTCTGGACCGATTCACGAGATTTTTTCTTTAATCGACAGAGGAAGCTCGCGAAATGATCCCATAAAAATTTTTACCTTCAACTCTTCAAGCCTGATGCTGCAGGGATATTTCCCCCCTAAATTATGGGACTTTAGGAACCGTCGTTTACGAATTAGTATGCTTGGCTTAAGCATATACTAGATCATAGAGCTCCAGGTCCTACTCTTCGATCCTGATGCTGCAGGGTACTGCCCACCTTAATTATAGAGATTTAGGAACTGCTAATCATGAATTATTATTGTATGTAATAAGCATATACTACTCCATCGAGGTCTTGGTTCTAGCTCCTCAATCCTGATGCTGCAGGGTACTGCCCACTTAAACTGTGAGGATTTAGGAACTTTCGCTTGCGAATTGATATTGTTAGTATCAAGCATATTCTACATCGTGGAATTCAAGGTCCTCGCTCTTCAATACTGATGCTGCAGGGGTACTGCCTACCTAAACTGTGAGGATTTAGGAACTGTCGTTTACGAATTGATATTGTTGGTACCAAGCATATACTACATCATAATGCTCAAGGTTCTAGCTCCTCAATCCTGATGCTGCAGAGTTGGAGGAATTACGAACTGACGCTTTCGAATTGGTATTGTTGGTACCAATCATGGACTACATCATGGAGCTCCTAGTCCTAGCTCTTGTGTATTGTTAATAAGGACTGTAGGTACCAAGTGTAGAACTACATTAGTACCGTAGCGTTGGAGGGAGGAGAGAAAAAGAGCAGGAATAAGCTACACTAAAAAGCTTAAAATAAAAATTCTTTTCAAAAAACCGACTTCAACGCCACTACAAAGTATAAAAATAATTTTATTTTGTACACGTTTGTTGAAGTCGAGCGGGCTTAACTAGAAACGATGAAATCGATGCGCGACACTTACCTTATGGTGACATATAAGAGACACGTTTATTGAAATCGGGCGAGCATCGCGTATTGGTTTGATCGTTTCTATTTAAGCCGCCCGACTTCAACAAACGGGTACAAAATAAAATTATTTTAATACTTTGTAGTGGCGTTGAAGTCGGTTTTTTGAAAAGAATTTTTTTCGAAGCACAAGATGTGTTGCACGTGTAAGCGCATAAGCCGGTACGAGCTTTTACGCGCAAAAAAATACGCTAGTCTGCAACCGCTCTAAGGCACGTCATTAAATAATGAGCTTTTTGCAAAGAACCCTGTATGTTAGTGCGCATTGTTTTTAAAATACTATGTATCTAACGTATGTGAATACGGTATATCAAAGCATTGTTCCTGGAGGACCGGCCTGCGCGCCGCAAGCCGCAGTCGTTACGAGAGGTGAAAGTTGGGAATTAGTTGCCGCATTATCAAACTTCTTTTTTAATTAAATCTTTTTCATGTGAAGCGCACATCGAGTAGAAAAGTTACTATTGTTATAATTAACATTAACTTTGTTGTTGATATGGCACTCATATCGTTTGTTTCTGCGGTTTCTGTAGCTTTATGGAAAAATGGCGATTGCTCATTTTTTCTTAGCACCCAACCAACCAAAAAAATAACCTTATTTATTCAAATAGCACATTCTTCAAATTCTTGTCCAGCAGTAGACATCAGTTGATAAACAAGAGGAAGAATGTGCATCTATATCTATAAATATGCTATAATAGTTGATGCCCGCGACTTCGTTTGCGCGGATTAAGGTTTTTATTTCCCGCGGGAACTTTCTTATTTTCCAGGATAAAAATCCTTTAGCCAATGTGTTATTCCAGACTATAGTCTGGAATAACACATATCTAACTCTGGTATCTATCTCTGTACCTTTCAGCCAAATCAGTTCAGTCGTTATGGCGTGATTAAGTAACAAATAAATCTTCATCCATCCATCCATCCATAAATCCATACATTCAAACGAACAAAATTCTAGTGACTCAGGTAAGGTGTGAGGCTTTCAACCCTACTTGTCTATATATTACGCCGATCGTTGGTGTCAGAACGAAGTTTATCATAAACAACGCCATTTCCCGGTCACAACAAAAACAGCCCGGTGGCCGCACCTTCCCACATCTGTATCCCGACCCTCATACATAAGGATAGGCCTCTGGCGGCCAAAAATATTTGTTCCCCGTTTTGCGGTTTATTCAGGTTTATTCCGTTTACTATTATGCTAATTCGGGGGTTGACTGTTATTGCGTGTTCACTTTATTCCGACAGCTTTCAAGTCCGGTGAATCAGTGCTGCCAGCATTCTACCTGTGACGATGTGAACAGCGTTTCGATGCAGGAGAAATCAAACCCAGAACAGACTCCGCTTGACGATGTGAACAGGGCTTAGATGCAGGAAGATTCAGTATGGACTCCGCTGGCTCTAGCATCTAGAGAGAATGGGAAAGGATCGTACTCTAAGGAAAGAATACGTCGGTCGCCCACTAGGAAAAGGCCCCATTGGACGACCAGAAATCTGCAAGCCCTCAATACACCCGATTGGCGTGAAACGGTGCAGGCCACGCATGAGTGGCAGCTTCTGGTGTGGGAGGCCAACATCCTCTTTGGGTCACTGAGCCAGCGAAGTAAATATGAACTTATATGTATTAATTTATTATCAAGTAAAATATAACGATAAAAAAGACGCATTCATCTTGATCCATCCGTTTGAGCGCTACGATGCCTCAGATAGACGGATACATAAACAGGTACAATCAAACTCATAACAACCCTCTCTTTATGTTTGGTACTAAATTATTTTAACCATTACTTTGTTTTTCAGAATCCACCGAGTTTCTTCCTGGTTCTTCTCGGAAGGGAATATAATCCAAAATTCCAAGTAATGTTGAAACTAAGGCCAAAGTTTCTTAGTTGAGCTACGTTATAAATCATCATTTCATTAATCGAACTCAAGATTTCCGTATGTACGTTGATGTTTGTGTTTGCATTGAACTCAAAGCATCTTTGCCAAAGAGGTTATAAAGCATCAGAGTGGGCATTCAATGTTTTTTAACACTTTAAGCAATTCAATATCGCCTCTCGGTATGTGAACAAAAGTATGGCCGACTTAACCTATGGCGGCCATATTTCTTTTGATTCAGCGGAAGCGACGCTGCCAACTTAAGTCGTGAAAATACTTAAATAACGGGCTAATGTCCGTCCGGGCTAGTGTGCCAAGTATATGTATAGTTGTAAACCAGCCTTGTATATCTAAACCTGCCTAAAGCGATCGAATGCCACACAGAGAACTAGCTGAAATCCGCAACTTGACGCGCGGGGTTTTTAAAAATACCGTGGGAACCCTCTGTTTTTTCGGGATAAAAGGTAGCCTATATCACTCACCGAACCCTCAACTATACTCATGACACAAATCACGTTCGTTGCCTCGTGATTGAAGGACAAACCAGCAAACAAACACACTTTCGCATCCACTATATTGGTAAGGATATTTAATATCCTTAGAACTATTTTCTGCAGAACAAGGAGCATCGATCTATCACCTTTGCAGTCTCGATGTAGCTGTACTCGATGCCGGTGCTGCAAGTGTAATTACTGTACGCTGTAACCCTCGCATGTGCACCCGACTTGTCATTAAAGTTGGTACTCGTCAGGCGGCGATCTACACTCCCAGTTGGTAGGGTTCGATGAAGAGTTTAGTTAAATGGTAGAGTGGCTTTCATGATACAACAGCTAATTTCACATCACATCCGAGACTGGGTTCACAGGACTTGTAAAATATTTTGGAATTTTAACTGTCGTACAAGTTATATTGTAAACTACTGTCATATTTATGTAAATAAATAGATAATCAGATTTACATTAATGATCCAGTGTTCCACAAGCGTTGTGTTTATCTAGAATTCTATAATATTTGGTGTCAGAAAGCTAAAACAACATAACAATATTTGGCATTTGATACTAGAGCAACAAATAGCTGTGTCCTATCTACTGTGCCTATCTATGACTTATAATTATAATATCACGTATCACGTATCTCTGTTTGGATCCTAGTTTGATCATAAAGCGCTAGCGTTACGCTTGCCGGATATTACCCATACCTTGTTACGACTTTGTCGAACTACAATATCGCGGTTAAAATAATATAGCTTATCGATTCTATCAAATACATACAAAGTTACTGTTTTACTTATTATATTCACGGATGGAGCTAAAAGGATAATGTTAAGGTGTTCGCAGACTTTACCATACCCCTTCCAAGTTAGTCCGCTACCTCTTAGTCTTAGACTGCAACGTCACTTACCATCAGATGGTATCGCAGTCAGCGACTATCTTGTCATTGAATAAAAAAAGACCTCTTCAGATGAATCATTTTTAGGCAGTTGGTTGCCTGCTTCTCACTCGATCAAAGCCTTACTAATTATTAAAAAACTATTAAGAAGAAACTAGTTATTTTTTTGCCATTTGAGTTTCTTCCAAGTTGTAACGTCGAATATCTTAATCCAAAGTGCTGAAGCATACATTATGTAGATTTCTTAACGATGTTTTTCTACGAGAGCGCGTGATAAATGATGGAGGTGGAAAAAGGCACTATTATACCGACAATGTGTGGAAAGATACCAAAGTAGGTATTCTATTATCCGATCATAGACTATAAGAAAATCATTTACATAGCAGAGGAGTCCGATTATAATTTATTAGGTACCTAACTCTAACACCATGAAAGGTTTCTAACAAAATTCCGCTACAGATGTAGGCTCAAAACAAGCAATGAATGTGTGAGTGCCATGTAATTATTTTCTGTACTAGTACTGATAATTACGTTTGTGATGACTATTGTGATAAAATAAGACACTCTTCCACGTTGTACTTTATTTTTTAATAGTTTTCTGCGAGCACATCGTACAAATGTGGCAAAACTGCGTAGTTGGCCTTTAAAGGCTTACTAAAAATGGCGTTGATTATTGCATTTTATGGGTATTAGTTTAAAATAACAGCGTAAAACTTCAATGTACTTGCTTGACATTATTTTTACGTAGGTAAATAGTTATTTGTTTGCGATGCTTCTATCATCATCTTTAGTCTATGATGTGTTCGTGAACTATCCAGAAAACATAAATCGTTTATTATGCTAACGTCTACATGATTACGGCTTGTTATATACTTTCTTCGATATAAAAAGTGATTTTACTTCCAATTATTTGACAAAAAAAGTTCTAGATCCGACTACAAAATAACAGCTAAATGTAGCCTATGTCTGACGACGAGACTCGTCACCCACACCGTAATAACAATTCGATTGACACCTCATAAATCAAAATCATAACCCTTCCTTTTGTCGTTGCCGCAGTTGGATTTGTATCTAATGGATTTAATGCCGATTTCACCAGCGTTGAGAAAGTAACGTTTAACGGTGGAATAAACTTGATATTTTGTCAGATCTTCCATACAAAAACTGTCAGAACGCCCAATTTATTCATTGGTTAATAGTCACTCGACGTTGTCGAGATTTGCACCTATACGATTTCATTTATCATGTCAATTTGGTGTTAAAACTTTGGTGTTAAGGTTAACTTTTTTTCGTTCTCCGGAGAGCACGTAAAGCCGTCAGTCGGCATCGGTTATTATAAATAACTTCAGCTAATATGATGATTAACCTAAGAGCCCAGGCTATTGCTATTTCTTCCTATTCACGGGCACTAAAATCTTCTTTTAAAACAAAAGAAAAAGAACGGAGAAGAAAAAAAAGTTGCAAAATCTAATTAAAAACTTTAGAAAAATATAAAAATATCAGCACACAAAACCGCCAGTTAAGAACATTCACAAACCCAAATCCCGTTTCTGTCAGAAAACTCGGAATTAAATCCGCAAGTTTTCAGTTGAGCATTCGTTCACGGTTTGAATGAAAAATGGCGGCAAATTGTTTAAATATTATTTATATCGAGCCCCATGTGCTGTGAACACAGCCTTATGTGTTCTCAAACAAAGCCAATAAAACTGTCGGAACGATTCTTTTGCCGTCTCTTCTAACAGCTGCGATTAAAGATTTATATTTATGAAGGAATTTAACCATCCTCCACTAGATCCGATACGATTGTCGCAAGGCTCTTCCAATTTGGAATTACAGGTATAGCAGTAATTCTCAGTAGATTGAAGACTCAAAATTCAAATTATATATTTCAGGTAAAACTAACTATGTCAATTTGAGACTCTGCTATCCGTTTGGAAAGATCAGTCTCAAAAAACTCAGCACATTTTGGTTAAACTATAACTTTCCGTTTTGATAATATAATGAAACAAAAAAAACTCATACATTATCAGACATAAATGTACCCTCGGATTTTTATATTAGGTATGGCGTATGGTAACTTTAACATGTGCAATCGGGTCGTATCAAGTTGTCAAAGGACCTAACAGAAATATCGTATAATCTGCGACGCCTTAGTGATAATCTTCTATATACTACCTTTTTTTTTTCTTTCTATGAAAATATTAATAAAATGTAACTGAAAAAAGTGTGACTTATTTCTTCCTTGAAGGATAAGCGACAATATTCCCCGTTAATGACAGGATGGTTCAGTGAACTCTTATCACTTCGATAGATTTTTTGTACTTTAATAATTTCTGGATATTTGAACAAAATAATACGATACTATATAAAGTATATAAATCATAAAATGAGTGCCTTGAGGAACGGCCGAGTTAGAGAATGTTTAACGGTGATTTTTACTTATTCATTTCTTAATTACCGTGATATTTCCCGACGTCTTTCGGTGAAAAGTAATAAAAAGTTTTGAAGGAAATGTGAGAGTATAAAAACTTTTTTAATAAAACGCGATAAAATACCCAACAAGTGCTGCGGTTACTGTAATTTACACTTAAATATACTTTTTGCCGATTCTACTTAAATCTGCCTATTAGAAAACTTTACTGTCTAGATACATGTAACAGTAATAATTATTTTCACTATCTATCATATTTATCTAAAAGCAGTCAAAGCTACAGTACCTAAAAATATTAATTTATCACACAATCTTACCCTCTAAATTCTCATAATACTGGATAAAACTAAATGCAATGGATGCTTATGACGACCGTTGTATAAAGGATGGTGGGATTCTTTAGTCTCCTAAAAAAAGGATCCTTTTACGGGTTTGCTATGCCTATGTGCCTTAGGTAAATGAAAGAGTGAGGAAGAATTGATTCGATGAAATAAAGAAGCAGATCCAAGATAAATAGGCCTATTTTGAAGTGAAGAATATGGTAAAGGATTGGAACAGTTTTCTCCGACCACTGAACTTCAGTTTAAAGATGGCACCATGTTACTATAGTATAATTATGATAAAAATGACTACTGTACACAACGATCTCTCATTTTTATTTCATGGAAACTAAAAGTTAAAGAGTATTTACTGAAAAGTTTGCAGCTCTATTTACAGTTGGAGCACGGAAGACCTCTCTCCGAAACTTTTCCATTGTTGTCTCTAACGCGAACAAATTAGGTACTTATGTCGCTTTCCTTTTGTAAAGTTCGCGCACTGAAGAGGTAAATTAAGTAACACAACGAATGAGTCTCATCAATACGTACTTCCGGTTACTGGAATGATCTGAGGATTGCATAATGTTATTATGGTGTATCAAACTCTTGAAATTGAACCAGAATTACTGAAACAGCTTATTGCAAAGCTGAAGTGCCAACGGGTTTGGCACACGATAGACGTTGGAGTCTCACGATACTGCGTTGGTGATCGTCCCACAAGGAAGTGATGCTTTGAAAGGTGAAAGGCTGCAAGTCGCTGGCACCAGCTGGATACAGGCGAGATGTTAAAGATGGCGTTCTGTGGCGATCTTTCAAGAGACCTATGTCCTGCTGTATATCGGTTGGGATGACATGATGATAATGATGATCTTACTAGGTGGATTGAATGAATTATTATAGATACACAGTTGTTTGTACATTCACAATCACAGTGATCAAAATCACTGAAAGTTTACAATAGTGTAGTGTGTCGGTGTGTATAAGAGAGCGTGTTCGTGCATGTATATATGTGTGTGTATATATGTGAAAAGCACAAAAACAAGCCTGTTACGATCGTATAAGCTGAACGGCCGTTATCACTGTCCCGTGCCAAAATACACGCGAGATCAAGCGGCACTTTTACGCCGTGACCGCGCATCGCTGACACGTGATTCGAATGACGACGTAGAACTGAAAAATATATTGATAGTATTTATTGGTGTTTAAAGTCTTATATCGCTACTTATATTATAAATTCGAAAGTGTGTTTCGATTCGATTTCAATGTTTCGAAGGCTCTACATTTTTTTTGCATAGGGTGTAGTTGTAACTGGAGAGATATAAGTATGCTCATTTTTATCCTGGAAAAGGTTCTCACAAGATTTTAAAAATTTTACTCCACGTGGAAAAATTCATAGGCAAAAGCTAGTCAATTTAACTAATTTGAGATATTTCCTTGAAAGTTAATGAAAAAACACGAATGGTTGGTATAAAATTTATAGTTACTTATTGTAATTTTTTTAAATTGAAAATCAAAATGTTATACCTACCTTTTATGATTGGTTCACTTAATACCTAATTATTTTTACATTATTTGTTTAATAAAAAATCACTTATTCATCAAAATTTTCATGAAATCTTTCGCACTGCAAGTTTACTCTACGGCAAGATTTTCACTTTAGAATAGAAAAAGTTTTTTATTTAAAAGTTCGCCAACTGAAACAATGCTGAGAAAATTTTAGTCCTAAGGTACCTAATCAAATAACCAATTGAAAGAAAGTTTGATCTTATCAAAGGTTCCCTCGTATTAAAAGAAGCCTGCAGATTTGCATTTAAAATTGAGCATCGGTTGATTCTTATTACCGAGACGTCTCTTAACTTTTACTTCGTTACGGAGTTGAGAATCGAGAAAGATAACTTACTTCTTACAGATAAGTTTAAGGAGCCCCACGCGGAATAATTGATTGTTAAAGGGATAGCATTTAACTTCGGACAGAAATTTTTTATTCATGACTACTACGTAATAAAACTGTGAATTGTTTGAATGGTGAATGTATGGCGGACTATGTATTTACGATGTACCTGACATCATGTTACCTAGATTTCCGGTCCACTATCAGATCCTCTTCCTCGATCCTCAATTATCGAAATCTATTTAATACCTGCTCATTGAAAACATTCTCATGAGCTCAAACTCGCTATATCTGCTGTAAGTTGCTGAGAAGTTGGGTAACTCACAGACTCCTTGATGCTGCAGCTAATGAGCTAATGAGCTCAAAGTTACCTACCATATTTTGGAAATAATCCCAAGTAAACCTAATTTCAAATCAACCGCACATTTGAAAGCTTGCAAAACCCTTTAATCAAGTAGAAAATGAACTGATGATTTTCAAATGCCTGAGCAGATCTTCATAAAACCATTTCGATTACGTTAGCGTCCACACAGAAGAAACCGCATCAAAATCGGTCCATTACCATCCATCCTGTAACATTCCTAGGTTCAGAATATCTAGTTGTGCGTTGAAGAACCCGGATTGTTAACAGAATTGCTCCTGTACACAGGGGTTGGTGACTTGCGTCTAAATAAAAGATAACCTGATAGAAAAATACTTAATTCTATTTATTTGCAAAGATTTATTGATAATGTTTGTACAGGTTACATAAAAAAAATAAAGAAAAAAAAAACAAAATGAATTAACTGTAGTTTGATTCCCAATTGAGGCTTCGGTTAAATGCCCCGACCAGCTCTCGGACCTCAGAGCATGAGTCCTTGCGAGAACAACGCACCAGTATTTAACCGAACCCACAACACTGAATAAACATGTACAATTAATGAGATAAGCGTACCTGCGGTACCAAAAGTTTCCTAAAAAATTAAATTTTCCTATTCATATTAAATTATGCTATCAACTTGTGTATACCATCATACTACATTGAAAAGAAGGATAAATATCAAAATGATGCTAAGTTGTTATGAAAATAAAAGTAACAAGGAAGAAAGCCACCTGATTATTTGGTGTGGACGCGTACCCGACGCAGACGGAACCGCATGTCTTCACTGAGGAGTCATCTCGTACCAAATATCCCCTGGTCCCAGGTGGTGGCCGCTGAACTAGGCACGCAGTCCGCTTCTACCCCACGTCGCTAGGAAGATGTCCCCTTTGTACTTAGGTTCAAGTGAGGAACCGAGTCCATATTTCCTCCCTCGTTAAATTTAAATTTCTACATTAGGTTAAGCCTGAAGGGCAATGAAATCCAAACTAAATCGTTGGTATTTAAAGGTTATGTCATGTTATTTACATGAAGGAACTAAACCCCACTAATTTATGTTCTCATGATAATAAAAACAAAAGTAATATTCATTATAACATAATCATTATAAGAGAACAAAAACTAAAGAGAAAGAAAAAAAAAACCCATGTGCTCCCTGAAAAGAGAAAAGGAACCCATGTTATGATGTACAAAAAGCGAAAACAAATCTCACTACGTATTGTGGATATAAATACCGTATTTTCGAGATGCACACCACGACCCTCCACGTTACATTTAAGTTTCTACGGCTGGAACAAGATACGGAAACTGTTTTAACACCAATCCTACGGAATCGATCACGCACGACACTAAATAACCTTTGAGAAAATTCGCCACTCACCATTTCCAAGGTCGAACGTAAACACATTTAGTGCACAACTACGCCATTACTCCATGGCTTCCATCAGCCTTCAACACGAGCCAACGCGGTGCACAGCCCTCAAGGCAAATCCAGGAAAAAAAGAACTAATCACTTTGTGACGCGGTATATATATCGTGACACACACCCAGAATTCAGGGTTAACATCATCAGGAAAACCTAGTCGAACATTTTTGCAATAAAAATACGATATCCAGGACTATACGCAAAAAATAAATTTAGATTCAAACAGAGTAATATTTATCCTCCTAGGAGGCAACAGATCTGTCAAAATTAAGGACGAAAAATCCTAGTTTATCCTGACCATAGACAAAAAATTATTACAATGGTATCCCACAGAACACAACTTGAATGCATCTGTAACAGAATAAAAATGAATACCAATCAAGCCACAGATTAACACAGATTAAATACAGATTACAACACATTACCAAAAGGATTAAAAAATATAACTAATCGACACTATTTAATTTACCTATTTTTACGATTCAACCTGAAAATATTAAAAACTTCTTGACAATCCATTTCCAACGAATAATTACTACCAAAACTAGTAAATACGTAAAGATGCCACTATGACCCCATAGATGGCGTTAGTAGTAACCTAAATATCAAAAAACCACAACGTTACAATCCGGGCACACAAATACACAATACGCACATACACAACAAAATAACGGCCTTCTTTTTGCGTCGAAGGTACAATACAATAAAATACAGAGAGACAGCTAACCTTACAGTCATTCGTTTTCGTCTTCGTACTGAGCTGGTTTCCACACTTAGACCAGTCATGGTTTGTTGACCTTACAGTTATATTTGTAGTCTATATTTCAGCTACATTCCGCTCTGTATGCGAGTCACGCGCGCACTGAATGCGCTCACGTGCCGGCTGCGATGCTGTGTCTGATCTCCAGCGTGTACCGGCGGTAGCGGATGACCGGCCGACAACACTTCAGCACAAGTTTTATGTATGCAATTTTATATTTAATAGCGCACCCTATACAAATGCTATAATGCAGAGAGAGAGAGAGAATTTTTTTTTGCTCGAGTAAAAGTTGAGACCTGCTCGAAACGCAACTTTTTGCCCGCTACTTCTTAAACCACGTGAATCACTGTGCTGTGGACCATCTTATTGCAGGGTCTTAATGCTCGTTTTCACCAACCATACCTAAATCATCCCCTAAATAAGAGTCTATTACGTAGGTAGCTCCTAAACTGCAATCCCTTACCTAATGTCCTATCCACCTTTATGTATTCCCTATAGGGAATTAGGGTTAATAGGGTTTGTGAAACCGAAATTGACAAAAAGCGTCACCTAACTTAGCTTAGTTAGCCCTTGAAACTTGAACTGGAATTATTGGTGAAAATAGGCAAAATTCTTGTACGGCACATGTCTACGTCACATTTAATTTTCTTTATAGTAATTACTAGCGGCCCGCTCCGGCTTCGCACGGGTATAAAATATATAGCCTATGTCATTCACTGATAAAATGATTAAAATCAATCAAAACAATTTGATTTATTTATTACTGCCCGTGGCCTGCACGCGTTTTTAGAGTAAAACAATTCTTCTTTCCCTAAACCATGAAGATTTCCTGCTATTTTTTAATATCTAAATTCATACACTACATTCTTATTTATTTACTTTTTACATTTTTACCGATTTATTCTATTTATACAACAATTAATATATTACAGATTGTCTTTATATACAACGTTCACAGCTTTCTTGTAAAATAAAATTGAAGTGTCTGTTTGTACTATCAAAAGAACAGCTTTTTACTAACTGCATACGAACGTAAATACGATACTTATACCAAGAAAACAATTTTTAAAAGGAGGTGGGTTGATAAGGCCCAAAATCCGCCCCTCATACACTCGAAAAAAAAAGTTCCAGATTCCGACAAATTGTAAATGTATTTATATACTTGAAGATATAAACTTTATTTTAATATAAAGTTTAGGTGATAAAAAAAATAGTAAGTTACAGAAAATATTACCCAAAAAGAGAGTGTTTCTTTTACTTTTCTTACATTTTCATACATTTTAGTCGTTTTTTAAGCTTTGATTTAATATTTTAGAATGAGGCGCTCCATGAACCATGGTAAACGTAACTGATAATGATGCTCCTTTTTATAAGCTTTTATATGAGTATTAATTTATTTTGGTTCATGGAGCGCCTCATTCTAAAATATTAAATCAAAGCTTAAAAAACGACTAAAATGTATGAAAATGTAAGAAAAGTAAAAGAAACACTCTCTTTTTGGGTAATATTTTCTGTAACTTACTATTTTTTTTATCACCTAAACTTTATATTAAAATAAAGTTTATATCTTCAAGTATATAAATACATTTACAATTTGTCGAAATCTGGAACTTTTTTTTTCGAGTGTATGAGGGGCGGATTTTGTTGCCTTATCAACCCACCTCCTTTTTGTCTGTCTGTCTGTCCGTCTGTTTTTCTGTCTGTCTATTTGTTACCGCTAATCTCGGGAACGGCTGGACCGATTTTGACGGGACTTTCACTGGTAGATAGCTGATATTATCGGGCAACGTATACTTTTTTAACCGACTTTCAAAAAAGGAGGAGGAGTTGTGTTTTTCTACCTCTGCATATCAATGTCTCCGTGATTTCTTAACCGATTTGCGTGAATCTTTTTTTAATCGACATAAAAACTTTGCGAGATGGTCCCATAAAAATTTCGGGTTCCAACTCCTCAATCCTGATGCTGCAGGGGTACTGCTTCCCTAAACTGTGGGGATTTAGAAACTGTTGATTATGAATAGTTATTGTAGGGACCAAATAAAGACTACATCGTTAAATTCCAGGACCCAACTCCTCAATCCTGATGCTGAAGGGGTTCTGCCAACCTAAACTGTGGTGATGTAGGAACGCGGACGAAGTCGCGGGCGTCCGCTAGTTAGACAAATTATTTTACAGCCAGCCGGAACCGCCGCAAGCGCTAAGTCCCGCAATTTTTAAATCTGTAATATCTTCGAAAATATTCATTTAAATCATATGCTGTAAAGGGCCATATAGATCTATATTAAATCAACAATGTATTTAAGGTATTTAATTACATAAGGATTAATGCTGTATTGGTTAAAATCGCTTCGAAAATTAGCCATTATTTGTCGTAAAAAGTAAATGACAAAAAAACGTTATTGTGGGATATCCATAAGAGGTAAACATATACCATCGCGGAGTTTTCTGTAGACTTTTTCAATGTGTACAATACTTAGTACATTATTTTGATAAATCTCGTAGGGTTCAGCCTGCGTTTGCAATGTAAGCGGAAAAAAATGTAATTATTTACGACATCACTTTAGAAAACTCAAAAATAACAGTATTTCTCCACTATTTAAAGGATGTTATTATACATATAAACCTTCCTCTTAAATCACTCTATCTATTAAAAAAAACCGCATCAAAATCCGTTGCGTAGTTTTAAAGATTTAAGCGACCAAGGGGAAATAGGGACAGAAAAAGCGACTTTGTTTTATACTATGTAGTGATTAATTTATTTTGGTTCATGGAGCGCCTCATTCTAAAATATTAAATCAAAGCTTAAAAAACGACTAAAATGTATGAAAATGTAAGAAAAGTAAAAGAAACACTCTCTTTTTGGGTAATATTTTCTGTAACTTACTATTTTTTTTATCACCTAAACTTTATATTAAAATAAAGTTTATATCTTCAAGTATATAAATACATTTACAATTTGTCGAAATCTGGAACTTTTTTTTTCGAGTGTATGAGGGGCGGATTTTGTTGCCTTATCAACCCACCTCCTTTTTGTCTGTCTGTCTGTCCGTCTGTTTTTCTGTCTGTCTATTTGTTACCGCTAATCTCGGGAACGGCTGGACCGATTTTGACGGGACTTTCACTGGTAGATAGCTGATATTATCGGGCAACGTATACTTTTTTAACCGACTTTCAAAAAAGGAGGAGGAGTTGTGTTTTTCTACCTCTGCATATCAATGTCTCCGTGATTTCTTAACCGATTTGCGTGAATCTTTTTTTAATCGACATAAAAACTTTGCGAGATGGTCCCATAAAAATTTCGGGTTCCAACTCCTCAATCCTGATGCTGCAGGGGTACTGCTTCCCTAAACTGTGGGGATTTAGAAACTGTTGATTATGAATAGTTATTGTAGGGACCAAATAAAGACTACATCGTTAAATTCCAGGACCCAACTCCTCAATCCTGATGCTGAAGGGGTTCTGCCAACCTAAACTGTGGTGATGTAGGAACGCGGACGAAGTCGCGGGCGTCCGCTAGTTAGACAAATTATTTTACAGCCAGCCGGAACCGCCGCAAGCGCTAAGTCCCGCAATTTTTAAATCTGTAATATCTTCGAAAATATTCATTTAAATCATATGCTGTAAAGGGCCATATAGATCTATATTAAATCAACAATGTATTTAAGGTATTTAATTACATAAGGATTAATGCTGTATTGGTTAAAATCGCTTCGAAAATTAGCCATTATTTGTCGTAAAAAGTAAATGACAAAAAAACGTTATTGTGGGATATCCATAAGAGGTAAACATATACCATCGCGGAGTTTTCTGTAGACTTTTTCAATGTGTACAATACTTAGTACATTATTTTGATAAATCTCGTAGGGTTCAGCCTGCGTTTGCAATGTAAGCGGAAAAAAATGTAATTATTTACGACATCACTTTAGAAAACTCAAAAATAACAGTATTTCTCCACTATTTAAAGGATGTTATTATACATATAAACCTTCCTCTTAAATCACTCTATCTATTAAAAAAAACCGCATCAAAATCCGTTGCGTAGTTTTAAAGATTTAAGCGACCAAGGGGAAATAGGGACAGAAAAAGCGACTTTGTTTTATACTATGTAGTGATTATAAGATTTATTTTATATAGTTCGAGGTAAATTAGTCATTGAACATTGTGTCCACGCATGGATATAATATAATGCTTTTCTTTCTTATAAACCAGTATTAAAATGAAGTACATAGTTGATAGATAAGAGAATCAATTGTCCACGACTGTTCTTTGAGTTTTACATAATACAGTTAAGTATACTTCTAACTTCTCTACACAGGTCACTGTAAAATTCGCGACGTTCAAAGAAACTCTACTACATTTGGCAAAATAAACTCATTTCATTTGATTTCAAAGATCTCGTAAGCGCAGATCACGGGAGTCAATAAACTGAAATAAAATCGGATGCACAAGTTGGGGCAAAGTGAGCAAAAGCGGGCAAAAGCTCGCCGGATAGCGTTGAAGGAGGGAAACTTAGTGTAGCTCAAACCACATTTTCTTAATTCGTATTTATATGAGCTGTTCCATCAAATAACTTACGGTAACTAGAATTAAGTGGCATCTAACGGCGGGTATCTTCGGTAATCCCGCAACTTTTCGCTTCCCTGTAGGGAGGGATTAGGAAGTGTTTTATTAAGACTTTGTTAGCACAAAGCTTAGCGGGAGTTACGGAGTGAGGATTTAGAGCCTTCTTATTTAAAAGCTTTCGAAGATTTGCGACATTAAAGCGCATACGATTCATAATAAATCTTAAATCGATCTAAGTATTCTTTCGGCTTTTGTTTTAGAAAATCATTTCATAAAAAGTTGAACGCCTGAACAAATGAGCATTCTAAACAAATAGAGATGTTACCAAGATCACGATGTTCCAACGCGTTCAATGGGTCCAGTCAACGTGAACGTTGTTTCTGTTTGCACCATGTCTGTTGATCAGTCGATCAGAGGCGCTACTACCAACATTTGAAGTAGATTTTTTTTAATATAATATTTTGATATGTCATACAATGACGACCTTATATTGCTAACTTTAAAGTCATCCTTGTGACAAGTCAAAACAACATTGAAATAATATTATTTTAAACGTTGGTACTAGGGCCCTTTTGTCAAGTGCATTCGATACACATTGGATCAAAGTGTGTGTGTGTGCGTGCGGGGTATATAACGATTTTAATAATTGACTTCGCCAGCATGAGTTTCCCATCAAGCTTTTGCATTTTTTATATCTACTCAGCGCCACAAAAATACAAACATTAGAGCCTCGGCTCGTCACAAGAGCCACATTGTCGTTAAGGTTAACCTACATGAAATAAATAAGTTTGGATTTTGACGGACAAGAAAAATACCAGTAGAGCAGGCAATGAAAGATAACTTGCACTAAATTAGTATTCAGTGTCATTTAATTCAAACATAACAATATATCCAAGTTTTATTTCTTGGAAGTTGTTCGAGAAAATCCCGCGCTTCCCGCGAACAATGCGAAGTTCTCGCAAGTTAAATTGAAAACTTCAACTCGCACCGCCGGCGCCGCCTCAGCACGCTCCTCGAGAGCCGGTGGAAGTAATTAGTCAAGCTTACAGCTAAGTAATGGGTTCCCGACCAGAACCATTTTTCAAACCTTTTTTCTGAGCTCGTCGTCATAGTTAGCGACCTGTCACTTTTGTTTTGTCTCTTTTAGCTCATTCTTTCGCTGCTGAAGCTCACAGTTTTTGTATAGTTCTGTCCTCTAGTGTGACTATAATATATCTTCGTTGTGCTTTATGGGCAAAACAGTAATAATGTCCTCCCGACCGAATCCGGTCACGACGGCCAACCTCCTCAGAAACTATTCATCTGCGTGGGAGATGTTATAGTGCACAAGTGTGTGGGAGAACATAGGTGCATTCTCTAACCCCTCACTCTCATAGTCCGGTGGGACGGAAATCCGACTCTACCGGAGAAAAATCAGGCGCAGGTTCTGGTGGTATAGGAACTCAAGGCATTATTAGTTATCACTGATAACTTATCAGTCATTTCACCTTACCGAAAAAATGCTAAGAAATTTAGTTTGGACCTTACCTTAATACGCCTTATTGTCTTATCTCTTCCAGACAACGTTATGGCTAAGAAAAACAAAAAATACTGACAGTAAGGATAGTAAATGGATAGTAAGGTTTAAATTTAAAATTATAACACGTACAAGGTGTTTCCAACTAAGTAGGTATTGCTAAACACATTTCTGTAGGTGCACAAAACAAATTAAGCAAGTGATTTGTTATTTACCTTTTCAGGCACGTTTGCACTTTATGTTTTTGCAATGAAGGTGCGCTGAAATACTCGGACTTTTGTCCAGGCTGACCTACTTCACTCTCGCAGAAATGAACTTTGCCGCTTCAAAAGAGATTCGATGCCAGTTCACTTGATTGTATGTGAGTACGATATACCAATAATACCGACTATTTCACAGGGAAAGTGTCAAAATATTAAGTAGGCACGTAATGGAGTATCCTTTATGAAATACCACTTTTTAAAATACACTTCCTCCGCGTGGATAAAGGTTTTTTAAGTCCCGCGGGAACTCCTTAATTTTTCGGGATAAAATATAGCCTATGTGTTAATCCTGGGTATGAGCTATTTCCATTCCAAACAGCCAAATCGGTTCACTCGTTGTGGCGTGAAGGAGTAACAAACACACACACACACATACAAACTTTCGCCTTTATAATATTAGTGTGAAGTGTGATTACTCACATGGTCGTGTCGCGCTTGCGTTGTAGACACGTACCTAACTGTAGACGTGTCAGCTTTAATTACTTTTGGAACGTATGGGACAACTGTCGTGTGTACAGCAGCAAACAAGCAACCAACATTTATAATAACCCTGACACCCATTTGCTGACGTTGTAAATCATAACATTTCATTCATGCTGTTTAGATCCAACATAATTCCTTACTAATTCTTACTAACATATAAATGCGAAAGTATGTTTGTTTGTTGGTTTGTCCTTCAATAACGCTCCAACGGAGCTACGGATCGACGTGATTTTTTGCATGGGTACAGTTGAGGACCTGGAGAGTGACATAGGCTACTTTTTATCCTTCTTATTCCGGAAAATCAAAGAGTTCCCGAGGGATTTTAAAAACTAAATCCACGCGGACGAAGTCGCGGTCATCAGCTAGTATCATAAATGTGAAAGTGTGTTTGTTGGTTTGTGATTAAATCACGCAGCGCAGCAACGGAGAAATAGATCAACATGATTTACTTCATGGGCATACCATGTTGTTCATGGGCAACTGTTGAGGATATGCTACCTTTTTTCTGGATAAACAGAGGGTTTTTAAGTAATTTAAAAAAAATTTGTAAAATATAAAACACTCCTCCTGAAAAGTAGAGCATTTGCAATCGCGTTTTTATTCGTAACGCACGTACGACGAAACTTCTAGCTCAAGTAAATAAGATCAAATTCCAGATTTTTCAACGTCATAGAGGCGTGAGGGGAAAAATATTTGTTTAAAATATTAGCCTTCAAGCGCTCACTTCACGCGCGAAGGCCATAAAGGTGGAATAAGCTTCATACATAGAAAATTTAATTTACGTACTCGGAGGTCGGATCCTTTTCCAATTCCGCTCGGATTGGGCGATACCGCGCGAGTTTAATATCGATTGCATCGTAAAGTTTGCTCACAATTCGATAACTGACAGGAAATTTGCGAATTGGAGACGAGAAATTGACTGTACAAAAACGAATACCTATTATTATAGGTATTCCTTCACTGTTATGGTAAGTGATATTTAATTGCTTAAAACACACATAACTCCGAGGTTATCGCGCCTGTAAATCATCCGAAGAAATGTCTGGTGGCCGTGGCTAGTTACCACCCTACCGTCAAAGACGTGCCGCCAAGCGATTCAGCGTTGAATCTACACTGCCATACCCCTCCCAATCTTAGACAGCATCGACACTTACCATCAGGTTAAATCGCAGTCAAGGACTATCTTGTCAATGAATAAAAAAAAAAAAAAAATGTGCTAACAGCCCTAAATAAACCATGAAATCTCATCTCATCAAGTGCTTGAACATGAGAATTCAAAGTTCAACGCAACACTAGAATTGAATTAAGTATTTAGCTAATTAACTAAAATATAATTTTTCATATTTTAAAACGGTGCGGCCTTTCATCTCTTTTTACAGCGGAGAATAATTCTTTTCAATTAAATTTTCCGCGGTTTATGTTCAGGGATTTTATTGCGTTTTATTAAAAAACTTATTATCCCTCTCATTTCACTTTTATTATACTTCGAAAACTTTTTAATACAACGAGTATTTTACTCGGGCGTCACGAAAATCCTCAAGTTTTTGAGAAAATTCCGACAGAAAATGCCTTCAAGTTTTGGATTTATTGTTGGCAGGTTCGTCTCGGGCACAGATTACGAGGTGAAAAAGACTATGGCATTACATTACAAGCAAGAAGCAGTGATAGCCCAGTGGTTAAGACTGTAATCTCCTTTTCGGAGGGTTGCAAGTTTGATCCCGGGCATGCACCTCTGACGTTTCTGAGTCATGTGCATATAATCAATTACATGCTGCAATGGCGAAGAAAAACATCGTGAGGATCTGCACATCTGAGATATTGTTCTCGAAGGTGTGTGAAGCTTGCACGCAGCAGTGGGTCGTTGATGCGTTGCTGCTGATGATATCGTCGTATGAAATGCCTAACCCTATAGCTTTGGCACGTTATTTGTTAAAATATGTCTTAACGCAAACGCTCACAACCACAAATTCATCACAATCTCATCGCTGGCCCACCGCTGGGCATAGTTCTCTCGAATGAGAAAGGGTGGCCGACTACACACACCTTTGAGACCATTATGAATAACTTTCGGGTTATATTATGTGTGCCTGAATCAAGCCCATGAAAGGTAACTTATATGCAGGAAATATCTCCTACTTTCATGCACTTTTTAAAACTGCAGATATTGAATATCATACTTCTTCTATATTTTTAGTGGGAAAGCAGTCAACATAATAAAGCTTGGCCCAGATATACATGTATGCGGCGCACGTATCGCTCGGCAATAATCCGCAACACCTTGCTGCCTCGCTGGCTGCAATTCCACGAAATCATATCAAGCTATTACACTTCCTAGTTTTGAGCCAAACCGGCAATAAATCTACTGCGATCTTCCTGCAACTCGAACTGTGCCGGGAATTTTGAATGAGGCAATAGAAATATATAAGTTATAGGTCAAATATTTTTTGTATATATTTGGGATATAAAAATAAATAGATATGACGTACTTAAACTTATTTATCGCAATAATTAGAAATAAATAAATTCACACAAACATTATTTTGTTTAGTATTAGTTATATACATAAATCAGGTAAAGTCTTGAAGGAAATGGACGGTAGATGGGAATTAATATGACATTTAATGTCAATCCAAATAAGAAACCAAAAAGGTAGCGTCACCACAAATAAAGAAATAAATACTGTGTTGTAACCTCTATCATTATAGAGTTGTCGCGTCAGTAGTGAGCCACATCATTAGAATCCACTCCACATAATCGGCGCATCCCAAGTCAGTTTGTCGCGACAATCGCTTGTAAACTTTTCGCACTTATGCAGCTACTTGAGGGAGTTCCGAGTTGCGTCAACTTGAATCCCTTCGAGACCGAGCGTGACTAATGTTTGAATTGAAGCTTGTTTTAAGTTACCACACAGTTTCGTATTCAATAGAGATGTGTCGCACTATAGGGCCAATCAGAAGCCAACGCACCGCGCGCCAGGCAGCTTCGGTGCATTTGCTATAGATACATACAATCTGGAGTATTCGTTGCTTATTCACCAATTGGCGACTAAACTGATGTGATAAAGGACATCTTCAGTTCACTTTGGTTAAAGCACTACGAGTATTTCAATATAGTGTCAGTTTCACCAATGTCGAGTAACGTTTAACAGAGGAATAAATCGGGTGTCAATTTACGTTCTAAAAACTTATTTCCCGAATAAGACTTATTTTAGGTACGTCGGTGAATCGGCCCTGAAATACAAGAAGCTAAAGGCAACTCACAATTGTAACAATAAACAACTCGTGCAAACTAAAAAGGCTTCGATGTAGCGGAGCGAAGAGGCGATATTCCTTTATTTTCACAGAGCAAAGCGAAATAGGTCAGTTTTGACTGCCAACGCAAAGGTAATAGAATCACAGCACACTCCAAACCGAAGAAACAAGACAAAGTGGACGCGAGGGCAATTGGAGGAAATTCTGTCACATAACTGACAAATTTTCTAATCTGATATAACTTAGCCCTTCTTGTGATCGCTCTTAATGCAAGCATTCTAAATTAAAAGCTGCTTCTAGAAGGATCATGGAGGGTATGAGTCATGACAGGCTTCCTGAAACCGCTGGCCGATTGGGGTTAAGCTGCATCAGTCGTTGCTATAGTCTCCTCAAGTATACATTACTTGAGGAGATAGGTTAAAATCACTGTGTTCTTGCTGCATCCCTATTATTGATGGTACCTACCTAGCAAAAAACCTGACGAGATACAGCTCAACTTATACAGGTGGCGCAAAGTGTCTATTTTATTATTAACGTGCGCGCAAGTTCACCCTCAGTGAATGTGATTTTGCGGAGACGAAACTCAAACGAGACGAGCTCTCAAAACCAACTTATAGCTGTGCCAGTACTATTCATAGGTACCTACTTTATTTTTGAAACTACACAGATTCTAAAAATGAAAATATTTTATACGCGTTTCAGTGTTTCTATAAACAAAAAATAACGTTGTATTATGTAATGCTGTACCCGCAGACAGTTTCAACATAGCTACAAAAAGCCAAATAGCGAACGGAAACTCTCCCAGGATCAGCCGCATTTTGACCACTTACTTTCAAGTTTTAAATTGTACACACATACCATTTTCTCATCCTCTATCATCCGAAGAGCAGTTACAAATGCAAAATATAAAAGAAAGTAGTCGTTATGCAAAATCAGAATCTCGCAGAAATAAGTCCCATTGCTCTCGCAGTAAAGAAGTTACCTCTCATCCGGATTCCTATTTCTTCGGCACGTAGCATAAAATATATGGCGGAAATTGTAAAGCGGTAGTTCCAACTCTGCAGCGTGCCGGGCGGCACGTAGCCCGGCTATAATTCCTGACACCTTGCCCGCGCCTCGCGCCCCGCGCCCCAGAGACAGGCGCGAGCAAAATCATATTAAATAATTACATTTTCTAGTTCACGTCCAACTTTATTACGGGCACATTAATTTTAATTTACATTGTAATTATTATGTCAAGTCGATTAACATTAATTAGCCCATGCACTAGGAGCCTTGCTTATTTTCTGTGTATTCTTACGCCTGCTTTAAATCAACAAGCAAGTTGTGGTTCTAAGTAGTTTTTAACAAAAGTTGTAGAATTCTAATCAAAATTACGACATATACCTAACATAGTAATATGTAAGGACATAATGCATGTGGGAACGGAACGTAATGAAAGGTGACGTATGACTGAAGTCGGTGTAAGAGGCTTTGGAAAGAATCCCTTGAAAAAAATGACGTGTACGAGTGATGGTGCGTTGTGTGATTTTTAAAATAAAATAAAATTAGAGTCTAAGATATATATTTTCTTTGCCTCCATCCCACAATTATGGGGGCTCGTCCGGGATAGGCAAGAAAATATAAAGAAGAAAGACGATGACGATGTCGGAAGACAGTGAAGACGAAAAAGAAGTAAGCGTCGGTGAAACCGGCGTGGGCGGATCCGACTTTGCAATGGCGGCGCTTTTTCTCGAGGGCATTCCGAAGTTCAGCGGCGATGACAAGACGATATCATCGTCGAAGTGGGCGCAGGATCTTGAGGATAACGCGGAAATTTTCAAATGGACCGCTCAACAGAAGTTAATATTTGCACGAAGGTCACTTGTGGGCACAGCGGCGCTGTGGCTCAAAGGCGAAAAGGCGTTTAAGACGTATGAAGATTTAAAAGCAGCAGTACAGAAGGAGTTCCCTGACGCGGTAAATGTCAAGGAAATGCACGAGATTATGGCGGCGCGGAAAAAACGGCGAGACGAATCCTACTATCAATACATGTTGGTCATGAGGGAGTTGGGTCGCAGGGCGAAATTTCCAGACTACGTTGGTGTACAGTACGTGATAGACGGTATTCAAGATCACGAGTCGAACAAAGCGATATTGTATGGAGTCACCACGTACCCCGCGCTGAAAGAAAAACTCATAATTTATGAAAAAATGAGAAGTAAGTCGCACGCGCATCTTAATAGACGTGACAGTCAAAGTTCAAGTGGAAAGAAGAAAGACGAGACGCCGCGGACTCGACAAAGAAGCCAGCGATGTTACAACTGTGGTGACGAGTCTCACGTTGCGAGTAGGTGTCCGAATGGGTTAAAGTGTTTCAGGTGTAATCAATTTGGTCATATTAGTTCAACTTGTGCGGAAAAAAGCAACCCAGCTGTGGCATCAACATCGTCGGTAAAGCAGTCTGCGAAAACCATAACGTCTAGGAGCGGCGGCGGCGGCGCTGCTATCGGCCCGTCGGTAAAGCAGCAGGCGCATTTCGGCAACATGGCGGCAGAATGTGACGATCGCGACGAAACTGACAGCTTAGTGTCAATGACATTGGCGAAAAACAATGAAAATAATAACTTTGAGGTCATGGAAGTTAACAAAAGTTCGATGAAGCCAATGAAGGACGTTACCATTAAAAATTTAACTACCAAGGCGTTAATTGACAGTGGAAGCGACGTCAACTTGTTATCTCACGAGTGTTGTGTTGCGATCGGGGCGGACGTAAAAGAAGATTCCCTAAATCTTACAGGACTTGGACAAAAATGTGTTCGTTCACTAGGAAAAGTTATGTTAAGCATTACAGTGGATAATGTAGTATTTTCTAATGTGTTGTTTCACATAGTCAGTAAGGATGTCATGCCGTTTTATATGATATTAGGACAGGAATTTTTAAAACATGTAACCATGATAATGAACAGAGGTAAAGTAAAGTTATTGCCTGAATGGGATGGTTGGATGCGTGAGTTGTCTTGTTTTTCAGATTCAGTGATCGATATTGAACACATTATAAATCCAGCTGTGAAGCAAAAGGTATTACGGTGTATTGAAGGTTATAATCCAGTGCAAGTGAAGGAGGCTCCTACCAAGTTGAAGATTATCCTGAAAGATGACGTACCTGTTGCACAGAGACCACGACGTTTATCAATATTGGAACAAAAGTTAGTAGAAGAGCAGGTGAGGGAATGGATAAACACGGGAATAGTCAGGGTGAGTTTTTCTGAATATTGTAGTCCCTTGGTGCTAGTTAAGAAAAAGGATGGTACAACTAGGATTTGTGTCGATTACCGTTTGCTTAACAAAAAGATTATAAAAGATGAGTTTCCCTTGCCAGTAATTGATGACATGATTGATAAGTTGCGTGGAGCCAAGGTGTTCAGTGTACTAGACCTGAAAAATGGGTTCTTTCATCTCAAGGTGTCTGAAGAGTCTATTCAGTATACATCATTTGTAACCCATCACGGACAATTTGAGTTTCTTAGAGCACCTTTCGGCTTATCCATATGTCCCAAGTACTTTATGAGGTTTGTTAGCATAATATTTAGAGATTTGATTTCTCAAGGCATCATGATGATATTTATAGACGACATTGTTATTTTGGCAAAAGACGAGGAGCAAGCAGTGCAAAGACTAGAGTTAGTGCTACAAGTAGCCTCTGACTATGGTTTACAGATTAACTGGAAGAAGGCTAACCTAATCAAGCATGAGATAGAATATTTAGGGCATATTGTGAAAGATGGAGAAATAAAACCTAGCTTGGAGAAGACTGATGCCGTTCTGAAGTACCCTGAACCGCAAGACATCAAACAACTTCAAAGTTTTATAGGTCTAACCTCATATTTTAGGAAATATATTGAAAATTATGCTTTAATTGCAAAACCTCTTACAGACTTATTGAAGAAAGACAAGGAATTCATGTTTGGAGAAGAACAAAGACGAGCTTTTCAGATCCTGAAAGAAAAACTAGCTTCAAGTCCAGTTTTGAAGATTTTTGACCCTAATTTGAAGACGGAGTTGCATACAGATGCATCGAGTATAGCATACTCTGCTATTCTCATGCAACATTGGCCGGACACAGGACTCCACCCTGTGTATTATATGAGCTGCAAGACGAACGACGCCCAGAGTAGACTTTCCAGCTATGAGCTCGAGGCGATGGCAGTCATCGAAGGTATAAAGAAGTTTCGACACTATCTATATGGGATACACTTTAAAGTGGTGACAGACTGTAAAGCATTTGAAATGACTCTAAGAAAGAAAGATTTGTCTGCGAAGGTGGCTAGATGGGTTTTATTCCTGGATGAATATGACTTTGAAATTGAGCATCGGTCAGGCTCGAAGATGAGGCATGCTGATGCACTTAGTCGCTACCCCTATGTCGGAGTAACCACCTTACATGACACTTTGAAGCAAGCACAAGATCAAGATGAAGGGCTGAGAGCTATAAAAGACATATTGCAAGATAAAACATATCAAGACTACTGGATAGAAAATAATTTACTTTACAAAGGAGATAAGAAACTACTTGTGATACCCAAGGCTATGGAAAAAGAGATATTGAAAAGAGTGCATAGCAACGGACATTTTTCCAAAAAGAAAATGAAAGAAATAATAGATAAGGAATATTACATACAGGGGTTGGATAAGAAAATAGAGGATTTTATTATAACATGCATTCCATGCCTGTTAGCCACGAAAAAAGAAGGAAAACAAGAAGGATTCCTGCATCCAATTGAGAAAGAAGGCATTCCATTGGATACCATTCATTTGGATCACGTGGGTCCATTGACGCAGACCAGTAAGCAGTATAACTATATACTGACATTAGTGGATGCATTTACCAAGTTTGTATGGTTATTTCCTACAAAGTCTACATCAAGCAGAGAGACTCTTAATAAACTCGAAATCCATCAGCAGACATTTGGAAATCCCCGTAGGTTCATAACCGACAAGCATACTGCGTTTACTAGCCATGAGTTCACCGAATACTGTGAAGCTGAAAATATCCAACACTTAACAATAACCACAGGTGTGCCAAGAGGTAATGGCCAAGTTGAAAGAATTCACAAGATTATTATTCCCTTATTAACAAAATTATGTATAGAAAATCCCAGCCAGTGGTACAAGCACATCAGTAAGGTACAGAGAGCCATCAACAGTACATTTCAAAGGAGTATCAAAACCACACCATTCGAACTATTAATTGGCCCTAAAATGCGTAGTCGAGAAGACATACAAATACAAGAGTTGTTATTAGAAGAAGACATTCAACTATATAGTGAAAATAGAGAAGAACTTAGGAAACAAGCCAAGGAACAGATACTTAAAATACAGGAAGAAAACATACGGAATTTCAACAAGAAAAGAAAGGAGAGTTCTAAGTATAATGTTGGGGATATAGTAGCTGCAAAGAGGACTCAGTTCGGTTCCGGTCTCAAGCTCAAACCCAAATATTTAGGACCCTACAAGGTTGTAAAGGTCAAAAGAAATGACCGCTATGACTTGGAGAAAATAGATAGTTCTACTGAAGGACCTATTAAGACCTCCAGTTCTGCTGATCACATGAAGAGATGGTCTCATGATGAGGAAAGCTGCTAGGAAGTATGAGTAAGTATTTAGGAATGAAAGGTGATGAACGACTAATGGTGTGTACATACTTTGTTTATTGTCATAGGTTTTATGTTTTATTTACAAGTGAAATAAGATTGTAATTTAAATCCTATGGTTTAAATATGTACTATGTTAAGTTAATCCATTTACTTTTAACTAAGTAAGTAGGTATTACATTTTAGTATATATTCAGAGAAGCTGGTTAATTATATCTGATTTGTTCCATTTATTTTTAATTAAGTGAATAGGTGTTGCATTTTACTATAGATTCAGGCTAAGCTGTTCACTACTAAAATACTAGGTTATTTTTATTTAATAATGAAAAATAGCATAAGATGTTCTTACTGTTCTGAGTTAAGTATTAAGATTTAAGTTTTTCAGTTGTTTAAAGTTAAAGTAAATTAAGTCAAGTAAATTTTTGTCAGGAATGTTATGGAGTATGAAAGATGATGGTTTGTATTGAAAGAGGAAACATTGTGAATGAGGAATAATGTCTGAGGACAGACATGAGATCAGGAAGGCCGAATGTGGGAACGGAACGTAATGAAAGGTGACGTATGACTGAAGTCGGTGTAAGAGGCTTTGGAAAGAATCCCTTGAAAAAAATGACGTGTACGAGTGATGGTGCGTTGTGTGATTTTTAAAATAAAATAAAATTAGAGTCTAAGATATATATTTTCTTTGCCTCCATCCCACATGCATATAATATAAAATAACCAATGTTACAGGTAGACTCTTTAAATGTGTTTAAGTTAAATTGTTCATAAGAGCTGACGCTTTGACATGTTTTGTATTGGATATCTGTTAGACGTCAAATTGATTGCGAACTACTAAGTACTAAGGCCCTTGTTTAGTTTAGGTAATTGTTTAGTAACAGATATCAAGAACTTTGATAGTTATTGTACCTAAATAATAAAGTGCTATATGCCGAATTTCGGCCACGCCAGCCACCCTCAACAGAGACTATACAGTATACAGCCGGAAAACGTATTACAGTGCACAAATACAATATGTGCACTCTCCATCCCCTCAATCTTCAAGTCCGATGAGTGACAACAACGGCTAAAAGAGAGCTCCGAGAAGATCAACGCCTGGATGTGCTCTTCGATGCACAGGACTGTTTCAAACACTTCATAAAATAATACAGAAAACTCAATAATATGAGTATTTTCTTTCTTCCAACTCAGGCCTTGAACCTAGCAGTTTTTGATTCGCAATCGTACAAAGTTGCCATTACGAGTATATCAATAAGACAATTATAATAAAACTTACTCTGCAGGGATTTCGCCTCCTTATGCACTCCTAGGTGAAAAGTCTAAATTGAAAGACAGGTCTTTAAACATACAGGGAATTAAAAACCATAATCCACGCAAAAGAAGTTGCGGACATTAACTAGTATAATATTAAATACTTGTACAATATCTTTGTACAAGTAAAACTGAGCTCTCATCTCTCTTTAGTCCTGGAACGTCTAATTGGATTCCATGCGACATAGTTTTCACCTTTACTAATTTACGAACTTTGTGCAGTCTGCAACTTTGGCGTAACTTTCATAATGCAAGGTGCTTGTATCCAGAAGCTAAAATTCTGCTTATTAACACATAATTAGGATAATCTGGTGTATCCTAATGGATATGAAATTTTCTGAAGAAGCTTGAAGTAACGTACTAAAAAATTCAAACACTCGAAGCGTAATTATAGGTTCCGGCCTTTGAGTAATACTCAAAGGTTCCGACTAATATTATTGACGTCAAATTAGTTATTTCGTGTTATGAGATGTGTCTAAATTAACTTCACAAAGCGTTGGAAAAGCCGCGAGAAATTCCGCGTGAAAAAAATAAATCAACTTTGGTATGTATAGGTACAATTTAAGGCGTGTAGCGGAGGGATTTCGATAAAGAAAAGGCTTTTTAGCTAAATGAACTAGCTTTGTGGGTGGCCAACGACCCATTTCTGTCACATCTGACGTTTTTTTCGCTCCCCGCTGCCCTCAAACGATATACGCTCCGTTCACGCCGGTCTATAAGCAAGCCGAAACATCTGTAATTCAGAAATGGAAAAGGAAACTCCTCCAAATATAATACCTACTCTAGAATAAGACGAAATATAAATACAAAAAATTGTAGGCCTAAAAAAGCCCTACGTGTGTATCTATGTTAAATAGGTACTAGCTTTTAACTGTTGCGTGTGGAGTTAGGTTTTAAAAATCCCTGTGGAATTGTTTCTCCAGGATAAAAAGTAGCCTGTGTCATTTTTAACTGACTCCCAAAAAGGAGGAGGTTGTCAATTCGGCCAGTAAATCTATTTTGTTACTCAAACATAAACTTGCAATTGAAATATAGGTAATGTCAAACTTATAGGTAGTAGAATTTATATAGGTTGGTTTGTTGGGGTATAATTTTATTTTATGCCTTTAAAAATAGATCCTAATAAACTGAAGCCCTAAAAAGCCCAATCTTCATATTCCCACCCTTAATATAAGGCCAAAACCTCGAATTAACAACACTGACGACGGAATTCATGTTCTGATTCCACATGTTTACAGCCTCCTTATTGCCGTAATAAACGTTAAAGTTAAACAAAATAATGGCCAGAATAAAATATTACTTAACATGATTCGCGTCACAGAAAATGCGATTACAATGGTAGTACCGAATTCCAAGAACGACTACAGTCTTATCCCGCTCGTAATATCTTATTTCTATTAAATTGCTTGACTTCCTTAAAAAGCCATTTCGTATAATGTGAAATGAGAAAAAGTAAAGCAGGCCCCGTCTCGGTGCTCGGGAGACAAAAGGTTTAATGAAGCTAAACAATTCCATAATATCTTTGTACAACGCGGATTGTTAAAAGTGTGAAGTGGGTTAACGAATCGGAAACCCATTATCGGCTGAGAATTGGGGAAGGATGAGCAGGCGGCGCCCGGCACAGATTAAAGGGTCACAATCCATGAGCGATAGCGTTGACTTTTTCGTATCGGACGAACAGTCACTGAACTCAGGCACTGCATTCGTAGAGACCCCCCCCTCTCCCCAGGTAGACGTACGATCTGTCCGCTATCCATCACACAATAGAGGCGTCACAGGATCATGTTCTGTGGCCAAATATTCTCTTTAATATAAAAGCAATGTATCATTTCTCGTTTCAAATAGAACAACTTTGTAGCTCCATGTAAACCCAATGGTTAAAGGTGAAAACTGAAAGGTCGACGTTCGATCTCCACCCATTTCATTATTGTCGTACCCACTCCTACTCCTAACACAAGCATTCCGCTTATTATTAAGTAAAAGGAGAATATTAGATAAGTTTTTTCTATCCTATCTAACTATCCTATAAAAAAAAAACAAAAACTAAGACAGGTATTTCAAAAATGTGTGTTTATATTATATGCAATTATAGTTGAGTGATCTTTAAAAAATGCCTTATTTTAAATAAATAATATTTTTTGGGCGCGGAAATTCAAACCCGCCAGTTCCTTGTATCTTGCAGCGGTGTCAACCGCGTAGTCCTGCTCTTTGCGATTGTTCCCATTATTCGTTAATTAGCATCAGATAATAGGAGCAGCACGTCGCCGCGCGGCGCCACCTGCGCCATTAGACGTGTATTGTGACGCATCGCGGGGTTGTGTGGCACGTTTATAGAACGTTGCGTCATATCGTGGTTATTAGCGCATTTAGTTAGGTATTTTTTTTAAAAAGATAAAAGTGGTGAATGCTCGTGAGGCGGATCACATCTACTCTGACAACGGACCATCATCAACGGGAATGTTGACTCCATAATTGCATAGACAACAAAAGTTGTTGGACCTCCTATTCGATTGGACGTGAAGATTGCCTATGCCTAGCAATGGACGTCCATAGTTTTTATTGGAACGAAGTTCCTTATCGCGTGTTGTGAAAGGGGGCTAGACGGAAAAAATTCTTACGAAAAGTTGTCACGACACTTTTTGTTATGTTCGTCGCATGTTTCTCTGTCTGTCTCTCTCTCTCTTATAGAAAGCAAGCCAGATATTTTCATTTCTATTTCGCATTGAACTTCGTTCCATCCGGGTGTCCCTTGACACCTCTCAAGTTTTTTTTTAATACTAGCCAAGCTCAAGTTGACTACTATCCTCCTAGCCCCTCCAAATAGCGGAAACCTAGTCCTAGGAGGGCGTATGACGAAGAAAAGAAGAATGTTGAGAAGAAATCGCCGTAACGAGCGCTAGATCAATCTGACAGCTGAGTGAAGCTAATCTGGCAAACACACCTAACTGGTGGTCTTGTAACACCCTGGCGTAGATCCAAATGTGAGCCAATCAATACTAATGTATTCCCGGAATACTTGAGCGGAATCCTGTAAATGTAAACTACTAAGCTTAGATCTCTGTATTACTCTGTATACTATGATTGTATTAATCATACAAAACTTTATGGAAGTTAAAGCAAATATCCAGAACTACTTGGCTGTTTCCTCTGGAACTCGCAAAGCATACGCATTAATGAATCTCTTTATCTTGTTAGTAGACTAAAGCTTTGATTTAATTAATTTTTAATTAACTTTTGCCGGCGACTTCGTCCGTGTGGAGTTTTAATAAGTATTTTATGAATAATGCGGAACCCTCTGTTTCTCTGAAATTAAAAGTAGCCAATGTCACTTTACAGGTCCTTTACTATTATTCATGCATATTCACGTCCATCCCTTGCTCCGTTGCTGCATGATTGAATGATAAACCATCAAACAAACATACTTTCATATATGTAACATTAGCCAGGATATATTAGTTAAATCTTGTTATAAGGCTAGGTCGAAAGTTAGGTCTCTGCCACGGCGAGGCGAGAAGCTGGGAACAATTTCTCCGCATGCATTAACTTATGCATGTAAATGTCATTTTCGGAATGGCCGCTGCGGCTGCGGCGATGACGTCATTAGCGCCGCGACGCCGGAAGCGCAGTTCCGACGTCTCGCGCGCTCTGCTAATAATAGATATTCTCCATTAGCATTACCGAGATACCAGACATAATGTTGGAATGGAAGGCGGAGGGCACCTACTGTCAGTAGACAGTGATAGTAAGACAGTGCTGCTACTTACTATGGCTTATTCATACATCCCATTAAACTGTTGTAAAAAACTGCATTCATTTATCTATTTATTTTGTACCAAATAAATTAAAATATTAACACACAGCTTATTTTTAAAAAAGAGATTTTTTCCAGAAGCCCTCGGGTATTACGAAGGTCGATTTTATGAAATGACAAAAGCGAAACTATACCTCTTCTAACGCAGACATTTGCATTTATCTGCAGCGATTGCCCGAAGAGAAACCATCGTGGAAATATGAAAATCGTTAGAGCTTAATGCACCTCCTTTAGAGCAAGAGTCTTTGGGTTCATTTGAGTCTGGTGTTATTGAGTTTGGATGGTTAAAATCTGGTGCAATTTCGCGCTAAGGCTGCAGATTTCGAGATCGTTATAACACGAGTGGGTAGGGACGTAGCGACGTCCGGGCAGCAGCTGGAGTCATTAACCGGAATCCTTCGGGAGCGGTTAATGTGCCAATAACTCTCCCCCGGAGGAAACACTTGGCGTAAATCAACGAGTTTACTTAGTTCGAGCGCCGCTCAGTGCTCCTGTGCTGACGGCATGCAGAGCGGCTTGCGGCGCCGACACCTATAAATTCATAATGGATATTCGCTGCCTTCTTCTTTGATAATATATTCAGCGAGGCCACCTTCGGAGCGAAGATTTCGAGTGGCCGAATTTTGATATCGACTTTAATTAAATCTTACGCGCCAGGGACTTGAGTCGAAATTTGATTACGCCGCGCCCGAGAGCTCGTAATATCGTTTGAATTTGTAATGCCCTCCGAAAAAACACTTCGGTGTAAGAAATACAGGTTCAATTGCATAGAGCTTGCTTGATCATAATGGAAAGTTTTAAGAGGATTGGGGAGGCGTAATAATTTATTATTTTACTACAGTAATTGCGTCCCATTGGCAGACTTTAGGTACCCATTTGAAACCCTAAAAAACAATAATTATGATGTAGGAACAATAGCATAAGTACCAATTATGATCTAGAAACATTTATGAGTATAATTTATAAGTATAGGAGTATAATATAACGTATTTTAGTGCTTCTCGCTCATAAATTCTAACGTAATGTTTTCACATTATAAATTCTCATTTTTCTCGTAGGAATACTAGAAGTGCAAGTTAAAGTGAAAATAATATAATATTCATTTACTCTCTCCGGCACAGAGCACCGTAAACTAAATACCTAATGGAGCAATAAATATGAATTAATAGTTGCTGTTCAGTGCGCGCTGAGAATACGAATTAAGAACAATCTAATTAATTACAGTTTTTCTATCCGACGCAAGGATTCTAAATATTCGAATCGGATATTCAAACTTGTTTATCACTAATTTTGTCTACCCATTTACTCGTGAAATCTAAATACAAATTAATGAGTAAATAAGTTTAAATAAGACAAAGTTTTCTCGTGGCGCGCATGCTAGCCCTACAGGCGCAGACGTATTTTTGTTGAGATGCTCTTGATGATGAGTTTCTAAAAATATAAATGCTTTATTTGCATAATGTGTGTTATATTTTAAAGTATTTTCCGATAGTTAAATTTAATAATAATCGCATAACATTTTTCAATTTAAGTCTTTCATTGAAAATCTTTTTAGTTTTATTACAAGCCTCTTACAAGCTTGCTTAATTTTCAAATGAGACACAGGAGTAATGCTAATAAAAAGCTCGTATAAACAATAGCAGTCAAGTGTCTTTTCAAAGAGAAAATACCATCAACTCCCAAGGGTGTTAAGGCTAAGGGAAAGTATTCCAACTCTTTGTCTACTCAAAAGGGTGAACCGAATGTGTTCCGAAGAAATTATACGAGCCGCTAACATGCAGGAACAACGGTTCAACGGGGGAAAGATCAACTTAAGTAATTTAACAGCAACTCTCCGAACTCCGCGGATTTCGGTTCAACTTCCAAGCGACGGCGCGCGGCGCTTGTGTCAAGAGAGAACTTTATTCATTGGGAAACTTTCGCGGTGTATTTTTCAGTTCCGCTATAGAAATACTCTTTTTTAGGGTTCCGTAGTAAAACTACAAGGAACCCTTATTTTTTTGCCAAGTCCGTCCGTCCGTCCATCTATCCGCAGCATATCTCAGAGACTATTGATAGTAAAGAACTGTAATTTGACAAGGTCGAATTACTCGTAAAGAGAGGAGGATATTTTTTTACTCGTCTATCCCATTGTGTGGGGTATCGACTATCGTTCGAAAGATCTTTCAAAAGTATTGTAGGCACATTATGAGGATTGTTCGGGCTAAAAAAAGGTACATTATGAACATTCTTCGATGTAGAGTTCCGTTTGCAAAATATTAAGCCAAGTTCGTAGCCCCGCCCCCTCTAAAAACTAAACTATTGATTTTAGACTTATGAAAAGTTTTCACGGCAGTAGTAGGTATACTATAACGAACTACGAACCGAACGAAAATCAGTACTTATGTACCTTCATGAATATTCCATGTCAAACTTACTTCTGTGTCAATGCTTAGCAACAAAGCGAAAAAAAGGCTGTCTTTGTCTGTCTGTGAGTTTCTGTAGGTTGGGGATGGGCGGCTGTTAACATGGCAATAAACGAACTCGCACTAGAAAGCACAATGCTGGTCTAGCCCTGGCAGACGCCCTATTTGGTGGAAATCCCCACATTTTTCTTATAAGTTTAATATTAAGTTTATTTTCAACTGTAAACGTACTTTTATCATTTGCTTTATATGTGATGATCACAACCATTCGAGGAAATTCTAGTTAAACTTGAGTTTAACTTTTGAGAAACCCTGTCACTTGTCACGAAAAGGAACGAAGTCCCGACATCTCGCAATTAAAACTTTCTCCTCGCTCCGTTTACTTATGAGATTTCGTTCATAAGTAATGCATGATTCGGTTCGTCTAATGTTCGACCCAAAATCAATGTACCTGCCTATACCTACATAGATACTACCTTGAGCCAATTATATCGCTTGTTCGCTTTAGGACAGATTCGCTTTACGACAGATTCGCTTTACGGCAGATTCGCTTTACGGCAGATTCGCTTTACGGCAGAAGTACAGTGAACTCGAATATATATAGATAGATTTTTGTTTAAAATTAATAATACATTAAACAAGTTAATACATTAATGCTAATAGATGGCGCTGTATTTACTATCGGTCAAGTCATGTTAAAACAGTTTTGCGTCAACTATTATTATTTTTTATTACGTCTTTTCTAATTTCATAACTCGGCACCTTTAAAATTTAGTGAAGCATCAATAATTATAATTTATAACACATCCTATATTGTTCTATCATCAAAATGTACCTAATATTAGCATCAAAAAAAAATTCATTTTTTTTTTACTTACTTTTTTTTTTGTAAGCTTTAGGTAGGTTTACGATCCCAACAGAACCTAAGTGCCCGGCCGAAGGCCGGGCACCTGAATATTCATGTATAACCCTAACCTAACCTAACTTTAGTTTAAAGAAAAATTCAAATGACGGACAAGTGCAAATTCACTCAAGTAGACTCGGAGACCTCGCTTCGCTCGGTCAATAATAATTATATAAAGGAAAGTTTTCCTTGGAGTGGAGACCATATTTTATCTCGACCTGTACAATTTTTGCCGTAAAGCGAATCTGCCGTAAAGCGAATCTGCCGTAAAGCGAATCTGTCGTAAAGCGAATCTGTCCTAAAGCGAACAAGCCAATTATATTTTAAAGAACGCAAGGGTCGATTCTTCGCAATTTGACGAGTTTCATCAATTTATTTTTAATTTTCAACTCATTATTTATGACTTTGGATGAAAAAGTTAGCAAGCGAAAGGAAGTAAATTTACGAAAAGGTCAATACCCAATTAGGTAAGTACCTATCCATTCAAACAAAAAAATTCTTTTCAAAAAACCGACTTCAGACACCACTACAAAGTATAAAAATAATTTTATTTTTTTTGAAGTCGGGCGGGAAAATAGAAACGATGAAACCGATAGGTCAAAAAAATCATGGGACCATTTCGCGAGCTTCCTCTGTCGATTAAAAAGAATCTTGTGAATCGGTCCAGAAACCCCGGAGTAATCGGTGGACATACATAGAAAAAAAAAATAATAACAAATACCGGCCGAATTGATAACCTCCTCCTTTTTGGAAGTCAGTTAAAAAAGCTCTCTTCAGCAAGCAAGTACCTTTGAGGCCTAAGCTAAGAAATTCCAGAGTTTACGTTTTCAATTAACTTTAACTACGCGTTAATACACATATTATGGAAATTAATGTCATCTTTGAAATCTTCCATAATGATAGATTTAATTTTTTGTGTCATTTTCTTATCGTAATATAAATATAATATTACAGCGCCATCTACTGCAAAAGCTGCACAACATTTCGTAAAACTTAAACCCTACGTTGAAATCATTTCACCGGGATCTGTAAGGAGCAACCTGAATGATGGGAGAGCGAACTATGGTAAAACGTGGTAACACATGGTACTTTATCGTTATGGCCACTAGGTGTCGATTTTATTACACATTTATACTAGCGGTTCGCCCCGAACTGAGACCTCGCGATATCCCATAATTCCCAAAAGTTTTAATTATATATTGTAATAATTAACTTTTAACATTAGACACAATAAAAAAAATAATAGTTGACATAAAACTGTTTTACTGACACAGCGCCATCTATTAGCATTATAGTGAAGCTATTAGCTTCACATTAAAATTAAATAATTTCGTTTCTTTATAACATTTATCTAATTTTAGTATTTGTTGTTCAAGTACAGGATATAACTGAATTTTCAACCAAGTTTCACGTTCTAATATTCAGTAATTCAGAAGTTATAGGGCTCTGACAGACATTTAGACGGACACACTTCTCTGTCTAGTAGGCAAGCGCCCTAGTTGACTCAGAGAAATCGCTTCGCTCGTTCAATTATCACGAGGTTATTTTAGCTTTACTCCCAGTACTTGCCAAAGCGACACTTAGGTTTTTACTTTGACTCAGCTCAGTCTCAAGATAGAGGTTAAAACGAGACACAAATATGCTCTATGTCTCGTTTTAACTCTTGTGGACTGTATGAAATTTAGAATTTAGACGTTCCAGGTTAAGGGCGAATGAAGGGATAGCGGGATCTCCGTGCACTAACCTTGCAAAGTCCCCGGGACTGGAGCCAGGCGCACCTCCACTATATCGGCCTCTCCGGAACACGTCGGCGTCAGCTGGGCAGCGAAGTCGATACACACACACACTTTTTGTGCTGGTTTTAAAGCACGAGGACGGGCGACACAATATGTGCATGCGTCTCGCGGAGACCAAAGTTCGTACTGACGTTTTTGTGTCATGGCGTCGTAATTTGACGTCATGAACGGTGATTTTAGTGCACAGAGGGAAATGGAGGGTAGATGGGAATTAATATGATATTTAATGTCAATCCATGTGTCAATCCAAATAAGAAACCAAAAAGGTGGCGTCACTAATTATAAAATCGATTATTGTGATGTGGTATATCACAATAATCGATTTTAGGTACGTTACATTTAGATTTTACGTTGAGTTATATTTATTTCATTTACTCGGTGATAGTAATTTGATAAATCTTTTCCCTAGGATATAATCTTTATTAACCTATGTTATCAGAAATAAAACGAATAAGTACATTTTGTGTAATCATCTTTTTTATTTATTAAATTTATTTATGAATAAATTAATGGGATCTGTGTACAGATGAGTTTTCGGTTAGACAATAAAATGACCTTTAGGCCTCCCGAAATAAATCGATACTTATTACTTTGTCATACATCTATCGGTGAATTGAAAATATCACATCAAGAATAATATGAGAGAAGTATTAAATTTCCGTTAAATTATGGTAATTTTACCTTAATAAAAGCCATTCCGTGCTTATTTATAAAAATCATCATAAATGTAGAGTAAAAATGTAACGTATTTGATGATTAAAAATTATGCTTCAATTAAAATTATTACAATTTTTAGACAACAACCAAATCCATGAAAAATTCATGTATTTAGAACACAACCAAAATCGAACTCTTTTTAATTATGTTTTCTCTACCACAGGTCACAAAATTCTGGTCGAAATATCAAAAAGTTGATGATAAGAATTTATCTAGAAACTACTGAGTGATATTTCGCTTGCAGATTAAAAAGTTTAACTATTAGCTGTTTTTTTGCATTTAAAATCATAACTTTATATAATACAAGGTCAGTTGGCAAAAAAGGACTCTATCCCGATAGTGAGATGTTGTGCTGGAACAAAAGAAATTATCTCATCCATTCATTATTTATTTTTCTTTATCATTTATATATTTACCCCCAACGAGTATATTGACCCCCTTTCGGATTAAACTCGCTTTCCAAATAACCTTGTATAGTGAAAGAGTCAGCCAATAGAAACCGCTGATATAGAATTCCAATCGGAATTTCAGATCTGTTTTGTAGAGGTCAAAAAAGACACAGGTAAAATCCCGACAATAATATATAAGTAGGTACAAACATCAACAGGCTATATCTAATGATAATGCAACGTCATGTTATATTTTAACACGTATTTCGCATTATAAGGCAGTGTTTGTGTTCAAAGTGCTTTAGATTGACTCACAATGATTTACTGTTAACAAGTACAGCAGGGTTAGCATGGGGAGGAGATAAAAGTTTTATCCCCCGATTTTATCCCCTGATAAGGGATAAAATTATCTTCTCCTTATGCTAAAGCATGGCAACAGGGGAAAGGAAAAGTATATTCCTATAAGAATATGCACTGTGGATATTATTTCCACCGTTTTGCTCATGCTCGACAGGTGGATAAAACTGAGCGAGGGGAGATTAACATTTTATCCTTTCCCCGGGGATAAAACTTCTCCCGCCCATGCTAGATATGCTGAAATGTAGAGCGTGCAGGACTGACATCAATTCAAATTGTATCAATCAGAGAATGTTCAAATTATATTTATATTTTTAAACAGTTCGAAAATACTTGTTCAAATGTAAGCTTTTTATTTCTTATGAAAAAGTACCTATTTTAAATAACTTTGTGTAAATGATTATGATGGGATATTATTGCGTAGTCAATCTACGATTTTTGTGAAGCTAAAATAGTTTTAAAAGAACTTACGTTTTTCTATAAAAGATAAAATTAGGTACAACTTTTGCCAATAACTTCATATATTATAATTTTGATATCCGCAACATACATCCTTATACCTTTAGTATTTTAATACCTTATATAAATGCACCATACATCACCTAAATGGTAAAATACATTTTTGTGTTTCATTGAACATTTGCACATTTTTACAAAGTTTTCACTCACGAAATTACGGAAACGTATCTATCAATTATATCATACTCGTAGTAAACAGGTTTAATTATTTTGAGCCAGATCATCTCCGGACCCAAAGTGGTAATTTTCGAATTACTGAACATAACTGAGTAAATCAAAGATATCAAAAGTACCTATCAAGGGGCCTCTGATTTTATAGTTTTCATGTTAAAATTAAGCTAAGCTTTGAGTATCAAAGACTTTAATTAATTAGTGTTTTTAACATATTCTTATTATGATTACCAAGAAAATGCATCGATTTTTATTCTGTGAATTTATTCTATATCTTTTTAATTTTTAATGCGTGTATGTTTTCTGTATATTTTTCTAATGTTGACTTTATATTATGTACGAATACAAAAACGTTTTTACGACTAGAAATATCTAAAATAAAGTCATCAACAAATGCACGAAACACTTTCAACTCTTGCACAATTCCTTCTACGTTTAAACTATACAAATTCTCTGCACACTTAGTTTAATTCACCTATAACTTTAATACTCAAAGATCTGCAGCGTGAGCTAGACCGAAAAGATATTATTTGAAATCGGAAAAAGACTAAGTGTGAAGAGGTTTTATGACACAAAACGCTATAATTACAAAACCATATTATACACATTTATATCATTTACAATAATTTTTACACGCGCCCTAAGTTAATATTTATCACATTAGTTTATTACAAAAACTATCTTAGCAAACATTAACTAGATATAGACAACGTACAATAATTTAGTGACTTCGCAACGACTATTCAATTTTTCAATTTCCGATATAATTCTCGAAGGATATTAAATTTTAATATATTCTTAGTTCTAGGTATTTATTTTGCATATTGCGATTCTGGGCGACATTTTTCTAGTCTTTCGCTTCGGGGAAATGTAATTCTTTAATTTTTTTCCTCCTAATTAGAAAACACCGCTAATATCGTGAAATGTTTATTTATTTAGCATAGAAAGTTCCTTTTTTCTTTTTCTTTCTTTTGAAGCTTTCTTTCAGTAAAATTATAGCCCAGAATTACTAACATCATACTAAAATTATAAGCAACATTATCGTCATCGCAATTACAATAACATTTATACAATAACCTATTAATGTCCATTGTTATCACTAAGAAAGTATTGCAAACATCTATTGCGCTTATCTTTCTTTCGTAATATAGTTAGACTATCAAACTCAATAATTATATCATTGCTTAAAATGCAGGATATAATAAAACCTTCAATCAGAGTTTAAAATAGTATCCACTGTTCGTTTTCATAATGTATTTCCGTGTAACTAACTGTCCACCAAAACAGAATGATTTTATCTTTCATATAGGTTACAAGGTTACGTCTTATAATTATACCTTCAAATATTCATTATTAAAATCAAAACCTTAAATGTTCTTGTCAATAATTGGATTGTCCTTCAAAACAGTAATTTTTCCAAATGGAAATTTCACCATCTCCGATTATTTTTAAGCGAGGAGTAAATTTGATGTTTTGACAGTTTTTGTTCTGAAAATCTGTCAAAACGTCAAAATTATTCGTTAGTTAAACTTGATGTTGAAATTGGCACTAAATAAATAAATGGTCATTATAGAAGATGTTGAACTTGGTCGCTGACATTGCTATTTAGGATCAAATAACCAATGATGGTTGATCATTTACGAAATTTATTTGCAGTAAGTACCAAAATAATTATAATACTATGAAAATTTTTGGTTATCAATAGAACGACAACACTAGGCGTTGCTATTATGAAATCTAAAAGAAATGGTGACGTCATCAAAACGCACTTTGAATTTGATCGCTGATTGAACTTAGTACGAAACTAAATTATTTCTTATTAATTTTTTTAAATGGTAACCTCGCACGGGAAACGCAGGATTAGATTACCCCCCCCCCCCCATTACAAGTCGAACGCACGATCTCGGGCGAGTCGCTGGCGACCTTAGATACAAACTGCAATAGATCATATTCCGTGACAAGCCTTCCAAAGGACTACGTCCAGCAGGAGACGTCTCGCATTCGACATGACGATGTCCAGGGTATACTTTTAAGGTTATGACATTCACATCGAATAAGATTGAAATCTAATTTCATGCCAACATGTGTTTTTTTATAGTACTGACATTTAAAGAAACGTGATATTTTATCTCTCAGACGTCCAGCTGAGGTCTGTAACCGTTGTGCGGCGGGGGCGGGTGCGGCGGGTGCGGGGGGTGCGGCGCCAGGCGCTCCAGCGGCTCCAGGTCGTTCCTGGCGCGAATGGGCGCCCGCGGCAAGCGGAGGGGCACCGGCAGCAGCTCCGGCATCACGCTGTGATGGGTCACCAGAGCCGATAACGAGCTGAACTCCTTCGTGAAACCCTGGAAATAACATTGTTTAGGTTGCTTTACACTTCTTCTTTGATGACAAGGGAGGTAGAGATCTCCTGGAGATACCCGACCTCGTAGAGTCGAGATCAGTTTTTAGGGAATTTTTACCCGCTGACATCTCCCCGGTGACCATTCTCAGTGTGAACACCGCGCCGCCGGGTGAGGGAGGTACCCTCGCGCGATGCTTATTGAGCTCATATACTAAACTAATGCACCTCACAGTTAAACACAGCAGCTGACGTCTTTTTAGGCTAACAAATATATAGAGAGTAAGTAGCCAGAGACCGCACTTCAACGGCCGGCGACCCGGATCCTTCAAACGGGCCATCAGGGTGTTATATTAGCATCTACTCCCGTACACTCACCTTAATCTTATACCCCTTCGGCGTCCGCAGTATCAGGTAGTGCGCGATGCCCAGCGGCGCGAAGTCCCGCGGCACGCGCAGCGACAGCGCCAGGCAGCCCTGCTGCGTGGTGCTGCCGCGCACCAGGAACGCGCCCGGCGCCTGCGCCCCCAACACCTCCAGGGCAATCTTGAACAATACGTTTTAAATTCGATCGCTCATTCATTGCATTCAGCGTTCAAATGAATTCCTCGCAAGAAGTAACCTCATCTTTATGGACGGCATTTAACTGTTATCAAAAAAATATGGAAAAAATTTAAATAGGCACCTTCCCGCCTTTATCGTCCATCTGTTTGCTACTACCTCGTCAAGATCCAGTGGACTGCAATTCATCCTATATTGTATTTACCGAGACGTGTCTACTCCTGAATACATGTCGCTGCTACTTTAGTTTTCTAATTCAGCCCACGACTTTGTCCGAATGGTTTTAGGTTTGAAAAATGTTCTTTCATACAAACTTTACCATTCCTCTAACCCCTTGAACCATACCGTAGAAATGGATCTAGAGAAATTCCTTTGTAATGCGAGCACCTTTGAGTACTGAAAAAATATTTTTTTTAAATGTCAAATATGGTTAGGTCAGTTTAAGCTGTGCATATTCTGTCAATCAGGCAGCAAGTCATGGTACTCTGGTAGTACGATGTACTCTCACCTCTCTCGGTATCCCCTGCTGGAACCACGGCGCGTGGCGCAGCTCCGGCTCGAGCGGCCGGGCGTTGTTGTTGCCCGAGTTGCGCGACGCGCCGCACGACGACTCTCCTGAAGACTCTCACCTCTCTCGGTATCCCCTGCTGGAACCACGGCGCGTGGCGCAGCTCCGGCTCGAGCGGCCGGGCGTTGTTGTTGCCCGAGTTGCGCGACGCGCCGCACGTCGACTCTCCTGAAGACTCTCACCTCTCTCGGTATCCCCTGCTGGAACCACGGCGCGTGGCGCAGCTCCGGCTCGAGCGGCCGGGCGTTGTTGTTGCCCGAGTTGCGCGACGCGCCGCACGACTACTCTCCTGAAGACTCTCACCTCTCTCGGTATCCCCTGCTGGAACCACGGCGCGTGGCGCAGCTCCGGCTCGAGCGGCCGGGCGTTGTTGTTGCCCGAGTTGCGCGACGCGCCGCACGACGACTCTCCTGAAGACTCTCACCTCTCTCGGTATCCCCTGCTGGAACCACGGCGCGTGGCGCAGCTCCGGCTCGAGCGGCCGGGCGTTGTTGTTGCCCGAGTTGCGCGACGCGCCGCACGACGACTCTCCTGAAGACTCTCACCTCTCTCGGTATCCCCTGCTGGAACCACGGCGCGTGGCGCAGCTCCGGCTCGAGCGGCCGGGCGTTGTTGTTGCCCGAGTTGCGCGACGCGCCGCACGACGACTCTCCTGAAGACTCTCACCTCTCTCGGTATCCCCTGCTGGAACCACGGCGCGTGGCGCAGCTCCGGCTCGAGCGGCCGGGCGTTGTTGTTGCCCGAGTTGCGCGACGCGACGCACGACGACTCTCCTGAAGACTCTCACCTCTCTCGGTATCCCCTGCTGGAACCACGGCGCGTGGCGCAGCTCCGGCTCGAGCGGCCGGGCGTTGTTGTTGCCCGAGTTGCGCGACGCGCCGCACGACGACTCTCCTGAAGACTCTCACCTCTCTCGGTATCCCCTGCTGGAACCACGGCGCGTGGCGCAGCTCCGGCTCGAGCGGCCGGGCGTTGTTGTTGCCCGAGTTGCGCGACGCGCCGCACGACGACTCTCCTGAAGACTCTCACCTCTCTCGGTATCCCCTGCTGGAACCACGGCGCGTGGCGCAGCTCCGGCTCGAGCGGCCGGGCGTTGTTGTTGCCCGAGTTGCGCGACGCGCCGCACGTCGACTCTCCTGAAGACTCTCACCTCTCTCGGTATCCCCTGCTGGAACCACGGCGCGTGGCGCAGCTCCGGCTCGAGCGGCCGGGCGTTGTTGTTGCCCGAGTTGCGCGACGCGCCGCACGTCGACTCTCCTGAAGACTCTCACCTCTCTCGGTATCCCCTGCTGGAACCACGGCGCGTGGCGCAGCTCCAGCTCGAGCGGCCGGGCGTTGTTGTTGCCCGAGTTGCGCGACGCGCCGCACGTCGACTCTCCTGAAGACTCTCACCTCTCTCGGTATCCCCTGCTGGAACCACGGCGCGTGGCGCAGCTCCGGCTCGAGCGGCCGGGCGTTGTTGTTGCCCGAGTTGCGCGACGCGCCGCACGTCGACTCTCCTGAAGACTCTCACCTCTCTCGGTATCCCCTGCTGGAACCACGGCGCGTGGCGCAGCTCCGGCTCGAGCGGCCGGGCGTTGTTGTTGCCCGAGTTGCGCGACGCGCCGCACGACTACTCTCCTGAAGACTCTCACCTCTCTCGGTATCCCCTGCTGGAACCACGGCGCGTGGCGCAGCTCCGGCTCGAGCGGCCGGGCGTTGTTGTTGCCCGAGTTGCGCGACGCGCCGCACGACTACTCTCCTGAAGACTCTCACCTCTCTCGGTATCCCCTGCTGGAACCACGGCGCGTGGCGCAGCTCCGGCTCGAGCGGCCGGGCGTTGTTGTTGCCCGAGTTGCGCGACGCGCCGCACGACGACTCTCCTGAAGACTCTCACCTCTCTCGGTATCCCCTGCTGGAACCACGGCGCGTGGCGCAGCTCCGGCTCGAGCGGCCGGGCGTTGTTGTTGCCCGAGTTGCGCGACGCGCCGCACGACGACTCTCCTGATGAGGACGACGTGGCTCCGCTTCCCGTACTCGGTCTGCTGGAATCGATTTCAAGTATTTCATGTGATTATATTACATTTCGAACTCTCTGTGACAGGTACAAAACTCAAAAGTATAGAAAACGCAAAATGTACAAAACGCAAAAGTTTATTTCATTGGGTAACTAACCGCTAACTCGACTTGAAACCTTACCCTCAAAATTTTTTAATCTAGTAACACAATTTAGGAATTTGACCGTTTTTGACTTAAGCATTAAGGAAGCAGAATGTATTCTGCTTCATTGTAGGACGATGTACATACAGCCCACTCACCCGTTGCTAATGTTGTTGCACTTGCGGAACTCCTTGTCGAGGTCGCAAGGCAGCGTGTCGAGGCGCGTGCGGTTGCTCTCCCGCGTGCGCGCCTCCGCCTCGGACGCCTCGTTGATGTAACCGCCGTTCAGGCACAGCGGCACGTTGGTGGGCCTGGAATGGAGTTCTTGTATTGCGACGACAACTGTAAACGTCTACTTGAAGTATTAACGTAGACAAGTTCAGACAGACCTTATTCTTCCTCAGAAGTCATGTCTGTCGTGACGCTTTTCTAGTTTAACCATAATCGTCATAGCAGAGTAATCTCATCAGTAATCAATTTTGGATCGTTAAGAATTCGTATTTTGCTGGTAATCGCGTTCAGGGCTAGCAGCTAACCTTCTATGTCCTTTTACCCAGAAATTGCCAAAAATGAAGTAAACGTGTCTCACGTGGTGGGCGTGTCGGTGACGAGCGGCGTGGCGTCGTCGTCGGAGGGCTGCAGCAGCGCGCCGCTCAGGCCCAGCGCCAGGCGCTTCATGAGCGGCGGCCGCTCCAGCCGCTCTAGCCGCTCCAGCCGCTCGCCCAGCCGCCGGTAGCAGCTCAGCTCGGTGGGCGAGTTCCACTCCTCGGAGGAGCTGGGGCTCGCCTCGCTCGCCTCGCTGGGCTCGCTCGCTTCGCACGCGTCCAACTTCGACCCACCCATTATGTCGCATTGTGTTGGGGATCTGGAAAACGTGGTCACCGATTTCATCTTAGGTGTCAATAAATTACGATTAAATTAGGGACTAAGTATTTAATATTATAACCGCCGTCGAGTTTCTAAATTTGCCTTGGTAGGAACAGCATTCCAAATGGTCTTTGATACACGCAAAATTTTTTGAAGGTCGACCAACTTTTACAAGCGGTATAGACGGACAGTTACTTTCATAGTATGTATTAATATCAGCAAATGAATATTAATATGCATTAAGTATATCTGACAAGTTGGCTTGACAACGATCCATAATAAATAATAGAGCATAATATTGTGACTTCATTATCATCATCACCGATAGCCGGACCGATTAGACAAGGATGTCCTCTCAGAATTGGAAGGATTGATACTAGAAGGGGGTTAAGGGAAGATCATGACTTAGGCTAGATAGCGTGGCTTAAGAGGAGACTCAAATACTGTGTCCTACCATAACATAAATCTGTCTCGTTTTAACTATATCTTATGGCTGAGCAAAGTGAGAGTATGATCTACAGATGTCAGGCTAAAGGTGGGTGCCACTGACCGGTCGCGGCAGTGCGGGTAGTGGTGCGTCAGCCCGGGCAGCGAGTCGGGGGCCCGCGTGCAGGCGCCGCTTAGCTCTTTGCTCTGAAATAATAAAACACTTCAATTATTATTTAAAAAATCTACAAGAAATTCAGAGAAAGTGCTCAAGAGCTATTCGATTTAGTTCCACCATCACCCTTCTACCATCGGACCGCAAGACATCGCAAGGCGCTTTGCTTCCTCGTTTTTAATACCCCACGCTAAATTTGCAATGGCCTTCCGGCTTCCATTTTTCCAACTAACCAGAACTTGGATACCTAACCAAGAGTGAATGGGCAATAGGCAAGCGCGCTGCATCTTCACTTACCATTAGATGAGATTGCAGTCAAGCGTTAGTTTATATAGTAACATATTTTAAACAAATCCTTTCATCAGTTTGTAAGCTTTTTTATAAAAGTTTCATTTCATTCATTCAATTCAGCCAATCACCATTGAGACTGTAGCAATGATTGATGCAATCTTTACAGAATCGACGCAATGATTTTATTAGGTGAAGGTGCAATGACTTTTCCGCAATTAATCAAGAACTTTAACAGAATTTCCTCTACTACAATAAATAAATAAGTTTTTAATGGCTTTAATTCTTACAATTTTGATAATAGTAGTATAAGGTTTATAACTACCGCTGAAACAATAACCCTCAATCATTGCAATACAGTTTAAATTTCAGTAAAGCAAATATGTAACTAGTAGTAAGTACTTATTGTTTAGTACTTTATAACAGCAAAGCTTCCCGTCGTAAAGTGGAATCGGTTCGGAATGCTTTCCAGTACCTACCAATTCTAAGTAGTAACTAAGCACTAAGTACCTACATTTTTATTTCAGTCAGTTGTAATTTGTTATTTCCTTTCTCATAGTAATTATACTGACATAATATGGTAAAGAATACCACTTTTCCAATTAAATCAAGCACATATCTAGGACGAATTGCTAATTTATAATATTGATTACGTAAGATCTATGCTCCTGCTTAAATAACAATCTTTAAGTTCTATCGTTATGTTCTTTAAAATACCAATATACATATATTGTAGTCAATGCAGTTTGTTAATTTTCTAAACAAACCAAAATATACTACTTATTATACCTCTTCCATTCTGTTAAAATACCACCTAACATTATTTTTTCCCCACTACTTTAAAGAGCTACAATAAATATTCAAACATATAAATTAGATCACAACAGGCAGCTGTTAAAGCATTCTACAGTAATAATTTAACATTTCGAGTGGTTAATTAATCGTCGAACATCCGCTGTCTCCAGCTTCCAAGCGCAGTGGTTAACGCCAACTTTATAAATCAGCCTCCCGCGCATTCCGCCCGAGGAATGTGAACCGACGACCTATCCACGAACAATATCACTAAATCCAGCCAACTCGAACGCAACTCACAAACTAAAAGCTACACAAATATCAACCTTGTCAGCAGCCATTACGGACTATCGAGTTTTTCTTCGGGTGAAAGTCGGCAATCATTATAAAGCTGCAATATCATTATGGCTATTCAATAACGAAAGCTCAAGTTTATAGTTTGGTGAATTCTTCGCTTATTGTTTGGACGGTTCGAGCGAGCGATTATTTCAAACTTCCAATGCTTCCAAGCCATTATTTTACGAGGCATCAAGAGCCTTTTTAATTGACAATTCACGTTCGAAAATCATCTTTATGCAGAAAACTGTTGGGTTTACAATTGCGCGTATTTATTCGGCATTCTAAACGGATGTTGTCGCGTGACAGAACTCCATTTTAAATAATATCCGGCGGGGCCAGCCACGGTAGACAAATCGTCGAGTTTTTACTTTTTCGTTTTTCACGTGTATTTCTGTAGAACACAATCCGGCTATTAAATACTTTCACGTGTGACTGTGCAATGTTGTCTGAACGAGCGAGCATCGCTGTTTGTATTCTGTTTCATACTTGTACATAAAGTTTATAGTTTGTTTAGTGTCGATCTATTGTGAGATCATAAAGTAACTTTAGTGCCAATAAAAAGCTTCTAGCCTTTTTCAAATTAGTTTTAACCTTAACCAGTTCTAACGGGTTTTTATCCAACAGTGGCCAATGCTACCTATTATAGAATCTGATAACTAGTAGGTATTATTACAAATAAAATAAAAATAAAAATATATCTTCTATCGGCAAGCGCGCTCCAACCTAGACAATGAGGTCTAGGACATGAGGCACTGATGACAATGTTATCCAGTAGGTACCTATTGATTGTAGTTAAGCGCAAGCCTATTTCGAATAATAAATAAAAAATGTAATATAAACCAATATTCAATTCAACTTTCCTGACCTCTCCTCTTAGCAAAATCTGCTTTCCGAACCGATGGTAAAGTCTTGACAAAAAATCCACAAGTTAGCTTATAAGAAATAAAAAAAATTAAAAATAGAAATATAATGTACAAACATATCGAAAAGCTTTACCTACGCCCTAATCTTTTATCGTAGAAATAGTTGTAACTACTAAACGCCCTTCAATCACGTAGCTAGACGCTAAGTGATTTTCCGCAAGTGTGTCGAGGACCCGGAAAGTGACATAAACTACATATTTTTATTCCGGAAAAACCTGTTCCTGTTTTCGCTGGACTTTTTAAAAGTTGAACTCCACGCAGACGAAATCACAGGCTAGAGGAGCTAGTAGTTTAATATCTTTGAGCGTGGTCCACTGGAGCTGCAGATATCAGAGCACATACGTATAAATCTGAACAAATATTGGCAGAAGCGCAGGGCCGGCGTCGGGCCATCAATCAGGAAGACAAAAAACTAATCGCTTCGAGCTCGCCTCCGGGCGTCTGCACTCACAACAAAAAATGTGAAATCGATGCGAGCAAAACGTGCTTTTTCTTGTTAAAGAACAGTAAGTAAAACCAAATTAGTTGACTTTCAAAAATGAGAGCAAAAATTACACATACATCTTGGAAATTATTTTTGAAACTTTTTGACATGCAATAAGCAGGGCCAAAAACTTGACGGTACTTGGATAATATATAACGGTTTCCTGTTATTGTTATGACCTTCAACATTTAGAATCGTTGGATGGATGGCTACAGAATATTTAAATTAAACTAAAGTTGACATGTTCAAAGTAAACTTATCCTTATCATAATAGCCTAAGTATGTCATGCTCTCTTTAAAGTTTCTGTGGTGGTGTCGTGTGGTGCGGGTTGTTACGTTCCCTCAAATATGGTTGAGCGAAGCAATGGCTGGATCATGCGTCATGCTCGTGAACGGGTGCCACCAACGGGAATGGGTCTGCTTTTGCCTGCCTGTGTTAACATGTATTGAATTGTATTTATTTGTATTTGTATTGTATTTATTTTTACTTGTATTGTACTCAGGAAAATTCATCGTGGAAGCACTGAATACATAGCATAGTTTCAATAACAATTGTAAAATTTTGATTTTTTTTTTGAAAAGAGCAACCGCCGAGTTTCTTGCTGGCTCTTCTCGGCAGGAAAGGCATTCCGAACCAGTGGTAGATTCATTGACGATTCAAAAGTGCTTGTAAAAGTTTATTTGAATAAAAAATATTTCTATTTCTATTTCTATTTCTATAATGTTCCATGCGAAAATTAAGCGTAGACTAACATTAAGAGCTGTCAAGTTATTAATTCACTTAACTAGAGTTAACTATACAAAACTAAGACTAAAAGTTAGTCGTAGCTCAAAGGAGACGCTTTTTGGGAAGCAGATAATTCGTGAATTCCACTAAAAATAATATTATGACTTTTTTAACAATACTTAATAAAAAAATTAAGTGAGCAAAAGCAATGAATGAAAAAAAATACGTTAACTGTTACAACGATAAAAGAGCTTTAATGAACTGAAACAACTATGAATAACCCGTGCGAAGAGTTGTTCACAGTCAAGCCATAATAATAAAACTAGAGCGAGTTGGTTCCATATGTATTGTAAAACGAGGGATGAGGCATGAGCCTCGGGGATTGCGACGTTTCTAGAATAAAATGCATAGTTTAAGCGTTTTGAGAGATAATCTAAATTGCAACATGGGAAAATAAATGCATGAATATGGGTTAACAGATGATTATATGGAATGCGATTAAAATGAAACAGAGTAAAAGCTGCTTGTAAAATTGGTTTGGAGTAAAAAATTGATAATATCGCAAGGAAGAAGGTGATAATAAGAAGTTAGAGCATTAGGGCATGTTAACTGTTACCACCGTTTTTATTTATCAAAATAGCATAACATTTTAATTTAATCTGATTTCATGGTCAAATGCATAATATTATCCATTTTTGTTTTTTAGTAAATGTAGTGGGACTAGTTAAAATAAACTTATTATGAGAGAATTTCCACAATAACGATATTCTATTTAACACACTGTTGAATTATTGTTAATCGCTCTTTGGAGTTTAAACTTTTGTGAACTTTCATAATGTGAATATTATACCGTTAACGCGCACGTATGAAATTTATTGCTGGACCACTTTTAAATTCATGTGGGGTTCCACTTCCAAGTCATGAGTTTGTGCCAGTTTTCATACCGAGTCAAAGTGAAATGGGGTAAGGCAAAGTAGAGAAGCCATCAACTCCTGTAAGTCACGCGAAACTTTTGAAACGCTCTCCGAGCTTTGAGTGAATTACGTGAAAATTAGCCGACCAGAGTTTGCTAAATTATTTTCTATAAAGATTTAGAGCTTAGATAACGATGAACCTAACTTACTTGATTAAAACCTACCAAAGTTAAACTCAGCGCAAACTTAAGCCTCAATAGTTATAAGTTTTTAAACAATTGCTGGGCACGCAAAGGTTATAAACCAGGCTCCAGACAGTGTCAGCCGATGTTATAAAACAATACTGTCGCATTTAACTGCCAGGCAAGTAATGCTGGGTCGTCCCCAAATTGGACTTATAAGTATTTAGCACGCAATGTCTATCGATCCAAACTTATGGACAAAGTATTTTCGTTATTCATCGACGAAAATAAATAGCCGAGTTATGGAAGTATCCAACTATGTGTAATAGTTTTTAGTAAAGAAGATACAGAATATTCCAACCAAACCACGAGGCAGATGCGGAACCTCATATTGGTCTAACATCGAAAGAGAGAAGTTAAAGACCTTAATATCTCGCCAATGCCAGAATTTCTTCAGAAAGTCCAAAGCAAAATAGCAAGGGGTAAAGGGCAAGAAAACGAGGTAGTTCCAATGGCAATAGGATGATTAGATCAAGCAGCTTCTACTTACGGCAAAGTGAGGCTTTTGAAATAGAACCGTCTACCTGAAAATTCATGTCTTGGACTAGGGCTTTATTTACACATGACACAGCCTCATGACGCAGCGTTCCTAAGTTGCGGCAGTGCTACTACTTGAGCTGCCATGGTCCAAGGTTTTAGACGTATATGACTTGCCTTGCGAGCCGTGTGGACAATAAACGACCATAGTATGATATAATATCGTCTTATATTTGATACCAGGAAGGTAGAGCAACCAAATCACGTCGGCATCAATATTTTTCTTTTATTTCGGGACTCAGTAGCTACTTTAAGCATCTAAAGTAATCACTTATGCAGTAATTAAGTCGTCTGAAACAGCAGACGTCGCCGTCAGCCGCCTTCGCCCGCAGAGCACGTTTTCTATCAGCCGGAGGAGAGATTTCCATTTTCCTAAACGTTTCGAGTTCGGCTCCAAGTGATCAAAGTACGTTTGGTACAAGGCACGGTATTTTGCGATTTTATATCAAAAAAACAAAATAGCTAAATCTGTATGGGCCGCATGTACTTTATCACGAGTATGTGTGTTAAAACATCTTGATCCACACGGACGAAGTTGCGGGCATCAGTTAGTCATAATACTAATATAATGAAAATCATATCACCATCAAATTTTATACTCAAAAAATTCTCTTATCTCCTTTCAATCCGCTTATTGTCCATATAGTCTTCGAACGTAATAAATAATCACGAGAGTCGATAAAAATCTTTTAATTTTTAAATCGATTCTGCAAGAATTTTACTTGAAAGGTGAAAGGTGACAGGCGATTTCACGCCTGTCAGGTTGTGGTTAATCGCGCGAGCAAAATTTGCCGTAATCGGAAACCCTCGTGTGAATCGTAAAAGGTCAATCGAAACTGCAAATAAAAGTTAAATTGATTTTATTTAACCACGCTGTACTGTATTACAATATGCAAAATACTTTTTGGACCTGTAGATATAGACCATAAGTACCTGTCTCTACAGGTCCAAACTCTACTCTCTCAAGGTACCTACTCTAGCTATCCACATCCAGGCGTCCTTCTCTATTGTGTACGCAGCGGTATTTTCAGCAAACATGGCTAAGAACGAAATCAATTACCTATCTTCATAAATAAAACTGCTTACAAATCGGTCCATCCGTTTAAGCTACAGGCGGTGTAAAACCGAGGCCTATGGAAAAGCATGTCCAGCATGAATTTCTATCGGTTGATAAAGTATAAAAAAAGACAGACAGACAAAGCGCTGAAAATAACAACCCTCTTTATCTGTCGGGAGTTATCAAGTAAAGCCCTCATCGTTCATGACTTGCGGCACTAAATCGAACGAATCACCCCAAATAGCGGGGTGTGTTTATAGTTCTTTTGTTACTCGGGCCCTCCACACGACACTGAGCCAGACACGATCCCTCCCCCCCCTCTCTGACCTTACTCATACTTACTCAAACTCACGCAATACGAGCACGCGTAATTGATAAAGGAATCCATCATTAATGGAGACAGGTAATTATAAATAATTTGTGTGTACAGCGTGATATTTACTTCGGCCACCTTTTCGGATGCTCCGGGATGCGAATCCTGAGCACATATGACACACCTCTAACTTTTCGCTGTTAATCGTCTTTCAAGCAAGCTTTTTTCTTTTATTGGTTAATAAATTTCACTACGGAATAAACAAACAATTTTAGCTATCCTCGCGTTCATGTGAGGAAGGCGAGTTCTCTATTCTAAAGCTAAAATAAAATTATTTAATTATTATTATTGTTCTAAAAATAACATAAAATAAAAACATGACTGTAGTAAATAATAATGTTAACGGTGAAAGAAAACATCACGAGGAAACCTGTTGAAACCTGAGGAAACGTTTGTAAAACGTAGGAGTTCTCCATAAAGCTTTCAGAGGTGTATGAAGTCTGCAAATACGCATTTAGCCAGCGTGGTGGACTATGTGCTAGACCCTTTCATTCCGAGCAGAGAAGCTTGCCCAGTTATGGTCACTTAATATATTTAAAAAAATAGTAAATATTATGTAAGTATTATGAGTTAAATTTTAAAGAACAGAAAATTGAAATCAGCGCTTAATACACCTAGAGCAAATCAAATTGATTCTATAAATTCGATATTCCAAAGTAGGTAATATTATATTATTATTGGCGGAAACGTAACATTAAAAGTTAACTGTTCTTTTTTTGAGAACAAAACCGCATGCGCTTTACGAAACCACATCCTGTTGTTATTGAATTTGTTTCTCATTTAATTTACTCAAGCGTTAACGTGCGGAGGCGCTACTAAAAATAGAAGAACCTGTGGAGCATGGACTCACTGTTCTCCTCAAACTTAAGTTTTATAGAAGTAGTGATGTCTTTCGTTTCATAAGTCAAAGATCACTAAGATTTATGTCTTACATAATATTGTATATTAATAGTTTCACCTATATAGCATGTTGTGGCAACCTGTAAGTCGTTAAATCGAGAAGAGATTTGGGCCCAGTAGGAGGATGGCGATGGGTTGTGCAATTTACAACGTTACCTTTTTTCATAAAATACCTATTTTTATCTTACTTTGTTTGGCCCAAAATCACACCATCCATGGAGTGTTATTTTGGGCCGCAAATATAAAGTTCATAATCTTTCCTTGTTTGCTTGATACAACGGTAAAAGTTTATTAAAAAAAAAACGTTTTTTTTCGTTAACAACGATAAAATTATGCAGTGTATGAACTTTCTCCTCATGCCAGTCGCAATTAAATTTGACGTCACAAAAGAAATAAATACGTACTCGTCTGACTACGGCGCCTGACCCTTCGTGGTTGTAGCCCCTTTTTCTCGCATATTATAGATCCTAATATAAACCCTGAAATACACACAATGCGCGACGGATCTTGTGATGCCCTACATCACGAAGTACGAAGGATCCACAAGCAGTTGTGCGAATGGACTTTAGGTATTTTGTCCTTACCCGGGATATTTTTTTTTCATTCATCTTAACCCATTAATGGCCCACTACTGAACTCAGATCACCTCACGAATGAGAAGGGTTTAGTCCTTAGTCCACTAACTGGCAGACTTCACATACATTTGAGAACATTATGAAAAATCGGATGCAGGCAGATTTAAGCAAGACGTTTTCCTTCACATTTAAAGCGTGTGATATTTAATTATTTAAAACGCACATCACTGTGTATGCATGTGTGTAAGTGGGTGAATACATGTCGTGTGGATACACACCCGTACCCGTGTGTCTATGTACCACGTGACCTACATTCTAAGTCTCCACAATGGAAATATCCGCGACGCTCTACGACGTTATTCATTGACGTCAGTCAGTCGCGCATTTTGTGTGTTACAGCCTTAATTTCTTCTCATACAGAATCCACTTTCAGCTGACATCCCATGAGATTTGGGATTGCAATCAGATTGCAATTGTATGTTGTTCGTGTCCGGAATAAAGCCAGTTTGGAGTTAATTTATACGGAACGAGCCGCAAAGACTTAATGACTGCGGAGCGAGTCTTTATTGCTTTAATTCGGGGCTTTAATTAACGGCTAAATAGACAGTTTATAAATTTCTTAAAGATTATTCTCTACATTGTTGTGATAAAATTATACGAGTACGTACCACGATAATTGTTTTAGTTGGAATAATTTTAAAGAACCTTAAACAATTTGAGCAATGTACCTATTATAGACGTACGGTGTGTAAAATTCAGAATGGAGGATTTAAATGCCTATTTGTGAGCGTTTAATTAACTCGACTGCGGTAAAGAAAGTTAATGTTCCGAATTTATTTGTTGATTCAACGATGGCACATAAAGCTTCAAGCTGGCTTAATTTCTACAATTAATGTCTGTAAACAACTAGAGATCATGTAATACGTAGTAATACGTACGGGCTTGTAGGTTCAAAATTATTCATAATGTGATAAATCAAGACTACCAATACGCAACGGTTCGGAAAGTAAATTCTACTCCGAAGGGCTGGCCAAACAAAAAAAATATTACAATACTAATGGGTATAAAATAAATTACATGAGTGCAGCTGGATGCAAAGCCGATTGCTCCGAATTCCAAATTTTGTAATTAAATAAAGATTAAATATTCATTAGTTGTGTTAATGTCGTGTTTTTACAAATCTAATCTAAAAATCTAAATATATAAAAGGAAAAGGTAAATGACGGACTGACTGAAACCACTGGACGTTTACATAGTACGAACTTATAAGTAATCAATCATAACAGAATGAGAGGTATATTCTTTCTCGATGTCGCAAGAAATGAAGGAAACTACTTAGCTAGTATGTTGTTAAACTTAAGTTTTTTTGTTAAACTTTTAGTGTAAGTGTTTGTAAGTCAGAACAATGCATAAATATAATTATGATGATTATGATACCCCATAATCATCGGTCTCTTTACGTGCCGCTACTTGTAACGCGAGAAAGGTGCCATCCATCCGCTATCTAGGTATTTCGCACGGTTAGCAAGTTGTCTAGAGTCTAGATGTACCGGTAGTCGCGGGTCAAATGTCGGTGTACGGCGCGATCGCTTTTTGCAGTTCCACGCAAACTGAACTATGTATTTATAACCTAGGTACTACCTTTTACCCGCGACTTCGTCCGCGTGGAGTAAGTTTTTAAAAATACCGCGAGAACCCTCTGTTTTTCCATGATTAAAGGTAGCTCATGTCACTCATCAAGTCCTCAAATATGCAAAAAATCACGTTAAATCCAAATTCATATCCTTATCAATATTGTAAATGTGTAAGTGTGCTTTTTTGTAGGTTTGTTCTTCAATCACGCAGAAACAGAGCAACGGAGCGACGTGATTTTATCATACGTATAGTTGAGCACTTGGAGGGTGACATAGGCTACCTTATATTCCAGAAAAACAGAGTTTTTAAAACCTTACTTTAAGCGGATGATGTTGCGGGCAAAAGCAAGTATAAATGTTTTTTCCCTTTCTTAGAGAATGAAAATCAATATTAGAAGTAGTTGAAGAGGTGCTCAGTATTTATTGTGATGCGACAATTGCTAACAATTTCATAGATAACGGTGACCAGCTATGGAGGTGGTGCGCTCACAAAAACTGGCGCAACCAGTTTGAATCTGATTATAACATTGATCGAGACGAATCGATGCGATAAATCTGTCCTCCGTAAGTTATACGCGCAGGGGTGACAGACATTAGGTTGTTACAACAAGCTATAATTAAAAAAATTAAAAAACACGACTGTCCAGCCAAAAAATAAACTAAAAAGTTTAATACCACAGTCATTTGGACCTTTGAAATGTTATTTATTTTATTTATTTATTTATTCACATCTTATTCACATTTTTAAATGATATATTTTTGGAATCTACTATTTTTCTAGATGATGATTATATACCTACTTAATCTTATTTTGGATTTTTTTTTCATCTTTAGTCTTTTATGCGGGACCATGGTCACCCCATATATTTTTTTATTTTACTAGCCTATGTCACCCGGAGTAAGCTAAGGATTCTAACGATACCTCATTCATCAAAATTGGTTTAAACAATAAACTCCTTCTTTCAGGCATTCGTATAGTAAAACTGTAATTTTGCTAAAATAGTATTCAACCAAAAAGCCTAGAAATGATTGCTACAGAGTGAAAATTGCAATGATCGATGCAACTATTACATAATCTCGGCCTGCTTTCAAATGACGTTTGTTAATCCATTCAAAATAACAAATTGTAATTTTTAATTTTCTTTGTACTCGCAGCGACATAATATCCCAAAGCAATGGTTTACATTCAAATAACAATGATGATGTTAACACAGGGCCTGTCACCCCTGAATTAGATAATATAATATTACGACCGTTGGAAATTGATTCCGAACCCGCATTTCTAACATTATAAGATGATCACGGACTATTATTATTAGTTTTATATTAGACTTTATTAACTAAATAACTTGAAACAGACACCCAATTTGGAAAAGCTGTTTTAATAATATGATCCCACATTGAAAGTCGAGGATGTGAACCAATACCTGGCAGGTATTTTGTCAGACTATGGAGGGGGAAGGAGTTGAATTTCCGATAAAAATAATCTTCTTCTTTTGCTGGACAAAGGCAGCTTGCATGGAGTTCCACAGGCCCCTTGTCAAACGGCTCCCTGCGACTTGTCTGTTGTCGTCGGTCAGCCTATGGAGGGTCTGCCAAAACTACGCATTCCCGTGCAAGGTTAGTATTTTAGGATCCTTTCAATACCTACATAATATCTACGATTTATAAACTGCCAGTAGGTACAGCAAAATAGTACCTACCTAATCAAATGAATTATGATAAAACGTCAAACTATTAAGTAATATACTCGTAATAACAGGCACAAAAAAGATCATCCTTATCAAACACATTAAAATCAATCTCGTCTACAATTACGATGCCTACCTACCGGTAGCAAACATAAATTAAATATGTTTATTAAAGGTCGTAAAACCAGGGAACGGGTCCAACTTACACGCCCCTTTACAGAGCGGAGAGAGCCTGCACTTGATTTCGGTTGTTTTTTTTATAGAAAAACTGTGTTAAAAAATAACTTGTCCAGTGAAGCCAAAAATAGCGAACCTGGTCTAAGATCCTAGTGTAACTTTTCAAAAGGTACTATTAGACGATGCCCGCGACTTTGTCCGCGTGAATTGAGGTTTTTGATTCCTGCGGGAACTCTTTAATTTTCCGGGATAAAAAATAGCCTATAATATGTTTATCCAGAGTATAGTCTTATCTCAATTCCAAATTTCAGCAAAATCCTTCTGAACCCTAAAAAACGACGTCATTACGTTGTTGAAAAGTAGCGTAAAAGTTTATTTGACTGAAAACCTCTTGTATGCTATTGCAATAGGATATGGCTCACCCAGAGCGGAGCGGAGGGTTGCAGCTGCGACGCGAACGCCATTCGGAACGCATCGCCCACCAGCGCGTTCAGTTCCTCCGCCTGTAACACACACATAATAAACTTTCATTATTAATTACCTAGGTTTTTCGGGTTCCCTAGTAAAACTGCAAGGAACCCTCATAGTTTCGTCAAGTCCGTCCGTCCGTCTGTCCGTCTGTCGGCAGCATAGCGCAGAGACTATTGGTACTAGAGAGCTGTAATTTGGCAATATTATGCATATTAATTACGCCGAAAAAGTAGTACAATATTTTTTTTTACACGTAAAGGGGGGTGATAGGGGTCCGTTTCCGTCCGGAAAGATTAAGCGTTAACGTTTATCTGAGGAATAAGTTTCATGTTTTGGCAGATTTTGTACACAAAAACTGTCAGAACGTGCAATATATCCCTCGCTTAAACGCAACAATTCCATTGACTAACTACAAAATTGTAATATAACTGAGTACCTAATCTAAAATGTAGTAGAGCGCTCCCGCAACGCTGTCACCGCCATAAGCGCAGGAACGTCGGATGATATTTAGACAGATTTTCAATACAGAAACTGTCGCTACGTCAAATCGACTCCTCGGTTAAACGTTACTCGGCGATGCTCAAATTGGTATCAACATAGAAATGAACATCGAAAGGGATATCCCAGAGTTAATAAATTAACCTCAACTCGCCCGCACCCCTTCTCGGTTCCAGTAAAAAATAAAACGAAACATTTCAAATTAACAAAACAACATTCGGGAAACGTATGAGATGACAATGTACGAGTACGCAGGGAGCTGGCGAGGTTCGTCGTAATTAAGTCATTATGTTATGAAGATCCCGTGCATTATATATTATTATGTGTGTCATGCTAAGTAGACTCAACCGCGCCATGAATTCGTGATGGGCTCTTTATTAATGTTTAATTTATTAATCAAAAACGCAAACACATCCTTGCGGGATAATAATATTATGATTACGTGGTTGTAACGACGTACACTAGAGGGTTTCATAATCCTTGCTGATATTATAAATACTAAAGTGTCTTTATTTCTTGGTTCGTTGGTCCGATGGTTTGTCTTTTAATCACGCAGCAAGGGACAAACAGATTGAAGTGATGTTTGCACGGATATAATCGAGAAGGATGTATTGCAGAAAGTCATGAATTAATTCTTTTCCCAGAAAAACAAGTGGTTCACGCGAGATTATCAAAAAACTCGAATCCACACGGACTAAGACGGAGGCAAAAGCTAGTAATAATATAAACCAAAGCCACTCTCGTACGGGCCTCAGGAGCGGTCGATTTCCCGTGTTTTTCCAATCGAGAACTTCGGGAACTTAGGGCACTTTTTGACATGACCGTGTAAGGGACTTTGGGGAATTTTGGGGAACTTCGTGCGTGCGGGGACTTGGTACACTTGCGGTACCTCGTAGACCTTGAACACCCGGGGACAGAGATTAAAAAAAATATGTAATCAAAGCACGTGTTATCACGGCACGCCTCCCGTGATATACGTACGAGTGACATGAAGGGCTGACACAATGGCTTTGGCCCTGTTGCGCCTGTGTCACTGTGACACATGTCGGCTTTACACGTTCTGAAAAAATAAGTTTTGAAGAGAGATAAATAGTTGTGTACTTTCATCAATCATTGCTGTACATCTTTATATTTATATATTTTTAAAACTAGCTTAAAATCGCTGATTCACGTCAGCTGCGCCCTCCTTTTTCCGGAATAAAAGGTAGCTTATATGTGGTGGTGTGGCCATCTCAAGTTTTTCTGGTGTATACTCCAGGTATATATACCTAATATATATTCATTCTCTGCCTATTGTAGAGAGTTCCTGCGACCGTTTGACGTCGTGTGCCCATCTAGTAGGGGGTTAGGCAACAGTACAAGTTTCCAGCTCTTTTGCAACAAATCGAAGTAGGTATATCAACTGGCCCAACAATAAATAAATCATCAAGATAATCAGTATTGTATGTTCATTCATTCGTACCTCAGTCGTGGAATAACGGCACATGGTCGTGGGTCGGACATTTTTCGGGTTTAAAACCAGTCGGTTTCGATCGAATTAAGCTCTCCGACGCAAATATATTTAGTATGTAGGAGGACGTTGAACATTCCTCGTTAAACAAAGGCAATGAACATTATTTAAAGGCTTGGCCATACAGAAAGCGAGACGGAAACTGTACATTGCACAAGGCAGGTACCTACCTACAGTAAGACGGCATTAAGGGTGATATCTATAGAGTACGCTGTGCTTGGCTCAGACGTGAGAGAGAGGTTTTACGTGACACAAATATTATGTCCTGACATATTTAAGTCTGTCATCTTTCATCAAAATAAGTAACATTTATATGCATTTTATAATTTAATTCAATGTAACTTAAATGTAAATTAATTTTATGTTTTTGCATGCCTTTTGTTGGCAGATCGAGGAATGATTTTTACCTACTGTAACACCTTAATATGTACCTGCGATCAGGCAAATAAATGCTTTTGATTTGATTTGTCTTTTTTATTAAAATGTTACAATAAAACAAGCTAAAAATAGCTAAACTAATCTAATTACTATACCATAAAAATCAAACTTGACTTGTAACGAAATAGAATTACAAAGCAACTTTGTGCTACTAATACTAGCAAGTTATTAGGTTAGCTGTTGTGTTACTTTCGCAATCCATAGATGGCGTGTTTTGGGTCATAAATAAAGTTGGTAGATATTAACCGTATATTTTGGCTTTACTTTAGGTTTAGCTATTTATTTCAAAATTATAAACTAGTAGGTGGAAGGTACATAAATGCTTGCGTCTTGTAGATCTAAAGATAGAGACAGGTGCACATAAGTAGGCGATCTACTCAATTCCTGGCATTCCTCGACAAGGCCCCTACCCGCCACAAACTTGCTCCAGTAGCTCGTACGAGTGCTCGCCGCTCGTATAAGGCGCTCGATACAAAAACACTTGTCAATGAATAAAACAAGATCCGGTTAGGGCCGCTTTTTTATTTGTCTACGTTTTACGAGGTGTGCGCAGGGTAGCGGAGTAAGGTGCTATTTCATTAAAGCGATTCAATTATAGGAAACGTTTTTTATGGTTTTTACTATCGGTCAATGGAGATTTGTTTTTTTTTTTTTTTCTTATCGATCATTCAATTTTAGGAGCTCTTGCTGAATTAAACACTAAAATGCTTTGTAATCTGAATACGAATAGGTACCTATTTCATAGGTAGATAATAGGTATGGTAGAATAACTTGTTCTTCACAACATATAATATGCATGTGATCGAAGAAATTTCAAGTGAATTTTTATCGATAGTATATGAGTCGCTTCATTCTAAGATAATATTATTTTAAGTATTTATTATAATTTAATTATAGACTCCATCGTTACAATAACACATCTTTTAACTAGTTGACACCCTAGACTTCTAGTCTCGCGTAGCTACTTACTAAAACCTACCTTTAAAAAACGCTATTTTTCACTCCTTGAAGAATGGAATTTTAAAAAATCTCTGCCCCTCTAGGTCCGTGATCTACACTCGCTGACTATCAATCAGTCAGAGACATTACGTTGCTGTTTTGTATAGATATAGAAGATAGAAATGCATCTTGAAAAGGTCGCGAGTTTAACGATCTAAAGTAGGTAGGTAGCTTTGTATTCAATAAGCAAAAAAATGTCCAACTTGCGTTTCGTATACAATTTTCGAGAAAGAGGAACCGAAAAAAGAAAAGAAAGGAAAATAAAGAAAATGGCGGTATAATAAAGATTGGTATTTCCCCGCTATAGTGCGGAGACAGTTGCGGCATTGTCCCGGTAACTGGATTGCGATCGTTTCATTTACATTTCGCGACGCGCGCGGGCGGCGGGCGGCGCGGGCGGCGGGGCGGGCGGCGCGGGCGGCGGGGCGGGCGGCGGGGCGGCGGGCGGCGCGGGCGGCGGGGGCGGGCGAGCCGCAAACACTCTGTAATTCAATCGTGTGCGAGCGGAGCCTACGAATTGATACCGCAAAAGACCCATTTCCCACTCAAAGCGAAGCTATTTAGTCGAAGTGTTAGAATACAATTTCTTCGAACGAATTGTCCCATTGAAATATCTAAAAGGGTAGAAACGAGGATACAAAATATTTCGTTCCAATAATGTACTAGGGCTAATTTCACCAACTTAAAATAAGTCTTACCCGAGCATGATATTTTGGCAATTTTTTTAGTGAAAAAATATCAAAAAATAAGACATATTTTAAGTTGGTAAAATCGGATAGTAATCAACGTACAGTGTGCGGTTTCATCGTCTATGGTACGCTTAATACTTATTTAGGGATAGGTGCCGGCAAAAAGGTGTGTTAAAGTTTATTTAAAACTAGCTGTCCCCTCGCGACTTCGTCCGCGTGGAATTAGGTTCTTTGAAAATCCCGTGCGGACTCCTGATTTTGTCCGAATAAAAGTAACCTATAACACACTGTCTGCAACCATACCCATCAAAGAATCACGTAGATCCGTTGCTCGATATTAACTTGAAAAATTATGGATTTTCATACAAACTTTCAACCCCCATTCAACCCCTTTGGGAGTAGAATTTTTGAAAACCGTGAAACACGTCCTTTTTTATTTTCAATTTAAAGCCTAAGTACCGAATTTTATGGGTATAGCTTGAAAAATAACGGAGTTTCATACAAACTTTAACCCCCCTTTTTACCCCCTTGGGGGGAGAAATTTAAAAAAATGTAAAATACGTAATTCTTTATTTTTAATCAAGAGCCAAAATATCAAGTTTCATAAACGTAACTTGAAAAATAACTTGAAGAACGAAGGACTATTATACAAACATTCAACCCCCATTTAACCCCTTAGGGGGTAGAATTTTTAAAAACTGTGAAACACGTACTTTTTTGTTTTCAATTTAAAGCCTAAATACCGAATTGTATGGGTATAGCTTGAAAAATGACGGAGTTTCATACAAACTTTAACCCCCCTTTTTACCCCCTTGGGGGGAGAAATTTAAAAAAATGTAAAATACGTAATTCTTTATTTTTAATCAAGAGCCAAAATATCAAGTTTCATAAACGTAACTTGAAAAATAACTTGAAGAACGAAGGACTATTATACAAACATTCAACCCCTATTTAACCCCTTAGGGGGTAGAATTTTTAAAAACTGTGAAACACGTACTTTTTTGTTTTCAATTTAAAGCCTAAATACCGAATTTCATGAGTATAACTCGAAAAATGACGGAGTTTCATACAAACTTTAACCCCCCTTTTTACCCCCTTGGGGGGCGAATTTCGAAAAATCCTTTCTTAGTGCTCGCCTACGTCATAAAAGGAACCTACTGTCAAAATTTCAAGTTTCTAACTTCAGTGGTTTAGGCTGTGCGTTGATCGTCAGTCAGTCAGTCAGTCAGTCAGTCAGTCAGTCAGGACAAGCCTTTTTATATAATTATAGATTAGCCGTGGTGAACTTGAGTAATATTTTCCTCTTCTCTCCAAATAAGCGGAAAGCTTATGTTAGAAGTGGGTACGACAATAATGTAATGGCTGGGGATCGAATCAGCGATCTTCCAGTTTTCAATTCACACCTTTAACCGTTAGGCTTTTGAGGTAATAATATTCAAATGGGCTTAACGAGGGACAGTTATTTTAAAATCACAGAAACTATCTATTTCGTATAGAAAAAAAATTACCTGCAACGTTCTCATTATGGCGGGGGCTTGCAAAATAGATTCGCATTTCATATAGTGTAGAAGAATTGGAGCCGCGGAATGTTGTACTGCGGGTGGCGGCGCGGGAACCTGGCGTTTGAAATAATCACTTTTCCGAGAACGTATGACAATACATCATACAATAAATGATATATAAGTTGGTTATATACTCAAAGATAAATAAACACAAAATATTTTTTAATTTTTGAATGAGAACCAACGAATTGAGGAAAGCAGATATGCATCTGCTTTCCTCGGAAAAACATTTTTCGTTATAGGTAAAACAATTTTTTACACAATCGCTCGGCAGTTATTATAATAATAATATAAATTTAATAAAAAATGAGAAGTCCCCTCCTCATATAGCCTATAGGTAGGTATAATCCGAACAAATTGGACGCGTGTTTCCTCTCTATAGAGGCCGTGTAGTGGATACAGTGTAAGGCGAGGGTGTGTGTGTTGATCGAGAATCGAACCCGCGCCGGTGGTCGCTCGTAAACCGCTTCCGGTCCACGGCACCGCCTAGCACAAACAACCAACGGAATTCGTGTTTCTTATAATAGTAATCCATAAGGCCTTTTACATACGAACGTTTTCCACCGACAGGAAGTTAGTTTGGCACTCTGTCTGTTTTTGTGTGTTAGTTTATTGATTTCCTAACAATTGCTAATCTGCTCATACAATTCCGATAAATAAGATATCGATGGTTTTTCTGCAGATTTTAACTTTATCTTATTTCACTCACTCTAGTCTCAACTAAAACTTAGAATTGAGATAACTAATACTGTCTTTACAATGACAGTTTCTGGTAGGAGGCTTTGGTCGTGGCTAGTTACTACCCTATGCACACGCTGCCAAGCGACTGAGTATTCGGTCACGATAGCGTGTAGACACCGATTAGGGGTAGTTATGTGTTTAATTGAAACTACCATACCCTCTTTCAAGCTAGCCCGCTATCATCTTAGGCTGCATCGTAACTTACCATCAGGTGAGATTGCAATCATGGGCTATCTTGTCGTGAATGAAAAGAGTGTGATCGAAGCCTTATTTAGTGCGTGATCTCCACTTCAGTCACAAAAAACTGGGGAAACAAATGTTGACTTATTCACCATATAAATGCGTTCTTGAATTAATATTTTCAACCAACCTAAGATTCTATTCTCTACTTATTAATAAACTTTTTACTTTAACTCATACTTAGTCGTTTTCTCAACGAATGGATATCGACTGCTAGATTTTTGTAGGAATCCTGTAAAGATCACCACATAAAACGATCTTGTGGTGCTTGTATCCAGCGGCTGCCTATTGGAAAATTTTCCAATGCTGCGCTTTTGGAGAATTGATAACAAACTTTATAAAATCTTATTGAACTTAGTTTTGAAAAAGGTTTTAATGTAAAACAAAAAAGTAGAGCGATTGGACATCACTTAAAAATCTAATCTGAAATACATTGAAAATGTTTGACGTTCCGTCTTTTTCTGTCTGTTTCCCGTTCTGCCAAAAACTTGTACCTACATGTTGATGTATTTTAAGTTAGTTAGCAATGCCTAATTTTAGACGCAGGAAAACAACCAAGCAATAATTGCATTTGTATTTTCACATCGTGTCATCACAGCAACACATTTCCACAACATTAAACAACATAAGCGTCACCGAAGTGCACGCCCACCCTTGTGTCGCGTTTCAACTGTTTATGTGCGTCTAAGCGGAAACTTGCCGGCAATAAAATTTATTTTTACGCTTTAATCCCGCGCACCGCCCGCGCGCCGCCCGCGCGCCGCTGTCGCCGTCTGCCGCTTTATTGATATCTTCCTCTGGCAGTCCTACGCAAACAAATTGTGTGGCATCAACAATTTGTTTCTTTTTATGTCGTTCAATTATTTATTTATTGCAATATTAAAGATAAAGTGTCACATATTACCTTGACTTTAAAGAACGCACTATTTACGTTAGGATTAGGATATGTTAAAGATGGCCGTAGGAATTTTGATGTCGACTTTATGTTTGAGTGAGTAAATATAATTGTAAGTAGATACATGTACGAATCTGTAAAAAAAACATGAATCAGAAAATAGTCATAATTCTGCCGAAGTTAATCGTTGGATTAAAAAATTCGGACGTATGAAAACAATAGTTGACTTATTGGCATACAATTTAGACCTTCTAGGCATTCTGTAAAACGACAAATAAAACCTACACTTTACCTGCAACACAACTAAGGTAGAAACAAGTTATTTTAATAAATTTACGGATACGTCCTATCTTTGACTAATGTCTTTGACCTTTAAAGTATAATAGGACAAATGTAATTTAGCACCCATCGCCGGCCTACTACCGCATATCCTCTCAGAATAAGAAGGGTCTAATTTAGGCCAAGTCCAACACGCTGCCTAAGCTCTGAGTGACAGAGCTCACACACCTCTTTATGGAAAGCTCTCAGGCAGCACGTTTCCTAACTCTTTTCTTTCACCATTAAAGTAAGAGAGATTATTTTTTGACAAGATAGTCCTTGACTGCTCTCACCTGATGGGAAGTGACGATGATAAGAACGAACGAAGGTAAGATGATAGCGGGCTAACTTGGAAGGGGTATGGCAGTGTCCTTTCTGCGCGAGTCGAGCGAACTTTTTTTTGGTTTGACGGATTATAGCAAAAGAAGTTTGTTATTCCTTGTATACCTATCACGGAATTCCGCAAAGTAGCGCCTGCTTCTATCCAATATATCTACTTAAATTTCAAAGCACACAAGTAACGGAGTCCTCTCGTACAGAGCAGGAACCGCACCGACCAGCGCAGAGCCGTGGGTGTCACATTGTATGCGGCGCGATATCAAAATTATTCAATACGCGATTTGCATACCGAATAGGATCCTGTTTACTATTAAATCTATAGAGTACTAGATGATGACCGCCACTTCATCCGCGTGGATTAAGGCTTTTCAATACCCGCAAGAACTCTTTAATTTTGCGGGATAAAATGTAGCCTATGTCTTAATCCTAGATGTAAACTATCTCTATTCCGAATTTCAGCTAAATCGGTTCATTCGTTGTGGCGTAAAGTAAAGGAGTAACAAACATACACACACACACACACACACACACACACATACGACTTTCGCCTTTATAATATTAGTGTGAAGTGTGATAGGTGGTTACGAGATTTTACCAAGAGTCAAAATTATCAGTAAAGGCTGATTTTTTTTTACCATCAGATTTGGCGGTCGAGACGATTTTGGCGATTGAAAAATTAACGGAATTTTGAATTGATTGAAAAATTGAACGGAAATAATATTTTTTACAATATCTCTCTCAGGGCTTTTGCAAAGCTTTGGTGAGAATAAAGCCGAGAGAAAGTGTGCAAACAAATTATTGTGCTTGGGCTGTTAATTATACTACTGAAGTCTGAGGAAGTGGCAGTAAATAGAAAGGACAGCGAAATAATAACTTATGTACCTAATTAGTATTTTTGATCACAATAGGAGCTCTTTCTTTAAAAAAAACGTAGAAAAAGAAACTTAAACATAAAAATTTTCATATAAGTACCTACATAAATAATTTTTACCTACAAAAAATTAATAATTTATTGAAAGGCACAGACTTATCCTAATGTAATTTTAATCCACCATCGATATAAGTCTATTTTAAAACAATCTTATGCTATTATAATCACTATGGGCACATGGGTGACCGGAGTATGTTTTTAACCTACACTATGGGAGTAACGACGCGTAGCTTTTAATGCACTTGACATAAAGTTTAAAATGTTATGACTGCTATCTCGTCCAAGTACCTCGGGGCCGGTACCGGTAGTGAGCAATTAGCCGGAATGGTTGAGGTTCGAACCCGATTGAGTTATTATGCCCATTTGTTACACTTGCCTTAGCAGAGACTCGCTGAGAGCCGCGCCGCGGGAATTTTCTACTTTTTACATCAATTAAATCATTAAGCGAGAAAATCGAATTGATTACTTATACTTTTTGTTGCGTAATTTGTGAAAGTTTTATTTAATTGTGACTTTAAATTCATTTAAAAGCACGAAATATTCCCTCTACCCCACATCTCCCCATAACCTACCCTGACGGTGACAGTACAATCAGAAGTATCTGAGTATTTTATGAAGCAATCATGTAAGATAGAGAAGCACTAAGCTGGGAAGATAATATGAAAAAATTCTAATTACTTGGACCATTCGGACAAATAAAATCCAGGTGCAAAGACCAAGGATCATAAGTTGAGGCTCACTCAAGGCACAGGATACATAATAGGGAGATAACGGATGCTTAGAATAACTCTGCGAGATTAAATCAGTTATCAGAAGATCCTTAGGAGAATCAGTTACCGGTATAGCTCATCGATTCGAAAAGCTGAAATGGCGGGGAATAAATCTCGAAGGATAGACGTTGGGGTCTCAAGGTGTTCAAATTGCGACATCGTACCGGGAAAAGCAGCATTGGAAGGTCCTCTTCTAGTTGGAAGGTAGACGTTTTCAATGAACTTCAGAAAATAAAATTGAAATGAATGTCGTTTATTCTTTGACATTACATTGTAGTAGAGTGCGTAGATCCATAAAACGATTTAGCGAAATTTTACCGTGAAACTAAACCCGATCTCCTCTAGCGCTGATCGGGTTTTTTCCGGGAATCGGCCGCGCGTCGCGTGCACCAGCACTTTACGCTTAATTAAGCACCAATAGTATATTATTAAATAATAATATAAAAAAATATTTTAAAAAAACCGACTTCAAACGCCACTTAAAAGTATAAAATAATTTTAGTTTGTACACGTATGTTGAAGTCGGGCCAGCGTCGCGCATCGGTTTCATCATTTCTATTTAGGCCGGTCCGTCTCACGGGCTAATTCAACAAGTATACCGGCCTAATAGTATTTACGATTTAATAATTTTAGTTTGTACACGTATATTGAAGTCGGACGGGCTTAAAATATAGAAACGATGATACCATTGCGCAACGCTGGCCCGACTTCAACATACGTGTACAAACTAAAATTATTTTATACTTTTAAGTGGCGTTTGAAGTCGGTTTTTTTAAAATATTTTTTTATATTATTATTTTAAGCTTTTTAGTGTAGCTTCATGGGACCAATTCACTAGACCATTTGTTTTGCTCCTTAAAAAAAGTATTGAAATATATTATTCCAAATAGAAATTTAGCATATGTATGTATGCTATGAAGTTTGCATGGTTAAAATCCTACACACACTCTGATCACGAGCGATTTGCTCTTATTCAATGAGGAGTTCCATCCTATATCTCCGAAGATATTCATCAGATCTTCACCAAACTTAAATGGAACCAACCTGACGATATGCCCTTTTAAATAAAAAAAAATTATTGAAATCGGTTCAGATTTGACAGAGTTATAGAGTAACATCGTCAAAAATTCGGTTAGAAAAAAAATTATATTGAAATGCCGAATAGAAAAGCATTATGTATGTATGCTATGAAGAATGCATGGTTAAAATTCTACACATACTCTGATCACGAGCGATTTGCTCTTATTTATTGAGGAGTTCCGTCCTCCATCTCCGAAGATATTCATCAGATCTTCACCAAACTTAAATGGGACCAACCTGACGATATACCCTTTCAAATTAAAAAAAAAATTATTAAAATCGGTTCAGTTTTGACGGAGTTATGGAGTAACATCGCCAAAAAAAAAAAATAAAAAAAAAAAAAAATAAAAAAAAAAAATAAAAAAAAAAAAACATACGCGTCGAATTGAGAATTCTCTTTTTTTTGAAGTCGGTTAAAAAGTTACATGTCAAACTATAACGCTTAGAAGAAACGTTTCTAACAAAGTTCCGCTCCAAACGTTAGGCTCAAAGTAACCAACGAATGTGAGTGCCATGTAATTCTTTTAGTGTAGGTACCTACCACTGATTTTTTGATTGTAATTGTGATGAATTATGACACTCTTTCATCGCGCAATACGTCATTTTTTTTTATAATATTTTGTGAGATCGTCGGAGGTACTAACGCGATGATATTGCATAGTCGAAATGGTTTATCACCGTGTTTCGAAAAACTCGTTCTTTTTAGGTGGTATTGCAAGGGAGATTCGTGTTTTCATTTTTGTACCTACATTAACTTCTTCACAAACATAGCAAGTAAGTATAGCTTGACTTTAATCAAGGTTTTCCATATTAAGTCCCGGCTCCGCGCGTTGATGAATAAGCGCCATTAAAAGCAACACGAAGGTATCAAAGATTTATCATTTTAAGTTTGAAGTTTTATCTTCGGAGCCCATTATCAGAAAAACGTTACGATCCATTCCGTACATATTTTGTTTTTAATTGCTTTTATCTTCACTCTTTGGATGGTAAGACATTAAAATACTTAAAGATAAGAGAGTATTTTTGTGAGTGAGTTTGAGAATATAATGAGGTCAAAACTCAAAACATTTAGACTTAAGAGGATTCACTCCGAAGCGTGCTCTATACACACCAAGTTTGATGCTTATTTCGATATTAACTGATGAAACTCAACGTGATTTGTAAGACGCGCTCTAAATCTACTCTCTGTACTTTGTTTATCTGCATTTTATCCGTGGAATCATCAACATCCCACCAACGACTCAGTACTGATCACCGATCTCTTAGAAAGGGGTCGTAAGACACAGTCCACCATACGCTGACTCAACGGACAAACAAAAATATTCTATCAAAAACCTATCGCAGTTACGTAATATCTGTACAACGAACAAAAATCCGTTTTATTAAGGCCCTCAAAACGCAATAAAAGAAAACTCAGAGCAATAAAACACGAAGGGCTGCTGCCAAGGACGTTCTGCGCCATACCTACAACAAAAGAAATGGACACCAGCCGGGACTCGCACCGACTGTGAACATAATATACTCGTACCTAAAGCTTCCCTATAGGTAAAATAAGAGGTGATTTGAATTAAACTAGTAAAACGTGATAAGGTTGCACCTCGGATGGTTAAAGTTCCCGTTAAAGTTAAACTTGACCACCAAAAAGTGGATTGCGCAAGTCCACAACATTCCACAACATTATATACTGACACTGACATACAAATTACAGTCTAAGATGGCTAAGTGGGCTAACTTGGAATAAGTATGGCAGTTTCTAATTAAACTCATAGTAGGTAACCTAAATCGGTTGCTTCTTGAAATACTCAATCGCCTAGTCAGTAGAGTGGTAGTTGTAACTAGCAACGAACGTCTAAATGAGAATTTTGAAATTTGGAAACTACAAATTCCCACTGCCAGGAATCGAATTCGGACCTTTCATTTATAAGACCACAGCGCTCACCACTGATGATAGCTACTAACTTAAAAATATTATATTAAAATCACAAATCAAAATAATAATTGGTATAACATAATAATAGATTTCTACATAATACATAAGTATGTATAGCGTGTTCGGGGCGCATATTACAGTTAAGTAAATAAAACAATAACAAAACATTACTGCAGACCAGCACTCGATATCAAACAATGTGCGAACTAAATACCTATCCTAAGTCCTGAATAATAAGTACTGCGCTCGTAGATCCTGGTTAAATAGCCGAGAACAACCTGGAACTCCGGTACATAATATGGATGCGTAAAGACAAATATAGATGGTATTATGTAGAGTCCAATATCTCAAGACTGTCTCCGATCTCGGTGCCGTAATCCGTCAGTCCTAAGCCTCTTCCGAAGTCGACTTGCCTAGATACAATGTCTAGACTGCGGACGATAGGCACAACTTTCTGGAATCTTGTCCTTTTTGCCTTCCACTCGGAGGCTGATACACTTTTATTTACCTATCTGTTACCCTGTACTTAGTAACATCGACGATATTTTCTATATTATGTAAGTGTTAAGTCTCTTTTATATTCGATCCTAGTAGTTTCATAGTAGATGCTAGATTTTCTCTGTTACACATTATCACGAGCACGAAATACTTAGTGCTTTTAATTTACTTAGCTATTATTACGCATAATAATGCTAGGGAAAGAACTACGTCAAAATGACTGACGCCATTATTACAATTTCATAATCACATTTTGTTACAATCAATTAAATTCCCGTTAAGGGCCCATGGTTCCACCAATTTGTCCCACTAGTCCTACTATGTAATACAAATTTTTCTTCGTTGGTTTGTTACTGGTTTGTCCTTCAATCAGTAACAGATTGACGTGATTTTTACTTGTGTACTTAACTACACCTACCACCTAATCTTTCCAATAAAAAAAGTACCGGAAAAACACTCACGAAAAGAACTTCAGAATGTTTAAAACTTGACTTTACGCAGACGAAGTCGGGCAAAAGCGATAAAAGACTAGGTATCTAAAAATCTACCACAAATTTGAGCAAAATTTTAATGTAAAATAACCTCCTCCTTCTTGGAAGTCGGTTAATTATTTTAAGTCGGAATGTACCTATTCGAAAAATCAGGAATTTTAAACCAAAAGCAGACAAGGAGACAGTATTTATTATTACTTGATAGAATTTGAGCCATGCCCAAAATTGAAGGCTTAAATGTCCATCTTGGAACTGAGCCTGTCTCCATAATCCCTAGCCGGCTAAGCCCTCCACTGTCCGTTGATACTCGCAAGCCTGTTTACTTATCTGCTCTAGTGTACGCCAGCCTCCGATAGCCTTCAATAGCCAATAGCTGATAGACCCGATAGCTTTGCATTCTAGGACTTTTTGCCGACAAACGCCAAACTTTTTGTTGTAAAACTGAGTGAGGGATGGCTCGCTTGTATAATCTTCATTTTGAACATCGTAAGTTTCATTCCAACATTTTCCAGGATTTATTTTAAACTAGATGATGTCCGCGACTTCGTCCGCGTGGATTGAGGTTTTTGATTCCCGCGGTAACTCTTTAATTTTGTTGGATAAAATGTAGCCTATGTGCTATTACATTGTGGAGTTTTATCAAAATCCATCCCGTAGTTTTTGCGTGAAAGAGTAACAAACATACATCCATCCATCATTACAAATGCTCGTGTTCTGACAAAAACACTACTTGTATAGTCAAAGCATCGTCCACAGGCAGGCTCATCGACAGCACTCATTCCCTTTGATGGACGCATTGTTCCCGCACAGCCGCAGCGCTGCGCATCTGTGCGATTGCTGTTCGGCGGCGGCTAATCACGGTGATTGTTCGATCTCTGGCCGACTGTACTCTGGTTTTAGTTTTTACTATGGTTTTAGCTCATTGTTATCGAATGTTCTAGTTTGTACTTTGTGTAGAGTTACAGTAAAAGGGTAGTCGAGTGCTCCACGCATCCTTACCTATATACAGTTATTATTTCGATAATTAGGGACATAGGTAACAGATAGGTAAGTTTTTTGCGAATATAGCGAGTAGACCTACCACAGTCCTACCTAACCTATCTAAAACCTACCTAATTGAATTATAATAAAAGCTGCAGCTGTTAAAACTAATAAACGCATGTAAGTATAATATAAACAGCTGTAAAAGCTTATTTTAGAAACAAAGTAAGTAAGTCCTAAGTGAATTAACGGAACAAAAGCAAAGTAACAAAAGTCCAGCCATAACCAAGAGGTGGTATTGTCGAGGGGTCGAGGGCCCCAGCGCTGGCCAAACAAAAGCAATAATTACAACATCAGGTAGTGCTTTGTCGCGGCCCGACCACCCGGGGACCACTGGAAATCTGCTAGGGTTGCCAAAAACTCTTTTTTTTTTCTAATCTTTTTCATTAAAAAATGTGTTATGGATTAAAAAATATGCTTTGACAATGGTTTTACGAATAAAATTCAAACTAATGAGTTTTTATATTAGTAGGTACCTACTAGATGACGCCCGCGACTTCATACGCTCGGATTAAGTTTTCCGATTTCCGCGAGACCCCTTAAGACGGTACTCTAGTCCCAAGGAATTTGAAAAATAGGTATTTGAAGAAAATATCGCCGTCGCGCTGCGCCCGACCAACAGGAGTTATCCATGTGTACGAGTAGTGTATTTGTGTGCGCGAGCCCTCGCCCCTCCCATGCCCGCCGGCCGCCTGCGGGTGAATAAATATATTTTGAAACTTTGAATCGGATGATGCTTTACTATTGATACTGAGCCCAAAACAATTTTTTTTTTTAATTTTTCGTCTGTCTGTATCTTGCCCGCGCATCACACTGAAACTACTGGACGGATTTAAATGAAATTTGGCATGATTTAAGTTCATAATACGAGGTAAAATATAGGATACTTTTTATCCCGAAATTCAGCACGGTTCCCTTGGGAGAGGGGATGAAAGTGAAAATATGTATTTCATTGTAATTCATTAACGTGTACTCCGATTTCATTCATTCATTTTTTATTAGAAAGAACATACTGCAATGATTGTTCTGTAATTATTTCAAGGTCGTCAGTTTAGTAGTTCAGAAATTATAGACTTCACAATGCTCAGTAATAGGTCCAAATAACTTGAACCCCGTTACGTACAGGAAACTTTGAATGTACGGCTCATTTTAAGCTGGCATAACACACTATCGTAAACCATAATGGATAGTTTTATAGCAACTGTTAGCGACATCTAGTAGCGACACATTACAGTTGTCGATCTACTTTTTTCCAAGACACCATGTAACATTCCTAGGTTCAGAATATCTAGTTGTGCGTTGAAGAACCCGGATTGTTAACAGAATTGCTCCTGTTCACAGGGGTTGGTGACTTGCGTCTAAATAAAAGATAACCTGATAGGAAAAATACTTAATTCTATTTATTTGCAAAGATTTATTGATAATGTTTGTACAGGTTACAAAAATAAATAAATATTAAAAGAATTAACTGTAGTTTGATTCCTAATTGAGGCTTCGGTTAAATGCCCCGACCAGCTCTCGGACCTCAGAGCATGAGTCCTTGCCAGAACAACGCACCAGTATTTAACCGAACCCACAACACTGAATAAACATGTACAATTAATGAGATAAGCGTACCTGCGGTACCAAAAGTTTCCTACAAAATTAAATTTTCCTATTCATATTAAATTAAGTTATCAACTTGTGTATACCATCATACTACATTGAAAAGAAGGATAAATATCAAAATGATGCTAAGTTGTTATAAAAATAAAAGTAACAAGGAGGGAAGCCACCTGGTTATTTGGTGTGGACGCGTACCCGACGCAGACGGAACCGCATGTCTTCACTGAGGAGTCATCTCGTACCAAATATCCCCTGGTCCCAGGTGGTGGCCGCTGAACTAGGCACGCAGTCCGCTTCTACCCCACGTCGCTAGGATGTACTTCGGTTCAAGTGAGGAACCAAGTCCATATTTCCTCCCTCGTTAAATTTAAATTTCTACATTAGGTTAAGCCTGAAGGGCAATGAAATCCAAACTAAATCGTTGGTATTTAAAGGTTATGTCATGTTATTTACATGAAGGAACTAAACCCCACTAATTTATGTTCTCATGATAATAAAAACAAAAGTAATATTCATTATAACATAATCATTATAAGAGAACAAAAACTAAAGAGAAAGAAAAAAAACCCATGTGCTCCCTGAAAAGAGAAAAGGAACCCATGTTATGATGTACAAAAAGCGAAGACAAATCTCACTACGTATTGTGGATATAAATACCGTATTTTCGAGATGCACACCACGACCCTCCACGTTACATTTAAGTTTCTACGGCTGGAACAAGATACGGAAACTGTTTTAACACCAATCCTACGGAATCGATCACGCACGACACTAAATAACCCTTGAGAAAATTCACCACTCACCATTTCCAAGGTCGAACGTAAACACATTTATTGCACCTCCTACGCCATTACTCCATGGCTTCCATCAGCCTTCAACACGAGCCAACGCGGTGCACAGCCCTCAAGGCAAATCCAGGAAAAAAGAACTAATCACTTTGTGACGTGGTTTATATATCGTGACACACACCCAGAATTTAGGGTTAACATCATCAGGAAAACCTAGTCGAACATTTTTGCAATAAAAATACGATATCCAGGACTATACGCAAAAAAATAAATTAAGATTCAAACAGAGTAATATTTATCCTCCTAGGAGGCAACAGATCTGTCAAAATTAAGGACGAAAAATCCTAGTTTATCCTGACCATAGACAAAAAATTATTACAATGGTATCCCACAGAACACAACTTGAATGCATCTGTAACAGAATAAAAATGAATACCAATCAAGCCACAGATTAACACAGATTAAATCACATTACCAAAAGGATTAAAAAATATATCTAATCGACACTATTTAATTTACCTATTTTTACGATTCAACCTGAAAATATTAAAAACTTCTTGACAATCCATTTCCAACGAATAATTACTACCAAAACTAGTAAATACGTAAAGATGCCACTATGACCCCACAGATGGCGTTAGTAGTAACCTAAATATCAAAAAACCACAACGTTACAACCATATTACAATGGAGCTCTTAAGAAATTATAGATGCCACATTGCTTGTTACAATTTTTAATTTTTTTTTTTTTATTGAAGTGTTAACCTACACTTAAAGGAAATAACCTAATAGATTTATAAACACATAATATCAAAAATTCCGGGGCCGGCGGGATTCGAACCCACATCTCTCTGGGAATCGCGCCCTGAGTGTGTTATCCGTTACACCACGGCGAACCACACGTCAACCACGAAATTAGTGATATGTATCTACTTTTTCAATCAGTTTTATAGCAACTGTTAGCGACATCTAGTAGCGACACATTACAGTTGTCGATCTACTTTTTTCCAAGACACCATATTACAATGGAGCTCTTAAGAAATTATAGATGCCACATTGCTTGTTACTTGCTAACAGTTGCTATAAAACTGATTGAAAAAGTAGATACATATCACTAATTTCGTGGTTGACGTGTGGTTCGCCGTGGTGTAACGGATAACACACTCAGGGCGCGATTCCCAGAGAGATGTGGGTTCGAATCCCGCCGGCCCCGGAATTTTTGATATGTGTTTATAAATCTATTAGGTTATTTCCTTTAAGTGTAGGTTAACACTTCAATAAAAAATTAAAAATTGTAACAAGCAATGTGGCATCTATAATTTCTTAAGAGCTCCATTGTAATATGGTGTCTTGGAAAAAAGTAGATCGACAACTGTAATGTGTCGCTACTAGATGTCGCTAACAGTTGCTATAAAACTGATTGAAAAAGTAGATACATATCACTAATTTCGTGGTTGACGTGTGGTTCGCCGTGGTGTAACGGATAACACACTCAGGGCGCGATTCCCAGAGAGATGTGGGTTCGAATCCCGCCGGCCCCGGAATTTTTGATATGTGTTTATAAATCTATTAGGTTATTTCCTTTAAGTGTAGGTTAACACTTCAATAAAAAATTAAAAAAAAAAAAAAATAATGGATAGGTCGATATCTTTTTTTTTTCTATGTAGGTATGTCCACCGATTACTCCGGGGTTTCTGGACCGATTCACGCGATTTTTTTTTAATGGGCCCTTAAAAATTTTTACCTTCAACTCCTCAAACCTGATGCTGCAGGGGTACTTTCTCCCTAAAAGCTTTAGGAACTGTCGTTTACGAATTGGTATGCTTGCTACTAGATCATAGAGCTCCAGGTCATCCTCCTCAATCCTGTAGGGTGATATCATTTTTTTCTAAACTGAATAAGTAGTTTGCGCGAGAGACACTTCCAAAGTGGTAAAATGTGTGTCCCCCCGTGTAACTTCTAAAATAAGAGAATGATAAAACTAAAAAAAATATATGATGTACATTACCATGCAAACTTCCACCGAAAATTAGTTTGAACGAGATCTAGTAAGTAGTTTTTTTTAATACGTCATAAATCGTAAACCGCAATTGCTGCTACGGAACCCTTCATGGGCGAGTCCGACTCGCATTTGGCCGCTTTTTACTAACTGCATACGAAAGTAAATACGGTACTTATACCAAGACAACAATTTTTAAAATTGTTGTCTGTCTGTCTGTTTGTTGCCACTAATCTCGGGACTGGCCGAACCGATTTTGACAGGACTTTCACTGGTAGATAGCTGATATTATCGGGCATCGTATAGGCTACTTTTTTAACCGACTTTCGAAAAAGGAGGAGGAGTTGTGTTTTTCTACCTCTGTATATCGATGTCTCCGTGATTTCTTAACCGATTTGCGTGAATCTTTTTTAATCGACACAAAAACTTTGCGAGATGGTCCCATAAGAACTTCGGGTTCCAACTCTTCAATCCTGATGCTGCAGGGGTACTGCTTCCCTAAACTGTGGGGATTTAGGAATTGTTGATTATTATGAATAGTTATTGTAGGGACCAAGTAAAGACATCGTTAAATTCCAGGATCCAACTCCTTAATCCTGATGCTGAAGGGGTTCTGCCAACCTAAACTGTGGTGATTTAGGAACGCAGATGAAGTCACGGGTGTCCGCTAGTAATAAATAAAATAATCATTGTATAGTGTAAATATCGACATCAGAGTACATCACTAGAGTATCGATAAAAATATCGACAACTGCCACTTCCCTATTAGTTTACATGTAAGCCTTACCCTCCCTCACCTCCAACCTACCCCCGTAAAGTACGAAAGGGACAACTGCAGCTCGGGCTGATTTTTACCTACAAAAACCTTGACCAAAAGACGTTTCGTATTCTGCTGTTTCCTTCTTCAAAACTGGACAAATCTCAAATATTCTTATATCAAAATTTAGAGGAAGAGTATATCTATGCTTCTATGTTTTTCTTTTTTGTTAAAAACTTATCAAATTTGTCTGATAGTCGTTTGAACATGGCGGTAAAATCGAGGGTTTTTTTCGGGTTTTTGGATTGTCATATTTTTTTTAATGATAATGTTTTGGAAAAAAGAAAAACATAGAGGCACGTATTAATTAGACCTAGATTTTTTGGAAAAAAATCATTGCTCTAGAGGCATTATCCACGAAGAAAACAGCAGAATACGTTTGTATGGAGAAAGGCCCACTAGAGTACCCTCTTAAATTTCCGAAATGAAATGTAGCCTATGTTTTAGTCCTGGGTATGAGCTATCTCTACTCCAAATTTCATCCAAATCGGTTCATTCCTTGTAATATTCCTTGTAAAATGATAAACGATAGGTTGGAAACCCAACCTATCCTTTATCATTTTAACCACGACATCGTACCGGAACGCTAAACCGCTCAGCGGTACGTCAGCTCCTACTACTGAAGTCTCCCTCCCTCCCCCGCACCAAAAACAATAAATTCCAAAATTGCCCCTGCCGGGAATCACGCCCGATTTCCCACTTATAAGGCCACAACACTCACCACTACGCTATCATGGAAGAATCGCTGCATGGAAGTCTTAGGTTTATTTAAAAGTAGAAAAAAAAGTTTAATAATTAACCCTTGCTCAGTCTTGAGTCTGTCTCGGAAAAGCTCAAAGAGCCCGGCGGAGGCTTGTTCCAAAGATAATAAAACATTTCCACGAGGAAGCTTCCTGAAGTACAGCTTAAGTAGGCAGGAAAACTTTTCCACGAGTAATAAAAATAGGACTTCTGAATAAACTTAATAACTTCTTCGCGGCTATATTTAAATGGAAGAACAATAGAAGCTTATTAAAATAACAGTCTCATATACACTATCAGTAACAAAGAGAAGTAGGTACAAAGAGCTTTAAAACCTAGTTTGTAAAAGTACCTATGAGTAGTATGAATTTTTGCTAAACATATCCCGTACTTTTTAAATTGTTGTCTATTTGTTTGTTTGTTGCCGCTAATCTCAGGAAAGGCTGGACCGATTTTGACGGGGCTTTCACTGGAAGATAGCCGATTTTATCAGGAGTAACATACTACTTTATTAACTAAATTTCGAAAATGAAGGAGGAGATGTGTTTTTTTGCCTATGTATATCGATATCTCCGTGATTTCTAAACCGATTTGCGTAAATCTTTTTTTATTCGATACAAAAACTTTGCAAAATGCTCCCATAAAAATTTCGGGTTCTAACTTCTCAATCCTGATGCTGCAGCTGATGCTGGGTTTTGCCCCCCTAAACTATGTCAATTTAGGAACTGTCGATTGTGAATTGAAGAAGCAGATTAAGACGCGGGCATCCGCTAGTTTGTTATAAGTTCTGTATTTACATACCGCATTTAGTAAAAAGCTGTTTTGATATTATAAACAGACACTTCAATTTTATTTATTTGTATAGATGTATAGATTTCTTGTCGATTTTTTCAGCAAAATCTGCTTCCCGAACCGGTGATAGAAACTTGACTATTCAGCAGAACCACAGGTTGGCCTACATAAAATGAATAATTAAGATTTTTTTTGTATTTCAGGCTATTTCAAGTTGCAAGTCTTGTCAAAAATTATCAATTTCGTTCAGATGGTTCAGACAGTTTCAGTATTAGTATCGATGGTGACCCCTTTAGGTCTATTGTGTTCCAACCATAGACTTAGCATGATAAAAAGTTTAAGCATTAATGTGAACTTTCTTACATAGCGTGTTCAGACTGCATACCACAGGCAACGGGCAGGCAACGGGCAGGCTACGGGCAGGGTCCCACGATCCGTCGCACGGGTCACTCACACTCAACACAATAACACACCAACTAGCAATCAATCACTGCACTAAACACACGTAAAATACATTCACGGTCTAACACAACACGTCCACATCCCACACATGCCAACTGACAACTGATCTGAAACTCGAAAACTGGTAACGCGTTGCCAAGAACTTGTTTCTAGTAAACTTGTAAAAGTGCAAGGGAAGTGCGGAAGAAATATTAAAATGAACTTGTATCACTGACAGTAGATCTTTCGTTCAAACGGCTCACTGAGCCGTTGGGACGAAAATTTTGAGACTGAAGAACTTTAACAGGAACTGTACTTGTGCGTCGTCGTTCTAGTTTAAGTTTTGGTACATAAAAATAAATCAACTGTACCTGTTAACGTCGTCGTTCTAGTTTAAGTTTTGGTAATTAAAAATAAATGAATACAAGTAACCTAGCAATTTTATCACAAGGAATATTATGATTATTTATGTCAGGAATATGTGAATTGCACACAAGAAGGACATTCATCATTTTTTATTCTGTCACACAATAAGCACAAGTACTGCGTATCAAGGTTCTAATTATTTTAACTGATAAAATAAATAATCGAAGAATACAACTTCTTAGTTCTATCAAATGAGTGATACAAATCATTGACTCAAACGAGACATAGGTAATATTATCACTCTTTCGTGCGAGTTGCGGCGCAACACTAGTGAACTTGCAAAGCCTTCACGGTAAGTGGCGCGAGCACAATGGGCCACGGGAAACGCAAACTGCGCGGGCGCACCTGTACCTACTCTGTAGCGTCGTCGTAAAATCGCTTTTTTTTATTTTTCGCCCGCAAGTCGCATGCGACGAGCTTTCTGCGAGGACGATCGGTTGATGACCCGCCGCCTACTTAATGAGAAACGAATTTACATTCAATACAATTTTAATTCCATACCGCTGATGCAAACGTCGAAGATTGAAGATACACAGTTTTTGAAATGATATTATGTTAGTCTAAAGATAAATAGAAAATTACATTACGCTTTTTCAATGCGATAGATGTTTCGATTAAAAGGACATGCTGTTCTTTTGCATGTAGGCTCAATTTTTTTTTAATTCCTTTATTGGGTGATAGACTCGTATTTGATGACAATTATAGGTACCTGATGGAAAGCAATGAGGTCTATGTTGAGCGCGCTTGCGTCGAAGACGTTATTTTCTCTTGCTAAGTAGGTACCTAAGCAAAAAAGTTAAGCAATACAAAGCGTTGGATGCAAGAAAATATTGAGGATATTATAAATACATTTATAAATTCTATAAATAGCGCTCATTTTCAGACGATTTTAAACGACGTAGGTATTCTGGTGTTTTCTATATCAATGTTAAAAAAAACTGCAATTATGTATTCCCTATTTTATTTTCAGTTCTGTTTGGAGGTAATTCATCAAGCTTGCTTCATCATTCGTCTCATGGTTGCAGTGACGTCTCAATAGCTTGACAAGGAGGTATAGCAAATGCTTGAACTCAACTTGCAGCTATCACACTATCACACTATATTATATATTAATTAATATTATAAAGCCGAAAGTTTGTATGTGTGTGAGTGAGTGTGTGTGTATGTTTGTTACTCCTTCACGCCACAACGAATGAACCGATTTGGCTGAAATTTGAAATGGAGATAGCTCATACCCAGGATTAAAACATAGGCTACATTTTATCACGGAAAATTACAGAGTTCCCATGGGAGTCGAAAAACCTTGATCCACGCGGACGAAGTCGCGAGCATCGTCTAGTAATAAATAATTATCATAGACCGATGGGACGAAAATTCGACACGACCAGAGAGAGATCAGGCGCAGGACCGACGGCTTTACGTCCTCTCTGAGGCACGGGGTTGACACACCGCCTACTTTTTACCTTTTTTTGGCCCGACCTGGAAATCGAACCAAGGACCTCGTCATGCGTCAACTATGGTAACCATTAGACCAACGAGGCAGTTACTTACAGCCACGCTAAGTTGCCAGGAATTCGATTTCTCCCTCCCCGCGGCAAGGTCGCGTGCCGGAATGTGCGATCGGCTCCGGCGTACATATTTTCTACTCTATCATTGTGGTATTAACGATTGTATCGCTTATTATAATAATTATATTAATAAGGTAACCTACAATAAGTGCTAAAATATAAACGTACATGAAGAAAAATAGTCAATGATGATGAACTACTATATAACCCTGGGCTATGATGTTATTAGGGTTGTAGGTACGCCAGCAATTTCTGAGAAAAAACCTAAGCTTAATATTATTTTATTTATTTGGCACTCTACAAATGAAAAAAAGATAGTAATGATCAAGCTCAACAAGAGATTAATTAAATTATAAAATGAATTTGTTGGGAGTCTAGTGAACACAAAGACACCGAAAAAACTTAGAGACACGTTATTTACTCGTTTACAGATTGAAACAAATAATAAACTTATGTACTTTAAAATCTGTTATATTATAAATACATATAAAACAGAAAAATATTCCTTGTAATATGGAGTTCTATATCGGTTACAAAGAATATAAAATCCAGAAATGGGTTTCGTGACTTTTTGAATTGTAATGAAAGAAGTAAATGCGTAGATGGAATAATAAATGGTGCCACAGCCAGAAGTGCCTGCTCGTATAAGCCGCTTACCTTACGGGAACGATGTCGACATTATAATTAGCTATGATAATCCTCGCGCCGGACGCAGTTTATATTGCCTGACAAAACTATATGCAGATATAGCTAATACGGCCGACTCTATTTAAACATTCTCCCAAGTCACTTCTTATTAACAAAGACATACGTATCGCTAAGCGATTTGATATGGCGATGCACAAACATTTTGTCGAAAACATAAAAATAGATCACATTATTATCTAGCCATATTTTATAGTTACGTTTTCTAGAAACTTCAAATCTACTTAAAATCAAATTCATGCAGACCAACTTGTGGCTCTTATTACAAGTCAAGATTCTAGACCACCGATGCAAAAAGAAGATTCTGCTGGGAAGAGCCGTCAAAAAACTAAGTAGCTGCTTTTTTCAAAACACAAACAAGTTATAGTAAATCCAATTACTACCATGCAAATCTTTATTTATCTAATAAATCTAGGTTATGATAATATGATCTAGGTTTCAAAATATTAGTAACATCTAGATAATCTATAAAATTGCTGCAAAGAAAATGACTTATTTGAACGTCTATATGAAATTGTAAATGTTAAGTTGTATGATAAAGGCTAACTTAAGTTTCGTGTAACGATCAGGTTCCGGGTATAAATTGAAGCAAATGAGGGGACCTGCGTCCGCTTCCCGCACGCACTGATTATTATCTATGCGATAAAAAGGAGTAGCGTGGAACATGGCTAGCTATTCATTTAAAGATGTAACTACTGAGAAATTGTTTACTTTAAAAGAGTGTCCGAATGTGGATTGTTTACTTTGAAGAGACAAAGATGAGAAGAAAGAGAATGAAGACTTCATTAAAAAGTGTACTTCAGAGTCTAAAATTCTAAACTTTGTAAAGTATAAACAAAAAATGTTTTGACGATATCCGGTCTTAGGATGAAACTGCTAGATTCTATTAGGATCAAAATAAGATCCACAAACAATAATAATTTAATGATTGGTAATAGGTCTTTGTTCAGTGCAGTGACAAGATGGATGTAAGCAAATAAAATTATTTTTATCTTCATCTTTTTGATTGCAAGTGTAAATTAAACAGGTGAGCCTCTAACTTTTGTGGAGCTCGTACGTAAGTATTCATATTGCTCTCATCGATACGACTGTTCTCCAAGTTCTAAGCACCAATAGCCACGTACAAGTTTGGACGCAATAATCGCAAGTGCAATGGGAACTGTTGGGTGCTTGGTGCAAGGTGAAGACTTGCGAGTACTTGATGTTTAATAATCTAAAAGTGCTATTCTAAAACAAACTTAAGAATCATAAACTGAAACTAGAGGTTTAAGATTTTGTTTAAGATATCTTCAATTCATTCGTGTTTATTTTGGTCTTGTCTTATTAACAAGTCAGACTTTGCGTTTAAACGCAGTTTTGGTCTCATTGACAGTAATATTTTCATTAAGTTAATTGTGTCAAAAAAGTTTATTTTTGAAATATAAAAATTTTTCAAACAATCTTCCCTTTCTTTCCACTTCAATAAAATCAGGATACATATAGAATTGCGTTTTCATTTATTGGCTCAATACCTATTACGATCATGGTAACTCGTCGAAAGCTTGTAACTTGTTGTAATTTCACAGAGACTGTGGCCCGATGCAATATCGCCGCACTCCAATAACCCGGCGCCGGACGAGAGCCGACACCGACCACAGTCTTCGACATCAATTGCTAACTTTCTGTTACTATGTATTTATTATTTGTTTGCTTTTATCAGTTCTGTTTTGCTTACTATTCTCAGTGCCAATTTCACCACGCCGAGTAAGTTAACCGAGGAGTAAAAACGATTTTACAGTATTTGTGTATTGAAAATCTGTTTAAACATCAACATTCGTCGGTTAAACATTATCGTGACATGCTTGTTAAAGGGCGAGTCCCACGCGAGGTTTGCGTGTTGCGGTTAGTTTATCAGGTGGTACGTTTGTAGAGGATAGGTTTATACATCTCACACGTCGCGTACGAGATGCGGCGCAGCGCGTGCGACATGCGCACACTCTACACACAAACGTCTGTGTACCTGTGCGGGTGTGTCAGTCTCGAAGGCGTGGCAGTAGCACAGCTGCGGCGCGGGCTCGGAGCGCGGCTCGCGCGCCACGAACGCGAACAGCGCGCGCGCCGCCTCACACGTCGCGTACGAGATGCGGCGCAGCGCGTGCGACATGCGCACACTCTACACACAAACGTCTGTGTACCTGTGCGGGTGTGTCAGTCTCGAAGGCGTGGCAGTAGCACAGCTGCGGCGCGGGCTCGGAGCGCGGCTCGCGCGCCACGAACGCGAACAGCGCGCGCGCCGCCTCACACGTCGCGTACGAGATGCGGCGCAGCGCGTGCGACATGCGCACACTCTACACACAAACGTCTGTGTACCTGTGCGGGTGTGTCAGTCTCGAAGGCGTGGCAGTAGCACAGCTGCGGCGCGGGCTCGGAGCGCGGCTCGCGCGCCACGAACGCGAACAGCGCGCGCGCCGCCTCACACGTCGCGTACGAGATGCGGCGCAGCGCGTGCGACATGCGCACACTCTACACACAAACGTCTGTGTACCTGTGCGGGTGTGTCAGTCTCGAAGGCGTGGCAGTAGCACAGCTGCGGCGCGGGCTCGGAGCGCGGCTCGCGCGCCACGAACGCGAACAGCGCGCGCGCCGCCTCACACGTCGCGTACGAGATGCGGCGCAGCGCGTGCGACATGCGCACACTCTACACACAAACACACACTTGTATATCTATGTACAGTGTAAACTCTATACTATGGTGAAATTGAGGGGACTGGGTATTTTTTTTTAAATTGAGGTATAAAAGGAAACAGTATAATTTTACAAACAAGAGCATAATTGTAACCTTGGCGTAATTAAAAACGCTTAGCAGTAGAACGGTAGTAGGTGAATACACGTGCTAGGCAGTAATAACAACTACACATACGAGTACACACACACATAATACACATTTCTTAGAATGTCCTATTGTTCGCACGAATTACATGCAACAATAGAATTTATTCGGCGGATCGGCGGGTTGGTGGGTACGGTGCGTGGAATCCTTAAAGTGCAATCTATTCAAGAGGTAAGTATGTAACAGCAATGTACCTATGTATTTACCTGGTCGTCGGGGTCGCATACCTTGACCCCCGTGAGCGCGACCACCACCAGCACCGGCACCGCGTGCGCGCCCTCCTGCTGCAACAGACAGGCACCCTGGCACATCATTGTACACCAACTTGAACGGTCTAAAACATCAGTACCATAAACGTCGTTGACTTTTATAATCTATGATAAACACTGAACAGACCGCTGTCATATTTTTTTGGACCCACTTGATTGACGCCGTTTTGGCACTGTTAATAGTTACGAGTCCCCAAGGAATTAAAATTAATAAGGGCACTACATACTTGAAAACTGATAGGTGATACTATTTATTAGTTATTATTATTTATTAGTTCCAAAGACACTCGTATGTCAAATGTGGCGCTTCAAATTGATCCATAATTTAAATTGTCATTGTATAGAGACAGCCTGTCCAGTGTTAATCATAGATTAATTAATTATTATAAAGGTCAGTAAACGCTGAATGAGAGCAAGGACGCAACCCGAACAATAGAAGCTTCACAAGCTTGATGCTCCTGCACCACAGAACTGCGAGAAGTCGTGAGCGTTAGCATACTTACGGGGATAAAATTCAACCTACTCGTTTTAGTACAATTTTTTGAAACGAACCGCTAAAGTGTGGAGAGAGGAGTGGAGAGCCTTCCGGCGTCCGTATTTTCTGCCACGTATTTAAAATTTGAGGGTACCTCTAAGGCAAGAATGATAGGAATCCTCTAAAGAACTTACAACATGCTTTTTATAATGGATTTAATTCGCAATACAAAAAAGAGAGTCTGCATAAAATGGTTGCAGCCCATTACTACATGCAAGTTCTGCTCAGAACCCTGAAGTGAACCGTGATAAAAGTATGAGGGTCTAATTCAGAATCGTCAAGTAAACTTTCACCGACGAATTTTGACATTATGACAGATTACATGAACTTGAACGGTCAAAACCTCAACTTTATTTGTGCCATGAGCGTCGAACTTTTACCAATTAGAATAACCCATTAACTTGTGTTAAAAACGTCCAAATCTCCACATAAGAAAGAAAGATATTTTTAATAAACGAGAAAAGCAACAAATAAATTGTCTCGAGGTTAATTAATACCTACTGTTTCCTCGGACCTGAATTTATTTGCATGAGGGCGAAAAGGACAAACATTTTAAAGATTCTTTCATTTAGGCTGAAACGTTTTTTAATTAACTAAAAAAGGGCATTTTATTATTTGTTTAACGTTTTAACTATTTAGCTTGATTAAAACCTGATGTAAATACTCGCAAATATAACGTTAACTGTCAATTCGTGGTAAAATAAACAAGCCTTTAATGTCACCACACGCTACAAACGGTATCTCTATTTCTTTATTTTAATGACATAAATAAATATTCATACTCTTATACTATATTTTGCAATATTTTTAGATAATACCGGACTTTATAGGGCCTTTAATAGGACAAAATATAATCCACGTAATTTTATAAATCGCAAGTAACTATGTATATCTTAGTCGTGGACCGGCTAGTTAAAAAATATAATACAAAACATTATTTCCTTTATTTGTTAAAGTCGTTTATAAAAGGAATTAATTACCTTCATAATAATTATTATTCCCAAAAACACGTTTTGGCCCGGAAAACTCATTCAACTTTTTTTTTTCATAATAAAGCCCAGATAAAATACGATCAATAAATCTCTTACTTTACTGCCGTCTGTTAGAGTGATCTTTACTGCTCTCATCATCTTTGTATTTTATACTTTCCCCGCGTACATTTGTGAGCTATTAATACATTATTGTACTGACATAATCTCTGCTGCTATACAATTGTAATAGTTTGTTAGTTTGTTGTTAATGACACGACTGGATCAACAGAATCTGGAGCACAGATTAAATGACATTATGACTACGATAAGTCAAAAATATGTATGTCACACTCGCAATGCTATGACGTCGAAATTATTTATTTGTAACTTCAAAACGTCCAAAATTTTTATACAAAAATTAATAATTTGCAGCTTAAAAAAATTGTCAACGAGAACAGATATATAGGTACAATAAATTAATGTGTTACTTGATGACTACACTTATATAATCGAAATGCGTATATACTGCAAAAGCGCTGCAGGCAATTTAACAAATCAACACTCTTCAAGGTGTTTTTTATAAATATAATATGTTTAGAGTTCGACATACATAAATATTTCATTCTCCTATTTCGTTTGTTATTCACAAATATGTGAAATCGGCCTAACGCCTCGCAATAGGCATGATTAAACCCTGTGATTAAATCCGCCTCAGGCCATTCGATGAAAATTCACCCTCCCAAAGGCTCGCTTATAAAGGCTTTTGTTTGGGTTTACAGACTGACGTGATATTTTCTAAATCTTCTGCCGATCATTTTCTACTGTATATTTTGGTTTTCACTTATTGCTAGTACTTCTACTGAACAAATTATAGCAGAAAAATTTACACTCTATCTCCCAAGGCTTAAAGTCTATAGGGATAAAATCTGCCATGTTTTTCATTTCAAGGCTCCAAATACTGAAAAGTGTTCTATACCTATAGCCAGGCTACTTTATGCTGCATATACCTAAGCCATGACATTTGACAAACGTATTAAAGATAATGCTTTCAGGTCCATTCAAGGTCGATTCGGGTCAACCCACACAAAGAGGTAGCGGTACTAAACCGTCACGTAGTCTGCTATTTGCATGTAAACTGTAGCGTTGGCCTAAACTAAGCTCAACCTCTGTTGTAAGAGAATCTCATTTGAATAATGGTGTGAAACATTTCTAAGTAAGTATACTTAAAGTTGGTAGAAAGAAGAATTAGGTTTGAGGCCGAAATAAAACTAGACACAAATAAGTCCTAACATAAATCGAAACAAAAACGAAACATAAGTCATTGGTATCAGTGGGCACAGCACCGCACGGCGAATCATAAAACGTACACAATTTAATTTAATTTTTTTATTCATCTTTTTAAGAAAGGGCGATCTATAGATCTCGTCTGAGTATCACGTGGAGCGACTTGGTTGGCTAAATATGATAGAGACGATCAAAATAGCCCTACTGATTGTTAATAAAAAAATCACGAAGCGAGCCTTTGTTTCTACAATCAGACAAACAAAAACATACAACACAGGTTCTTCAGTTTCTGGTTCAAGCGGCAATTTTAAAAAGGCATTATTCAAATTCGGCGTTCGCTGCGTCGAGTCTCCAGTAAAGGAGTTATGACTTGGAGTAGGTCGGCGGTGGGCAGTTTGTATGCAAATACCAGTTCGGAGTAATATCGCGGCCTCGTCGACAGTCTCCGCACAACTGTCTAGCGCTTGAGACGCGACCTGTCGCCTCTGCGTACACTTATAAGCCGGCGCTTGCGAGTTTACCGGACAATAGATGATTGCTATTCACGGCTTCGTCAACAATTTCTAAATCCGTGTACAATAATGATATCACCCCATGGTCCATAAAAGCTCATCTCAAGAATCTATTGTATATAGTTATTTCAGGTAATCGACTTGTTTTTTAAGAAACTGGCATCGTGGCTTTTCTCGGGTTAGAATACCCCGGAAAATGCTCACCTAACGGAGATAATTTGTGATACAGAATTTCTAACTTGTCCCTCGTCTGATCCAGTGGGAGGCTTTGGCCACAGCTAGTTACCACCGTACCGACAAGGCCGTGCCACCAAGTCAGTTCCGGTACGATACCGCTTAGAAACCGATTAGGAGTTAACGTCATACCCAGACGTTTACCACCACACGAGGTTTCAGCTATCTTCTTTTTCTTCTTCTTTATCAACGGATAGACGTCCACTGCTGGATACAAGTCTCTTGCGTAGACTTCCATAGGCCTCGGTCTTACGCCGCCTGAATGCACTGGCTCCCTGCGACTCGCTTGATGTCGTCGGTCCACCTAGTGGGGGTCTGCCAACACTACGCTTCCCGGTGTGGGATCGCCCCTCTAGCGCCTTAGGACCCCAACGATCATCAGCTCTTCAAAGTTTGAACTAAATACTATCTAGTGAACGAAAAATAATAAGTCAAACAATATCCGCAAGAAAATTCTACCACATTGAAAAACTAATCATGTAACGCATTACGGGTAACTACAAATTAATGAAGCTTTCAAATGAATTAGTCATTGAATGTATTTTCACCACAACAGGCACTAGGAGGGCTTATTGTCATGTTGATCAGCCGTAAAGAGGGCAGACTTGAATCAAAATAAAATACTTGAAGCATGCTGCTTTCAGTAATTACACTCGAAATATCGCATAGGTATAGCCAGACAACAATGAGCCAAAACATATTCTGTTATATTGAGCAATCCATAACATAATACTCGTAATTAGAGTGGATGAAGTCAGGTAAAGTCTGTCTGAAACAATGGAGCTTTGGTTCTACGCTTAAAGTTCTTGTAGACATGCCGACAGGCGAAAAACATTATTATTATATTAATGTATATTTCTAAAGATGTTTTTGAAGCATATTTCCGGAAACTAACTAATCTTAAGTATCCCTTCAATAGTGGAGATACACTGCAAGAAGAAAAACTAAAATCTGATTTTTATTCTTTATACGTAATAAAAAGCTACTGATATATTAGATATATTCGACCCCAATGTCATCTGACCTCAGATAAAGTTTTTTAAATTTGAAAATTGTAATTTTTATTATCTTATATTACTTTTAGTAAATGCTACCAAAACACATAGAGAAAATCAAATTTTAAATTCAGATGTTCAGGGTCTTTGAAATAAGTGTTAGCAGTTGCCTACACACGCTGAAACACTCCAAAACTAATTAAACACATCGAAAAATAATAAAACAATCCAACCAGCGGCCAGCGTGCTAAATTCGAACTACAGCGTCATCCAAAGATGTGCAATAAAGTCGGCCAAGTAAGTTCCAATTGGAAATCAGCCTGTCTGCAGAGGTCTACAATTATTGCAGTCTGTATCCGAAGGGCTGAGGACAGCTATCGCGCGGCTGACAGATCTGGCTTAATTAAAATGTCTAATGAGAGTGCCCTGCCCTCCCCCCCCACTCCCCCACCTGTCCACCCCACCCCCCTTGTCCACTTTGCTTTATTGCGCCGTGTCTGTTGTTTTTACTCACGATTTGCGGTCCTGATTGAAATGAACTTGGGAAAAAGTTTTGTTTTATTTTTTATCGATGACAGGTTTTACCCTTGACTTATATTCCTTTTAAACAATTAGGCTTTTAAATAATTAGGTGACTTTTGTTTCAATTCCTATTTTTTGTATGTGCCTATAATTATAAATATAAGTCCAGTTTAAGTAAGTTTAGGTAAGTTTTCATCCAGATATTTTACCCGATTCACGTGATTATTCTTTTTTAAACGCTTAAAACATTTACCGCTTTTTATGTTTCAGGAAACAAATTATACAAACAATTGCACTTCTGGCGATGGTAAGACTGAGCTGTGGAAAATTATGATTGTAAGTGTTGGATCTCACTAGCGACAAATTTTTGCTCTACACAGTTGTATACTCTATCATTTTGTGTGGAAGGCTACGAAAACACGATCTCTTACGGCCAATTCCAATAAAGTGACTAATTGAAGGTTTAAGGGGAGAGTTAGTTAAAAAAGTGTTTAGATACTACTTGGAACTCTGAACTTTTCGAATGTTAAATAATACGCGAATGTTCGCGAATACGACTGCGAAAGCGAATAATCGTTACATCTATACTTGTATGTTTGTTAAAACAAAATAAAGTTCATAAAGAAAAAATCGCTCATGTGCTCACTACCAAATAATGGTCGCGGAGATATAATTGTATATGCACTGAAGGCTTAATCTGTATTCTAGGCCAGCGTCCATTGTACGCGGCTGCAGCGGAGCGAGCGCCGCGGCTTGCATTTCCGGCGGCGCTTCAGCCGGATAGCGTTCATTACAGTTATCATGCGAATCGCTGGATTTCCACGCCTCTTTATAAACTCATTGCAGTACATAATAAAAAATTATACTGCGATGCAAAGTGCTACTACATTCATCTCTACCCTCCATATTAAAAAGAAGACTATGACTACTATTCTTTCTATGTAAAATACGTGGACTCACAGATTTACATTTAAATCTCTGAGCCCTCATATTTTTGTAGGAATTTAGAGTATATATAACAGTACTTTAATTGGTTAGCATTAAAATAAGAATCAAACTTCATTTACATGGGGCGAGCTCGAAAGAAACTCCGCTAAACCTCCGATCGACATACCTGAGCGCAAATTTCGGATTAGTTCTGTGACGTCGGTGAAAAAGTATAATTTTGACTATAGTCTGAGTTTTGATTCAAAATATATGAATTTTAGGTAGAACAATCAGTTATTCTTGGCCGCTTCATCTATCGATACGAGCATATACGAGTATAATCAAGTACCTCAATACGTGGCATGAAACAGGTTTTATAAAGGTTCAATTCCTATAAAGTGCTGCTCGTGCAGCTGGCATCTAATTTGCCTTTTACGAGAAAAAACCCTAAAAAATTTTCAGCTTTAATCCTAGTAAGTAATCCGTAAAATTTTCAAGAGGCATAATTGTTCATTCAAGAGAATCAGAATTAAGTCGCAGTTTATCGTTGTTTCAGCGTTTTGTTAAAACGTATTTTTAAAGCTTTAGGCTAGCTTTAGGCTTTTCATAGTCTTAACTTTTGAAACTTATGTAAAGTTCCAAGGCTGCTGAAAATTTAATACGTCTCGTGAGATGAATCTGCAAACAGTCTGCAACTGTAATAAAGCCTAAAAGGTGTCTGGAGTAAACACTTTAGTCAACAATTTTGGGCTTTTCATAACCAACATTAATTTATCTTAACTATACCTGAGTGCTGAAAGTATTGAAGGTCAATTAAATGTTAGCTGTATTTTGACTTTATCACTTGCAGTATACAGTATTTAACACAAAAACAAAAGTCTGTTATATTATTATTTTTTTTATATATGAATAACGAGCAAACGTGCAGGCGGATCACCTGATGTTAAGTAATTACCGCCGCACATGAACACTTGTAGTACCACAGGCACCACCAATGTCTAGCCGGCTTTTCAGGAATTTGTTGGTTTGGCCCCTTTAATAACCCCATGTTGTAATAAAGTGGGAACACCGTCGAAGGGAGATGATTCCACAATTATGGAGACCTTCTTTAATTTTTAATCTTAGTTTTTTTTTTATTATTTCTTGTTAAAAATGCAATAGAAACACATTGTGTGGAAATTTCAAGTATCTACCTGTTATGTACGGACATACGGACGTATGGACGGACAGCGGAGCGTCTCGTAAGCACCTTTTGGGTGCGGAACCCTAAAAGTTCCCAGAACCTGACCCAGCGGTGGGCTTATTTTGGCAGTACAATAAAAACACGGTTCAGTTGGCTGAGTGGAGTGTCACTTGGAGTGAAGCGGACAAAGAGCGCGCTCTGCTGGGACCGCTCGCGCCTACATTCACGACCTTATATGTTTCGGCGATGCCTCAAGCCGACGGGTGAAGCGATCATGAAACCCCTTTTTAAGTTCGCCTTTATAGTTTTACTTATATATTAAGTTGAGTTATTTATAACAGGCTGGTGCCTGCGACTTTGTCCGCGTGATTCGCTTTAAATTATCCCATAAGATTTCTTTGAATTTCTGGGTTCCTCTCCAGGTCCTTAACTATACCAAGATCAAGAGCTTTGTTGCAGCGTGATTAAAGAACAAACCAACAAATAAACACACTTTGACATTTATAATACTGTAGTAAGAATTAGTAAGGATATTATAATCAAAACCTATTTTAGAATATGTAAATGTATTTTTTCATACATGGTACACCACTTGACCTAGCAAGCAAGAGTAGAAGCAGTAGGTAAGTAGTGGCTCGAGCCGCTTGTTACTTGGCCATTTTAGCGCCATAATTGAGACGTTCCCATCTCAGTTCATGATCAGTCAGTCATAATTAAGCATACCATAACAAGTACAAACGTTTAATAATGGCAAACTACTATTTTAAAAACAGTAATCTAATGTTAAATGTGACTTATATTCCACTATCACCCTAAATAAGCGTGAGGCTTATGCAACGAGTGGGGTTTGAACTGTCGACCTTACGGGTTTCAGGCCGCGGACTGCTGTGTCATTAAAGCTACAACGTTACTATGGAAACGAAAAACAGAAGAAGATCTGAACTGTGATTGCCGCTTCTGTGCTTCTTGCCAGCTCTTCTCAGCAGAATCAGCATTCCGAACCGGTGGTAGATTTTCGATTGTCATGAGAGCCACAAGTTGGTATATATGAAATAAAAAAATTTGAATTTTGTGCCAAACGCTAGCTGCTGCAAGTTGCGTCGCAGCGAGCAGCGGGTCCATTAGCGCGCGGCTCGAGTCGGGGGTGAAGCCACTGTTTAGTTCAAGTGCGCTATCGCTAAATGCACCGACTTATATGGGGCACTGTTCTGAAGCTGTGATGGACAAAAGGTATTATTAGGTACCTGACTTGGAGGAGGTTATAGCTTGACAAGTTAGTGTGATGTGTGATGTGATTTAATGTTGGTTTTGTCAAAGCTTATGATAATTTGGTCCGCAGCATAGTGCAGATACTATTGTTACTAAAGAGCTGTAATCATATTAATTACGCCGGAAAAGTTGTACAATAAAATAAAAATAAACTATTATTTTGGGTACACGTACCTACCTAAAGGAGGGATGACATTTTTTTACACGTCTAACCCATTGTGTAGGGTATCGTTGGAAAGGTATTTCAAAAATGTTGGGGTCCGTTTGGGAAATATTAAGCTTAAAAGTGAAAATTTTCCGTTAAGTAGGGCGTCCCGCCCTCTAAACACTAAACTATTGATTTTAGATATGTGAAAAATATTTAATGTAGTATATATAACTAATTTTAAAGGAAAACTACTACGGATAATTACGCTTTACTAGTTAACGAATAATAATCGCCTAACTTATAAAAGTAATTTCATTAAATTTAGATGCCATTATGTAGAATAGAAGCAGCGTTAGTTTGCGTTGTTCTTTGATAATAATCAAGAACAAACTACATTACGGCAGTAATAAAAGCAAATTGTATCTTGAGTTTTTGCTATTAATTTGTAACTAGGCGCATTATTATTTTGTGATATTATTTTAAAATGAGATAAAAACATCTTATGATGAATAATTACATTATTTTCACACCCTTCTAAGTACGCAGGGAAATGCAACTACGGAACCCTACACTGCGCGTGGCCTGATACGCAATTGGCCATTTTTATTATGTAGCAGGAAACACGGACGCTGAAAGGCCGGTCTGCGTCTCAGCGGTTTATGTTAGAAGCATTGAACGAGAGTGGTTTATGCGAATAGATAAAATTATAAGATATCTATCTATTCGCAGAAAACGTTAGATACTCTCTTCATCCGGTTAAAATTTTTTAAGTAGGGTAGTGCAAATAGGTACGCAGCAATTCAGCTGCTCTCTAGGTACTTTGTACTCGCTGTTCCTATTTTATATTTAAAATTGATTTCTGAAATAATTCAAGTGTCGAGCGCGGAGTATGAGTATTTGCAGAATCAATTAACTCAATGCAATCGTGTTTACATTTGCCTTTACGAGTGTTGATCACTCCAAGCGATAATGGCTTCTATTTACATTTAACTCAATACTTTTGTAGACAATCTCGAGTGTACTTCTCTCGCAACAATTTCGCTGCAACACATCAAGATGGCAGGTCTTTAAGTGGGCTGTTACATTCGATGCTATGATAAAAGAAATAAATGGGAAACGGCCTTTCTTTTCTGGTCTATTTTTTCAAGAGAAAAGATGTCCAATTAGTTGTGTGTTCTTATAAATAATTTGTGTGTAAGGTATTTAACTACATGATATTAAGATAAAAACTAAAATCACCATCGAACTATATAAACTCAACTTGCACTACATAGCGCCAAACAAGATTTTATTAAATTATAGTACTAATTGATACCCGCGAATTCGTTCGCGTGGTTTGAGGTTTTTTGTTCCCGCGGGAACTCTCTTCTTTCCCGGGATAACATTTATAATATTAATAGGATCTAGGATATATAACATTAAGAACAGCGTAGCGACTATCTTTCTTCGAAGAGGATGCATCACAAACATTTTGAGATAGTCACTAATGGGTGTACTGGCCATAGCATTTTTCAAGTTCTAGTATGGTTTTCAAATACTGCGTACCTACCTATCATACTGATCGAATACTTGTACTTCATTAGGCATAAAATAATCTCATAAACTACAATCTAGAGGAAAAATCTGAAATTAGGAAATCTCTTATCTCGTAATGACCACAAAATTGCCAGCGAAGACAAGTTCAACATTACTACAGTTGCGATAAACACTCAATCATAAATCAAAAAAATGAACACGAAAGAAAAATCGTTTCACATAATTCACGAAATTTTCCGCTTTTCCCTCTGTGTCGAGCAACAGTCGCTCGAAATAAGTAGGAAAAGTTTGTTTCACATAAATTACGAAAAAGTAAGTGCCCCGTGAGCTACGCCGCGGCCGCCCTTCAGAGGTTAATTACGTTCCTCCCTGAACACCTGAAGACATGCGACTCTTACATAACGCTCCCAAACCTAACCATTGTTTCAGGGGATAGACTTTCAACCCTTTTGACTTTAACATGACTTAGGATTCATAATTTTAGATGTTGTGAATATTAATTACTAGACGAAGCCCGCGAATTCGTCTACTTAAGGTTTTTTGATTCCCGCGGAACACTTTAATATTCAGGGATGAAATGAAGTATATGTGTTAATACTAGGTATGAGCTACTTTCCTTCCTTTCAGCCAAATCGGTTCAATAGATGTGGTGTGAAGGAGTGATAAACAACACACACATACACACATACTCACATACAAACTTTTGCCCTTACAATATTAGTGGGATGTGATGTGATGTGACTATATATCATATTTTTGAGTAAACTGTCCTTTTTAACCGACTTCCAAAAAGGAGGAGGTTATCAATTCGGCCGGTATCTTTTTTTTTTTTTTTTTTTTTTCTATGTATGCCCACCGATTACTCCGAGGTTTCTGGACCGATTCACGAGATTTTTTTTTTAATCGACAGAAGAAGCTCGCGAAATGGTCCCATAAAAATTTTTACCTTCAACTCCTCAAGCCTGATGCTGCAGGGGTATTTCCCCCCTAAATTATGGGACTTTAGGAACCGTCGTTTACGAATTAGTATGCTTGGCCTAAGCATATACTAGATCATAAAGCTCCAGGTCCTACTCTTCAATCCTGATGCTGCAGGGTACTGCCCACCTAAATTATAGGGATGTAGGAACTGCTAATCATGAATTGTTATTGTATATAATAAGCATATACTACACCATCGAGGTCTAGGTTCTGGCTCCTCAATCCTGATGCTGCAGGGTACTGCCCACCTAAATTGTAGAGATTTAGGAACTGCTAATCATGAATTGTTATTATATGTAATAAGCATATACTACTCCATCGAGGTCTAGGTTCTAGCTCCTCAATTCTGATGCTGCTGGGTACTGCCCACTTTAACTGTGAGGATTTAGGAACTTTCGCTTGCGAATTGATATTTTTAGTATCAAGCATATTCTACATCGTAGAATTCAAGGTCCTCGCTCTTCAATACTGATGCTGCAGGGGTACTGCCTACCTAAACTGTGAGGATTTAGGAACTGTCGTTTACGAATTGATATTGTTGGTACCAAGCATATACTACATCATAATGCTCAAGGTTCTAGCTCCTCAATTCTGATGCTGCAGAGTTGGAGGAATTACGAACTGACGCTTTCGAACTGATATTGTTGGTACCAACCATGGACTACATCATGGAGCTCCTAGTCCTAGCTCTTGTGTATTGTTAATAAATACTGTAGGTACCAAATGTAGAACTACATTAGTACCGTAGCGTTGGAGGGAGGGGAGAAAGAGAGCAGGGACAAGCTCCACTAAAAAGCTTAAAATAAAAATTCTTTTCAAAAAACCGACTTCAAACGCCACTACAAAGTATAAAAATAATTTTATTTTGTACACGTTTGTTGAAGTCGGGCGGGCTTAACTAGAAACGATGAAATCGATGCGCGACGCTTATCTTATGGTGACATATAAGAGACACGCTTATTGAAATCGGGCGAGCATCGCGTATCGGTTTCATCGTTTCTATTTAAGCCGCCCGACTTCAACAAACGTGTACAAAATAAAATTATTTTTATACTTTGTAGTGGCGTTTGAAGTCGGTTTTTTGAAAAGAATTTTTATGTTTCCTAGTTAAGCATAAACTAGAAATAAATGTATTTTTAGCTTTAATTTTAAGTTAAGCTTAGAAGTTCATGCAATAATGATATAATAATAAGTAATAAATGTTATATAATTATGTTGATTGCCATGATTTTTTTTCCACCATTTTCAATTTTCGTAATTAACATGAGACGCAGCCTCAACAATAAAAGTTTAACAGAGAGTTTATGATAATTTCCTACAACGATTATATAGTTACAAAGTCGTCGTCTTCTGATTAATTTGGGAATGACGTAAAAGTGTGTCACGAATCACCATAGAGTATTTATGATTAATGATAATATAATTTGAACATGATTAATTTAATCAATAAAAGAAAAATAAAGTGTAAAAATAAAAATTCAATTTATATTTACTCTAATAAACTTCAATAAAATGTAAGTGCATAAAATAAAAATAATTTAAAGTTTTCTGTTTCAAATCTATTTTTAAATAAATTAAAAATATTTTTATATGGACTATGAACGGATTTTAAGCCCAAATTATTTTACAATACAAAGTAATAGCAAGAGACTGACCTTTATAAAAGCAATAAAAACCACGTTTCGCGTAAGAACTTCCGGCCGAGGACGCCACGTGCGCGCCGCCACGCCGCGCCTGTGGACTGACAGCACTGACAGCCGGCCGGGGGTTGCACCCCTGCAGATAGGGGTTGGTTGCCGAGCCTGAATGGTTGTGTAGGGTTGTGTCTTGGAATGAAGCTGTCACCCGACTATGTCGAAGCATCTAGAGTAGGTATCCGGCAGTAGAAATAGAAGTAGAAAAGCTTTTCATTCAAATAAACATTTATAAATTGCCTTCGAACTGCCACTAGTGGTTCGGAAAGCCGTTCAAACTGAGGAAAACTGTTCTGCTTAAAAAAATAAAAGAACAATAAATAGTGTTGAGTAGTAAATGATTTTTCTCAATTACGAAAGTACGATGAGCAGACATCGAGATTATTCTATATCTTCTTGTCAAGTACAGACCTATAAACATATCCATTTATTAAATAGTTCGTTACCCGTGAACGGGGCATGGATAAAACAGATTATATTGTGCAAACATCTGCTACCGATCGCATTGAGTCGACCGCGCCGGCCGCGTGATCAGAATAACATCAGAGGCTCTGGTATAGGCCATCGGGAAACCTATACCAAACTAAGGTAACATAATTTAACCCAAAATGTTATTGAATAGGAGCAAGTTCGACTTAAAACTAACTTAAAAGCTCTTCGTAAACCCTAACTTAAAGGTTACAAACGCACATATAATCTCAGTAGATTATAAAGCAATGTAAAAGTGACTTTACCTGTCTTTGATTATTATTAGCTTTTCATATTTAAACCGCTGAACCGATTTCGATGCAAAATTCATCTTGAGGAAGAGGTAGCTACTTCTTATTCTAGAAAAGTCTGACAGCGTGCCACTATTCAGTTGACAAAAGTTCAGAAAATTACAAGTCGTATGCATGGGGCAGTACTATAATTACGTAGATTATTTTATAATATTTAAGTAATCCTGTAAAGATTTATTAAGAAATATTTAAATAATTTAATGTTTTTATTTTTAATTACAATCTTCGATTATGACCCCCGGGCCAGGGGGTCTGAATTATGCATGCGTCCCGCTGAGCCGTTATTTAGACCTTGAGAATACTGCCAACTTCAGCCAAACATTCTAATATAATATGTTAATTTACTCACTGATTTACATTTTAAGCTGTTTGAAACTTTTTGCACCTATTTACCGCACCGTAAATACTGCAATACCGAGCGTATGGTTAACACACGAAATGGAATTCGGAATCCATAACCATATTTAATTTTTAGACTTTTCATACGAATTCAAAAACGAAAGCAAACATTGCATGAATCTACATCGCTACGTGGTTGAAATCCCACAATCAAGCGCTAAGCGCTTTGCCTCCTAGTTCCTAATACGCACCACGATTTAGAATGCTCTTTGCGGCTTCCGTATTTCTAAATCTCTTTAACTTGGATACCTCTAAATCAAGAGCGACTACTAGGTATCTTCCAGGAAACGCGCTCTACCTAGGCTGCATCTTCACTTACATCAGATGTGTTCGCAGTCAAGCCCTACTTTATAATATATTGAAAAGAAAAATGTTAAATTCATTTCAGTTAAATTTTCGTTTCTTGACGTAATACCTTTGTCCCATAACTGCCAAACACTTAAACCTTCCGAACTCGGATGATAGAAACAAAAATTTTAAATTACATGTAAAAACTAGCAAAATATGCAAGTTAATGTCAAGCAGTCTTTATGACGACATAAGTTTCAGTTTGTGGAACATGCAATGCAATAATAATTCTTGCACGAACTCACGAAAATTTCATGAAAATTTTTCCCACAAAAATTCACACCACGTAGAGAACGTCTTGGGTTTAAAACGTGTCTTTATTTATCGGTTGGAGAAATTTAGCTAATAATAATAATTTTTACTTACAAATGTGTGTTATGTTAATAGTAATTTATATTCTTGTAATCTAAATATATAAAAAAGGATAAGGTGACTCACTGATTGAATTTTATTTATCAACGCACAGCTCAAATCACTGAACGAATCGCGCTGGAATTTAGCATACAGATAGCTATTATGACAGAGGCATCCGCAAAAAATGAACTTTGGACTAAGGGGGTAAAATGGGGGTTTGAAATATCGAACTTTACGTGAGCAAAGCTGCGGGCAAAAGCTAGTTCGTTATATTTTATAATTAGTTTTATAATTAAACAATATTATAAATTATTGAAAAATATTTATTCCTTTCTTTAAACTTTTCATGGCTGAAAAACGCTTAGACACTTATTAAGGATTGGTCGGGGCGTAGCGACTGCCAATCCTTCTATGCGCAGCTACGAATATTGAATGCAAGTATATTTTTTATAAGTGACACTTCATATAAATATCAAAGAAATATCTGAAAAACATCTTGTTTAAATCAATGTAATTGTACAGAAAATTAGTATTTTACCAATACATAAAATGAATAATACATTACTTTACTACTAGGTACTTTCGTTTTACCATCCAATGCAACATAATTATATTATTGTCTCAATAGATTATGTTAAATTCAGTAGCGAGTTAATTTAATTCCTTGATTGCTCGGCCTGTTATACTCGACGTAAATTTAATTATTTATTTTCTTTTCGGAAATAAATAACTTCGCAATATTCTGCAATTACGATTCAGAGTATCTTTAAAAGGTAGTAAAGCGGATTTGATCAAAAACTAGCAGAATTTTCTTGATCTAAAAAGATTATTGAAATGTTGATTTCTCCACGTTGATTTTTTGAATAGTTGCTATAAAAAAATTCATTTTGAAAAAATATTATAAAGACGTTAGAGTGACATAATTAAATTAAATTAGGTGAAATCCAGTAACAATTACAGTAGGTAGGTATGACCTCATGCAAGCATTGGTTATTTATTACTAATTAACTTAAAACTAAATCTAAGAGGGTTCCAAAGGCGCCCGATTTGAGAATTCAAAATTCAAAATTATTTATTTTATTTAAGGCAACTTGTGGGTCTTACTTATTACAAGTCAAGAATCTACCACCAGTTCGGAAAGCTGAAAACTGAAGAGCCCACAAATTCGCCCGGGTATAACCATCTCACATCTTTCATCAAGTCTTAAACTAAGCAATATTTGCTTAGTTTAAGACTTTGATAGACAAGACAAGATATAAACAAGATCAGAATCTTCCAAAAATACGAATAAATTAAAGAATCGAATAGAAGACTCAGTTACAAATCCTCAGCAAATAATTCAAAAGGTAAAGAACGAGCAATCAGCCCCCGCCTCCATTGTAAGGCTCTTACGCAAAAGTACTGAACGTTTTATCTGGAAGTTCGTCACAGTTTCACGAGATGTGCCTGAATTTGCCTCAATTTTCCTGAATTTCTGAGCGCGCGCCAAGTTTCGGCTATCGAAGGAAAACGACGGTTGCTTCACGTTGATATAAGGAGCTAAAGATACACGACGCCTCATATACCACAAAAAGCCTTAATAGCTGAAAAGTCGATGATTTGAATCCCAACTGTTTATCGTACCTACCCCCAGTACTAGCTTTACACTTAGTTGGAGGGTAAGTAAAATAATGTATTATGTTACTTTAAACTGTTCCAAATAAGTTCCTTTCCAAAAAGATACAAGTTTCAAGTTTCCATTCAACAGAAGTTAAATTAATTGAAGAAGAGCTTGCAGTAGGTATAAATATTTTATAGATACAATACAGATTATTTTTAGAATCTTTTTCTAATACCACACTACGTTTACAAAACATAGATTAACAACATACATAGATAACATACTTAGCAACTTTAGATGCTAATATACATTTTCAAGTATTTAGAAAATCTGATTTTAAAAATCTCACGCGTTTATGTTGTAGCTTTCTTTTTCTGAAATAAAAATAAAAAGTAGGTCTTCAAGTTCTCCATTAGTCATGCAAAAATCATGTAAATCCGTTACTCCATTGCTGCAAAGCAAAGCAAAGTGTAGAAACTTTGTATCTAGGTTTTGTAAACCATTGGCATTGTAGAGCAAATAAACGTTATGTATCCCGGCCGATAAGGAAGGGAAGCGTGCTATTTGGGGCCGAGTCCGTAATCTTATCGAGACTCCAGAGTCTATACTGAAGTAATTGAATACCTACCTCACCTCGCCAATTTGATATATTGACCGATTTTTGACTAACTTTATACTAATCTACGGTGATACCCTATCCTTAACAAGTTTCTAAAAAAGTCTATTAAGTTGGGTTCTGTACTTTTGGAATAGTTAGAAGATTTTTGAAAATATCTAATTTTTTCATTATCTAGAGATGCCTAATAGATTAAGCAAAGGTCTCCCCTTATCATTAAGAGGAGACCTTTGCTCTCATTTCTTTAATTCATGCTTTATTCTCATGAATTGGCCAAAATTCATTACGCTGGGATTGGTAGATCGAATGTTAATTTGATAGAGATAATTACTTGTCTATGATTTTCTCTTAAAATTTACATTTTTTTTACACTTATGAGGAGGTTTTTTATCAAACAAGTTTTAAGTCCTTTCCTAGCACCTTAATCTTACCTATACATAGAGTAAAACATGTTGAGGTGTTATTAAATTTCTTCGAGCAAAAAAAAAGACTTAATGCAATACGGTATTTTTCCTAACTTGTAAGAAAAAATTTCAGTGTAAGGTAAAAAAATCATTCCTCAGGAGGTTAAAAAGGTCGTTATTTCTTTCATAAGAAAAATATTACGCAGTCTGAGTGTTGGAGGTGCGATGAAAATCTTCGTGAAAGTTGGGTCATGACCGTTAACTCAGCAGATAACTGAGAATAGGTAACTTTATAAGACGGGTGGCGGCTCGGTCGTATATCAATTCTGATTGCGATGTACAACGCCACTGGCCTGATGGAAACATTGAAGAGTATTGCTATTTTTACCCCACTGCGCAACACAAAGGAGGGTAATGTGTTTCTCAGTCTGATCTATCAACGCAAACGCTGGACGGATCGGGCTGAAAAGCTTACAGATAGCTATTCTGTGATAACTAAGAGCAAAAATAACAAGTACATTATTGAACTTCTTAAGGACTGCAGTATTATGAGGTAGGCATACGCTAAGAAAGAATTTTTGGAAATTAAATTTCACCCCTTTAGGGGTAAGGGGGTAAAATTGGGGTTTGAAAAATCGAACTTAACATAAGCGAAGCCGCGGGCAAAATAAATGTGTTGCTTTATGGAATAACAAGTAGAGACACTAGTGCCACCTACTTATCGCGTAATGAGGATTTAACTGCGACTCGTGTGAGGCAGTTAGGCAACTCGCTCGCCGGCGCGCGTTAATGAAGTTACTTTAACTTGACAACTCCGCTTCACTGCTGAAAGCGTTTGCTCGAGCACGCTGCAAAAACTACCCACTGCGAAATTTACTACGTCGCACTTTTAAGCAATTTTCTTTCATTGCTTTTAGGAATAAATTTAAATTCTGATAAAAATATGATAAAAAAACCTTAGTTGCACTATTTTTTTGCTGCATTTGATAGTTACATCACGCGTTTCTATGTTATTACGAAGCCCTTCACTGCAATCTCACCTGATGGTAAGTGACAATGCAGTCAAAAATGAGAGCGATGGTGCCGAAAAGGTAAATCGCTTGGCGACACGTCTGACGGTAGGGTGGTAACTAGCCACGACTGTCTCTTTGGTATAGTGGTTAGCATATTCGTCTGCGGATGACGAGGTCCCGGGGTCGATTCCTGGGTCAGGGCAATAAAGTGTTTGGGTTTTTTCGTCAAGACATTCTATGTATTAACTCGGAGAAAACTAGGAAGTAGGAGGCGTGTCACCCCCGTGCCTAGGAGAGCCTGTAAAGCCGTCGGTCCTGCGCCTGATCTCTCTCTGGTCGTCTCGGCTTTTCTGTCCCACCGGACTATGAGAGTGAGGGAATAGAGAGTGCACCTGTGTTTGCGCACATACTTCTGCACTATGGCTATACAGATGGCTAATCTCTGAGAAGGTTAGCCATGGTGGCCGGATTTGGTCGGGAGGACAATGGACATTATTATTACTAACTAGCTGCGGATAAAGTTGCCATACAAAAGCCATCATTTTTAGTACCACAGACATTATATTATCTTGCTAATTAAATGAATATTTTTAAATTTTTGATATTTAAACATGATACTGCAACTGTGAAAAATCGATGAAATTAGTAGAAATAGGTGCTTCCTTTCAAGAAATTTTCACATAAATATTTGTGACAGAAATTCAAGGTTTTAGGCTTAAATAAGTCATTTCAAGAACTATTATGAAAGTAGCGTTATGAAACCGAGTAGGTATAATAGCCGGGAGGGCGCCTGAGGTAGGAACGCCAAGTTTTAGTAATCAGCCGGTTTTACTACCACAAATTATTATGATTAACATTACCTTAGTTTTGACGGCGGGACAGTCATTTTTAATAACTAAAACGATAAATGTAGAGCTGTTTACGATCAAAATATGTATTGAAAACTATAATTTAACTTTGAAAATGGCCCGCGCGGTATATGAACCCTACAATGCAGCATATATTTTGTATGTGGAAGGGATTACCGCGTTGACAGTCATAATTAATTCCTGCGTCGCACGGGGTGGGGAAGATTGGAGGGGGAGGGGAGGCGGTCGTAAAAAAGTAATCAAACTTTCATCGTATGTGGCAGGTTTTATGCATGGCCTTATCAACATTTTAGGCGAGGGAGCCTCCTTGGCGGTGCGTGGAAATTTTCCTCGTTGTAAAGAGGAATTATTAATCATGGCCTAGCATGGGATAATTAGCGAATACTTACGAGTATATTATAGCTATTCATCAACCCTAATTTTTAGGATAGTGGTAGTAGCCTTTTGGCCAAAATGAGGGTCTTTTGTCTTAGATAGAACTCTGTTTCGTGTCTGTATCTTATCTTCTTCTATGAAACTGTGGCGTGATGGACTGACTAATGGAAAAAGCTTTGTATAAAATAATATTTTTTGGAAAAACAATAGAGGCTCTTAGGTGAGATTTTTAATTGAAATTCGTAACGTTTTTTTGACGACGTATCCTAAGCATAGCATAGCACCTATAAACATAAATTAGGTAAATTGTCACTATAAAAATTACAACTTACTTACTATTTCAAATAAGAGAATCCACCAGCCTGTGAAAGTTTTACTATAAGAGCGTTACAGAATAGCGAATAGGTATCAATAAACATTAAATACTTGCGGTTAAACATCATACTGCTCAATGTCCGGTATTGAACCTTTCCTTGATAGAAATCACCGCTGTGCTGGGCCACTACGGCTTTGGGAAAGCTAATTTACTATCAAACCCTCGTTTAAGAGTTACGGCACCGCAAACACATACTAAATAATGAGAGTGAGGGTGCTTTGAGGGATAACGACGTGTCCGGACCGATCAAACAGCTGCTCCGGAGCAACACGTCGAGAGACTTGTCGGGTTTGATGAGCGAGCTTGGATATTAAAGGTTAGCTGTTATAACTGTCTATACTTTCCCAAACATAGAGAAAAGTAACTATGTTCCTAAATAGAGGAACAGATAAATTGTAATTTTTTAAGTGAAATCGTTTCTTAGTGTTATGTAACGTAGCGTGCGTTCCAAACATCCCGTTGAAACACAGTGGCGACGTAATGAAGAGAAGTCTCAACGTCGAGATGACCAATATGAAATCGGTTAGCCGCTCCGATGCAACCCACTGCGTTGACACATACATTTTAATAACTGATCTTTAAATATTTAATTAATCTGAAAACTCTCGGCTGCTCACGCATTCCACGGAATGTAGTCAGCTATTTCATAAATTATATGGCTTTATAAATAAAAAATTTTAAGTACATTTCACTTTTCTTGAAGTTGCATCTCCGCTTTTACTACGGTAAACGTTGAACACTGATTAATCAGAAAACTTAATTAATCATTTGAGACAAGAAGTAAGAAAAATAAGATACTCGTAAAATTTGCAGGCTGGTAACTACGCAGTAGGTACATTTTGTGCAGGGCGTTATCTTAAAGGCGTCTTGAATGCTTTTCCTTACCGGGAGAATATGCCTTTGAATAAACAGGGAGTGTTGTGCGATCCTACGGTGAAGACTGAAGACTATTTTCAAAATACAAAAGAAACCTTGGTGGCTTCACAAAAGGCTAATTTTGACGTAGTGTTCTGATTTTCTGAACCATTTAAAGCATGAAAAAAAAATTATTTAACGAAAAACAAAATTACTGACATATTAAAAAAGTAAACAAAATGTAGGAGTGAGGTGTCATAAATTTTATTAAAAAAAATATATATACCTTCAAGTGCAAACGCAGCTAGCTAAAGACTTACTTGTAACTCTAAAAGTCTAAGTAGTTTCCAAAGGAGTAAAACTTTTTCTCCAAACATGTTGTTATTTAATTCCAGGAGCTAGCAATGTAATCTGGCGCGTGGTTCGGCATCGGAGCCTAATTCCGCCCACCATCAGGGAGCGAATTGCAACCGTGAAACACTCGTTTGCAATTTGCGTGCCCGAGCACTAGGCACGGCGTACGGGCACCCCGTGGCGAGATACCGATGTCGACAGATTTGCTGATGTCGATAACTACAGAACACGAAAGGAAGATTTTATACATTTTTTTACAATTTGACGAGACTTCGTGCCTAGAACCCCGTTTTTGTTACAAGTATTTCTGTTTTTAAAGCGGACCTTAATTTTACGTAGTAAGCATTAAACAAGACAACTTATCTTTTGTTTATCAAGGAGCTAAAAGATCCCATTATATACGAGATGTTTAGCTCTCGAGGGTTAGCGAGGGATGCTATAGAATCGAGTGTGAATAGGTTTTTGGTCCCGAGTTAAACACTTTATTTTTATCTATGCATAAATTAAGTCAATCTATTGGTCCGTTGCTGCGGGATAGTAAAACAAACCAACAAACGAACACACTTTCGCTAATAAAGGAAAAGAAAACTATTTCGGACTAGTTATCATGTCATGAGACGCATGTACATTAAAACTAATAGTAATACGTAATTACGTTTAGCACTATTGACCAAACCGCTTGCCAAACCACTCTACGTCGTCAGTTCAAAATGAAGAATTGTATTGAGTATTGCCATACACCACTTTGCTTCTTCTTCTACTGTTTCTTCTTTATCAACCGATAGACGATGAAACCTCACAGACCTCGATCTTGCGCCGTCTAAATCCAGCGGATCCCTGTGGCTCGTCTAATGTCGTCGGTACACATAGTCTGCCAACACTGCGTTTTCCGAACCCTACTTTTATATAAAAGTTATTTCGCAAAGTTCTGTACTCGATACCGATTGACAACGTCCCACCTCTAACAGTATTCTAAAGCAGCGGTCTCGCGGGTGTGCTGCCGGGTCGCGGCACATCGCACAGATTGGATGGAGTCCGCCCGCGCCGCCCGCCCGCCCGCCCGCGCCGCCCGCGCCGCCCGCCTCAAGGTCGCCCCGACTGCTTGCAAATTGACACAGAACCGCCGGATTGCGGCTGTGGGCATTCCCTACTTCTTAATGATCGCAGGCTAACAGAAATGATATTGACTTATATTTTCTTTTAAAATCTTTATCCAAGGTCCAAAAATCCTTTTTGTGGTTTAGTAACCTTATACCCTTTTATTTACAAAATTTAAAAATTGTAAATGCGAAAGTATGTTTGTTTATTGGTTTGTCCTTCAATAATGCTGCAACAGAGCTACAGATCGACGTGATTTTTTGCATGGTTACAGTTGAGGACCTGGCATAGGCTACTTTTTATTACGGAAAATTAAAGAGTTCCCGCGGGATTTTAAAAACTAAATTCACGAGGACGAAGTCGCGGGTATTAGCTAGTTTATCATATAAATAAAATATTTCCTATTGTACCTACAGCCTCCGCTGTTAGACTCGAGTACCTCTCAAGCATCACCGACGTTTCCTATCGGCCTACGCTTTTTATTCATAGTTCTCTCAAATTACAATGTCTGGATTTCCTTGGATTTTTACGAGTACACTCGGACAAACAGTTAAAAAATGTAAAACAGAAGGTAGGCCCGCAATGTTCGAGCAAGGAGCCATAATATTAACATAAATATACGAGAACCAACTGCATGACTGTCGGGATATTCACATAATAGGAGTTTTCTTGAACTAATAATGTGATGGATTTCCAGATTTTTCTGCATAACATAATTATGACGAGATTTCAACTCACAAGCTTAACGGTAATAATCAGAATATATTGATCAAAAAAAGCTTGGCGAGCTTTTCATCGTCCGAAGAAACGAAAAGCTTTTCTGCTTAATTCAGTTCTGCAATATTCACATTCACATTCGGCTCATTCCAACTAGCATAACTGATTACTTCAACTGTTCAACTAGACAGACTTTATTCCTAAGTAGTTCATCTGCGCCTAAATCCTTTTAAAAGTTGAACTACTGGGACAAACAAGTTGAACTCAGATACTTTCCGAAACGAAGTGATTCGCCAAAGAACTAAGGTTACCAATGTAATTCTAGAGGCAGCACAAACCCAAATAATTAAACTGAACGTAAATTCCGCATCACAGTTTTTAAATACAAAATGTCAAGCGAATAAATAGAAACTATTCAAATAGTTTGTCTGCTGATTGCCTCGCAATAACAATATTACAATACTACCCTCAAAGCTGCGACTCCGTACTGTAATATTCATTTTTATCCTCTTCCAGTGAAAGGTGCCTATCCTACCTACCTACTTTAATATTGAACAAAGCTAGCCAGTTTTTACTTTTTAGAGATAAAACCGTTGATATAAGTGTCCGCAAGACAGCAGACTGCAATCGCTGTCATCTTTTTTGTCAAAATGTGTAATGACCCCGGAATAGCATGCCCATTTGTCCTTACATTTTATTTTGAGTGTAAAATATATGTATTTATAAATTAATTTAGTCCTTACATAAGTATACCAAACTCAGGGACTCTACTCACTGATACAAAAATAAATTGTGCATTAAGTAAAGCAAGTTCATTATTAGTCTTATAATCACAGGGAATCTTTATTTTAAATAGATTAAAGTGCCAATTTCACCAACGCTAAATAACGTTTAACCGAGGAATAATTTCGACAATCTGACAGTTTTGTATTGAAAATTTGCCAAAACATTAACTCTCAGTTAAACGCCATTCGTCGTCAGTGAAATCAACCCTAAAGAAATTAGAAGTAGATAAAAATTATGACAGTATTGACTCTCGTTTCCTTTAAAGGAAAAAAATTTACTTGCACAATCGCAGTACTTGTATTTTTCAGTACTATTCAAGTAAATGGTGACACTTTTCATTAGGTGATAGTATCTTTAGTCTCTCATATCAATGGTAGGAACCCTAATATTAAATGCTAGGGTCTGCTAGGGTACAATAAGTGCAGCGCGAGTGTGTGTGCAGACAAATCCCACCCTTTGAGGCTTTGTTTGTCTTTATACTTGCACTTGCTCATAACTTGCGCGCTTACCCAGCCACTACCTACTACCTACCGACCAAGTACCTCCTCGAAATACTTGCACAAACTGTACAACGAGCTATGAAGTTCCTTCCTTTTAAAGTAAGTATGCTGTGTAGTTTCGTTTGCAATTATTCATGTTTTGAACCGTTCCCTGATAATCAAAAATACGAGCACTTTGGAAATACTACGCTTTAAAAATACCTTTTTTACATAATGTTACGAGTATGAGTCTTCGAATCCATGTTACTTAACAGATTCTGATGAAATTGTGTAAGAATATTTGACAAACTATAATCACCCGGACAAATAAAGCCTAGACCATTATATAACTGCATCCAGATGCTCACCATCCGCTGCCCAATAGAAGTGCAAAACTTGTCTAAATGTAGAACTTCCGGCCTGTTTCCGACGAACAATAAGACGGCGACGAAGGCGCAAGAAGGGTGTCACGCCGAGACTACTTTTAAAAGCTCTCCGGGAAATGGCACTTTTAAATTTCGTCTAAATGGTGAAAATATGTTTCAAAAGAAGTTTTAATTCCGTAGGCCTCAACTTCAGTAAACTTACCAGAAACTATGTTATACGTTATATAAAAATAATCATTATTTATTTAGTATTCTATACTTTGGGAGCGGTGATACATTATTCGTAGTTTGCTAGGCTAGTGGTTACTATTTGGACTTCGACCTCGCGTTTTAAATAATTAAATATCACATGCTTGAATGGTGAAGGGAAACATCGTAAAAAACTCTGCACACCTGAGAGTTTCCATAATGTTTTCAAAGGTATGAAGTCTGCCAGTTCGCAGTTGCCGCGTGGTGGACTATGGTCTGAACTCTTCTCTTTCGAGATGAGATATTATATAGCCTATATTACTCGCGATAACATTAGCATAACATTAGCTGTCTACCAGTGAAAGTCCCATCAAAATCGGTCCATCCGTTCCCGAAATAGCGGCAACAAATAAACAGAGAGACAAAAATTTTAAAAATTGTTTTTTGTTATAAATACAGTATTTGCTTACATTATGCATTTAGTAAAAAGCTGTTACTTTGATATTACAAACAGACACTTCAATTTTATTTATTTTTATAGATAGGCTTGCGCTTGACGACAATCAATACTGGATAGAACTGATAAGGTCTAGGTTGGAGCGCGCTTGCCTAGAAGATGCCTTTTCAGTCTTGCATTGAAGTTACACAAACAGGTAGCAGGAAATATGGAAGTAGGAAGGGCGTTTCACACCTTAGCGATTCTTATATAACTATCTATCAGAAATGTTGAACTGAAGCGTTTGCAATTTCGGCAAAAATTTTAAAGTTCGGCATTCCGAACTAGTGGTAGATTCATTCGACGAATCGGAAGCAAAAAGTTTGTAAAAGTTTATTTGAATAAAAAAAAAACTATTCTGTTCTACTTATTCTAAGTCAAGATCACAATTCAAAAGGTCACCGGCAGGTTGTATAACATCTCTGACAGCCATTGACAACTAGCCTCTTGACCGCGTCCCCGTTTCGCCTAGGAGCGTTTGCTCTCATTTTTAGGCATATCAAAAGCACTACAACCCTTTTCACAAGTGAAAATAAACCTAGTTCTCATTAACTGACAGTCTATTTTCCATTTGACAGTCAATATTGTGGGCCTTCAAACCATGAAGATGCAGCGACAGCTTCTATACAATACTAATTCAAGTATGAAAACTTACTTTAAGGCTTTAAGGACAAGGTTAAAATTTCCTTGGCAATTTTTGTCATTTGCTAAGGTGTGGGGAGTATTCAAAGGCATATCTTTCAAGTTAAAATCAGTTTTTCCAGTAAATTATGTCTGTCCTCCAATAGATACCGAGCTTTACAGTTTGAGATACCTAAAGGCTAAGAGCAGCTACAGGTTTTTGGGTTTTCGAAGAGTTTAGACTATGGAAAAATCAATTTAGTTCTATATCCGCGATTGATACTGACCCTTCAGATTTCTATATGCAACAACCGCAGGGCCATTTAGTATGAACTACGAGTATAAAACAACTACGCGTGATTTTACTTCGTCGGTTTGTTTGCCATATTCTGTGATCAATGATCATATTATTATATATTTCACAACTATGTAACTGTCGCCTTAAGAAGCATAATAATTATTTTCGTAAAACAACACAGGACACTTGCTTTTGCTGGCCTAGTTTTAAGAAGCAATCGTTTTTGATGCTACAATATTATCAACACTGTAATAAAAATAATGATTTTATTGAAAGGATAATTAATTAATTCTATATTTTTGTGTTTTTGAATATTAGAATATTTGTTGATTTTCTTATAAAGGCGTTACGTATTTCCTTAATTTACAAATAGAGTAACAAAACGCTATCCATAATTCTGTATTTCGTAAGATTTTTAGAATCCCCTGATTCCACATGCATTCATTAAAGCTGGGCCCGCGCCAGAGAGCCGCCTAGTGGCCTTCGCTGACTCGCTCGAGCCCGCGACTTGACCTAGCTTCTTGCCAATGATTATGTAGACCTCGCGTTGGCTGTTATGCACAATAAACTTCTCGTATTTTGCCATAGTTTTGAAATAAAAATTATCCTTATTAATATTATGAATTTCAAAGTGCATTTGTTAGTTGGGTCCTCCTTCAATCACGCAGCAACGGAGCAATGGATCAACGTGGCTTTTGCATTGGTTGAGGACTCGGTGACAGTGCAACCAGAGTGAGGTTTCCCGAGGGATTTTAACAGCCAAAGCTGGCCGTCAAATTATAAAATAAGACTATTAGCTTATCCTAAACTTAAAGATTAAAGGTAAGCGTTTTCACTTGAACTCCTAACTTGATTTAACATTCAAGTTAGAAGGTCGAGTGTAAATTGAGTTTACAAAGATCCACACATAAGAGCCAGCCGCTTTAGGGTAACTTTTAAAGACATTCAGTGTGCATAAATCTATAAACTTCCGCGAAAACGTCACGTTTGGATGATTTCATTCGAAGTGGCAGTTATAGATGTACGCAAATTAATTTAATTAGATACACTCATGATTGACCTTTTCCATGCATCGCAAATTATTATGTGCATTTCTATGAAAGTTATACCTATAGGTAATCTTGTGTGATGCTTGGAAAAATGCGAGCGAGCAAAATGATGAGTTAACTTAGTACTTTGCCTAGCCCTCTCGCCTAGAAGGTAATCAATTTATCTACATGGCATTCAGTGAATATTTATTCAGTCAGTAAACACAGTACAGCGTTTTTCTGTGTATGGTAAAAATCTATACCCATGGTGCACCGAACCGCTAGCGATCGTGAACCATAGGTAGGCACGTTATTTTTTCTGGTTTGCTAAGTTATTGAGAGGCAAACTCAAAGTGGACGATGGGCAAAGGAAGGTTAAGAGTCTATGGTGTAGGTGGTCTAAGGAAGTACTCGTACTGAGATGGTTTCTTGTGTAGCGCTTACCTTCATGAGGTGCAGGCGTCGGGAGACGGTGTCGGCGCGGGTGTCGGCGCGCGCCGCGTGCTCGCCGCCGCCCGCCGGGAATGAGCCCAGGTACTGCCGACAACACGTGCATGTAACAACTGTCTAAACCAATAAACACATAGGAGGCTAAACTATACAAAGAATTCGCTTGTCTTATATCGGATATGCTCTGGAGTCTAAGTTACAAAAGTATGGGTCGCGACCCACTCGTAGATCGTAAGCGAAAACAGGGCCCTGTCAATTGGATTAATACCGAAATAAATTAGGCCTATTAAACTCATTGCGATTAAAAGTAACTAAAATAAATTGAAATTAAGCTAAGGTTATAATGACAAGAAATAAGAAATATGGAGAGGCTTTAATTGGAAAACACCACTAAGCACGTAATTTTCATCCAATCCTTCGTCGCCTGAAAACTGATGCATGACAGACGAAACGGAGGGTTGATCGCCTGTTCATTCCTTAATTCCCAATCCCACAGACACCGCCGTGTGGTCGATTACCCTCCATCATACTGAGGATGTTTTAGGGTGATAAAATGAAATCTAAACGTGTTGTAAACACATTATCGGTTTGTATCGCGGTTACGCCGGGGTAGCGCGAGCCCCGGGAGCCCCGGCGTCGCCCGGTGAGCGCTTCGCATCAATTAGCACAGCTGGGTGACTGAGCACAATAGGCCGCGGTGAGCGTGGGGGTTTAATTGAAGCTATTACGAGATGATTGCGGAACATTTGTAGTTTACATTCAACAGCCGCTGTAGGTTTCTAAAGACTTCTAAAGACTAGAGAAAGGGGAAAGAAAATACAAGGGTGATGACAAGGTCCATAGTTCTAGTGCATATTATTAACTTCTGTGGGGTTAGTATAATTTTTAATTTGATTGATCGTATTCGTATTCGATGACGTTAGCTTCAAAATAAATTAATCAATCTAGAAAACTCCTTTTAATAAAATGCGTAGGTACTTTTTGAATTAGATATAACTAGCTCTTACCCGCGGCTTTGCTTACATTAAGTACGATTTTTGAAAACCCTATTTTATCCCCTTAGGAGTTAATCGGTATGTCTTTCTGCTCTTTGATGGCTTAGCAAGTGCCTCGGTGCCTCAGTGGCTCGCGCTGATCGTGTGAGGCGATGTTTAATTAATTCCACGTTCCCTCCACACGGACCCGATCTTGCAAACCGTAGTATGCACCGTAGTTTATAATTTAAGAGCTTATAGTGTTGCAATAACGTCACATCTCTTGCAAGGGCTACTAGTGCATTGCTTTAGATTGTCAGTTCACCCAGGGGTCTTCCATTGCTGCATTTTCGATGTGTTTCTTTTATTTTAATTTTGGTATTGGTTACTTCAGTTAGGTACTCATTTTTTTAACATTACAATGACTACTTTCTTACTTCTACTTACTACTTTGTTACTTCTTACTTATTGCAACGAGGTAAACTAAGAAATCTTAGAAATTGAGTTATTGAGAGTATACGAAAATATCTAGTTTAAGCGTAAGACACGGACTCAAAGATATAATTAGCTTTAAAAAATTTGCGGTGGAAACCTCAAAAATCTATCTATATCATTTCTCGGAAATCTTCTCTAAACAACAATGTAACGCTATCGAATTCTCGATAGCTATTCAAAATCAAATTCCAAACTCTCTATAAATATTTCTATATCGTTTCGCAGAAATCTTCCTTTAACAACAGTATACCGCTATCAACGAATTCTCGATAGCTATTCAAAATCAAATTCCAAACTCTCCTACACTAAAATGTGATTAAACCGTTGAAGTTATGAAGCGGTGAGCTCACAAGCTACATTCCTATACTCGGCTAAACTCATATCGTGCGATGTAGCGCAGCCGCGATGCTTGTGTACAGCGAGATCTACACTGTGTTGTAGATTTTTAATTTTTCAGACAAAAGAAACTTTGAAAGACCGCAAAATCGCAACTTAATTAGTCAGAATAGGTGTTATTTATTAGTAGTAGGTACCACAAATCTGTTATTAAAAAATTAGCTGGTTTCCGCAACTGCGTTCGCATAGATTTAGTTTTTTTTTTAATTCCTTAGAAACTCCTTGACATTCCGTAATAAACTTTTGTCGTAATCGATTTAGCTGAAAAGTAACAGACAAATAGATACGACACTTCTTACTTATCTATTGAAGTGAGTCACTATACGTTATTTCTTTCTCTTCTTTTCTCTATATTGTCTTATTCCGAAACTATAACTTTGTGCATGTTTTTAAAAATTACTTCAGTACAGCCATATTCAAAATCTGCCGTTTGTCCGGAAATCCATACGGGAGAAGCTGCGAAAAGAATAAAAATATGAACAGCTGAAATATGAACTGAAATATATGATATATAATTATGATATGAGCTAAATCTAACATAAATTCCAGCCAAGTGTGTATCCAGCTCATGTTTATTCAATTATGTTTGCAGTGAGATATTCCTAACATTTTACCATACGGTTTAATTAACCTGCATGCACTGTATAACCCAGCTATGTGTTATATATAGTATATAATATTGTAACTTAGATACTCGTACGAGTATATATAGTACATGTACATGTAATTAAACTTCATAGTTACTATTGTCTGCAATAGTTCATACCATAGTAATTCATCTCTGGTGCTGTTTATTTAGAAAAGGGATGAATTGTCTGAAAACCCACAGTGTGAATTTGGATATTTTAAACTACATACGATTTTTTGTAGTCTTTTATGAGGGATAGGGCACAGCGATAGAATTTTATCCCGGAAAATAATAGAGTTCCCGCGGGAATTCAAAAACCTTAATCCAGGCAAACGAAGTCGCGCAACTAGTAGGATTATAAAAGCGAAAGTTTGTGAGGATGATGATATATCGATGGATGGGTGGATTTTTGTTACTCCTTCACGCTACAACGCATGAACGGATTTGGCCGTGGAATGGAGATAACTCATACCCAGTATTAACACATAGCCATACAGGAAATTAAAGAGTTCCTGCGGGAATCAAAAACCTTTAATCCGCGCGAAGTCGCGGGCATCAGCCAGTTTAAGTAGGTACCTACTATAATAAACTTAGTTTTGGTGAATTGTGTTTTTAATCATAACAGAGAGTTCAAGACAAATCAAGTGGTTGAAAGGTTCAAATAAAGTTTTTAATTTGGTTAAAAAGCCTTTGGATGTAATCTGTTGGTAAGTAGACAGTTGTTTTGAATGGCCAGTGATTTGTTTGACGTAATCCTCCAAGAAAGCCTATTACACAAGGCTGCGAAAACCTATAAATGGCGAGTTAGAATATCAAAGCTCATACTGAAATGGGGTGCGGCGTGCGGCGAACAACATGCCTGGGTGTGGGTATACATCGAAGACGGATTAGGTGACCGCAGGCTCATGTTACTGTTGCAATCTTAATACGTAGGCACTAATAATAACTAAATAACTTGAGTGTCAAGTGAAGCGAACGGATTAGGTCTACACAATAATCATGATTTTCTCACGTATGTATCAACTAGTAGGGCCCTTGTTGTTTGGGAAGGATGCAGACTATTGTCTGCATCCTTCCCAAAGCTAAGCTTCTGAATTAGTGCTGTCGCCTAATATACCTACCAGTAGAGTAATTAAAGGTATTAATGGTATTCTCTAAAATTTATTGCATCAGTGTAAAGATCGCAATGACCTCTGGCTGGTACTATACTACTCTCTCCTTATTGGTGAAAATGCATTAATGCAGAAAGAGCACCAAAAATTCAGCCTTCATTAATTTTTAGAGAATACCACTACGGATCTTCACAATTTTTTTCTTTCAACGAGAATGAGTAATGATTTCTACGACACCTAGCACCAAAAGCACGTCAAATTGTATGCATTTAAAACAATTCCGACTTTTCTGATTACTCAGACGACCAGAGTCTACTTTTAAATTATTTAAAAAAACCCCTACTGTAGTGCCATCTATCGGGTGGTGTTAGTATTAGCAACTACTGGCGACGCGTCGAGTTTCGCTTACGCCTTGTAAACAACCCTTGTGCTAGGTACATGAAAGCTATCTTAGTTTTTGTATTTTTTCATAGATGGCGTTGTCTTCGAATGTTTTTTACGTCATTTATTGAAACTTTTATTATCAAGATTGAACTTTTAGTAATATCACGTTCGAAATGAATGTGGACTACGTACCAACTTTATTGGTCTAAATACCTTAGAAGCATACCATCCATAGATGAAACGCAACGCAAAAATTGTCAAGATCCTTATATCGAATTAAGTTAAGCCCAAAATAGCATTTTTTATGGTGGTTTTAAGTAACTATGTATCATTGGAGTGCCCGTATCTACTCCGTAGACTTATAATTCATGTTGAACAACTAAATCGCAGAGTATGTCCAACTTGAAATTGTAAGTCTGTAGCTTGTTTGTGGGCACTCTTATATTGAACCTAATCTAACATGTAACCCAGATAATAGAATCTGTCACAGAATTATATTCACATAGAGATCTAAAATATTAAATCATGAGATTTTCCCAAAAGTAACTTTCCCTAACTTGAACTTACAAACTAAATGACAGGTTTATGCACAGTTATCAATAGCTGGGTCCCCACCAGACGATCCATCGCGCTCCGATCGCACGCGGCAGGAGCGCGATCCAAATGTGCAGGCGGTGTGGACGTGCCGCGCGCGATCCATGCGCTCGTATTGGAGCGCGCGCTCCCTGCTGCGCCCGATCCGTTCGTTTTTTTTATTTTGGATCGCGGATCGCGGGATCCCCGATCCATTTTGGATCGTCTGGTGGGGACCCAGCTATTAAGTTGAAAAGTTTCACTCAAGGCTCAGAGAGTACTCGACAGAACTTCTGTTGACCTACATAACTCTAAGAACGATTTCTGAATTTCAATGAAGGGCCATGAAGTTGACAATAGAATATTACTTTTTCAATTCATGTTTGTCACAGCTAAGAAAGCATACGAAGTACCTCTACGAAAGTTTGTTTAGATTCAGCAAACTCAGATAAACATGTTTGTAACAACAATGTACCGATATTTTTCTTGATAAGTTTTATTTAGGGCGCGAGGATGTACTAAAAGATAGACGTTTTTAACTTTATTATTAAAAATAAACCAAATGAAGTCGAGAGCTTAAAGAGTAGTAGGTAGGTAGATACAGAGGTATCCTACGCTTTTAAGTTTTATTTTTAGTGCTACAAAATGTAAGCGCAGATGTCACAGTAGTCAATGCCATAGGATTTTATTGATGAAAAAGCAAAAACCTTCGAAAACAGTTTCTAACAAATGCGTTTTCAAAAAACCTCCGAAACAAACAAGCTCGTAACCACTTGGACTAACAGCGCTCGATTGGCGTTGAATTTGATTCCAAACTAAACTAAACTGCGTGTGAATTATTCAATCAATGTGTTTGCGGCCGCGACTAGCGACCGCCCGACACTTCGCTTGATTAAAAGCTTTCCTTCCAATTAACGGGTCACAGCGAACCTGCGTGTGTCAAATGTGATAAAGATAAATTAATTCACTTTTGTGTAGCGGGAAAAAGGTGGCACTTAGCTATAAAAATTAGTCTGCAGTCTGCAGTAGTGTTGCAAGAAGCATCTTGCTACTTGCAACTAGTTAAAGCTTCCCTCCCAGATCAGACAATGGCATTTCAAAGATTAGAATTATAAACTAAATTACCGGGAATCAAACCTGACACCTCCACTTTCTGAGGTGCGTGCACAGGATTCAAACTCGAAACTTCTAGCACTTTTTCGGCTATTACCTTGACAGGCGATTCTTTGCCATAAAAAATTAAATGCATAGACTTGGGATTGGTAGTCGCTGCAGTAGGTGCGCAGCGACTGTCAATCCTACATATGGATGATTAAATGATAATAAAATCCAATTTTAAACAAAAAGAAAAAATCAATTATTTAATGATTAATATAGTACTTACCTATTACTTACTTAGTATTTATATTAAAAACATTAAAATTCGCTCAGTCGCGTTTAATAATAATTATTATAATTATCATTATTGACAATGCAGTGTAAAAATGATCCAATATTTAACTTCCTCATTCCACACGGCCAATAAAATATTCAGTAATGAAATAAAGCGACGGCGTGCAGGTTATTCTTGTTATTTTGCCAAAATGGCAGCCGCAGTCGTTGTTTCCGGTTCCATGCCAAAAATAAGCCGACGAGCATATCCCAAAATAATATCGTCAATTTCCGATCTGATGGTAATCTCTTATTGCTATTTTATTGACTCACCGCTGCGACTCCGAAATTACATTATTATAAAAGTTGCGAGGGATTTTGCGAAGTAACCTAGATATTATTATGTCAATATTCGAAGCTTAACTATTGTATTTGCTTCTTCACAATATTCATGAATTTTACCAAGATAATTTATAGAAAAACGGTCGGTCGGTCTACAACTTTTAATTCATTAACCCCATTGCTGCGCCATTGAACGATAAACCAACAAACAAACACTTTCCACGATCAAGCTTCGCCTGCTTTTCCTTAGGCCCATAATGTCTGTCGACTGGGAAAGACTATTTTGTTGCTGAAAGTTCAGCACTTTTGAAAATTAAAACTCACAATCGGGACGACTGACTTTACATAAGTCAAATAACATTTATTTGCAAGTGCCTCTCCGCTAAACTGAATAGTTTTTAATCTCATCTCATCATGCTGAGCGACGGAAAGTAACTAGACTCGTCTGCATAAGTTTTAATCAAACAACTTTCAAGGATGTCTCTAGGACTCACGTACCTCAGCAACTTTACATAACAAATGAGTTACTCCGTTGTATTTTGTAACTTCAGCGAATACAATAGGAACTATTTTCTATTAACAGTTTAGTTTGGAAGTGGGTGATTGTTCGATTGTTCATTCGGGAACTTTAATTGAAGTTTGACGCACTTATCGTCAAATAACTCAAGAGCTAAACGAAATCTTTTAGGTGGTGCTTGATGGAAACTTAAATTATGACTGTAAAATAACTCTCCTATATAACTATGGGACTAATTACGGGTAATCTATGTTGCCAGTGAATGTAGTTGAATTGAAGTTGTTTCAAGTGTTATGAAAAACATGAAAATTATTAATCCATTACTTTATCTTAAGAAGAAATGGATTCACAATTTCCATAGTTCTACGCCTTAACATACTGCTCACTACACAGTGTATCTTTATCTAGATTTGTATCTTTACGTCAACGAATGAAATGAAAAAAAAACTTAAAACAGTTAAATTATAAAAATCTTATTACATATTTATTTCATGGTTTATAGGTATTTACTTCAACCAGTCTGCAACAGAGCTACGAATCGACGTGATTTTTTACATGAATATAGTTGACAACCTCGAGAGAGTAAGAACTTTTTACTTTTATTACATTTGTATTTAGAAAACGCAACTCCACGTTGACGAAGTCGCAGGCAAAAGCTAGAGAGCAATAATGGTAGAAGGGCTATACAAAAAACTTTCAACTTTTACTAAGCATTTTAAAAAATTTCCCACGAGCTCTCGAACTATTTCATTTAGAGCCTCCAATGAGTGCGATTGTTCAAATGTTTTCAGCACTCGTGTCGTAAAGTTTATTTGGCAGAGTGTCGGGTTCCCTCTCAATTGTATTAAATAGTTGCGAGATCTGCGAGTGGATTCGCTCGACGAACTCCATTACGGGGATCTCGAAATCCTCGAAGGGCTCGTTTATAACTTTCAATGATTTTTAGTCGCTTTTGTTTATTATTTCCTAACTCTGCAAAGTACGACTGAATTGTTGTATTGTATCCCTGTCATGAACGAATTAGTTCACCACAACTCAAATCGAAAGTACAAACACTAAGACAATGTGTAGAAGAAAGAACTAATATAGAAATAGAAAAAGAAATATTTTATACCAAAGGCATACTTATCACTCAGCATCGACTTCTACTAGAAAACCTTTGGATTACGAAAATAAAGTAGATCGAATTCACTTAAAATGCACAAAGTCGCGCTCATGTCATATCAGGCTTTCTGTTTAGAATGCTTTAAATCTATTTTATAACGTTTCCGAAGCTCATTCACTGCGATACCAGAGGGTCCCGAGAGGCAAGGATGCATACGCGGTAGATATTTTTGGCCGAATAATAAATAAAATATGGGGGAATTTTTATAATATTGTAACGTTCAATTTGAATTATTTATTGCCTAGTTAACTTCTCCATTAGATAGTTAATTAATCTATTATGTAGCGGTGAATAACTATAACAATATCCTTAAAGTACCTTCAAACTGATCTTATTTATTTTTTCGAGTTGAGGCCTCTTCCTTCCCATTTTTGAAGTCGGAATTATAATTTGAGTGGCAAAGAGTGAATAGGCAAGCGCTTAGAAGATGCCTATTCCTTGTCGTCTAGCATTAAATCGATGCCGATAAGCCTATCGCGAAATAAAAGTTATTATTCGTAAAAATAAATTCAAATAGATCTCCAGCTGATACTACGAGTATTTCGTTATGGAAACGGCGAGTCACGAAGTTTCCGTACACAATGCGGTGTCTCGCATTCAAACAAGCAATCCGCAAGTTTGCAGCGCTCCGTTTGCAACTTTGCAATCTATCTCCCGACGAAAATACGGATATACTGAAGATGTTGTGACGTTGCACGACGACCTAACTTTTTCAAATCCCTGTTTTACTCCTTTAGGGATGAAATTTTCAAAAATACTTTCTTAGTGGATGCCTATCTCATAATAGCTATTTGTGTGCCAAACTCCCCATTACGTCCAGCGGTTGAAGCTTTGCGTTAATAGATCAGTCAGTCAATCAGTCAGTCACCTTTTCCTTTTACATATTTAAATTGAATATTTTTGTTATCCTAAAAATTTAACTACGTCGAGCCTGATTAGGACGATATCGTGAGACATTTGGTTTTAATGTATTACAAGTTTTCTGCTTGTTCATAAACCAATCGGAGTCAATGAAATTTAGCTAGAAAAGTCGCGGCCAAAATCTTGTAGTGAATTTAGGTATACAGGATACTTTTATTTACGACTTTATCCACGTAGAGCTATAGGTATTCATAGATTCTGTGGGAACACTCTGTTTACTGAGATAAGAATCAGCCTATGTCACTCTCCAACTATATTACCCATATGAAAAATCAAGTCGATCCATTGCTCAGTTGCGGTGTTATTGCACCACAAACCAACAAAAAAAACTCTTTTGCGTATAAACCCGAAAATTAATTGGGTTGGTTGGTTCAGATTGGCCAAAATAAGAATCAAACTTATTTATCTGTCAGGGGTGCTTGAAAGATATAACATTTTATATTCGAACCCATTAACTGATCGACTGAAGTCTTTTTACACTGTACAAAGTAAAAGATTTAATTAAAGGATTAGATTTAATTTATTTTGCTTATTTATCAGGCTCTATCTCCAAACTGTTAGTAGTAGAAAATAAACTACTATACATTAGAATAGTAAACCCAGTAAAGAGCTTCTTTGTTACGGGCACGAGCGATTCCGCTACTTATCAGTTTTAATTACCGAATCTATTGTTCGCACTCCGCGACCGTATTTTACTAGAGAGTAATAAAGTACTGGTAATTAATATCGTTTCATTATCCCACTAGGGTTAGATTTTGATAATTAATGAAATGTCGTAAGCTCTGCCTAAACGTTCCGCGTGTTAAAATATGTTAGCCTCTATACATTATACCTTACCATTTACTCGTAGAATAAGCAGGAAAGAAAACGAAAACTTTTATCTGAAATCAAACTTGGTAGGTAGCTGTATTAATCTTTATTTTTTCACAGTAAGTACCTGCAGGTTCTCCGCTTAAAGTCTTACCCTGCATCTCTGAGAAACCTTAAAAATCTCCCAGAGGGCGCGGCCACGCCTACCGCAGCCGGAATGGTCTAGATAAGGAAAAGGATGGGACGACGCGCATCAAACGTCAAATTCCTTACAATAAAGCAAGTTGGACGAATGAGTGCTTTTCACGCGGGGTCATGTTTACTCCGATACAGGTCAGGATCTGACTGACTGTCGCTTCGATCCTCGTAAACATGCGCTCTTCGCATCTGGCCGCACGACAGTCACGGCAAAACTTTGCGCACAGAGAGTAGCCATTTCCACAGGAAATCGAGTAGAGATACACAGACGTCTGCGCAAACGCGGTGCACTCTCTATTCGGATATCCGATACGACCGGAAAGAGATCATTGGACATTTTTCTGTCCGACCCGGAGATTGAACGCGGGACCACGTATTCTGCAGTCGAACGTGCTTACCACTATACTAACGAGGCAATCGATGTAATACCACACTATATATCTAACAGCCACAAACGATATCTCCACTGCTACGACGCATACCTCTGAAACTGAGTAATAAATTACAGGAGAATCTCACTATGAAAATGTGAGCGATTTTAAACTGTGGAACACTTTGAATGCATTCTGAAGTGTCCGAACGCGGCCACTCTGCGGGAAATCGGTTTTAAATAAGGCAATATTTTGCAAGTTAGATCAAAGCTCTGGCTTATATTTAAAGTGCTACAGAGGCTGAGCATTAAATTTAACTTTCGTGAATTTTTCAGGCTTTTTGTGTCGGTTCATCTCAAGTTGATGTATAATAGGTAATTAACCGGCTTTAACCAATGTTTTGTGCAATAAAAATTCGTAAGTTTGACTATAGCTTCAAAACTGTGAACTATATCCGAAAGTAAATAATAATCAGTAAATACCTACATGCTGCAAGCATAAGATAAAATAATTTCTTTTATATTATTTGACGAGACTATGGCCACTATGGATACCACAACATTGTTCTCTTTCTTAGAGGACACGCCTATGCAGAAGTGAGCCAGTCCCGGCGAGAAGTTGACACTTGAGATGTTCCTGATGATTCCTCATGATTGAGATTGGTCTTGGAAACGATGTTTTCTTTCGCCTTTGAAGCATGTGATATTTAATTGATTAAACACGTTTTCTTATATTATCGGCTCACAATGTGGACATTTGGAAAGTCAGCTCGTCGGGGTCGTTGACCTCGCGTGCGCTGCGGCCTCGGGTCGGGTCTGAGATGCGATCGGCATAATTTGGCCGCCATTAATTACTTCAGGACGTGCGCGCCCCGCCCAGCCGAGATGCAAAACAGCGTAGAGCTGAGCGCACACCGACACATTCCGACCTCACGTGTTCCACGAGGAACAGCAAACTTCTGCTGATAAAAAAACCAAAAAAAAAAAATGTATGGTCCTAAATGCCGCTCACGCTGTACACTGCCGCACTTCCAGCACCTACTAAAAATACAGGTGCAACGCAACACCAACACGCAACAACATACAAACCTTCCAATACCCAATCTACGACATCAGAACGTTTTCAAGAGACGTTGACTTCACAATGCACACTTGCAAACCAACCATCTATACTTTTATTTTTGTTTTTTGCCTGGCTTTAGCTGAGAACCTATTGAGGGATTGTCTTAAACATCGCGATCACTTTTGATTTTATCACGGTACAAGAACTTTTATAAACTGTAACCCGATTACTTAAAATTGGGTGTAACATCCGTTATTCATATTGATTTTGTTCGTATAAAATGAAGCTTTTGTTACCCGGACTATAATAACGAATCGATTGACGCCTCGATCATCAAAATCAGCTCAATAGTTTAGGTTCTACTGTGTAACATACGTGAATAGACACATACCTACATACATAGACTGCTAAAATCATAACCCTTCCTTTTGGCTTTGCTATAGGCGGTTTAAAAGAAAATGTGAGTGTGCGACGTGCTTTGTGTGCGGCGTGCAGCGAACTAATTTATGTGCGCTGTTGCAACTCGCGACGAGCGCGTGCGGCGGGCGCGGGCTCCGATACAGCTTTAAGTGGACGAGCTTTTTAAAATGCCTTTTATGAGCAACATTCTAATCAGCGGTATAGGTATTGTTCATCGCCCGAGGCAGGCGGTACCGCAATGGCCTTCCATTGCGAAGAAGAAGGGGTCCTTCCTTCCATTAGTATCGATAGTAAGTAGTATCTTTTTTGGCTAACGTTGTTGGATTTATAGGATTTTTTGTGGTTTGAGTTTTGAAAGGTAAGAAAAGGAGGGGTTGAATCAAAAGGTATTGGGGTTTTCTGTCAAAGAATTACTCTCAAGTTTCAATTTCAGCCCCGTGGTGGAAAGTTGATGATACACCCACGTACCTAGTAGAGCAAGTAATGTCACCGGTTGGTTACGTTCTTTAGCAAAGGTATCCCCTAAGATAGAATAGAAATATAGGTGAAAATTAGCTTAAAAATTTAGATAAATAATAAATTATTAGTATAATTTTTAACATTATTATTAAAAACGCTATTGTTAACGCACCGCAGCTGTGAGGAGAAAAACTCCAGACGAAGACATTACTCGCTGTCGCTTGACGCCATTTGTTTTGAGAAACCATGGACATACCAACCCCTCACAGATACCCTCAATTGGCTTTTTTTTAAGAATATTAGCTAAGCTGAAGTTAACTAATATTCTCCTCTCCCCTCCGAATAAGCGGAATGCTAGGAGTGGGTACGACAATAGTGCAACGGGTGGAGTTCAAACCTGCGACCTTTCAGTTTTCAGTCCGCATCTTTAATCATTGGGATATTGAGGGATCTATAAAAACAAAGAGAATGTCTCCATTTTTTAAAGATTGCAAAAAGAGTGGTATATTTCAAAGAACCATTCGTACATTGTATCTTTGGTTTGTTTTATCAACGTAATTTAAGATATTTTTGTAATTGCGTTCAGCGTCGCGCGGTGCGCCGGTCGTACAAACATACATAGTACGTACACACCGACTTACTTAACCTCGACTTACTGTGGTTTTGGGGAATAAGTATGGCCCGTCTTGATCATTAATCACATCTTAACGTTGCACGCGAATTTCTCAAAATCAAAAATTGATGCCCGCGACTTCGTCCGCGTGAAAGGATTCCCGTCAAAGTCGGTCCAGCCGTTACAGAGATAAGCCGGAACAAACACACAGACACAAAAATTTTTAATTTTTTTTTTGTTATAATGTTGTTTTATTTTATATGCATTTAGTAAAAAGCTTTTATTTTGACATTACCGGCACTCCATTTTATTTAATTGTAGATAGACCCTAGATTAGCGACCCTAACCGAAATTGAGATTTTCATACAAAACTAACATACCAACACACATTACCTCGGCCTGACGATTACGAGCATAACAAAAAAACAATCGGCCAAATCGGTCGAGACGTTCTCGAGTGCTGATATTTCATACATGCGTATGAAATATCAGCATATCTAACTATCTATATTAACGCATGATGCGTTAATATAGATAGTTAGCAGCGCTAGAGCGGTGAGCAGGCTAGCACCTGCATGTTCCCGCTCAATCCAGTTTGTAACCTGACACCGAGCAGCGCGACACCGAGCCACTGGCTGCGCGCTTCACGCACCGACGACGCAAATGTACCATGTACCTACTGGGTACTACGCGACGCTTACAACCTTCTTACAACATTCACCTCACTTTCCAAAAAATTCTGCTTTCCATAGCAGTGGTAGAGTCAGGTAGAGTCATTTTAGGACTCGACTGGACTTATAGTTCTAACCTAATTACTCTTTGCAGTAAAAGTTATAATTTATCTAACCTTATTACTGTTTACCTACATAAAAAACATAGCTACGAGTAACCTTTTACTTCAAAATATAGCTAAACTACCTTAATCATTTGTTTTATAATTAAAATAGCTAAACTAACTTTTCTCACTTCTTGCAATAATACTTATATTTAGATCACTATTTCTTCTTCATCAAAGATTTTCTACCTTCATAGATAACCTTACATAACACTATGAATGCAATCTTGAATAAATGAATGCAAAAAAAATCTTCTATATATAGACCTTCATCTAAGTCGGTAAGCCTTGAGTAATTTTTAAATGGAAAGCTTAAAGAATCACCCAAGTGTGTGCGGTATATAAAATCGAACAGTGATTACATCGGCATCGGCTAAAGCAAGTACACGGAGTCACGTCCCACGATTTACGAGGCGCACATATTGGCGGAGCGGGCTGGGGAGCGGGCTGGGGAGCAGGCTGGAGAGCGTCGCCAGCTGGGAGTGCGGGAATGTCAACATTACCAGCAGGCGCGCTCCGCCTCCACGTGATAAAAGGCTTGGCCACATCTGTTCTACTCCTTTGCAACCGTCGTCGCGATGAGAACTGTATATTCCAGGTTGAATCTGGACAAATCCCGCCAATATGGGTATGCAAATTATCTCTGAGCTTGCTAGCTTGAGATTGGTAATAACCTTGTGGACTGCTATCTACTATTTAGTGGGTCGCGGGTTCGATCCCGGGCCTCTAGCTTTTCGGAGTTGTGTACGTTTTACAATGAAATATCACATACTTCAACGATGAAGGTAAACATCGTGAGGAAACCTGCACGCCTGACTCTATATCAAGTCTATTAATTTACATTGGGCCAGCGTGGTGGACTATGGGCCAACCCATCTCTTGGAAGAGATCTGCGCTCAGTAGTAACTAGGGACATTTAATGGATTGTAATCCATTGATTGATGATGAAGTCATCTAAGCCAAATTTTGTCAAAATTTCTTCTGTAAGGAGGTGTAGACGAATATAATATGTTTAATTATCCCTAATATCAACAGTTACAATAATCACAGATAATATTTCACATGGACACATAATTTCACATTACCCGAGATTATCGTCAAGTCGTGATCTGTCAAGAATATATCATTTGGTACGTATTTTTAACCAATCTGTGGCAATGCAACGGTAACATCGATGAACGGTAAAAAATTAGATATATTTTGTAACAGATTGTAACCTCGCCTCGTCTTTGACCCCGCAAGGTCACCTAACTTCAGCTCTAGACCGCCTTGCCTTAGAATAGTATTAATGTGACAGAAAACCGATGGTTCATGTCGACGACGATCTTGGACTTTATATGTTCCTAGACTCCGAACCCGTAAACAAAGTAGAACGAAAGTTTAATGTGACAGAAAGTCATGAAGTTATCAGCTGATGTCACCTGTTGCTCGAGATTGTCACTAATACTAAAGATCTCAAGTGACACGGGATTGTTGCTCGTAGACCCTTGGCTCGATTGTGGTCTACGATCAGTCTCTAATCAGACAGACGCGCTTCGACTTTAGTGCTGTGTTGTAAGGTGGTTTATAGTGATCTGTGTTTAGTACCTTGGCGTGGCGGAGTGCCAGCATGGCGGGCGGCGTCGGCGCATCCCCCGGCACACACACACACCGCACCACACACACAAACTCCGGACACACACACGGGACACGACGCGCGACCGGCTCACCCCGGCACTACTAATACTATAACTCTGCGCCGCAGGGATGAGAGCAGGTTCGCCACGATGTTGCCAGCTGCTCACAATATCGTACCATACACAAACACTTAAATATCACCAGGAAATTGTTAAAAAAATTAATGGCACTCATTATCATTTTAACTCATCGCTGGTCCACAACTGGACACGGACTCAGTAGACGAGGACTTTAGGCCATAGTCCACCACGCTGGAACTTGACGCTTGACGGCAGTCAAGCTGTGCTGTGTGACAACACACCTTTGAGAACTCTCAGGCATTCAGGTTTCCTCGCGATGTTTCCCTTCTCAGTTAAAGCAAGTGATATTAAATTGTTTAAAACGCACATAACTTAGAAGTGTGTCTGAGATTCAAATCTCGAACCTCCCCGAAATGCATAGCTATTACCACCTTTTAACCGAATAAATGATCCCTGGGGCACACTGATGCATAATTTCTAATGATATTTGAGATAATTTAACTTATGATATTTGAGATAAAATCATTGGCAAAATTAATAATAAGAACAATTACTGAATGTATCATCATTAAGCCTCCTTATTTTATTTTAAGTGCAGCATTCGCAACATTACTTTTTTGAATAAACTGTCAGTTTCAAATTCCACTAATTAAATTTCTGTCCGGTGAACCTTCCGGCCGTGCTAATGAGACAGTTAACGCAACAATTGTTTTTGAAACGGCCTCGACCCAAAGGCAAAATGAATATCTGTGCTCACTCACACTCTAAAACTGATACAAAATTTTGTAATGCGGGACGGAGAGCCTATGGTACAACTCCGATTATGAGTTTGATAAAAAAACAATAGGTCCTTACTAATATTTGTGAAAACCTATTACTAGCTATTAGTCACCTAATTTTAAGTGTATTTAGTACTAGATGATGCCCGCGACTCCGTCCGCGCGGATAAAGGTTTTTTGATTCCCGCGGGAACTCTTTAATTTTCCGGGATAAAAAGTAGCCTATGTCACTCTCCGGCCCGTAAATTACCCCTATGCAAAAAATCACAGCAAGCCGTTGCTCTGTTGCTGCGTGATTGAAGGACAAACCAACAAACCAACAAACCAACAAACCAACAAACCAACAAACCAACAAACCAACAAACACACTTTCGCATTTATAATATTAGTAGGGATTAACACATTTAGGTGTTACGTGTCATTGAAATCACCCCACTTTTGACGTGTTAACGTGAATGTAGCAACCCCATGGCGGCGATGGTTTTTGCAAGTCGCAGAACTGGTCCGCGAAGCTCGACCGGTCGGACGGGCCCGCGCCTGCTGGCCGAATTGTGGCGCCCGGGACACACGCATTTTATGTTGCTTACAGATACGACAGCGGGAGAAAAATCTCAACTCACCAAAATTATATACCTACTAAACTAATCATCATCATCGTCATCAGCAACACATCAATGAGCGCAGATCTCCTCTCTGGAAACTTAGTAAATAAAATGCTAGAAACGGAGGAAAACTGGAAGGCTGTCACCGAATACATTCAGAGTATAAGAAAAGGAACAATAAGAAAAAAGAAGAGTGTTTTAGATTTGGGCGTCTATTTCCTCTACTGTATAAATAAAAAGGCCAAGGCTCACCACATTGATCCAATGAAATGTGTGTGCGAATAAGCTTCACAGCTTAGTCGGCCTAGTGACTGTTTGAACAACTGATCATTAGGGCCTGGGTTCGGGTCTGCTGTCGGACCAAAAACAGATTTAGATTTTTGCGCGAAAATTATTTTCTGTGCTTGGGGTGATTTTTCAATGACTAATACTAAGAAACTAATTGTGTATGTAAGCTTGTTGTCCCCCGTGCCTTCCTGACAACGGTTTCAAAAGCCGCTCTACGGCGGCGAGTGTCTCCGGCGCGGCCCTGCAGCCCACGCTGTTGCACCTTCGCAATGAATGCGGGTCGGCGACCCGCGCCCCACAATGCAGCCCCGGCGCGGCGCGGGTCACTTCGCCGCTGCTAATTAGGATGCTGTCGCCCGAAATTCTGGCAGCGAAATACGACGCAGGTACAATTTATAGTCTCCCTATTCAGTATTAATCGCAGCAGGACGCTATATTATGGCGATCAAATATTGTTGACAGTAGGAAATTCCTCGTTCGGGAAAAAAAAAGGGCAGAACACGCAGAACGGCATTGCGTCACAAGGAGGAAACTCTGGTCTGTATGTGAAAGGGGTAATCATCTAAATACATAAAAGGAAAAGGTAACTGACTGATCTATCAACGCACAGCTCAATCACTGAACGGATCGAGCTGAAATATAGCATACATAATAGCTATTATGACGTCTACGTCTACGCTAGAAAAAATTCAACCCATAAGACTGCTTTAAAAATTCAACCCATAAGACTGCTTTAAAAATTCAACCCATAAGACTGCTTTAAAAATTCAACCCATAAGACTGCTTTAAAAATTCAACCCATAAGACTGCTTTAAAAATTCAACCCATAAGACTGCTTTAAAAATTCAACCCATAAGACTGCTTTAAAAATTCAACCCATAAGACTGCTTTAAAAATTCAACCCATAAGACTGCTTTCAAAATTCAACCCATAAGACTGCTTTAAAAATTCAACCCATAAGACTGCTTTCAAAATTCAACCCATAAGGGGGTAAAATAGGGGTTTGAAAATGCCATGAGCGAAACCGCGGGCATAAGCTCTTTCAAACAAAATCTGTATAATATTTTTTTTGTGATGAGGATTAATTAAATTATGTAGGTAATCAAATCTCCTTGCAAGTTGGTACAGAAAAATTGGAAAGTCAACTTCATTGGGTATTTTTAACGGAAATTGAATTTATATTACGGATTGCAGAATGACGTCAACGAATGAGATGCTGATATTGAGGCAGATAACAAATCCTTTGCGAATAACAGCGGCGCGGACTGAAATATTCCTTCCATTCCATTTCCATTACCTTGCGCAAGTACCTACTGTTACTGTAATAATTATTATTATGATCGTGCCCAACATCAAAATCATATAATATTAATGTATTGCATAGTTGAAGGAATCGTTTTAGATCAGATTACTGTCCCAAAAGGTGGACGGAATAGAAGATGTGCATACACTTGTACACTATAATATCTCCTGCCTAGCTGGCTAGACTCCAATCTTTATCAGCTGAAGTAAAAGGTATTATAGAGAATAACAATCTTAAGACTTGGAGAACTTTGAGGGAAAAAAGAGTTCAATAACACTGTCATACTCATCCCAGGTTAGCCCGCTACCATCTTAGACCATCATTACTTACCACCAGGTAAGAGAGAGTTGAAGGCTAATATAACTTACCATAGATTAAATAAAAAAACCTCCGTAAATCAGACGAATAATCGGGAAGCGACGACTTTTCTATTATAAATGCTGCCTGTTGCATTTTTTGCATCTCTCAATCTTTCATACTGTGGATGTGTTGACTTTTAACTTTTTATGAGTTAGATCAGTTCTTATCTCTTTCGTTTTATAAAAGTAATATTAGAATCAAGTGGTAATTTCACCATCGCTCAATAAAATTTAACCGAGGAAGAAATTGGACGTTCTAACAGTTTTTGTATTAAAAATCTGCCAAAACGTCAATCGTCGGTTGACACCCCAGGTTGACACTAGCGTCAACTTCAAGAACGAGCGGCAGAGGTCGCCACGTGTGCTGGAAACAACCAGATTTCCTCGATGAGGCGAGGCCGTACACAGACATGAATAATTCAGCGCGGCGCGTATATCGCGTCAATCACGCGTGAATGTTGTACGAGTGGCGCTCCGCTCTCAGTTGAGCCTCAGAGGAACTCTACCGTGGCCGATACGATATCGTGCTGAATGCTTGTCCGATACGAGTTTTCTTTTTATTTATGACCCATATCGTATAACCTACGATCTTACCTGGTGGTAAGCGACTAGCGACGGCAGCAGATGCTCTTGAGTTATGGCACTTATAATAAAACCCTTGCATATAAAACTACTTTGTTTAGTGTACCCTTGGATCAAACTATTATTTCTCTTATTTGCAGTGATTTCTCTATAATAAGGTCTAAAAACTTATCATAATATTGTATTCGATTTTTATATACTTAGGAACTTTATCCTTTTTTTTACATGAGAAGCAGAAGATTCTCCATTTAGTGAGAATTGCAAAAATATTTTTTGTAAATAAAGGACTTGTTCGATCGCAAAAGAGCGTGCTCTTAGAACGATAACAATACACCAAGGCAGACTTTTGTAATGTTGTCACTTTGCCATACATGGCAATACATTTTGTAACACCATATCACGTGTATTTTGGCAATAAATAAATTCTAATTCTAATTCTGAACTTAGCTTTTAGCGGACTACGCACGTCACGGACTCTAGTATCGTGTCGGACGACGCGAAGGCGCCGCCGCGACGTCGTCAAGGGCGCGGCAGTCGGACGAGGGATGCTACGAGCCACTTCACGAATCATGAGCATACGAATTGTTTGACAAATAAATGGGATATTTCCTTCTAGATAGTTGTGAGAAAAGATTTTTTTCGTGAATTATTTGGGTTTTAGAGCAAATGTTTTGGAAACGGTTAAGTGATAAAAATATTCTTCTGTTAAATACTTTACGTTCTACAAGTCAAAGGAAAGACGATTGATCTTAATTTATAGACATACTTATAGCTTAAAAGTGTCACCAATGTATCAATATGCTATCCGTTTCCATTTTTAGAACAAAAATAGTTTGGTCTACTTTTTAGATATCCTTTTGTTTCTGTTATTTTAAAGTTACACAGTAAATACGCTACGAATAGCTACGGAGCGATGTAGCTGTATAGAGCTGTATCAAAAGTAGCGATTTTTCAAATATCACAGACATCGAGGACGAGGTCAACAAACAGGTCGCCGTGAGAGGCGCTCAATTTGCCATTTACACGAAAACATATACAAAGCTGAAAGTTCGCACATGTGCTTCCACACAGTAGTTATTAAAAATACAACTGCAAAAAATATTGCAGTGTTATAAAATGTTTAGCATATAATTAAACATAGTTTAACAATAAATAAACAATTTTTAATAACAAATTTTAACACAATAGCATAGTAACTTTTTAAATAGAATAGCTACGTAAGGTTATAAAAATACTACACATAATAATTTTACCGGTGTGAGAGTTTTAATAACAACTGATGAGTTGTAAATATTTTTATTGCTTTAATCAATAAATCAAATGTCAATTTATATAACGAAATTTTGTTATAGTAAAAGGAAGTAATTTAGAATGCATTCTAGAAAAAAAAAAACAGAATTCTATTTTTCATAATAATATAATAAAACCTACTTACTCAAACTAAAAAAATAGAATCTTCTATTTTTATTGTTAGTTTATTACGCTTTGCCTTCGACTTCGCCCATGGCAAGCTGAAAGTCGGATTTAATCTTTCTTTTTTTTTAACATTAGCCATACTGAACCCGACTAATATTCCTCTCTCCCCGCCAAATTAACATAGAACCTGTGTTAGAAGCGGGTACGAAAATTATTATTAAGTAGAGATTGAACCGTGGAACACCTTCAGTTCTCATCTTTCACCGTTGAGCCATCGAGGCTCAAACATTAAGTAGGTACCTATTAATTTTATATCAGTCGAGAAGTATAACTTTAGTAGGTAAATAGATATTAACTTATCTACGTAATAATAGCATTATAACAAAGAGTCATAAACGTGTTATTACAAACGATAAACCCGCGCCTCTCGGTGCCTCTCGGTGCCTCGTAAAACGGTAAAAATTCTACGAACGGGACTTTTAACAGCTTAGCTCCAGTCAAAATTAATTTTCCCCAACGATCGACAGCGCTTATGGCTCAGCGATTAAGCTAACACAACTGTCGCTCAAACATGACTGTCCTTATCTTTAACAATTTCAAAAAATGGAAGATATTTAACTTTACGATGATGGTGTTCAGTTATTGCTGTGTAGGACAGTATTCCATGCCCTCTCAGTCAGTCAGGTCTGATTTCACCACAAAAGACCCATTTTTTCATACCGACTTCTATAGATATCTTCCAATATTTGTTGGGCGACCCTCGTTCAGTGGAAGGGTACTCGTACTAAGTTGAACTTCCTTTTAATTGTTTCTCGTGATAAAGTATTCGATCCTCAAAAATATCTCGCTTATTGTTTTGGCTTTTTCAAGCCCCTAGTTTACCCCCATAGGGATGGAATATTCAGAAATCCTTTTTTTACGGATGCCTACGTCATAATAGCTATCTAAATGCCAAAGAATCATGGGAGATTTTGTACCCGTCCGACCCTCCAATAGTCGTGGAATGCGTGCTTGATGCGTGTACCTATATATTTATTAAGACCTTAAAAAAGTAAAAATACGGTTTCAGTTGGAAAATCGATAGTTTGTTATAATAAAAATAAACTTTTTTGGACAAAATGTGTTTATTTTGATATAAAAATCATATTATTCGCAAACATAAGCATATTTTATATAATAAAATAATAATTCTATACGAAAAAAGAAAGAAGCTGGTTCTTGCACTGAAAAATCATTGAGTGTATTAATCTTCAACTTAATGATAACCTACTAAAACACATTAGTATACAGTACACATTATGTTTTCATTTGTAAATTATTTATTGAAAGCCAGAAAGCTTGACGTGTACCTACCCTTGAAGGCAAGGCTATCGTCTAATTTTTCTGGCCTAATTAACTTAATGCCCTTAAGCAAAAATTTCTTCCCGTTTCAAAGGTTTGGGTAATTTACTCTTCAGCTATTGTTTCTGACACGTTATTTTATCGTTGTTATTATATTAAGGTACCTTCCTAATTATGTAAATGAACCTAAGCAGTAAACCAGAATCATTATAAATCTTTTAATCCGTTAAATCACTAAAAATTAAACACATTCATAAAAAAAATTCTACATAGGCAGAGAAGATAAGCTGAAAATTAAGGACTTCAGGTTTTATATCCAAAAATTAATAATAGTAATATTTAACATTATAATAACATAAATATCTTATCTTATATTTGTTGTAGATGTATAGATATATAGATATAATCATTATAGCGATCTATCACAAAAACCGAGCGTTAGTTAGTAACGAGCACTTCGTACAAAAAGCTTCTATTTCGTCCGTTTCAGTAAGAGGATTTGAAAGTAATCCGAAGCACGTTTTGTCGTTATGGTGTATACCCACTGGGACGGAGAAAGATTAGTTTTTATTGGCACACTACGCCGGCACAAGGTCTTTATATGAGACTGGCACTGAACTATCACACAACCATAGGTTTATTGGGATAGACTCTAAACAATACTCGCTCACTGAATTAGCTACTACAGCACAGAAGTTCAAGTATACCTTGAAAGACGTGAAGTATACCGTCAAAGACGTGCCGCCAAGTGATTTAGCGTTCCGGCACGATGGCGTATAGAAACCAATTAGGGGTATGGGTTGAATTTACACTACTATATCCCTTCCAAGTTAGCCCACTACCATCTTAGACTGCATCGTCACTTACCATCAGGTGGAGATCGCATTCAAGGGCTATCTTGTCATCGAATAAAAAAAAACTTTTCTGTTTTGTCAGAATTCGGCTGTCATTACAAAATTTATGACTTCCAAAAAATAACATCATCTTATACGTGAATTTTCGAAGTAGACGTAACTGTTAATAAGTTTACAATATGATTATTTGAACGATATTACAATCCAAATATACTTATTTTGAATTTTTGTCCATCTGCTTGATCTTCGAAACTGTTTGTTAAATTTCGTCAAAGTCGAAGATATTCCGAGAATGGTTCATGGAACGAGCAGTTTAGATTTTCACATGCAAGTCGAGAGTATCACACAGAACACGGAGTTTGAGATTGAGAGAGAACATTGGATTTAATTTGAAGCGAACGAATTTTCGACAAGGCAATTAAATGGATATTATAACAATATGTTATCTTTAATAGCGGAACAGTATGTTGCAATAAACATAGTCCTTGCGTTACGATATATGGAAAATCTAGTGTAGCGCTAATTACCTCCATACGAGGCTCGGTGACGTAATCGCAAATTTGGATCTTGAATTAATTACAGTCGCAAAATACTGGTTTTGCTGATTAATTTTCTCCCAAACACATTTCGGCCACCGTGGCTTATTTCAATGGAAAATAACCAACTACGCAGGAGATATTATGGTACATAAATGGGTGCGCGCACTAGGTTAGGAACACTATTTACCTCCCCCAATTACATTAAAATCTATCGAGAATAACTCGATAACTGGAATTAAAGATGGTACCTAAAGATGTTACAGATTGAGTAATGAAATAATAAGTAAAATTTTACGGCCTAAGGCGAAAGGCAAATTTTCATTAAAATTCTCTTGCAGTGGTTGGTTTGTCCTTCAATCCCATAGCAACGGCGCAGGGGAACGACGTGAATTTTTTGCATGGGTATAGTTTTAAGCCCGACATAGGCTATTTTAAATATCGCGGAAAATCAAAAAGTTCCCACGGGATTATTAGAAACTAAATCGAAGCGAACGAAGTCACGGGCATCGGCCAGTTATATAATAAAGCATTAAACAGATCCAGATAGCAGTGATATTCAAGTTTACAGACAAAACGCTGAGGTGTTTCAAGCGGCGGCGCGGCGCGTAGATGCATACGAGAACTTTGAAGAGCAATTTCTCAGCTCGGAGCGGGTGCATTGTAATGCTCGAATGATGTAAGTTTAATTAAAAGTTGGCTCGCAATAAGAAGTTCAAAGAGAATTTACGCGCGCTGCCTTTGTGCGGGGCGCGGCGGGGCGCGGCGGGGCGCGGCGGGGCGCGGCGGGGCGCGGCGGGGCGCGGCGGGGCGCGGCGGGGCGCGGCGGGGCGCGGCGGGGCGCGGCGGGGCGCGGCGGGGCGCGGCGGGGCGCGGCGGGGCGCGGCGGGGCGCGGCGGGGCGGGGCGGGGGCGGGGTTCACGTGCTACGGTAATGACAGGAATTCGGCTCACGTCACTGAATGGTAAAATATGTTGTTCTAGCCCACCTCGTTTAGGGCATTCTTCAGTGTTCTTCTTACTACTATGTTCCTTGTATTTAACCAGGATTTGCTATTTGTTATTCTTTTGACAACCTCCTTAGCGCAAGGGTGAGCGCTATGCTCTTGTTGCTGGGAGGTCTCGGGTTCGATTCCCGGAGGGGTCAATGTGGAAATTTATAATTTCTGCAAGGTCTCCAGTCTGGTCTGGGGGAGTATTCGGCCGTGGCTATTTACCACCATACCGTCAAAGACGTGCCGCCAAGTGATTTAGCGTTCCGGAATGATGACGTATAGAAACAGATTAGGGGGTAGGAAAGGTTGAATTTACACTGTCATATCCAGGTCATATCCTTTTCAATTTGGCCCGCTACCATTTTAGACTGCATCGTAAGTTACCATCAGGTAAGATCGCAGTCAAGGACTACCTACCTTGTCATTTAATAAAAAAAAAGATATCAACTTTGTCTGCAAACCCGTGGATATTATTCTGCATTCTGAAAAAGGTTCAAAAGCAGCACGTTCTCCTCTCCAAATAAACGAGCAGCTTGTGCTAGGAGTGCGGCGACAGCAGCACCGGGTGGAACTTGCACCGTCGACCTTTCGGTTTTCTAGATGCCGGAAAATATGGGATTGTTTTAGATTTGATTTTGATTCGGCAAACTACGTAGTGCTGGTAGAGTTACTACTTCAGTATGCAACCGTCGCTAAGCTTTTAAGTTTTCAGTCACAGGACAAAATAGCAGCGTCTCACACTTGGGTCACAGTTTGGGAAACAAATACGTTTATCAATTGAAAGACATAATATTTTCATTTAAAAAAAAAGGTATTAACAAAGAAAACTAAATAATTTATACATATTTTAAGATATTCAACAAAAAGCCCTATGACTAGCCGAGACAAAGCCAATGAAGACAGGAACGAGTAAAGCTTTTCTCAAAGAAGTCGTGGGAACCCTTTGTCTCACCCTGTATATTGTTGTTCGTTTCACCGGGATTGGAAAAGGAAAAGTTGGACCGTTTCATAAAATATAAACTGAATAGATATGGAGAAGAAATTAAAGAAAACTAAGGCATGCGTGACTAATTATGACACTTAACATCCAACTAGACGAAAATTTTGTTATAATTACAATAGGAACGACAACATAATGATTGGAATTGGAATGTACAGTAATTTGGATTTCCTAAACAGACCTATTTTTTTTTTTAAATGCTTAATGAAAAATATTCTTCGAAAGTTTTATCGAAAACTAGTTGACTCGCCTTGACTTTGCTCGAGAGGAACTCCTGAAAATGCTCTTTTAATGAACTCTACGTTAAATATGTCAAAATTACATGCCATCATCCCTACTTAATTTTATAAAAGCGTAAATGTAATTGTTTGTCGGTTTGTCCTTCAAACACGCAGCAAGGAAGCAACGAATGGACATGATCAGAATAATTGAAAGTGACATAAACTTTTATCCCAGTAAAACAAAGACTTTCCGCGGGATTTTTAAAAAACCTGTTTTTATACACATGCTAAAACTCACGTCGATCCCTTGCTCCTTCGCTGAGCAATTAAAGAGCACGCCAACAAACAAAACATACTTTCTTTATAATATTGGAAGCAATGGAAGTTAGTAATTCGTTTAGGGATAGTTGCAGATAGAAAAAGCTTTGACGGATATCTACATTTTGAATATCCCCTAGATCTTCCCTAGGTTCAATTCGAGCGTTGCGAAACTTTGGATCATTTATACACAACAGTAGATAACTCGGCGGTGGATCAGACCCCGGCTACGGGCGGCATTATCCGGTGCTAGCCGCCCCGGCCCCGCTGCGGCGGACTAATTGCCAACGAGTCGTATAACGAGGGCGCGCGAGCAGCGGCACAGACCATCGTTTGGACCTTCCACTATTAGCGCGTGTTGCAGATAACCGGAGTTACCAAATTTCTAACACACATTTAAAATGTATTAAGCCCGAGGATAACTGTATTTTGTTATCTTAATGACGTCTTTGACAGAACTTAGGTACTCTATTAGAATATAATAGAAAGGTTCTTATACAAACAAACTATTCATATTGAAAGCCTATTTTGCCATTCGAGAAGTAAGTATTGTTTCGACGAATAAAGATATTTTAACAGATCACCAATACAAAAACTATACCTACCTTCCGACGTAGAGCACTCATAGATTTTTCTACGTCCAAGGCCTAAAGCAAAGAACTTTCTTTTTCCTTTCACTTAGTACCATCAGTTTACAACTAATCGGCTAATTAGTACATAATTTAACTTTAACCTAAGTTTATAAATTATCTTGTAAACTAAAAAACTGTCCACTCGCGTATTTTAGTCTTTGTAAGAACTTTCAATGATGGTTAAAGTTTTCAACTCGACAAAGAAGGATAAAGACAAAACTACTCGAGTACTTGTGTAATAAAACGAGAGTGGCCTCAGCTTGTTAGCAACAGCACATTATTGCAAGTTCAACTCGCATCTGGCAAAGTTGCGAACTCGGCGTGAGGGTACCTACCGACGAACGGTTCGTGTTCGCAATCAATGGAATTGGAAACTAGAGTGTTTATGTAGGTATTATGTATATCATGATCATTTCAACCCATCAACAACAGAATGATAAGGTGTTGGCCGTTGTGCGCTAAGCTGGCCATGTTGGCATTGGCATACTTCATACCACTCCATACGCCTTTGAAAGCATTATGGACAACTGTCAGGCACCCAATGTTCGTCGCGATGTTTTCCTTCACGTTAGAAGCAACTGATTATTCAATTATTTAAAACGCACATAACTTCGAAAAGCCGGAATTCAAACCCTGGACCCTCGAAATGGAAGCATTCTGAAATTACTTTTCAATGACTTAGGTTCCTATCACTTGCAAGACTGTTGCCTCCTCAGTTAAGAAAGTACTAATAAAGCGAACGTTTCTTTGGTAGGAGATGTAATATTAAAGAGAGCAACTAAAATTGATGGCCTTTTCACGTAGCCACGTTAGAGAAAATTGGTTTCGACATTGTTGCTGCTGGCATCGATTGATTGTTTACAGTTTCCATTGCAAAGGTTGGCACAACGACGCCATGTTATATTTTAATCTTAAAATACAACATAGGTCGTCAGGTGGTTAGCTGATGCCTGTGATTTCCTCACGTAGATTCAAAAACCCCATGGGAACTCTTCGATTTTCCGACTGGTCGATTGCGGAAAAGCTGCATCGACCATCGCTGCAATATAAATATCAAACAGTCTAACGGTTCGGTTCCCAATCGTAACACTATTGTCACTCTAGCTTTCCGCTTACCTATTTCATAGAATTAAAAAAAAAGAATCAATTGTGGTAATTGGCTAAAATGGTATTCTGGTTGCAATAATTCATTTATGTCAATAGCGAGAGAGTATTGGCCAATGAGAGGTGATTGCGATGGTCATCCATGTTTAGACAATCCTGCGACGGTATGCAAACTTTTCTTGACGTCTTTAGTCACATACTTAAACAAAACATAAACTTAATGTTATAAAAAAATTTACGGTGCTAATTTTAGTCATAAACCGAATAATATCCTGATTTATAAATATTAAAATCAGTTTTCTTTTATTTTTATTCCGAAAATCTTAGCAATGTTTATTTCCATTTACGATCAAACTCGCCTTCTGGAAACCTCCACAAAAATGTATTAATAAATAATCAGGAGGAAAATCTGTAGCCCCGAGGTCACGGAAAAACCCCAATTTGAAATTCAAATGGAACATCAAAGCAGAGATCAAGCGCCGTCTACTCGCGAACCCCCGAGCTGCGGATGCTGCATTCACTTTCAGATCCTCACTCTTATTATCACTATACCCTTTACTAAAATGACTCAAATTATTATAGAACCGATTATAATTAAAAATACATGAAACGTTATATATGTTAAACACCGTCATGTAAGTTTTTACAGACAGATTTAGATTTTTTATCGCACGCAATCTGTCTGAACGTTCTTAATCGTCAGTTTCACTTTGGGATATTGAAATAGGCCCTGATTGTATTGTTAACCGAATTTGAATTTCAAGATTGAGTGATTATTTATTAAAGAAGAGAAGATACGGAAACAAATATAGTCACAGAGTTAAGTCATTTTATTATTTTTTTTATTTAATAATCTAATATTTATTCTGTTCGAGCCGTATTGTGCTAATGATCGCGTGAGCTGCGCTGGGCTCAGCACATTTAGCTGAGTAATGAACAGCTTTAATGACATTTGCAACTCGTAGACTGATCCGTCGGCGAGAGTCGAGACGCGCCTTGAATTCAATTACTTACTTACAGGATGGGTAATTTTTGTCTGAAAATGTGAAAACTAAAGAGAACTTAACTGTTTATTCACGCACAGTATGATAAATGAACTAAACAACGGACATCCACTCTTTATTGCTCTAATCGATAGAGTGAATGGTTTCAAATGCATAAACCTAAGTACATACAAAAAATTGTTATTTAACATTTATCGCGAAAAAAAAAACAAAAAAATCATATCTCTGGATCTAATTTTGGATGTCCCACTAATGCATTTGAATCCGTTTACTCTATTGATTAGAGAAATAAAAAGTGCATGGCCGTTTTTTAGGTCATTTATCATATTGTTTCACGTATAAATAATATATTATTGAATAAGAAAAGGAAATTAAATTTACTAAATTACTAGTTTTACCCGCGACTTCATCCTGATCGAGTCATGTTTTTTGAGAATCCGGCAGGATCTTTGTTTTTCAGACATACAAGTAGCCTGTTTCACTTTTCAAATACTCTTATCATAGCCATGCATTAAATTAAGTAGATCCGTTGCTCCTTTGCTCCTTGATTGAAGAACAAATCAACAAAAAAACACATTTTCGCATTTATAATATTATTAGTAAGGACTTGGTGCTAGTGAAATCACTGCTAATCCCTACAGATATATTTAATGGAAACTCGGCAGTTTGCTCTTTTCAAAATGTAGAGTTTCAAAATCTATGAAGCTTTAATGCCAACAAGCAAAATATAATATTATGGTGACTTTTTACAACACGTGGGTGAGTATGCCTGTGCTGTGGCCTATCTTGTCAGTAATTAGGCGTCACGTCGCGGAAAACGAGCGCGCGGCGAGCGAGCCGCGGCGCGGAGCCGTGATATTACGGCAACTCGCGCGAAACAACGAACACGCCGCATTCATTAATAACTAACGTTTAGTTTATGTAGATTGCAAATAAATTAATAAACGAATATATTATACTGGCTGATGCCCGCGACTTCGTGCGCGTGGATTGTTGTAGAGGTTTAATAATTCCCGCGGGAACTCTCTTATTTTCCGGGATATAAAATAGCCTATATATAACTGGTTTCTAAGGTTGTACCTAACCGGCTACGGCGAAAGCCTCGTAACAGACCAAAGATATTTTAAATTTTCGAAATTATCCCGGAATCGAACATCAGGCCTCCCTCCTTAAGAGCACAGCACTCAACAGCACTCGCCAGAGAGGACGTCGAGCTATTAATAAAAATATAAGTTCCAGGCACAGTGCGTTATATAGGAATTACTTATTACTTATGCATTTATCCAAGAAGTTTTCTGCGATTATTTATTACTGTTGTGACCTCTTTGTCTCAGAAAGTATAGACATAACCTAAATTTCATCTTCACAGGTTAATTCCCATGTAATGGCGGCCTGCGGCGCTCGGCGGACGCGCGACGTCGCGCCACAAAGCGCTCGTTACCGCGAGATTGAAAAGCATAACATTACGTACTAAGGAGCTATCTACGCCGCTGCGTGATTACATTGCCGTGCCGACGCGAACGGAGTTGTTTGTTCTGCTCGGCTGTTGAATAAATTAGCGTACACAGTATCGTTTACCTGCTGTAACGAAAAAATATCCCATTTTGTGTGAAAGTACAAGAACTTCAGCAGCCGAAATCATTTTATGGTCATAAAAAAAAGTTTAGTCTGTCGAATTTCCTCGACAGACTAAACTCCTTGTTGTGACTATAAAATGATTTAGACTAATTTGGTTTCTCCCTAGAAATCCCCTAGTAGGTATACCCTCACCGAGCGGATGGTGGCATGCCGTGATTTTTGAAGTATTTGATTATTTAAGTATGGGTAAAATTCGTTATCTTCAATATCGCGAATCTCAACCTCAACTAGCGCTCAAGTAATTTAAACTCAGATTTTAAAGATGGTGCAAAAAACATCAGTACAAAACGTCAGAAACATGATATATGGGAAAAAACTGTATTTGGCGTAATTTGGGTAAAAATCCCTCAAATATTTTTCCCCCTATTCTGCTTCTAGCTCGGTCGAAAAACCCATTATCTATGTTAATGTAATAATTGAAGTGCTAGGTAGTTACTGCGCTAGTCGAGTGCGGTGTGCGCGCTGCAACTGCTGCGGATGTAATCCGTCAGCAACGAGCTTCCTGCGCCGAGGAGGTAATTTCGCTGCTTGTCACTTGTCGCAGAGTGGAGCAGCTATCTTGTTTATGAGCTGCGCGGTTGTACATCGCATTATTGCTTTAATGTTAGACGCTTAACTATAACTAAAGATATAGGTAGATTGAAGGTTGAAAATGTAATCCAGATATGTAGTAAAACTTGTCAATCAATCCACTTATTGTTTTTCTTCTTTTAATTAACGAATACTCTCCGTGCTGTATTATATGTAAGAAGTGATAGGTTAAGACTTCGGCCACCGTGTCGGGAGCCCGCGGTTCGATCTCGGGCACGTATCTCAAACTTTACGGAGTTATGTGCCTTTTAAGTAATTCAGTACCACTTACTTTAACGTTGAAGGAAAACATCGCGAGGAAACTAACATGTCTGAGAATTCTACGTAATGGCGTGTGAAGTCTGCCAACCCGCGCTCGGTCAGCGTGCGGTGGACGAGGCGAGGACCTAAGCCTTTCATGCATCTGAATCAATGAAATTCACACCTTTATAAATAAATAGCACGTAGAACGACTGAACTAAGACGCAAGTGTCTTAAACTATTGGCAGGTGGTGCGGAGCACGGCGTCCCACAAAGTGCAATTCAGTGTCGTCAGCGAATGCAGGATTCTGTTCAAACTTGAGATAGTGCTTTTAATTAACCGACCGTGACGAAGCCAAAAACGAAGTATTACGATTTGTCTTTTTCAGTAATTACAGAAGCAAAGCGTACCTGCGATTCCAATAATTATACCTCGCTGGTGACCCGCGTGCTTCGTCCACTACACGTGTATTTCAGTTTGCGATTTATTTGATCAGAATCATTCTTCTCTTGATTAAGTAGGTACATAGTAACCACCCATTTTCTAAATCATAATAAAAACTTGTTTAAAATCGAAAATAAAAATGTTTCTTTTATCGAACCCCGTAAAATTAAAAATTCGTATTATATCTGTACATAGTGGTAGTTCCTAGATTGCATCATATTAAAGTTGTAGATTGTTTGCGTTTAAACTAAAATTTCCAAACTGTTGTATTCAATTGCAAGTTTCGCGCGAAACAAGGAAGCGTGATGTTGGCTCCGTCGATGGTTGTGACTTGTGTGGGTCGCACATTGCCGCGGCAAACGCAAAGGCCGCAACAGGAACGAGAGCCGCATTTAAAGGTGACGTTGTCAGTGAGATTTTATTAGATATTATATATTAACGTATTTTCAACTAAACTTGAACTTTAATTTGGAGAAAAATTTGAAAATCTGAACTCATAGGAGGCAATGGTGTTTTTAAAAAACACCTAAAAAATTTTAGTTTCTAGACCTGGCGTAATTTGAGATACACGTTAGTCACTTTCTACATTAATACCATTATTCACCAATGTGAACAATATCCACGCAAGCGAGACCGTCCCTGTGTGAGCTCCTTATTTAATCTCCAGTAACCTTGATAGGGAACTCCGCGCTACACGAAGAGTCGTGGAGGCACAACCAGCTCGTGTCCTCACAATCAGTAATAGGGTTATAACAGCTACCACTAAAGATGTTCCTGCAAACAATTTCGCGCCGTCCGCCTCAGTTCCTTATGACATGCAAGACATACAATATGCATGGTATCGAGGTGGCTTCATCTTCAAGTAATGACTATCTTTTCAAGATAGGTAATAGCTGTTGATCCTCCTCAGTTTAGTTTATTGTAGCCGATAATAAGGATGCGCCGTTTGAAGCGTGCGGTGTTTGCGGCTCGCTAGAGGCGTGCAATTCAATCCAGGGCGCACCTAATGTGGTGTGTAATTCGATTGGGACGAACCGGAGCGGACCGGGGCGGACCGGGGCGACCGGGACGGACGGGACGGACCGGGCCGACCGGGGTGAACGGGGCGTCTCGTCGCGGCGGAAGTAATCACTCGCACTGAATGCAATTCAAATTACGTTTCACGCGTGAGATTTGGATTTGAAACTACTTTAATTGAATCGCCGCTTTTAATTTTTGTAGGCTTTAGCTTTTTCGATAGTTGATTTCTAATACTTATACAATGAAACAGACTTGCACAAAGAACAAGTTATCTCTAATACGAGGGCGATATATTTTCCAGAATCCTAAAAGTGTTATGTTTTACGTACAAAAGTAAAAAACGAAAAATGTAATTACCAATAACAAGTTTGTGAGCGAGTGGAATGAGAAACAAAGTAATAATAGCGGAAACAGAACTAACGCGCAAGCTCATTGGCTTTCCTAGACTTTTGAATACAAACAGCTTTCTAAATTGTGTGGAAATTTAAATGACACTACACACTGGAGATTTTTGTCGTGAGCTTTCGGGCTAATCTGGAATGAAACACCATAGAAAAAGATGATTTGAGAAACCTAATATATCTTATAAAATAAATTAATTTTATTGTTTGATTATAAGTAGGTAAATAATAATGGATATAAACAGTGGTCATGGTAGTAATTGGTCATCGAATCTCTATCACGTCAAGGTAAAATCACAAAGTTTCTCGACACAACATGGATTTTCACCAATTGACAGACAGATCTGACAAATAAGCCACTGTTTGTTTTCACTAACGTCTTCTTGATTTTACGGACTACCTAAGCTTAGATAGCTAATAAAATAAAAAAGCTCAGACAATAATTAAACTAATAATTTCGTTTTCACCAACCTACGTGTAAGAAAACCCTAAGTGTACCTACCTAACTTTAAATGGGCTGCTGGTGAAAACGGTTACTTACGTTATTTATTGTTGTACAAAAACCAAGAAAGTTGAAGCCATGGTTGTTTCGGTACAATATGAGGTACTAGAGTTTGGTCAGACAACTTCTTATCTGCGACAGTTCGCTCGCGCTCGTGTGCTCTCCCAGACCCCTGTACAGTGGCAGGAGAATTAAGCAAACTGTCTGAAACACATAATTACGGGAGCCGTGTACCTACTCTACTGGCTCGCTCTCGTCCTCGGCACCGCATGAGCGGCGCCGCGATACAAATAATGTTCCCACTCAGAACATTCACGGTATTAACATTTACCGACTAAGTTCAAGAAACACACTCATTTACTTTGAGTTTCTCGAATAATTGTAAACGTGTACCTACTCAGATGAGAGTGCGGCATACTAATCATAAAGGTGAATATAAATCACCCAATATTTTCTCTTTAAAGAAACAGACGAGTGTTAAAAAGAACTGATTTTTCAGCCTCGATTGTTAATTTAGTTATATAATTTAATTAAATATGGACAGAAAAATAGTAGAAGTGATCATCATTATCTCAACTTATAGACATATTCCATGGCTGGATATAATAATGTAGGTCTCTTGAAATTATCGCGATCCCCACAGGACACGATTCTGTGCCGCGTGCATCCAACGGCCGCCAGCGATGCGCGTGATTTGATCTGTCCGCCTTGGCAAATCTTCCTCTAGTCTAGTTCAAGGAACTACGAAGAAGTCTACATTGCCAAGCACACAATTCCTCTCATTCAACTAAACTCGGTTTATTCTTTGACGACTTTCCGTCGCAGCGATTTATGCACAACACAGCGGTTTAATTAAAGTGAAAGGAAAAAACCTTACACACGTTCAGTGTGAAATTCTGGCGTTTTATTGCCGTCGCGTTATCAGCTCAACAGCTTCAGGGGATCTGTTTTTTGTGGAACAATAAGTGGCATCTCGTTCGCAAGTTTCATAAAACATATCACCCCAAGCCGTATAATATAATGTGATAGGATACGAGCCGATAGCAACGCCGGCTGGCGGTAATGCGTCGCGCCGTCGTCGGGGACACGCGCGGGGAGCACGCAGGCGACTACTCATGTTAACGATCACAACTCGTCAGCTTCACACGTGATGGTGTGTTCAAAATGTACGAACATTGAAATAAGTGATTTCTTTTTTGTTTGATCGTAGAAGCGCAAGCGATAAACATAAGGGAGAAAAAAAATCTATACCTAGTCGTACCTCCGAGATTTTTCCACCATGAGTTAAGCTGCTTATGCTTAAGCAGACATGTGATCATGTATCAAGTCGCCATTAATAAGTAATCACCTTTTGTAGTGCTACTACGTGTTCGCAGCCCGGAGGCGGGAGGTGCTAAGGCCTGAGCGTCATACAAATAGAATGATATACATACTTGTTCTCTGTTTGTTCTCGCAGAGCAACTACCGATTGTCAATTTTAATGTTAGTTTGTGCGCCCCAGATCACCAGTGGGATCTCGGACTTCCAGCACGGGTTTTCTCCGGGGAAGTCGACCGTTACGGCACTGCAGGCGGTTCTGAGTACTGTCAAAAACTCTGAAGTACGTACAAGCTGTCTTTTTAGACATATCGGGTGCCTTCGACAACGCCTGGTGGCCAATGATCCTCGTGAAGTGTAAGAGGGGAGGCTGTCCTCCGAACATTTATCGCATGTTGGCGAGTTACTTTGCAAACAGGCGTGTTGGCCTGTTTATCGGAGACCAGGTGAGGTGGAAGACATCCACTATGGGGTGCCCTCAAGGATCAGTTCTCGGACCTACCTTATGGAACGTTCTCCTCGATGACTTGCTTCGGTTGCCGCTACCGGGGAGGGTTAAGGTTGTTGCGTACGCGGACGACGTCACGGTTCTGGTGGAGGCCGACACTCGCAGAGCGATCGAGACCGCCGCGGCCGACACTATCCGGCAGATTGAGGACTGGGGGAGCCGTAACCGGCTCGCCTTCGCCCCCAGCAAGTCGCAAACTATGACGCTGAAGGGCAAGCTCGGTAAACGGCCACCAGTAATCAAGCTCGGCGGTAGCTCCATTAGACACGTGACGGAGGCTGTCGTACTTGGCGTGACGATCGATGCAAGTCTGTCCTTTGCGCAGCATGCGGTGTCGATCGGGGAGCGCGCGGCGAAATGCTTCGGGAAGATGTCGCGTGTGTCGACGACTTCCTGGGGCATTCGATACCCTGCGCTGCGTATCCTGTACCGCGGTACGTTCGTTGCGACGGTGACGTATGCTGCAGCTTGCTGGGCAGGGAGAGCGAGCTTGCATGTCGTGCGGTCGACCCTGATTAGGAAGCAGAGGTCATCGCTCATCTTGTTGACCAAGGCGTATCGCTCGGCCAGCTCCGCCTCTCTGGCGGTGCTCGCCGGCGTGCTGCCGGCTGACCTGGAGGTGATCCGTGCTGCGAAGATCGACGAGGCGCGCCAGTCCGCGACCAAGGCGGAGATGAGCAGACGGAAACGCGAGATCGGGGCAGAGGTGACTGCGATGTGGCAGGAGCGGTGGTCTGCGGAGATCTGGGGTGACGAGTTGCGACGCTTCTTCCCAGACGTGTCGGGCAGGCTCAAGGCAACTTGGGTCGCGCCTGACTACGAGACCTCACAGATCCTCATCGGACACGGCTGTTTCCGGGCGCGCCTGCATGGAATGACGTTGTGTGAGAGTCCGGCGTGTGAGTGTGGAGCGGACGCAGAGGATAGGCACCATGCGTTGTGGGAATGCCCCCTTTATAAGGACCTACGGGACCGGATGCTGGATGGAATCGTTCGCGCGGAGGTGGGACCGGTTTACTACATGGATCTCGTTGCATCGGCGGAGAACTACAACCGGCTGCGGGAGTTCGCGCACCATTGGCACCAGAGGCGGAGCGGTTCGGAACGAGCAGGGACCAGGCACGGCGCCGCGGAAGAGGCGAGCGAGGAACTTCGTGATAGTATCGTCCAGCCCCAGAATGGGGAGAGTGACGAAGGGACAAGGAGGTGTCTAGAGACGAAAAAATAACTTGTAGGGAGTCAAGAAGCGCCTGGGAAACACGCCAAGAGCAAGTACCGGGCGCTCTCCCATAGCTTCGGCCCACATAACCGCGAGGTTGGAGGGGCCATGGGTGGTGGCGGGTCCTGTCAATTTTACAGCACATGTATGACTATTATATTTTTAAGATATGTACCTTCTATACAAAAAGAAAAGTCCCGATTCACTCATTGGCAGACTTATCAACGCTCCGCCCAAATTCCTAAATTTAGAAAGCTATCTTGCACATGCAGACCGGACAGAGCATGGTCATATTTTTTGAGCATAAAAGGTAACCAGTTTAGAGTTCTATCTGCAGATACCTACTCACCTGGCTACACCTATTTCAACATTGAAACGTATCTAAAAGCGTTATTGTGAGTTCCCGTAAAGCAAACATGTCTTCGAGTCGGATATTATTACGCTGCCCGCCTTCCGCCGCCCCGCGCCGCCATCCGCCGCCCCGCGCCGCCCTCGAGCGAGACGGTGAAGCTCCGACAAATAATAACATATTGTTTGTGACGGGACAATAAAATACTACCTTATATTAAAACGTTATGCTTGCGTTTGCAAAAGTTTAAAGCCGTATCATGTTTGCTCGCAGATGTTCTCGAAGTTTAAGTTATTTATAGCAAGTTTATAGCAGCTTAATTTAAGCGTTTGTCTTTGACAATATTCACCCGCACCTGCAAGAGCAATATTATTAGCTCTCGATTTCCAAAAGCCATGTTTTGTTTCATCTGAAATATTTGCGAGACACATTTACGAGAAACATCTTACGAGTAGCTCCGTAGGCGTGGGCGCTGCGACAGCACAACAGATGAAAGAGCATACAACACACACAAAATAACTGCTACAGTGTGACTATTGGAATCACCTTTAATTAGCCGATACTCACTCGCTAAATAGGCTAAATGCATTGTTGCAGGAAAAACGCGATACATTCAGCCAGTCACCGCAATTAAAATTGTAGCAACGATTGAAGCAGCTTTTACACATTTCCAGCCGATTTCGATCTGACCTTAATAAATCGTTGAGCTTCTAATAATACTAGTTACCGCTGGTCGACTAGTCGACAACACACAGCTTAATCATGCACCGGAATACTTAATGTCGGCAACTCCCTCACCAGGGGGGCCGACGACTTCAGACGAGTGGCAAAGAGATGCTGGAAACAAGCGGCGCAATATCTGGTTATGTGGAAGACCACAAGAGAGCAATGGCTAGCACTGGATATCTATCAGTTGATAAAGAAAAAGAAGACAAGCTGTTGTTATAGTGAGTGTAATATTTTGCGCAAATTTCCTTTATAGACAAGCGCAAGTAGCCTAAATTATGCAAGGAAAACGTCTTGAGCTGCGTTGAGCTTCTCATTTGTAGTTGTTCGCGTAGAGAGCTCTTCGCTGCCCGCTGAGTATAATAGCTACAATGTATGTGACTACATCGACAAGGAGCGCGGTTGCGGCGCGGCTCTGCCAACCCGCACTACATGCGCCTTGGCACGCCGAATACCGTATACACAAACGAGTGTGTCGGTTGTAAAGGCCGCCTTATATTAATTACTCTCCCAGTCGTTAAGAAATGATAATTAAAAAAAATTTGCAACCCAACCTAAATTACTATAGTATATAATATAGAAGATAAACTAACAATCATAAACAAAAGTTTCCAAATATAAAACATAAATATATTTATTACATAGTTTTGGAAAAATGTTGGTTTTAATAAATGTAACATTTTCGCAGTTTTCTATAATCATAATGTCTTCGTCTCCATCAATATAAGAGATGAAACGTCTACGTACATGTTACGGTAGTTAAATTTTCTAAACTCTCTGTTAAGCTCTCTAAACTCTAATTTCATATATCTAACAAAGTATAAAACTTTTGATGCTACGTTAGTTTGTTGAGGAAACGTTAAGCGTTAAAACTACTAAAACATAATACAAACCATTTGACAGAAACCCCTTTCTAAACGCTACGGTGCGTTATTTAGCCCAAATATCCAAAATATACAAAAAAGAAAGCCACAATAATGGAGTGGCCATAATAAAAATACAAAATCTCACATTTCAACCATAATCCGCCGCGAGCGGCAAGCGGGACCAAATAGGGGAAAACAGGCGATAAACTCCCCGACAGACTACCGCTCCACGCACGCACTCCAACATAAAAACACACTTTAAATGGTACAGAATATGTTAACTTACTTCTTATACCTTTTTCCTGATTGTGTTTATATCGAAGGTATTTATTTCGGGTCTAAGTTTTGCATGAACCACAAAATATGAATGACTGAAAAGATTTAGGAATCCTGTTTAATTATAATGTAGAGCACTCTTGAACGATCTCCTGCCGGTCGATATTTGATCAAAAATGTAGTTCCAGTTATTTGCTTAGTTGTTTGTGCATCGATTAAGTTGTGAACCGTTGCCTGTTCAAATAGTCCGCCTTTGAACGCCGAGACCGGAGAATACCGAGAACATCAAGATTGCCGGAATCTCTTCAACGCAGCCACGCGCTATTTTAATATCAAAGCCTTAGACTTTGGCTACATTTATTCCCTCACAAAACGCTGCTTCAGGTTAAAGGCAAGACAGAGGAATTTCATTAGGATTATATCGTGGAACCGATAACCTTAAAGTAAGTTTAAGGAATGCCCAGTAAGGGTTACGGACGTGGGTCGAGAGAGGAATTCAATTATCGGTGAAATTCGTTTGAATTTAATTAACAAAAGTTTTTGTTCATCTCCGAAGTTGGCATATTATTAAAAAAAGTTACTTTTTCACTCTTAAAAACAAGGATTTCATAAGGCCAAGGCAACTTTATCCTATAAGTATTCCTATTATCCTATCCTATTATAATATTATAAATGCGAAAGTTTGGATGTGTGGATAAGTGGATGGATGTTTGTTACTAAATCACGCCGCAACGACTGAACCGATTTGGCTGAAATTTGGCACATAGATAGATTATAGGTAATAATAGGTACATAGGCTACCTTTTATTCTGGTAAAGACTTCCCGCGGAAATTAAAAACACCTAAATCCATACGAACGAAGTCGCGGGCATCAACTAGTTGATTTTAAATAAGTAATAAAATATTATAATATCCGTACTAATATTATGAACGCTAAAGTGTGTTTGTTTATTGTTTTGTTGGTTTGTCCTTCAATCACGTAGTAAATGAGCAACGGATCGACGTGATTTTTTGCTTGGGTATAGTTCTGCCCTCGTAATTGAAAACACAGTAACTTAAAGGTAACTTCTATTTAACTTACTGTGTTTTCAATTACGAGGGCAGAGTTGAGGACTTAGAGAGACCCATAGGCTACCTTTTACCCCGGAAAAAACAGAAAAATCCCGCGAGATATTTTAAAAACTCCTCATGGGCAAAAGCTAACTTCTAATATAAGGTAAATTTCGTTCAAACTGAACTTTCTTTAATCTTTCCATGGATTTTTAATTTCTCTTAATTTCGCACCTGACTGATTCTGAGTCAAATAAACCATGGCTATAAGCAACATAGCCAACCGGCAGCCTTACAAAAGTAATCAAACTTGTCAAAACAATAACGGTTTAAACAATCAAACAGACAACAGAGTTACTTAGCAGCCGTGAAATTTATGAGGTCGTAATTATTAAGTTATGGAACATTATATCGTGTTAGCTGTTAGAGAGTAATTATTATCTTCCTTTGCGAAGTATATAACGCTATAATCAATATAAAATTAATTATTATTTACTATTTATATTATAGCTGCAAAGCTAGAAGCAAGTAGCCACTCCATCGCGATAGAATACAATGACTTTTGAGGATTATTGACCAACAATAACTTCACAAAGTCATAAGCTTTTGAGGCTTTTATTAGAAAACCTTTTTAATATCATAAAACGAAGCAATCTTTTATTGCAACTATTAGATAATTTATGCAGGCAATGTTCAACATTTCTTAACTTTTTCAATAATTTATTAGCTTTAGAACTTTGATTTATTTCACTACTAGGTTATGGTTTCGAACAAGTAATATAAATAATGTTTCTCAAACAGATTTTCTATAAATCTTCCCGCCGTTGGCCTCAACACGGCACAAAAAGCCGTAAGAAAAGTCTAAAATATGAAGGGACACGAATAGATGTTGACATTTTAACACTTGCAGCCTGACAAAGTGCTTTTTTGTAGAGATCAGAGTGCAAGCGGCGAGAGATACGCGCTAAGTGGCGGCCATAACTCACAACTCCGAGACCAGCATTATAGCGGCAAAAAGTGGAACTGAACGATGTGCCGATAAATCTCGCCGTCTTCACGTGAAAGAAGATAATATTAAATATTTTTAATAACCCACGACATGCAGTGCTCCTGCTGACATATAACGTTATATACAAGTTAATTGTGGTAACGTTATGTCGAAGCCTCAATAGCCCAACGGTTACAGGTGCGAACTGAAAACTGTGGGATGGACCATTACCGATCCTACACGTTGTCTATTGTCGTACCCACACCTAGTCCCAACACAAGCTTTCCGCTTATTGGAAGGGGAGAGGTAAGATGGCCTACATTTAACATGAAAAAATCAACACGACGGATGTTATATCCAATTTTTCGTAGTCGGCTTGCAGTTTTTAAACTATTTTCTTATTTGTTAGTGTGCCAATAAAGAACCACTAGAGATCTAGAATCTCGCAGATATTTGCCGTAACTGGCTCGGATACGCTTTATATCGAGCGCGTCTCGCGACGAGCAGTGAGCCCGGCTCCTCCAGTGAATTCTGTGTTTATTCACTTTGTGCATCTTTCGCCTCCACCTTACTCCACTCCACTCCACTCCACTCCACTTGAACCATTTGGCTAATGCGAATCTAACGTCGCGTGATATATTAAACTTCTTATTTCCTGAAGATTAAATGTAAATCAGAATTTAAAGTTTGTCAAATAAAACCACCTACTTTTAAACAAGAAACGTTTGTTATCATAGCATTGTTACTCAAATTTTCAATTAATTAGTAATATAAGAACAATTTTCATAATTTAAAATGTCTACAGTTTCTTGAATTTATATCGAGATAAATTATAAAGTGGTAGGTAAAAGGTGTCGAAATAATGCCGGTGTGACAAACAAAAAAATTCCTGATAGTCACACTGGTGTAACAATCCGCAATCGCGTTTTTTCATGATAAATAATAATTTCTTTGATTAGGACTCGTAACGCCTACGTCGTAGCATTCCCGGCGTAGCAAAGCTGCTGAGCTAAAGATAAAATAGTTGGAGAGAATAGTGACAAACGTAAAACAAGAAATAAAACTCAACGAATGCAATTACTGTTTTGACACTCAACAGAAATTTTATTTGTAAAGTGTTTGTAAAAGTACAATTAGTATAATTTATTTTGTGTAAACGTGAACCAGTTAAAGTCTGCTTTAAGTAAGTTAGTTAGTTACGTATAACTAGGGTAAAGTCTATTTGAAATAAATGCCTTTTACGGCATGATTAATTAATTGAACGACATCATAAACCAAGTACACGTATTGAACCAAAACTTCAAATGCTTGTCATTGTTTTATGTCGTTCAAGTAATCTGTCTGGTTGAACATTGAACAGGCTATTAGGTAGAAGATTATACAAAGAGTAGATAAATAAATAAATATAAATCTCGTAAATAATTTGGTTCTATCTAAAATACTGAAAATTAAAATATTTCCACGGAACTAAAAAAAACATACGAGTAAATACACTTCGACGTCCATGTTAATATTATAAAAAATAATTGTATGGTCGGTACATATGTTTCAAACAGACAGCGCTTCATTTTCAAAGACCTTTAAAGGTTTGATTGACATATTGTAAAGAGTTTGCGAAAGCGTAAAATCCAATTCGTTTACTAAAGTGCGAAAAAAGTAATTTCAAAGTATAATAACTGCGATCAACAATTTAAACTTAAAACATAAGAAAATATTTGTCAATAAAAGCCTCAATGGCCTAATGGTTAATGGTGCGGACTGAAAGTTGGAAGGTCGACGGTTCGATCCCCACCTTACCGTACCCAAGTCAAGTTCAGCTCGGCTTTTTTCTTCTTCTTTATTGTTATACTTTCTTCTTATTTATTCTTTAAAAAATATAAAACAAAAAGTTTATTTCATATTAGTTGTGACATTGGAACGAGTCTCGACTCTCGATAGTAGTAAAAAAGTATTCGGGTTGCTTCCTTTAGTAAGTTGTATTATATTATTTTGAGCGTAGTCGGCAGCCCCGCCATGTTGGCACACTGAGCGCCGTAATCGTAACGTTACGGGCGATCTACGCGCTAAACGACTGTAACATTGCTTTTTATTTAGCTTTACAAACACGATTACATTACCTAGTGTAGCACAGTCTTTTGCTGATCCGGTCTATAATTCTTTTCAGTAGTAAAATAAAATTAGCTATCTATTAACTTTTCAATTTTCTACTCAATCGTTTCAGGATGATCTCGGTAGAATCGTCATTTATAAAATGTTGCTTTTGATAAAAATGCACGTTCTCTCGTCGTCGTAATTGCAACTCATTGCCAGCCTTCTAATGGCACAGTGTGGTTAGTTTAAGTTTTGATAGTATACTTCATCGAATCTTCGACATCGAGCTTCTTCATACATCTACAGCCAGCGCCCCAAGCGGCGAGCGGCGGACCTAAAAGTGATCGAGTGTTTCCGAGTATGAGCTTACACGTTACGGTCGTGTGACGTCACCATCGAGAAATAAACACGTCTTCGAACAAAGATACGGAAAGTATTGCTATTTGGCAGTATGAGTTACATGTTTGACATCTCACAACCCGAAAATGACGTCATTTTCGAGTTGTGACACGATACGATACTCGAATTGCAACTCACCGAAAATATTCCGTGAGAGCTTGGTGATATACGAACGAAATGTTGAAAAATAATTAATTTGAAGAGTTCTAGGACCCACGAAGACGTGAATAATGAAGCCGCCGGGAAGAGGAGGAGAAAAGTTTGACTTAGAGGCGTTAATAGTGTTGTGCTTCTCGGACAAAGTGTAGGGCACCAGAAGACGAAAAAAATCACCTATGCGATGGACCCATCAAATAAAGTCTACGATGGGCGGTCAATTGCACAAGTGTACGAGGCTGTCGGCCAGAAGGGAGAAATGGCGAAAGCTCGTGAGGCGATTCACATCTGCCGCTAAAGACGTTACTTCGTTGATGACCACCACCGCTCTGGCCAGAGTGTCACAAAGACGAAAAGAATCTCAGATGAAGCATTTTGTGCAAAAACTCCCAACGGATCCCGAAAAGTGTTTATTCAATGGAATAATAATGGAATCTCTAACTCTCACAACCTAATAGGTTCACAAAAAGTATCACTGGTGAGTGGTGACGAAGATAAGTACCTAAGCCGTAGCCACAGATTAATAAATTGTTACTTATTACAGGTTGCAATAATAATTAATAATTCCTCAGTGCCTGAAGATATATGGTCCCTAACTATGGGCCTCACAAGAAGCCTCAGGGTTATTCAGCGGGCGATGGAGTGAGCTATGCTCGGAGTATCCCTGGGAGATCGAAACAAAAATGAGGAGATCCGTAAAAGAGCCAAAGTCGCCGACATAGCTCAGCGAAACGAATCTTAAGTGGAAATGGGCGGAGCACATAGTTCGAAGAGCTGATGATCGATGGGGTCCCTAGGAGCTGGAGTGGCGACCCCGCACCGGGGAGCACAGTGTTGGCGGACCCCCCACTAGGTGAACCGACGATATCAATCGAGTCGCAGGGAGCCGCTGGATTCAGGTGGCGCAAGACCGAAACCCGTGGAAGTCCATGCAAGAGACTTTTGTCCAGCTGTGGACGTCTGTCGGTTGATAAAGAAGAAGAATCACTATAGACCAATATAAGCTGTCAACTAATACCAAGTATGCAGATGCTAGGTGGAGCTCGAATCATACTTAAATATTATCAAGATTTTCATAAAAAGATAGGAAGGTTATATATGTATAAGACAATAATTACCAAACCAAATGTTAAAAATAAATATAATCTTTATTGTTTCAGTTTTCGTTTTAACTGCCCAATTCTGTCCTAAAATGTATAATTTATAGCATACCTACTTAGCTTATTTATCTATTAAAAAGAAATAATATATTTGAAACACTAACTGAAGCCCGCGACTTCGCATTTTTAATTCCGCCGGGAACTCTTATTTTCCGGGATAAAAAATAGCCTATGTGTTATCCAGACTAATCTATTTCTGTGCTAAATTTCAGCCAAATCGGTTCAGCCCTTGCGGCGTGATTGAGTAACAAACATCCATCCATAATTTCGCATTTACATTATTAGCAGGATTCTCTGTAATAAACATGTTAGTACTAATATACTAACATGATTGACTAATGTCAATGATAATAAATAATTAAAAAATATTATGTTGTATTCACTAAGTAGATATAGGGTCTTGAGTCTTGACTTCATTAATGTGAATTTATATATTTTTTTAGGAACCTTTCTTGTATGAAAAGAAGCCTAGTAGAAACTTTCATATAATACTTATAGATATCTGGTCAGATGGTCTGCATTAGCAATTAAACTGTATAGCATCCATACTTTTTTTGCAGTGCATCTGCATTATCAAAATCGGTTCAGCCTTTTGACCTTTTTTAACCATGACCAACAGACACAAAAATTTAAACTTAAATTTTCAAGACAGTTTATTTATTATAGATAGACTGCCATTTCAAAATAAATGCCTTTGTTCAGCATCAATTTACTTGTATATAATTAAGTAGACTTTGTATGTAGGTATAGATTAAAATAAATTGAATGTACATATAAATGAACAGAAATGGTTTGTAAATAACTAATGCTGAGGACAAATAAAGTAAATATATTTATTTATTTATTCATGTAGTAATTAGTATAAATACAAAACAAGAATAGGTCTATTACAGAATATAAACAATTTATTTCATTTATTAAGCAACCATAACAAATTACATTTGTTTCTCTTACATGAATTCTCAAAGTAAAAATTACATTTCATCCCATTATAAGGCTGGATACTTGCACTGAAATGATTATAAAGTAGGTATGTATAGGTAGGAATGTGCTGTGCCCCTGAGTTGTGTAACAAGCAGTGAAGATGCAAAGGACCTGGTGACTGCTCTGCTGTTTCCGGCCTAAGGGCCTTAAGGGCTATTCCAGCCTAAGGGCTGAATAGAGAGATGCAAATGTATACCCATTCTTCTGGTGTAATAGTGTAAGTGGGTACTAGGCACAGTTGCATAGGTTATACTGGAAAAACAGAAAAAAACATATCCCATAAGCTATTTAATCATTAGTAACTAGCTGATGCCAGCGACTTCATCCGAGCAGATATAGTTTTTCAAATCCCGCAGAACTATGATTTTCCAGGATAAAAAGTTTAGCCTTTGTCACTCTCCAGTCTCCAGGTCCTCAACTGTACACATGCAAAAAATTACATCAATCTGTAGCTCTGTTGCAGTGTGATTGAACGACAAATCAACAAACAAACAGATTCACATTTGTAAAAAAATTAGTAGGATTGGTACGGAGGATGACATCACAATATATCAAAACATAACACTGTTCTTAAGTGTAGGAAATCTTAATATTTTATAGGTCTAATAATATAAAATTAAGTATGCTTTCTTCAACAAATACAATAGTTTATTTTCTTTACCATGCATTCTTTAAACCAGTCATTTCTCAGCACATCCTGGCCCACAACTGGATAGTCTTGGGCCAGAGTCCCACAGAATCAAACGAAGTTTAGAGTCCCCTCTCGAAATGAGAGGTCATAAATAATAGTACAATTACATACCTATTAGTTTACAAGATGATGTTTGATTTCTATGATTTTAATTTTTCCATTCTAATTCAGTTGGCCAGTTTGAATAAACCCCGACAGTTTTAAACCAGCTAGGGTTATGATTTATGAAGTTATTAACTTGTTGGTGGACAGTAGATACTAGATTAGTGCGAAAATAATTGGTCGCGAACAAACTGTTTACAAACACCACTTACAAAACTTAAAAACCACTTAAAGAATCTAACATTTTTCCGTTTTGTATTCCGTTAACATTAGAACTTTAATTTCTAATTATTTGATGCTTTTCCAAGGGAATGTAATCACTCCGTTTTTTATATTTTGTTTTGTTTAATATTTATGATATTTAGGGAGCCACAGATACTTAAATCTGTTTGTGGTTTTTAATGACTTAGGTCATAGAAAAAGTATACTTTAAAACCTGCAAAGCGTGGGCACGCAGTGAGAGACAATAAATTGTGACTGTGTCTCATTTTATCTTGTTTGATATTGCTATACTGCATCTCTTTCGTGTGGTAAGTCTATAATACTTCTCTAGGTACTTACGGCGCAGTCATAAACATCACAGACTTTTTTCTGCTTTGACTATAGGCTGGGTTTACACTATCAATATATTTACTGTACCTATTGTCACTAAAATTGGTGTGTAATTATATAATATTAGCGGTATTAATGCGGTCTTGAAGAACATGCAGATTTTTTCATCCACATCAGTAATATTGATAGTGCTAACGTTGTGCATCATTTAGACACGCATTGTTTTACCTAACGGCTTCATGTTCTATCACTCTTTAATCAAAGGAATAATATTATTGCCAAACAAAACAATATCACTATCAATCAGTGGCAATCTAGTATTGTTAATAATATTGATAGTGTACACTGTACCTACATCAACTCTTAGGTTTTAATTATGTCAAATTACCATAGACATCCATACCATAGATTGTGTGATGTACTGACACTTCCCAGCATATATATAGTCTATGCTGTCAATGTGATGCCGTCAATGACGTCACAAAACGATGCAAAAAATGTCAAATTGGATAAAATGGCAGCGTATACCTGTCTCGCTTTTTCTGCAAATGTGTAAGAGAGACAACAAATGTCAGGCTTTTGACCTTGGTATTGTCGAATGGTTTACTCGTTTATGCCTACTTGACAGACTCGTGGTACCAAACTGACATAAACTATTCACGCAGTGAGTAGTTTGTGAGGAAACTTTACGGAGCTCGAAATTGTAGTAAAAAATCTTAAACTAGGCACACTGGTTTCTCAAAACGAGAAGAGTTGAGCCATAGTTTACCGCGTTAGCCGAAATGCAGGCGGGCAGACTTCACAGTTCACACACCTTTGACAAAATTGCGGAGAACTCTCAGGCATGCAGTACGGTGTACACCGATGTCCGTACTTTTTTCACTAAAAACAGACAATTTGTGAAACAATTTTTTGTAACTTAAAACTATTAAGTATAACTATTATCTTTTTAAATGCTTTCATTAACGATATTAATACCGATTGAAAGCATATTTTTTGTGGTTATCATTTTGACAAAGCAAAACGTTGCCTTCGACTAGTATCACTTTGGGATACCGGAAAACATGAGCTTACAAAAAAGTTTCAATTCCATGTGAGCTAGTTTAGCTTCTATTTGTTAACGTTTAAGGTTTATTCTAATCCGAATATGAAAGGAAGGTTTATGGAGTTTAAATGTATGCGTCCGATGGTGGATTCTCGTAAATAATGTGAAACATGGAAGGCTCGATATTAAAATAAGCGCGCACTCCGCGCGTCAAGTGACCTTTATTGATGGCGGCCGAGGGACCGACGGGAATTGGACTATTGGACTTTTGTCCTTTGTCTTGTCCAATTTTTTTCTTGCACTGTGTTAGCCGACCTTCGGATGAAATATGATGCCATGGAAATGGGATATTTGTTGAATAAGGAACGTTCGAAGGGTTTGCAGACATCGATGATGACACTATACGATACAATAAGGCTCAATAGGAAGCGGTGAGGGCGGCGCGCGGCGGACTGAAAACAAGAGGTCGACGGTGTAGCTACTCCTAGCACTACGCTAGTTTTACGCTTAAGCACAGGGGAAGGGGAAATTTTAGTCATGTTCATGCTAAAAAGCTTAAATTGACAATTTAAATTTACGCTTTACGAAGCCAAAACCAGCCAGCCAATCCTTACTAATATTAAAAATGCGATACACGATGTAGTGGGTTTGTTCGTTTGTTAGTTTGTCTTACAATCATACAGATCGACGTAATTTTTTGCATTGGTGTAGTTGAGGACTATGAGTGCCATAGACTACCTTTTATCCCGGTAAAGTTCTTGAGGGATTTTGAAACACCTAAATCCAGGTGGACAAAGTCGCGAGCAGAAGCTAACAGCTGCGCGTTGTATTACAACCACCCGGCAGCTGTACAAAAACAAGGTATTTTATAATAATATGAAGTTTACGACGTTTATCATAAAAGTTCCCCGGAGACGTTTCGGCGTAATTTGGTTTGTGATATAATGAGTTGCGGCGCGGCGGCGGCGCGGCGCGGCGGCCGGGAACAGGCCGAGTTTTTCGGCTTTATAATACTTACGACGACAATGAATCTCACTTATTTCATGCTCATATCACGCGGCCGGCCGAGATTGATAGGGCGCCTTCTCACTGTGCATGATAGAGCGAATTTTACCAACCGCAAGCGCTTGCATAGGCTAAGTGCAATTTAGACACCACAAAACGATTTTCCACTGTAGATACAGAGTAGAGAAGAGCCAACTATCAAGGGTTTAGAATAGAATAGAAAAGTTTTATATTCAAATAAATGACAAAATGCTCTTGAATAACCTTTGTAACCCTTGTTATAGTGTTATCAATTCAGATAGCTGAATTGATAACACTCACTCTTGGAGCGAGCCACTGGCGACGTGTTTTGTTTTTATTAGGTACTTACTTTGTTTTGTTATTACTGGATCTTAATTCGGTAGACAATTAACCCGTAATTTATTAAACTGCAATTTATTCCCTTAAAGTTAACAGTTAAAAAATTCAGACTCACAACACACCACGCTATATAATAATTACGTACCATTAGAAGGCACCTTTGCTATAAAGCCATCCCTTCAGCCATAAACCACGATCTGGTGGTCTCCCCGCCCGCACCGCCCGCTCCACTCAGGCGGAATAAAAACCCAAAACGCTCCAAAATTACCATATTAAGTGTGTCTCCACATACAGCGCCACCTCAAAATGCGAATATTGTACCTAATACTAGTTGATGATGAGACCACGTGGATTTTAGGATTTTTATAAAATCACATGATATTTTTTTTGATTTTTCGGGATAAATTTACTGTCCTGCCAATCGAATTTGGTCACAGCGGCCATAGATATTTTGTACATATAAAGAAGATATGGTGTGCAAGTGTATGCGAAAACGCAGGGGCTGTCTCTATTGCCTGGATTGCTAACCTGGCTGGTGTGCTATAGAATATTAATCAAATAATCATAATTATTATGAACTTATTGAACGAGCGACGCGAAGTTCTCTGAGTCAACTAGGGCGCTTGCCTACTAGACAGAGAAGTGTGTTCGTCTAAATGTCTGTCAGAGCCCTATAACTTCTGAATTACTGAACGTAATTACTTCAAATTTAAATATAATATGTAAACTGATGGCCTTCAGCCGAACATTGTATAAAAAAATATAAAAAGCTTTATTTCAGGGGGGCTCTCATAGAAGCGTATTTGAAGTAAAATCTTGTTTGTTGCTCTACATAGACTTGCGATATATCTTTTTAAAGACGACTTTGAACAGAGTACAAAAATATATTTTTTTTAATTTTTCCCTAAATATTGACCAAATGGGGGGATTTCAAAGTGGAGATTTTAATTTGAGCCATATGTCAAGAATTACTGAATATTAGAACGTGAAACTTGGTTGAAAATTCAGTTATATCCTGTACTTGAACAACAAATACTAAAATTAGATAAATGTTATAAAGAAACGAAATTATTTAATTTTAATGCGCCATCTATTAGCATTATTGTGAAGCTAATAGCTTCACTATAATGCTTCACTATAATGCTTCACTATAGATGGCGCTGTGTCAGTAAAACAGTTTTATGTCAACTATTATTTTTTTTATTGCGTCTAATGTTAAAAATTAATTATTACAATATATAATTAAAACTTTTGGGAATTATGGGATATCGCGAGGTCTCAGTTCGGGGCGAACCACTAGTTATAGAAGCGGTCGATAACGTTAACTAACACAATTAGATGAGGAAATTCGCTTATATACTATCTAGATAAGGAACTACTACTTGTAAGTTGCCTTAAAAACTCATCCGAACTGTAACACAACTTAGAAACGCAAACTAGATAAAACCCAAGTCGGTATCTAGTTTAATTTTAAACACTCCCAGAGGATGCTGAAAGAAATGCGGTGCAGAAAACTTTTACTTCTATCTAGTTGATAGTGGGCTAGGAATTTCAAGTAGCCTTATTACAAAGAACACTATAAAGTTGATTGGATACGTTGAGCGTACTGAAACCACGTAGTTTTTGAAGCAAAGTTTCTTTACGGACATTCGGGAGGGGGCTTAAATGACAAGGTGACGTCTACACGAGACGCACCTAATTGTATTTTTTCCCGCAACATAACAGTGTAATGGGATTAAATCAGAAATTAGCACGAGAACACTGCTCACCGAGTTGCAGAGCTAAAAATTTTAATGGCAATGGGTCCGTTCATTGTTCTTTACCACAAAAGCTTGAAAAAGCGATGGAAGTTGGAGTTTAAAGGTACTCGAGTGACGACCTCGTACCGGGAACGCGCAGTGGCAGCACCGCAGATTTGCTCGGCCCACTGTATACAAGCGCCACAAGATCTTATTCTGTATTATCCTTGCAAGTGACCTATGTCCCGCAATGAACGTGGAAATGTCAAGGTGTAAGGAGACGCGTGTTTGACAATACTCCACTATTCGAATGTATTGTCTGTAAGTATATTTTATTATTGAGTTTATTTTAACTGTAAAAACGTGTTACCTGTATGATTTATTGGCATTCTGGAAATTAATGACTTATAATTATTATATTGTAATAGCTGGACTAATTTAATAATTGTGATAATGCAATACTCAATTTAATAAGAATTTTAGACCTGTATACACGTTCCTGCAAATAAAATATTATTCATTCATTATTTTTTATCTATGACATGAATTTTTTAAACCATAAGTTTCCATCTGACGACAATTATGCCTGATGAAAAGCAATGATTAGGTTTAGGGCAAATTGCTTGCCTATGATACTCATTCTTGCCGTGAAGATATTCAAGTTATACCTGGGTGACAGGACACATGCACGCATGGATTCGACAAAGCTCAAAATTCTAAATTAAAATCATTTCGAGCGGCAACTTTCAGTAAAGTGCAACCAGTATTCAGAATTGACACGATGCAGCGATATGAAACGTACGGATTCCCATCGGGTTTTTCGGGTTTTATTCTTTTATTTTTATTAAATTGTTTTATTTTTTAGCTAGCTTTTAAAAATTCCGTGAGTTCCCTCTGTTTTCTCCAAATAAAATGTAGGTGCCTATGACTATCTATGACACTCTCCAAGTCAATAATATTCACGCAAAAAGTTAGTCGATCCGTTACTCCGTTGTTGCGTAATAGAAGGACAAACAAACACATTTTCGCATTCATTTCTTAATTCTAAATATCCTTTCTTATAAATGAACATCGAAATCTAAATAAAGTAGTAATTTTGAGGCTTCTTATTTCCATTTATACTACCTACATCAAAATTAATTTGAATTGAAGTGTGTGAAGAAATATGTACAAAAGCATTAAATCGGATTATTATCGACTCGGGAACTATTTGCGCGGTATTCGCTCGCACTGACGCCATTCCTTCTAATTTGTTTGACATCTAATGATATTTATTATTTTATGTGGAGAGGATTGAACCAAAATTACGGCTTAAATTTTGTATTCCTGTGACCTTTTAATTGAAAGGTTGTTTCCCGGGGTTGATTCCCGATCAATGTAAGAAGTACTAATTCAATATTGTTTTGACATGTTATTCAATGACGATTTTGTGTTGCTTACTTTAGTATTCTTTTAAGATATTGAAGCTTTTCATCGACTTAGAACATGAAAATTAATCGTAGTCATTTTTCACTCTGCTGAGAAAGTAGTATCGCCAAGAAAATTAGCGTTCTACTTACTTTTGTAAAAAAACTGTAGGGCTTGTTTGCGAGCGGCGGCTCCGCGGGCGCGGGGCGGGGCGCGGGGCGCGGGGGGCGATAATGAGAACTTGCGATAAGCTAATACCGCGTCCGCATGCTTGTGGCAAACGGCAAACGCCAAACCTCTACAAACGTTTGCCTTGAATTTGGGAATCATCCGCACGCTTGCGAGGGCGTTTGTATGTTCTGAACAGGCAAGCATGACGGACGTCGAACTTGTGTCGGCTTTATTATTTGACTTAAGTTATTTTTACAAATGTTTTAAGCTCAGTATCGATCAATAATCCTACTAAAATGGAATATGGATGGATGGATAGATGGATGGATGGATGTTTGTTACTCTTTCAGCCACAACTAATGAACCGATTTGAATGAAATGTGGAATAGCGATAGCTCATACCTACATTTTAGCCCGGAAAATTAAGGACTTTCCGCGGGAATTAAAAAACCTTAATCCGCGAGGACGAAATCGCGGACGTCATCTAGTTGATAGTAAAGCGTCCTCTAATTAGAATTTTCAAAACATATTTCATGTGCACAACTTGTCCAGTTACAGTTTTAGTATAATATTATAGATTAGTAGTAGTAGCTATTACTATAGTAGCTAGTAGTATGTTCGAAAACACTTGGTACCTACCTAGTTTATTTATTTGAATAAAAAAATATTCTACTCTATTCTAGTATGTACCTACTCAATAGATATTTTGTTTTTTTTCTTTATCAACCGATAGACGTCCACTGCTGGACTGTTTATTGCATGGACTTCCTCAGGCTTCGGTCTTGCGCCACCTGTACCCAGTGGCTCCCTGAGGGTCGCCTGATGGTGTCGGTCCACCTATTACCATACCATTATATACCATTTTCCGGTGCGGAGTCGCCACTTATTATTATTAATATATAAAACTAATTAATTAATTAAATTATATAAACAAATCGTCTTCAAAAGTCTTCAGTCGACCAGTCATTCATTTTACGTTTTTACCCACTCACAAAATGAAGATTTCTAAAGGTGCGATACGTAAATCGTAATACAATAACACGTCTAATCGCCGCCAGTGCACAAACGAGACTGAGTGCGCGCAAACGTGTGGACGGAGACGCAAGCGCTTGTGGCAAATTCCCTTTGGTTTGCGATCAAAAGACCGACACTCGATGGATCGGCCACAAACGCTCGCAAGCGTAGGCAAACCATGGCAAACGCTCTATCCGCACGTTTGCGTTTGTGAAGGTTTGCCGAGGTTTGCCAAGCGTGCGGATGCAGCTTAATAATAAAGCGGCCGCGTTAAGGAGCCGTCACCGACAACCGCTGTACTCCGACAGCTGATTACTTTTAAATTTATTCGCAAAGAGTACTATAGAGCTCTTTTGTAACTTTCTAATGAAGGTACCTACACAAAGTCTTTCATCTAATGAGGCGTCAACCGCCAAAGAGTTAAACAAAATATAAAATAACTTTTGTATCCACTTAGTTTTGAAGGTGTGTTGATCAAACAAAACTCGTGCGTTGATCAAAAAAAATTTTTTTTTTTTGTAAAATCAATCAGTACAGTAACTGAACATAAATCTGTGACTTCGGATATAGATATCCAATTAGGTTCACTGCTTCTTAGCGTTTCACTTAGTTGCCCGCTAAGTAGCAAATAAATATAGTATGAATCAATTTATAAGTCTCACTTTACGCGTCGTCTTGGCTTGTTTTAATTTCCCCAAGGCGCGTGGCCGGTGGCGGAATCTTTCGTTTCAGATTTTTAAACACTACTGACAATAACGTAATAAATTATAAAATTGTAAAAATACACGATTAATACCCGTTTTCACCAGCAATTCTTAAACTTTAGGGCCCAGTTCACGGACACCTAACAATGATTTGGTTTTCACCAACGGTGAAGAAATACTTATAGACTACAAACAATATCTAGAATTTAGTGAAGATTTACGTTAAGAAATCGTTATTTAAGTAGTTGCTTACTTATTGACAGCAAAAAAAGGACACAACTCATTCATTATGCCCTACTACTAGTTACTATCCATCAGTAATGAATTTGCTACCCACAAAAATGTAACTGTAAAATACGGCGGCTGGTCTTGTCAATTGCAAACTTCACAATCTCCATATTATTATACCTTCTCGTACAAGCTGTAACAGGTCTACATCATGTCCTACGTTGAGAGAACTTCAATACAGAATCATTCCACTCGATGAGATGTAATCATTAATGCCAACTATTTACCTAACCGCTCAAATTGGAATCGTTAAATGTTTTCAAGGAATTATTTTTTTTATTCAAAAACCTGAAATGGTATTAGAACAAAGCCGCTTAATGAAGGAAATTAAAGAAAATCTTAAATTAAAATTACTTGAAGAAATTCCAGATATTTTACTTTGAAATTCTACCAAAAAAATGGCCAATAAGTTTCTAATCTAATTAATGAAGTGAAGTAAAATGGTTTGAAAAAAAACTCTTATATTTATTTAAAAGTATTTAACAACGCATTGAATCTCAATGAATCAGTGAATTCAACCTGGGGAAAACAAAATCATTACACAGACGTTCATTAAACTTCATTTAGCATGGGGTTGTTAGAAATTAAAGTTTGAATTTCGAACTGTCTACGTTTAATTATTTCAATTATTATCATTTATGTTAAGTTATTCCTACCAACAACAAGTTACATATTAAGAAAATAATCGCCTGCGCACTCTTATCATTCCTAACTCAGCTGGGATGAGCCCAGATGGGGCGAGTCAAATGAAAATAGAGGACTAAATAAAAAAGAGCTTCCTATTCAAGTAGATAAATTCTACATAATCAAGTGACACTGGGAACCCTCTTATCACGAGAAAGTTAATAGCGCGGCTGACACAGAATAGATCACACGCGCGAGGGGGGGGGTGGGGGGGGGGGGGGCGAGTGGGACTTGACCCTTTTTATGTGCCTGATAGAAATCTTGATGTGCAAATACAAGAAAGATGTAGAAAATTGTAGTATATATTTCACACTTTATCTTCTTAATAGCTCTTGCCGGCGACTTCGTCCGCGTGAAACTAGTTTTCACTAACACAAAATCACACGGAAACTCTTTGCTTTTCTAATATTATCCAACCTGGTCTAGGTCTTCAGCGCTTTCCGTCACTGATGAATGCAAGCCTGTCTCGGAATAAAAAAAATGTAACCTATCCATGTCCTCAAGCCCGTGCAAAACATCACGACGCGTCGGTCCATTGCTCCGTTGCTGTGTAATTTAAGAACTAACCAACAAAAAACTTAATGCATTTATTTAGTAAAGACATCCAAACGCCATCCAAATTGAACCTTGTCGAGTTTAAAGTTCAGTTAATTTTTGGAGGTTAGTTAGATTACGGGTCAAAGGCCTTTAATATTTTTGTAGAGACTATTTGCATCAGAAGCTCCTGAGAGAGAGTATATTCAGACAGATAATTTTCAGAGACATCACAAAAATTGTGCAAACTTCACCGAGAACACGTCACACATAAAAAATTCAATCTGAATTTCTCGCGGCAACATCAAAGCGCAGCGCAACGAGATTGTGCGAGTTTTTGCAAATTCCCAAAGCAGCGGATGCTGCAGATGTGAAATGTCAGATGCTATGAACACCTTTCACACGAAAACTTTTTATTAAATAACATTTTACCGAACAGTATGACTAGCTTGTCCACATGGATTTATGTTTTTTAATAATTCCGTTTGAGCGTCTTCGGGATTCTCCGGGTTACAGTTTACCCCATGTATAGTATCTCTCAGGATACAAACTGAAAGTAACAAGCAAACGATAGAAAGAATTACTATTTTATTTATGATACTAATATGTTGTTTTCTAATCTGAGTTAGTACTCAGTAGAGTCAGCCTTCAGCGGCAGCAGTTATTTAGTGGAGTGATTAACAGTACAAAATTCAAGTAGTTCAGGAAGTAATTTAGTCCATTCAGACCATTTTATTATACTTTTCGAACAAATAGCACCTCCCACCACGCACCACGCATTATTGCTTAATGGCTCAAGTTCATCAGCTACCGCAATTTGTAGCTCGTAGTTATCCATCTTTTCTAGTTAACTCTTTCGGTCTTCTTTCGGTCGCACCGCCCTCAAGTAAACTACACATACCGATGCCACGAACTCGCACGGTACTGCCGTTCTACAACATTATCGAGCGGTAGATACATCTACCAATAGAAATTAGTTGACCACAAACAAATTGGAATGGATAGACTGAATGACAATGAATTGTCCGGAATTGCTCCCACGTTGCGAATAATCGAAGTCGAAGCAATATTCTGTGGTTTGAATAAACGTCGGGGTTTGAACGCGCGGCCGCCGCCAGAATGATGAATGAAAATCGGGTAGCTCTCTAGTTTGGATTTTAATTTTTAGCATCCTCCTTAATTAACGGCCGGATAATAACCTCTATCTATTATGTACGACAGCGTGTCATTATATTGACACGCTTTCCTGCAAACAAACAGATTGATAATCTCAATATGTCGCTTGATATTATTTAAGAGTCGTACTGAGATTGTTAATATAAATACAAAGGTAGTTTTTGAAATTAATTCTTCAAATGAAAAAATGGTTAAATAATTTACATTTTCTATTTTCTTATAAAAATCAATAACTATCATAAATGACTTGACAGATTTGAAAAATTATTTTGCCTTGATATAGGAGTTGTTTGAAGACAGAAATATAGGGAAAAGCCAATAGAACAACTGAAAAATCGAAAAAATCTAAATTAATAATTTTGTATATTTATAATTTTGTTATTGATAATCTTGTATCTTTGGGATCACCACTTCGGATTAGTTTTAATAAATGGCGGGAGCGAAGCCGCGGATAAAAGCTAGTAGGTATGTGTACTACATAATTATGTGTTTTTTTTTATCTTCAAACGGAAACTTCAATCAAATGTTTAACACAATCGGTCAAGTTTTAGAGTAATCGGTTTGATATCGGTTTACTAGTGACCATTTACTGTCTTCTCTTCTAATTCCCTTAATTAAGAATTGTGACTTGTTTTATCAATAAATATCTACGAAAAAGTTACTAGGTGATTGAAAGATAAACCAAACAACCAGTAGGGATATTTTGGATTTATAAATGTAACATTGGTGTGAAATCACACAGATTCAGGCAAATGGAATGAACGGCAACTAACCGTTAGGGGAATAGCTCACAACAAACAATCGCAATCAAACCCAGCCGACTCGCATCACCGCCCCGGGACCAGCGGCGCGGCCGCGCGGCGTGACCAGCGCCGTGAGTGGCTGTTGTTACTGCACGTGAAACGATACTAATACGGCTTCCCTACAGCGATTCATATCGGGAAGCATAGTTAGCTGCGGATGTCTGACTTATGGTCGTGTCGAATTTTCACCCCATCGAACTGAGAGAGAGAGAGAGGTAATAGAGAATGCACGGTCTGTGTTTGCCCACCCAATTGCGCCCTGTAATATCTCCCACCCAGATGGCTAATCTTATCATTAAAATAACATTGTAATTCAGCTCGCTTTATAAAAAAGAATACCGAGACCGTAAACAAGTTTTTTAATCTGGTTAGTGGCGCAGTAATTAGCGCGTGCTGTTGACAGCGGCGCCGCACCGCACCGCGGCAAACACGATTAGGCTGCTCATTCACGAGAGATGTGCAAGGCGAAGCGCGAAGAAAAAATTCACCAAGAGGATTACTTTATATACTTGGACTCGCCTAACGTATCTGTGGTGGAAGAGGGCTAGCGGACTTATGTATTTGTATATACAAAAAAGCCAGAGATATATGCATGGGACGCGGGAGAAGAATGTGCACGAGAACCATTGGACTGTCAACAGACGCTACGCTTCCTCGCACCACTGAGCTACGCAGCGCTTCAGTTTCGCTACGCAACCTCGCGCCGCGCACAGGTGTGCGACGAGATTGCGTGATAATTACACTGGTGTGTAAATCTGGTATGACCACGAGTCCGCGATGACCATCACATTATTAACTGTTTCACAGCGTCGCTGCCGCCGCCACCGCCTAGCTACCTTGCACGTCTGTGGTGGATACGCAGCCGGTTTAAGGTGAGTTTATTTCCGTGGCTTGAACTCGTTCGCGCTGCTACTGTAACGTGACTGTAACGTAGTACACGCTTGTAAACAAGGGACTGACGTACGCGCCGTACGTCGGAGTGCTATGACGTGCATCATATTTCTACGATAGACGTTCAATGCTGGACAAAGGTCACTTGCATGGACTTCCACAGGCTTCGTTCTTGCGTCGCCTGTGTCCAGCGTCACCCTGCTCGTCTGATGTCGTCGGCCCACCTAATAGAGGGACTTGTGTCCGTATTGTTTGCTTCGTACAGCTTTTTAACTACAAGTCATTCAAACAAGTCAATTTTTGGAAGCATAGGAAAGAGCAATTCCTTCCAATGCTTTCAAAAATTGTCGATATAACTTACAAAAGTATTAACTGCACCTATTCACGACACAATATAAATTAATTTATTTTTCAAAGAAACTATACAATTGGTCGGGCTCGGACAAAAACCTTTATAAATGCCCACCCTCTTTACTAGGTGTGGCATAAAATGTAATGACACTTCTGGTATCGAATTCGGAAATAAATTGGAACATGTCACTTCAGAATACAAACATTTTTGGATTCCCCGAACCGAGAGCAAAGATACAGGCACAACACATCACAACAAAATACAACACAACAGCAGACAAATTGAATTGGCCTGGAGATTGCACAACTGCGTTACTCTTGCTATCGGATACAACTCTCAGCGGTGTTTCATAAACTCTTATTCTTTCAGAGCTGCTACTTTCAACTTGTTTTATTTTTAACGCCATTTTTAATTCCTCAAGCGTTACTTATGCAATGCTTAAAATAAGGTTTGATTAATACGAAAATGTTGGTTGAAAAATGCTTTGATAGCGCATGTCATAGTTTCTGAGTAACTTGAATTTTTATGTTTTTGTTTATACTCGTATATACCTAGTAGTTTCCCGCGATAAGCTAAATTTTCATATTAATTATGTATGTAGTAGTGTAGTATTATTACACATATATTGTACGAAACCTTCCTCTAACGATGTTCTAAAACCTCAATGATGTTGGAAGGTGAACCGTTATTATAACACCAAACTACTTCAGGAGTCTAGAATGAAAACTATTATTTACTCTATTTACCTACTAACTAGTAAATAATAATTGTTAATCATGCATAATCAAGTATAAAGTGATATAACATATTTACTGAAAATTGTCTGCTGCTGGTCTGGCAAGTAGCGCAAAGTTAGCAAGATTGCACTATTTGCTGTACTCGCCGCAGAGCTCCGGCCGCGCGGCTAACTGCAGTATTATCCTTTTAGCGGGCTAAATATAATAAAAATATAAAATACCACACAAAATTAATATTTGGAAATAACAGGGTCGGCGCGATTTAGTCCATAGATTGGTTTCAGTTAAAGAGTAGGTAGAGCTAACCGTTTTATCACGATATATTTTTGTGGTATCTAGTCTCTATATTCAGGACTGAAATGTTATACAGCATTTAAAAAGGGTTCTGTCTTTCTTTACGTTGCGACCTCAATCCTCGCTGCCATCTACTTAAATAATTAGCACAATGGAAGCTTCTAGCGCTAATCTCGGGAGAGGGCGCAATTCTTTGTTTAAGATAATTAGGTTAATTAAGTTATAACGCCGAAATAAACAGAAGAATTTTCGAGTGATATCAAAAGTCTTAGGAAATTGCTGTTTGCTATTAAAAAAAATACAAAGTAGACACTAAGATCATTTGAAAATTATTCTAATGTCGAGAAAAATGTTGAATTAGCAGTGGGTTGATCATGTGGTCCGAGGACCAATGCTTTCTAGAGTCGTGAGGTCTTCGAGTGGAGACCGCGACGGTAACGGAGTGTAGGGCGCTGCCCGGCTACATGGAGCGATGGCATCCGAAAAGTGGTAGGCATCGATTGCATACGAAAGGCCGAGGATAGGCATCGTTGGCGCTACTTCTGAGAGGTCTGCATCCAACAGTGGATGCTCTTAGGCTGATGGTGATGACGCCTAAAATGTCAACAATAAAATCTGATGTATTCCTATTTTGCGAATGTTTATCCACATCGACGAATAATTTTATTATTATTAGGCCAAAATTGTAAAAATATTGCTGACGCATTTCAAACCATGGCGAGTATAGCAATCATTTTAACACGAAAACATATTCGAGGAACATTTATTTTGATAGCATTGCTTGAGATTTTGTCGGACTTTGAAACGCTGAATTTGTACGCACTGGAGACCGCACAAACCAGATGAGCCATCAGGCATAACTCGCGCTCGTGCCGCGGGCGAGCGGCAGTGCGGCACCCCCGGGATCTCGCAACAAGTTTATGTAAATGTTATTGAGTTAAGTTTGGCGCCGCGGCGCGCGGGGTTGAGCTACCTTGACGATACTAACACTATAAATCAAACTATTTTACACGCACTGCTAAGCTAACATATTATGCATATTTAAATTATATTGATAACTTCAACTATTATAACAATAAAACTTGGAGCTAGCTATTTACTGTGCAAATCGTGCCCTCGAGAGATGATGCCGAATTCTGGCCGTTTCCTACGCCAACGCTATATTAATATATCCAGCAGTGGACGAATATAGGCTGATGGAATTGAATTTTCTTTTACGTAACTCTTTGCCAATCATATCGAGCAATAACGTGGCTAACAAGCTAACGAGACGCGCCTCGCTCGCTCGCGTCGTCGAACGTCAATCAGGGCCCTCGTAATGCAGAACCTGTCTCATAATGATGCAAGGTTTATTATTACTAGTAGTAATAACCTAACTTCATATTATGTAGACATGCGGGTATGTGCACCCGGGCACGTCATGTGCTATACCTATTGTTCGAACACGGCACAGTCGCGGCCCTGGATCAGGCCGGTTCGCGAGGTCGTCATTCGAGCACCTCACTCAGGTCCCCAAGGTATGTCACTTCCATTTCTTTTATTCGTAATGTAGTAATTACAAAGTGGATAATTTTAACTTTAAATCGAATCAGTAGAACGCTTGCATAAATTACTATTTCGCATTATCTTCATATGCATCAATTTTACTAATTGGATCAATTAAATTTCCGTCGGAATGAAATTTTCCATCAATTTATATTATCATTATGATTACAATAATTATACATTATTCCACGCTTCACACGATTTAAACTCGGTAACGATATTTTCCGTTCGCTATATTTACGACATTTTAAGCAATTATATTATTATTCCTGTCACACAGAGTGGCTGACCACTAATAATATTTTGTAGATAAACCGAAAGATTTACGTCAAGCCTAAAAAACTAATTAGCTCAGAAATAGTTTTGCACAAATAATCTTAATGAACATACTAAGATAAATGTGAATTTTCAAAATCTTAAATTTCAAAAAGTAAAAGTAATAATACTCAAATTCATCTAAAACCACCGGAACGAGGAAATGACAGACGAGCTTAATACAAAATATGTTGGCCAACGTGACTACCAGCCCTCCGGTCTCCAGTGGCCCAGTAAAAATTATTATTATAATAATACTATATAGAGATGAGATCCAAAACGAAATTTCCTTTTTAAGATTTTCTTCCCAACATGATTTCTTCATCATGTAGACCAGATTTCAATCTAAAAGCACGCAAACGTCGAAATTATACCGCTTCAAATGGTATAATAAATTTTGTTTTCTCGAAGAACATTGTTTTGGTACGTTCTGGGCGGGCACTTAAAATGTTCCAATTAAAGCACGCTCCGAGCATTACTCGCATCGAGAAATAAAATACGCGAACTGTGAATATGTGTGTTCGGAACATAAACTATATTTTAATGTGAAATATTCGGGGATCGATACCGATCGAGCGCTGAGCTATGACGGCGCAGCTCTGCAGCGGTGGCTGGCGGCGTGCCGACCATAGTTCTTATCGTGACCACCATCACAATGTGGCTAATTCCCACTCCGACAACCGACACCTGCTCCGACATCATACTACACCGCTGTGTATGTCTCACATCAATGTTACAGAGAGCTTTTCCCCGCGACTACGATCACGTGAAATTAGGTACTCGTAGATACAAGCGAGGCAAGGGATCGACGTGATTTTTTGCATGGGTATAATAGTTGGGAACATGGACAGTCACATAGGTTACCTATAAAAGGTAATCCTGGAAAAACCTTGGTTTAGTTAAAATTAATGACAAATGACTTATGGAGCAAAGATTTAACTCATAATTCACCTTGATTGATTAATTATTATTTACTTTTGTTTTCAAGTAAATAATAATTAATCATTCATGTTAGGTAATTGATTGCAAGACAATATTTTTTTAGAATGAGCGACTGCAGAGTATGTCATAATTATTTTTGGCGTGCCAAATTGTTCGTACGAGTAAATAAGTATCGTCTGATATTCTGAGGAGGAAGTTAAAGGTGCTTATTTCTTCAAGGATTGTGATAATGGAACATTTATTCGGTTAACATTCCTTCATGTTAACCGAAGCTAAGGAGGTAGAATTACAATAGTACTGAAACCTCAATATAAGTTTGTCGCGCTGCGGACGCGATGCAATCACAGGCCTATTAGCAGTAACTCTAGCGGCGAGGACAGGAACTGGCAATATCTTTTCACTAAGAGGCAGACAATTTGTGAAGCGTTACGCGCTTCACTGCGATCATACTGGATGTTCGTCTCATATGACTCCTAGCCGTTTGCTTGAGGTCGTCCGTTTACTGTGTGAGCCAAAAATAACATCTAAGATGTCAGCGGACATAGTTTGTAACCTATTCTTAATTAACCCCCTATCCCTAATCGGTTTCTAAACCCGTCGTGCCGGAACTTCATCGGAAGCTGGGTCCCTAACCACAGCCAAAGCCAGACCAGCACCCTGATTACGTAAAAATTTGCAACAGCAACAGCAATAGCAACGCGACAGCGATCGGTCGCAAAATGTCACTAAAAATCGTATTACGGAAGCCAATCGCACGTCTATTGCTCACGTGTCGATACTAGCGCCACTCGCGATAGGACGGCAATAGATGTAAACAAAATACACAGTTTTTATCGTCGTCAGCGGTTGAATTGTTATATTTTTTATTTGTTTTGTGTTGTGGTCTGTGGTAAAACCCTCTCGAAGTATTTGACTTCCTTTCTTCTCCATCAAGCATCTCTAAAGAAGAAAAGTAGATTTTGCGATAGGCGCGCGATTGGCTTGCGTAATACGAATTTTAGTGACATTTTGCAACCGATCGCGTAGTGATTGCTGTCGTGTTGCTACTGCTGTCACTACTGAAATTTGACGTTTGAGAAGTGACGTTTGACAGCAGAAGTGACGTTTGACAGCAGAAGTGACGTTTGACAGCAACGATTGCGCAATTTACGCCTGTCGCGAACCTGTCGCGAGATACGTAATAACCCTGCAGATCAAAGATTATATTATATTTCTAAATTGTCCCAACAGGGAATCAAACCTGAGACGTCCCACTCTAAGCCACGGCTAGGCGCTCATCACTGCGCCAGGGAGGCTGTCGAAACCTTTTATAACCGATCCTCAGTCGTGAGGTCTCACACACTACTGCGCCTCACGTCGAGAGGACAGCTGTAGTGTGCGGGCACCGCGGGGTCGCCACTCGTATAAAGGGTTGGGTCGGCTGGCATTTATTGCATTCGCTTCGTTGAACATTTCAACTGATACGTCGAGAAATTAATTTTTGTTTTCTTTTGTTCAGTACTTTGTGTATCTTTTTAAACACTCCTTCGTAAAGAGGCCTCCATATAAGGGTGACTTGCCTTTAATATCGCAGCACATTGTAGTATCGCAGCTTACACTATCGCAATCTCGCAGCACGCAAGAATTCTTGAACGTAGAAGAGAACGAAGAGATCTCTACCAGGGCACTTAGGCAGTGGAACTATCAGTAGTTTAAATAATGAATTATGATAATGTAACATTTTTTTAAATATCAAAAATTAAAAAAATGTCGATGCAGAATCTTAAAATTTTCAATCAAATAATATTCTCGTATAGAAGAAGGCTATTTTGTTTGTCAATGCTACAGCCTACAGGCATTGGGCCCGGGTGTATCTCGGAGTTTTCTTTTGATTAAACCTGGCGCACGCTCGCCGCGGCGCCTGATTCCTCTCGCTAGTTCATGGAAACTGATCCGACTGCGAGATTGCGGTGAAAACCGAAAAAAGAACAGTTTCATCCTACGACGGTATGCTTTCCCCAACCTAAATAAGTAAATACCTACATGAATATGTTCCTAACTGTTCCTAAGTACTTATATTATTTGAAATCGTAGGTACTATTTTAAAATTTACATAGACCGCACATACATATTCTTATTAAATAAGAAAATTTAAGTTTGGTTCTTTCGGCAAATCTTTATAAAGTGCCTATAGCATAATATGGTCCTTAATTTGCTACATACCTACTGACTTTACGGCTTCGAACTCGTAAAACTCGGGTCATGTATTATGGTTCTTATGGACCAGCTTTAGGCAAAGTTGGATTGGGTTTGCGTTGAACTGTGAAAGTTTCGCTTTAATCGACCTTTGCGTTGCGTAACACGCGCTCGAACAGATAAACTGACAAACTTACAATTCCAAAATATGCAGTAGAAATAAAAATATAGCCTGACCGTAAGTATAAAATTCTATTCAATAAATCTTTTTTTAAGGACCTGTCATTCCATCAACAGAGTTCACTGGTGACCAGAGAGTAAGTTACCCTGGTCAACATATATAGTCAGCCTGGTATAGTTTGGCCATTCAGCGACAAACAAGGACAATACAGCCAGTGGTCTGGATACATTTCCTCGTTCCAGTTATTTGGGCGATATTTTTAGATACTAGATGATGCCTGCGACTTCGTCCGCGTGAATTAAGGTTTTTTAAAAGAGTCCCACTCTTTAATTTTCCGGGATAAAATGTAGCCTATGTTTTAATCCTGGATGTGAGCTGTCTCCATTTCAATTGGAATGTGAGCTGTCTCCACTCCAATTTGGCTGAAATTCAGCCAAATTGGTTAATTCGATGTGGTGTGAAAGAGTAACAAACTAACACACAGACACACGCACATACACATACAAACTTTCGTCTTTATATTAGGAATTAGGATAGGATTAGGATAGGATTACGATTAGGATATTAGGATTAGGAATAGGAATTAGGATTACAATTAGGATTAGGATGGGATTAGGATTAGTCGTAGTAGTAATTGAAAAGCTCAATACATCCATGAAACAAAATGTTCAGTCAATAGAAAAGTTTGTCTGATCGATCGTGTCAACGTCCGCGCGGCCTTGCCCTCGAGGCCGAGCGACGCGACCGCTCCGCGCCCGGCCGAACTCCGCCCGTCTGTCTGTCTGACTCCACCAACTTGACAGTTAACTTTTCATTAAGCTTTTACGGCTTGTAATTAAGTTATAACTACATACTTATTGCGATGCTGTGAGATTAAAATATTGTACATAGGTACTTTTCTTTTTCAGTGGTTAAAAAATGACAGGATCAAAGAAACGTCGCATAAAGACGATCTGTTATCACACTAATATTATAGAGGCGAAAGTTTGTATATGTGTGTGTTTGTATGTATGTTTGTTACTCCTTCACACCACAACGAATGAATTATAAACTTTTACGACGTTAACTTACGGATTTTCACGTTTGACAGATTGTCATAATACATACTGTAAAAACGTCAACACTAATCCTCGCTTAAAGTTTACTTGGAGATGACGGAATAAATCCTTTATTTACACGTAACAATGTCACGATCGAGCTCATCGATCGCAGGAGTCTTGATATACTGCGAAGCTTCGAAGCTGCAAAGAATGGTTTGAACGAAACAATCTTTAAAAAAAGTTTTAAATCGGGTCAATATCAAAAAATTTCGAAATATTGGTTTATTTTAACTTTCAAGTTTTTCCCCGCCATTAAGCTGGCGCGGAATACGCTTAGGGAGGCACCGGCAGCCGCTAGCCCGCGCTAACTTTAAACCAGTGCTGAAACTTTTAATACTAGATTTTTGATATTCGCCGCTCCGCAACTTTGGAGTGTTGTTTAGCGCAACAACTTGGAGGACCATTAAAATTGTGATTAGATAGAGTTTGAGACTCGTTACTATACTAAACGATTTAGTTCTACGAGTAGGTAGTTAATACGAACGGGCACTGAGGGATTTTAAATGCCAATTAGCAATTTTACAAACAAAGCTCAAAAGTTCCTTTCCACTAAAAGTCACACCGGGCCACAAACGACAGTGTTGTGATCGTTACTTCTGCGGTACTTAAAATAGAGAAATAAGAGCCAGCAGAGTCTATCTGTGTGAAAGAAACACTATCGGCTATCAAACTATGCAGGAGATTTTATAGTGTTACGCACGAGCACGGGTGCTCTCTCTATTCTCTCTCTCTTAATCCGGTGGGATAACAATCCGACGACCTGTTCATAGTATGAGGGACGTGTAACACCGCCAATTTACAATTCCAAATTGCTACTGAGAGAAAACCGAATATTTTTGTTTTGGCTCGACCCAGGAATCGAGCTGGGTACCCCATAAATACCTACAGTTAAGAAATCAAAATTATTTATTTCAAGCAGGCGATGATGTAGGCCAATTCGCGACTCAAAACACAATCCCAATGTATACATACGTGCTACATATTACTATATAATAAGTTACTATGTTTTGAGCAGCTGGATGCCAAGCCGATTCTTTCCATGCAACTATTTCATGAAGAAATTCATTAAATTTAAACTCGACTTTATTATTAGCTAGCCTCTCGACCGTCACGGCAGTATATGAACAACATTGTGCATGTATTGCGCATGTCGTATCAAAGTCAGCAGCGATATTCGAGTAGGCAAAAAACGTTTTTAGCGAGCGCAAAGGATTATGTTTAAAATAAAGCCGACGTCAGCAGCCGCGCACACCGCACGAAACAGTTGCACAATCCGACACAGTTCCTCTTTTATTCATATTCGAGCGACATACCGCAACAGTTGGAATTCAGAACATACACGCAACTTTATATTATTTTTAGAGAAAAATATAACGTACCGAGAAAAGCATCCGTCGATTTCACCACTCCATAATTGGCAGAAAACAAATGTGACTTCAAATTCTATTAATATAAATCCTCAAGTTTCGATGTATGGATGGATGTATGTTACTCAATCGCGCCGCAAAGACTAAACCGGTTTGGCTGAAATTTGGGACAGAAATAGATTATTTCCACCCTTCTATCTATGATAAGCTATCATAACCTAGTTGCTAAAAACCTCAGTTATATTAAATAAAAATTGCAAATGACACGGCGAGGCTCGGAATGGCATTATAATATAAACACCAGCAACAAAGTAGGAAGCTACAACATTTAAAAATTGCGTCACATTCAAGGAATATCCTCTAAGGCAGGAAAGACGGGACGAGGAAATCCCGATAAACTCTTATCTGCAGTAAGTGGGTACCTTCTCACTTCGCACGCCTCACAGATAACGGCCGCTTGAAATGTTACTACGCGTAATATCGCACTTACTTCCTACAAGCCATGTTTTATTTGAGTTTGATGTAAAATGGCGTTCTTGCTGCATCGATGCATTTTAGTTATTATGTTTTAATTTGCATATGGTTTATTAAAAGCTAGTTATAAAGTCGTAAGAATGCATATTTTATAAGTTTCTAGATGAGAATATTCACATAAAGCTTTGATAATGTTCGGCGCACGTACTAGGGTCGCACCTCATCGCGCGCCAGCGGGAAACACTCCTTTGGCTACAAGTTTTAACTAAACCTGCGTCAAAGTTGCACCACACCAAATGATAAATTATACCTACTACGTTTTAACACACGCAATACTCCAAAATCAAATTGAAAAGTTTGAAAATCTGTATGAACTGACACAAAGGTACAACTTCTGTTTTATATGTAGGTCTGTTGTAGGGCATATCAACTAGCGCCACAAAATACTAACACTATATTTGACTGAGGTTCAGTAACTGCCTCTTTCATCTGCTTTAGCTAAGCGCGCTTAAGAATATACTGGTTTCTGGCAAGTAGTTACATTAATATTGCTTATTATAATTATTAGGTACAATTGCGTTCTTTTTTATGCTCTATTTATGTGCGTCAAGTTGGAAAGATCGTATACACATAGGTTGTAAGTGTGTGGGTCAATAGTACACGTGGGCTGCTACGGCCTACGGCTGTCACGTCACTGCTCCACAAATCAAAGCTACATATTTCACAGCTCTTGCACAAATGCCACTACGCTCAAATGACTTGAAGTATCTGTGCCGACCTCATAATTAACTACACAATACCGACGGAACCGTACAGGTAATACACGAGCGAGCCGCTTTACATATTCAGAGCGCATCTCGGCAAGATTTATGTTATTACGACGCCATATATTTATCGCCCTCGTTTGATAGTCGGATACTAGTCGAACGCCGCGCCGTAGCGTCCGCTACGCCGCGTAGTGCTACGCCGCGTAGAGCTTCGCTCATGGTGGCGGATAAATTCTTGCAACACACGACAAGAACGCTGTGATGTGGCCATGGATTATTATACTACAATTTGAAGAAGAAACGAGAGCTTCTGATCTTGATATTGAAACGTAGAAAAAAAAGAAATTTCATATATTATTCGAAAATCCATTGTCATCTCGCTCAATACACCTTATAATCCCTTTTTTCTATACCAATTAACATTAAGCCTTAGCTCTATGGAAGGCCCGCACCCGGGCCCCTCGAGAGGCCCCGGCCCCGCTCCACGCGATGACTCCGTCATAGAGCCTTTGATCCCGCCCTTAATTGACAACACTTCGCTTCACGACTGACAGGTTTTTTGTCTGGGGCTTTGTTATTTTTATCACGAAAAGTATCGAGGGATATAGGGGCTGTTGACTTTGTAATAAATCTTAGATGTAGTCAAATGCTACACGAATGAGCTGTCGATCCTTTAACAACGAGTATGTAGGTCATCAAGCGACTAGAAAATACTTGTATCTTTTATACTTGGTTCTAAGACCATCATTTTTTTACACAACATCGCATAAAAGTTTAACCAATTGCCGCCTCTAAATACCTCACGTATTTGATGGCCTCACTTTCTGAATGGCCAAACTTGGGTATACACGTATGTTGGATAAGGTAACTACCAGCTCTCCGGTGACTAGTGGACTCCGCAAACGGGATGACGGATAGGTTCTCTTGATATCGCTCCTATTTAAAAATTAAAAAATGAGACTTATTTTGACATCTTTTAGTCTCTGTTGAAGCATTTTTCCCAGCCTCCTTAATTGCCAACAATTATGATAATATACGCAGCGTGGCGGCGGCTGCTCAGTGGCTGTTCCGAGCGGCTCACGGCGCTCTTCGCGAGTGGCTGCTACTGCCGCTAGTCGCCACTCGGCCCACATCGCGCTGCGACGGTTTAATTTCCCAAGGGCTAAAAAGTAGGCGCACGGTGATTTTTTACTGCTATTAGAAAAAAGACAAAAAGTCTCGCTATTATTCTGTTAGAAACACGATGTCTATTGTAATCATACTTATTTCGTAGCAAAAAAGAAGATAAAAATTTCATTATGAGTTAACAAACAAGAATATTCCGCAGTATAGATAGTGCAAAGGAGAGTTTAGTTTTAGTTTTTAGTTTTTTCTCAGTTGGAAAATATCAGAATTATATCACGCATGTTTAATTAAGGGTTTAAAAACTTGAATTATCTGAGCGAGGTTTTTAAACACAACTTTTAATATTCCCTCAAACTAACCATAAAGTTTGTCAGTAAAGCTAGAAGTATTACAGGTAGAATTTAAATATGCAAAAGACGTGCTTAGCGATAGTAGAGGCAATTCCTCGGAATAAAACCAGTACAGCTAAACCAATTTCGTACGTAAGACCTGCATCGTCTGTTTGGAGTGTAGTTATCTACTGAGAAGTTTGTGTGGAGCCAGCAGCGCCGCGCGTGATATATCGCCGGGACGGGATCGACGCGGCGGCTCCCCTCGCACAACATACACCGTAGCCGCCGTAATTGATTCTTTAGATTCTACTAAAATAAGAGTTATAGTTCGGTTGTATGGGCGCTCGGAGTGTTCGGCTGAAACTTCTTTTATATTATCTTTCTAATTTCTTGCAAACAATCCCTTGTCGTGTGAAAAGTTTGATAGTAATTTTCAGCTTTTGAAAGTGAAAGTGCAATTAAAAGGAAGTGTGTCGGTTTGTTTGCTTGTCATGCAGCGGTGGAGCAATAGATTTAATTGATTTTTTGCATGGATTTATTTAAAGTCCTAGATACTGATATAAGATATTTTTAATACCTGAAAAACGAAGGACATAGAATTTTTAAAAACCTAACTCCGCGTGGACGAAGCCGCGGACAAAAGCTATTAGGGTGAATTAGCTTTAAGTATATTACTGGAAAAGCACAGACGGCGTGATTTATCTATTCCAATTCTTGACTATAAATCGGAGTAATATGAACTAGGGATACTCGTAATGTGGTATAGGAAAGCTGTAAAGGTATGATTAAATTCTTCCATCCCGCCCGCCGCCGGACCTTTCCCTTCCACGTCACACGACTCACTTGTTTCCAATACTATTCCATAGTCACGAATAAGCTGTATGTGATTATGTATTCGTTTCATTCCTACAAAAGGATAGTTTTCGGAAGAGGGATCTGTAGGGCAGCTATCCCAACCGTTAGAGATAAGAGGCTGTGTTCTTAGATATCCATCATGGATGTTTCGACCCCTTTTTGTCGCTCGAAATAAATAGAATAACGTAAAAAATAGTACAAGCATAATTTCAAAACATATTAACTAGCGGATGCCCGTAATTTCATCCAAGTTGCAGTAGATTTTTTGGAATGTTTTGTATTTTCTTATACGCGATCTTTATTCTAGCACTTCGCAGCTGCAACGGCCAAAGCTCCTGCCACTCGCATGGTCTACCTATTGCCACTCCAGGAGCTATATCTGTCATGGAACTGTACGATTTAGTATGTGGAGCACGTGTCGCTAACTAGACTAGAATCGAAGCTAAGCTCGTTGCAGTTTTAAATCCAATCCCCGCACGCGGCATCAATCGGAGCAATTAGTGTGAAAACGAGGCGAGCGGCTCGCATTCAGTGTGTGAAGCGAGCCGCGTGATGCGTGTTGCGACAACCAGGATAACTGCATCTCTCTTTACTGGCGAGTCCGCCATAATTATGTAGATAAGTATGTGACATGCAGCATTTCTTTTGTATCTACTGACAGCCCATCGAGTACTAAAACGTAGTCTTGGAGTTCCAAGGTGCCGGAGTGGCGACCTCGTCCCTCAGTCGTCTTGCACTTTGTTAGTTAAGGAATTTAGACTTTGTTAGTAAAGAAGCTCTTTGCTAGGAGATTGTATCATAAACTGCATAGTTTATTACTTATTTGTAAAAATGAATAAATTGTTTTTCTTACACTTAGCATGTTAGTCATCCGTACACTTTCGACATCTAGACATTGTATATTATAAACGTTGACGTCTAAACATTTTATTTTATTTTAAAACAGTAAAATGTCTAGCGCTAAAAAAACGCTTTGAAAGAAAACTGTACAAATAAAATGCTCCATTTCTTTTGTTTTTCATAATGCAGTAGGTACTCTAATCCTTTTTAACCGAATTCCTCCAACATAAATCACTCAAAGCGCAATAATTCGTCGCAAACGACGCGAATATTAGGTTGAGTCCGTTCAGCGGCGCGGGTGATGCGTGCAGGGGAGGGAGGGGGGGAGGGGGGGCGCGGCGGGTAGGGAATGTTCGCAAACTTTGCAAATTGAAATAAATCATAATCACTAGCGACTGTCACCGGACACCGACTCACTGCAGTCCACTTAACTCATGCAATATCCTTTCTATCCTTACTAATATTATAAATGTGAAAATGTGTTTGTTTCTTGGTCTGTCCTTCAATCACGCCGCAACAAAGCAAAGATTCGACGTGATTTTTTGCATGGGTATAGTTGAGGACCGGGAGAGTGACATAGGCTGCTTTTTATCCTGGAAAATCAAAGAGTTCTCGCGGAATTTGAAGCCATTAACTAGTAATATAGAATTAATCTTCTCTCACCCAATTCATTTATAGTGGAGAAACTAAAAGAGACGTTATTAATTTAAGTTCAAATCTGACTTATTAATAAGACTACTTTCAGGGGAAAATAAGTCAAAACTGAAAAAAAAATTGAAAGGTTTGTTTAAATAGTCATAATAAGAGGTCGGTATTCCCGAATCACATACACTTTGTATTTATTTGTGTAGACACAGATGAAATGGAGTTTTTATATAAACAATTTTTTAATTAAACGCGTGAACTAACATTTTGTTATTTCGCTACTCAGACGACAAAATTCGAATTTTATTGCTACTGAAGACTTCAATCGCGTACCAAAATATTTCGACAAATAGACGATTTAGGCAATCTTTAGCTCACAAATAAATTAAACTAGCTTTAACCCGCGGCTTCGCTCACGTTAGGTTAAATTTTTTAAACTCCTATTTTACTTCCTCTGGGGTTGAATTTTGAAAAATCCTTTCTTAGCGGATGACTACGTCATCATAGCTACCTGTATGCCAATTTTCAGCTCGATCGTTCCAGTGGTTAGAGCTGTGCGTTGATAGATCAATCAGTCGTCAGTCAGTCAGTCAGTCAGTCAGTCACCTTTGCCTTTTATATATTTAGATTAGTATTAGTAGCTTTTGCCTGCGACTTCCGTAACTAACAGTTGTAATTAAAATAATTTCGCAAAGTGTATTTATTTTTAACTAATCTATAACTGTAAATTTATATTTTATATCGGTATATTTTGCAATTTGTGAAAAGTAAAGCACCACCACAGAGTAAAGATAGCTTACACTCTGCCGCAAGTGAATCAGAAGACCTGTACCTATACTCGGAGAACGTTATTGAATCGCAGGAAGCGGCTTATCGGCGACCCTTCCCGTATGGATGGCATAAAAACGCCGATAAATGATGTCGTCTGTTGTTTAGAGCGGTCCCGACCGGCCCCGGCCGATGCGCATCAAATTCTACGAGGCTCTCAATAACGGCCCCCGGGGCCCGCGGGTCCCCGGGCCCCCGCGTCAGCTAAAATATCTCATATTTATTATTTGGTCCGTCCTTTGCAAATAATATTACTCACAATAAGCACAACGCCCGCTGATTAAAACCAGACACAAATCTTATTTGTTCGTGCTAAGAATGGCGTAAACCATTTTGTTCATTATTATAAACGTAAATAAAACGGGTATGCAACGTGTTTGTTGGTTTGAGATTGAATCACGCTGCAACCTAGAGAGTGGCATGTGACTTTTCATTTTGGGAAAATAACGGGCTTTTAAATCTAGTTTTACGAAAACAAAATTAATGACTAAAGTTATCGTATAAAAGTGGCTCAAGTCAAATAATTAAGTTTAATTAATTCATTTAAGCTACTCTAGACTGGGTTTAAAAAAGTTATTTTATTCCTTCTTTCTATGTGCGCGTTGAAAGAAAATTTGCTTTGACAGGCTTTTGTTACCGAACGTTACTGCGGTCAAAATATTAACTACGACTCTACTTTGTAATATTGTGTGACCATAAACTCAATATTATATACATATTTCCTTTTAAATAAATAATTAAAACAATATTTACGTACACTATCAGCTAGAATCAGCCGTAATCACAAGTGCGGCGATCCGTAGAGTCGCGAATTTGAAGGGGCAACGAGCGCACCGCAGTACAAGAACTGACAGTCATCGGGGCCGTCCACTGATGGACCGAGGCCCACGGACGTTCTAGCAGGCTCGTGGCGGGGGACAGCTATCGGGTGACGAAAAAATACAATAGTTTTATTCAAATATTTTAGAAGAATCGCGTTCTCTTTCTTTCATATGCCAACACTGCACGCTGCGGGTGATCCTGCTTTCGGCGGTTCTGCGTAAACTAAGTTATTTAATTACATGCAGCTGCATATTACAGGGGAGACCGCGACAAAGGTCGCGGCGACACTTACTACTGAAGCACTGCTTCATAACGAAGGAAGTTAGAATTTCATTAAAACTTACCCCGTTCATAATAAAAGTCAGACTGGACCCGGAGCTACGAATTCTAATGAATTATGTACGCATTAAACATAAACATAATATACAACAGCAGCGCTATGAATTGGCGTGTTTTTCGCAAAGGTATATAGGAGCACCTAATACATAAAGTGTTGGAAAGTGTCACAGGCTACACATTATTCCGCAAAACAAAACCGCGGAATTTTAAACAACGAACTCTAGTAATCGAAGGTCTACTCTTGATAAGTTAGTGCAGCAGCGTTCCGGTGCGGTGTGCTTCCGAGCGCCGAAACCGCGTCGCCGCCACATCGATAACACACGAAACGACGTACGTGTGAAGCTAAGTCATAATTTATGAAAATGCGTCAAGTTTCGCGTACGTCTCAGCCGCGGGCGACGGGTAACGGATAGAGCAATCTCACACGGCAGTGGAACGAGCGACAAGTGTGCGATTTATCATCCTCGTGAACGTCACAGGCCGTTACAGGCCCGTCGCCGCGGCCGTTTCCTCGAACGACGACAACTTTACAATGCTGCCATCAAACGAGCAAAGTAGGCTCCTAAAATCTAGTCTATCTACTACACACACACATATCTATCACACTAATATTATAAAAGCGAAAGTTTGTACATGTGTGTATGTACGTGTGTGTATGTTTGTTCCTCCTTCACGCCACAACGAGTGAATCGATTTGGCAGAAATTGGAATGGAGATAGCTAATACCCGGGATTAACACATAGGCTACATTTTATCCAGGAAAATTAAAGAGCTCCCGCGGAAATCAAAAAACCTTCATTCACGCGGACAAAGTCGCGGGCATCGTCTAGTAAAACATTCTTCTTAAACTTATAACCGGAGGATTTTCAAAGCAACAGTGAATCAGGATCATAGGCAAGCACGTGTCAACAAAGACCTCGCCGTTGTTTTCCGCCGGGCATAGTTATGTGCAAGTCTATCTTAGATAGATAGGCGAAAAAAATATGTAACCCAGCGGATTAGGTATATGTGGTAAAGCTTCAATGGCTGATTTCTTTTATTACATTTTTCTGTTTTGATTTAGACGAACGATAGCGTTAAAATGAGACACAGATATAATATGTCTCTGACGTAAAGGTACGTTTTAAGTCAGTGTTAAGTCTGAACATAGTGAGAGTATGAGTTGGTCTATAGATAGACGCAGCTTAAATTAAAATCTATGCAAAGTCTAAAGTACCTACGCTCTATAGATTTCAAGGACAAGAACACAAATCTATTCGAAAGTAAGTCCGAGCAAAGTACTCGTACACTGTAGCTCTCAGCCTTAGTACGAGTAACTCAAACTCGAGTCCTATTTAAACACCCGCATAACAAATAGTTGTCGGTTATTCAGCGGCGAACAACTACAAGGTCAATTGATGGTTCAGTTCGCTAAACTGCTTTACCAAATTACATACTTGTACTTGCTATTAAAATGCGAAAGTGTGCCGATTTGTTGGTCTGTCCTAGCACGTAGCAAAGGAACAACGAATTGTTGTGGTTTTACATGGATATAGGGAACTTTTTAAAAACAATGAGGTTCCCCCTGGTTTTTTTCAAACCTACGCCTACGCGGATGAAGTCGTGGGCAAAACACCTGAACCTAATAGGTAAAAAGAGTACCTACAGCATAAACTCATGGAAGCAAGGAATAAGGAATGTGGGTCAACAACTTATAAAGGTGAGCTACGAAAATGAAAAAGGAGGGCCGCTTGTACAGGCACGTATGGAAATGTGAAACATGTACGAATTCAAACAACATGTTTCTAATTACGGTTGCTTCAAAAACTGAAAGGAGAAATTGTATTAATGACAAGCATATTTTTAACATTCTAAATAAGTGTAAAGTTCGTTTTCGGACTTATGAATTGAACTGGTTATCGTTAGGATATGAATAGGTATACCGATTTTAATATTTATCTTAACCCCGAAAGTATTTGAATAAGACATTCTGCTTCCTCGATTCATGGATTTAATGATCTATAGATATCAGCTTTGCGCTATAATAAATATAACAATATGTAAGGTCAGTCATTATAATGAAGTCAATGAAACAAAGTCCCGCGGAAGTGAAGACAGTCCTCTAAGCAGCTTACAAGTTAAGCTCTAAAGTATCCATCCGACCCATTTTGCCCCGGTATGCGTCGCCCCGGCCCGCTTTGCCCCGGCGGCTCGTTTGATTTCCCCGGGGCTGAAATCTCTGCCTGCGCTGTTTTAAAGACTATTCTAATAATAGCATTATTTCGCAATTACGGCGCAAATTGGATGCGAAGAGCGATGCGAGCGGCTATAATAAGGAATCAAAATACATAACAATAATGATGCCCATGAAAAGCGGATAGCGCATCATCATATCCATAGATAAGCAGAAAAATACACAAAAATAGTTTGTCCCTACTCTCTGTCACATCATACACACACCTCCATATGTGTGTACACTGTACACATGCACCTCTATACGTGTGTATATACATACCCATGTACAGAGGTACAGCAAAAGCCATCACCATCGCATCATCATCATAGAAATCCATCACCACGCTGGTCAAGTGTGAATTGACAGATTTCACCTATGTTTTAGAACACACTCAGGTCTCTTCAACTTGATGTCCTTCAGCGTTAAAGCAAATAAAAATTAGCTGCTTCAAACTCAGGGATTTTGGATTCGAATTTGAACTTTCGTGTATTTTATTCACAAATGCTAATAAAAGTGCTTTCGAATCGTCAAATGAATCTACCACTGGTTCGGAATGCTGTTAAATCGCCAATAGTTATTTATCATCCTGTATCATTATTTGAGTTTAATAAATTAAATTGCTTAGTTAAATTTTTCAAAAGTAAAATAAAAGTAGGTTAGTTAGAACTAAATTTTTTGTACGAGTACGGTACAACCGAGATATGAAATTTACACGAAACTTGTACTTAAATGTAGAGTGAATTAAACTCGTGTATAGGCTTTAGAAGCGTTTCAGCTTCATTGTTCGCTGTGGGCACTCCGGCGGAGTAAAATTGTTTACCGACATAGTTACACTTCAGGCGCTTAGTGCTAACTTTAGGGACAAACCTTCCAAAACCACTTGTAGACCCACTCAATTAAATGTTTTATGAAAATATTTGCCAAGTCTGTGGAGCCCATATCGGACTCTATATGTGCTGTGGGTTATGGAGATTAATGCCATTTAGACCATAGTTGACACAAGTAAAGTTTAATCAATATAATTATTGCTTAATAACCGCCTTCGTCCATGTGGACACTATCTGTAGAGTGAACTTGTGTATGTGAAAGAATAATATGAAATTCTATGCACTTACTGCAATCCCCAGTCTCTCAGTCCATAAAGTTCTGTAGTGTAGGTTACGTGGGAGAGATCACTGGTCAGTGGTCATCTCTTGTAACACATTGCATGTTTACTTATATTTCTTTGTCATGTATGCAGTAAAGATATTCAAATAACAATAAGAAAGGGATATGATGTGAAAGTGATTATCTTCGCGACGGTATTTTATCATTTTGAAACACGAGTTGAAAACATTTCCATTTTTCAAGCAAACGTTAATTTTCGCTGTTCCACCGTTGAGAAGTAATGACGCCGCACTCGGTTAAAATGCGACGATTACCTACATTTGCGAAATTAATGTCGCGAAATTATTCTCACCATGAAATAGTGCGGTATGCGATTTTAAGATCTTCGTCGCTTTTATAGCATGATCTTAAAAGAATTGGTTTTGAAAGAAATTAAAAAATGTGTTAACACGCCAGTAGTTTATAGTAGTACTAGACGATGCCCGCGACTTCGTACACGCGTGGATAAAGGTTTTTTGATTCCCGCGGGAACTATGTAATTTTCCGGGATAAAAAGTAGCCTATGTTTTAATTCTGGGTATGAGCTATCTCCATTTCAAATTTCAGCCAAATCGGTTCATTCGTTGTGGCGTGAAGGAGTAACAAACATACACACACACACACACACACACACATACACATACAAACTTTCGGCTTTATAATATTAGTTAGTTTATAGTAGTACTAGACGATGCCCGCGACTTCGTACACGCGTGGATAAAGGTTTTTTGATTCCCGCGGGAACTATGTAATTTTCCGGGATAAAAAGTAGCCTATGTTTTAATTCTGGGTATGAGCTATCTCCATTTCAAATTTCAGCCAAATCGGTTCATTCGTTGTGGCGTGAAGGAGTAACAAACATACACACACACACACACACACACACACATACACATACAAACTTTCGGCTTTATAATATTAGTGTGATAGTGTGATGTGAAGTGTGATGTGATGTGATGTGATTAGTGTGATAGTGTGATGTGATGTGATGTGAAGTGTGATAGTGTGAAGTGTGATGATTTGTGGGGTAGAGAAATCAATGAATCTCAAGGTTCTCAAAATAATCAATCTCAAATGTAATATACACTTTTGTTTTAAAAAGAGCAATTGTCGAGTTTCTTACCGACTCTTCTCAGTCGAACCATGTTTCCTGGTAGAATCTTTAATTAATATAAGAGCCACATGATCTAAATTAAATTTTCAAAGGCAGTTTTATACGAATAAAACGCGATAGTTAGAGGCATTTTCGCGACTTTCGAATTGGCTTTAGGTCAAAAGAACCCAACGTTCTCGTAACATAATCACGATATACGCGCTGCGCCGCCTCATAATACGGCTCATTTGCAGCTAACAGCTCCTCGCGGGAAATCAGCTCTCACACGCGCACGAGCATGCACACACGCACGCACACGCCGGTATTTGTGGGGTAATGAAAAGTGAACGGTTGAGAGAACAAGCGTTTTAGAATAAACATTATTAGGAAGAGATATTGAGTGGAAAGGATCCTATTAATATTATAAATACAAAGGTGCGGACTGAAAACTGAAAGGTCGCAGGTTCGAGCCTCATCCGTTGCGCGGCGTCGGGTACTCCGTCCGATATCATATTGAATTTTTTTGTCAACAAATTCTCAATACCAGCCAAGAGTGAGGGTATAGAGAGGGCAGCTATTTTTTGTGCATTATAATATCTCCTGCGTAGTTAGTTACATAGTCACCTCCTCCGTTTAGATTTTCCACCGCGGCCGAAGTTCGAAAGGATGTGTGTTTGTACGTAATTACTACTTCGGATAACTGTGATAATATCAGGATAATAAATTATTGCAGTATGTCGTAGGTACGTTACATTCAGTAGAAGGGAACGAGCTCGCGGGTCAGTGGCTGCGATAATCCGTTTGTGCGTCCGCCCGACTCATAGCCGGGGATGAAAAACGATGACGTCAGTCGCGAGCGCCGCCACGCGCGCCGCCGGAGAACTCGTCACAAACATGCCTGTCAACTGACAGTGTCGATGCATGTATGCTTCGCTTGTCAATACTACGAAGAGTTTCGGTTTGTTTAATGAGAACCTCCTCTTTCCTTTGAAGTTGGTTAAAATATTGATTTGCTTTGCATGCGTGGACCAAACAATGTAAATCTTGTTCTTGAGTTTGTCCCCCGTAAATCTGGATGAAATAATAATAATATTTAATAACATAACGTTTATATCAAATTAAATGTAATTCTCTATTTTAAATAATGTTAGTAATAATTAAAATTTATTATTTATGTTAGTAGTTATATTTTCCTTATGCTAATTGAAAATCATGGAGATATATATTGATATTACCGATGATCATGATATAACCAAGTCTGTACGATATATTTATTTTAGAAATATAATTTGTGAAATTATTTTGGCACCGCTTCAAATACAAAAGGGTAATCTTGTGGGCATCCAATATCGGATGAAGTTGTGAATATATTGTTACATCAAGCAGGCCTTAAGTAGGTATAATTGCCTAAGTTGCTTAAATTGTTTTTGTAACATGTAAGTAGCTCCTACCTAAAATATAGATTTAGTTAATAGCTTGCCAGATATATCACTTTTTGAATTGGGTAAGCTTCAAACCCCCAAACAAAACTAGAAACTTGTCTTGAAAGTTATCACTAATAATTTTAAAAAAGCTCCATTAAAAAGGCAGAAGGGTGAAAGGCGACTTATTACTTATCACAGGTCATGATTGATGGGTGCGGCGCGGCGACACGCACCGACAATGATTAACGCCGATGGGTGAGCGATGGGTGAGCGATGGGTGAGCAGTGTTTGGGTGACAGCAGGTAACGTCGAGATTGGATGATAAGATGGATCTTAATATTCATGATATTGATGTGAGTTTAATCGAAGAACCGTGTCCTTGATGTTGGTTGCGCGAAGAAACGCTCACATTTCTGGAATAATATATTGTGTAGAAATGCCTGCCATTATTTATTAGCAATTCACGCACCGCCGCCTCAAAGAGTCCATAGAAGGCTCTGTGGACCCGCTGATTAGAAATACCTACCTAATTAGCCAACGCTTCAGTCTGCATTAAGCACCCACGCAAAACGCCGCGTCCGCGCACAAGCATTACGCTTGAAATATACGCCTAAGTATCCACGCATGCTCCAACGCTGTACTCCAGATCTGAACGTGCCGTGCCGCCTCTCACTAATCCAGCTGGATATCAGGAAGACTCCGCGAGGCCAGGTTAGTGATTTTTCTAATATATAATGGTATTTTTCTGCACCATACATTGTTCTGGTCTGTGAGTCGTTTTTTCAAACCGCAGTCTTTATTGGCTATTTTCTATTTTTCAACGCCACGCAAAGTAGTTCAGCTATTTACACGCTGGACTACCATAAGTTTTGGTCCATACGAACCTCGATTGTTCCAGTCTAGAATTTAGGTCGTAACTTAATCGACGAAATATTCGCCGCGAATGTGTAAATTGTTCATAAATTAATTAATTAATAATAGTTAACGCATTTAATTACTCCCCACGCTAATATTTCCGTACGATTTACGCGATTTTTACGTAAATTAATCGTAAGATTGTTGCCGTAAGTTAGGGGCAACGCCCATTTTTGTGATCACCGCCATTGTAACTTAAGTTATTATAAAATCGCTTAACGAGTTATTTCGTGTTAATTTTTGTTAAAAATGGAGAAATGTGGTCTATCCTCGCAATTAAGCATTCTTGTGTGCAAAAAAGAAAATCTATTTTCGCGATTAAATCGCTTATACGATGTTTCTAGAAATATAACAAGTTTCGAATCGCGTAAGAATGAAAAGTTTATGAGTGATTCAGAAACTATTGATGATCTTCGGGCAAAGTTTGAATCGGTATTGGACGAAATAAATAGTATTTCACTTAAAATTGATCCCGCAACGCAGCCTAATTATCAGGCCCTCGATGCTTTTGAAGATTTATATGGATCGATTAAAAGGATCCGTAATAAGATTTTATCGCAAAATATTAATACTGAGGGTTCCGCATCTACTAATGATAAACATTTAGCCCCAGTAATTAAGTTACCGCCGATAAACATTCCCAGTTTTGATGGTAAGAATGAAAACTGGCCGTTGTTTTATGAATCTTTTAAAGCTAATATTCATAGCAATCCGAATTTGACCGATTCACAACGCGTTCAATATTTAATTACTAAATTATCGCACGGTGCATTACATTTCACGGCGGGCATAGTTCCGACCGGTGAAACATATCATATCATTTGGAATAGCCTGATTAAGAAATATCAAGACAAGAGAGCATTAGGCACGCATTATTTAAATAATATTTTTGATCTAAAGAATTGTTCGAACACCGCTAATAGTTTAAATACATTTATTGAAAAGTTTTCTGCTTCTGTTGCCGCTCTAAAACAGTTAGATATTCCAGATCTTACTGATTTTATATTTTTATATTTCGCATTAAAAAAGATAGATTCTCAAACAATACAAAATTTTGAAATGTCTTTGCAATCTCAAAGTACTGAGATTCCGTCTTATACGCAATTTATTGAATTCATTCAACATCAAATAAAAGTTCTCGAACGCTCAGGTAATAATTCCGCATCTTCGAACAATAGGTCAACTAAATCAAACGCTAATGTACGAAATACTTACAAGACGTTCGTTGCATGTGATACAAATCCTACGGGTAACGATTGTAACTCAGTCAATAAATCGCGTGATGAATGTATTTTATGTAAAAGTGATTCGCACACTCATCTATACCATTGTAAAAAATACATGGAGATGGAGTCACCGCAGGCAAGATTTGACTTTATTAAATCAAAAAACGCGTGTGTAAATTGTCTCTCTCTCTTTCACACGCTTGGGAAATGCAGGTCAAAATCCTTTTGTATTTCCTGTCTTCCTTTAAGGAAAAAACACCATTCCAGCCTTTGCAGAGGGAATAATAACAAGTCTACATCAGACAACGCAAGTAAAAGCGCAGTGTCAGTTTCGACCAAGACCTTTGCCGCGTTGGATTTGACCAAGCCTTTAATTTCTGATGCAACTGAGTCGTCGCCCGCTGCCACTCAAACACTCGTTTCGCTGCCTCGCGTCTCATCGAGTTCGATAGATACCCACATAAAAACGCGTTCTAATGTATTGTTATCAACCGCTCAAATATACGCTAAGCCTTATGATAGTGACAATAAGGTTGTTATTCGCTGTTTATTAGACATTGGGTCTCAAAATAATATTATTAGCCTTAAATGTTGCAGATCGCTTAATTTACCTATTACACCAATTGTTAACTCTTTCATAAAGGGTATAGGTTCAAGTTCGCAGAAAATACATGTATATGTTTATCTAAATATCGAGTCGCGCATTTACCCCGCCAATAAATATCATATAAAGGCTTTAGTTTTGGACAGCCTTACTGATAAATTACCATCTCAATTTATTGAAAATTGTAGTATGAATTATATTAAAGACTTGCCGCTCGCTGATTTAACGTGGAATATTCCTGGAAGTATTGATGTCATTTTAGGCGCGCAACTGTTTCCTCACATTTACTTGGGTGATAAAATTATACCTAAAGAGGACGCACCCGCTGCATTATTGACAACTTTCGGATATGTTTTAATGGGTGATTGTAGTTTTGATTACAACGCGGATGATTCATCTTTTACTGCGCTCGCAGTCGATGATTTAAATTTTAATCTTCAAAAATTTTGGGAATTAGAACAAATTGATAACAAACGCCATCTCAGCCCTGAGGAGACTGAGTGTGAAAATTTATATACCGCGTCAGTTTCTCGCGATGAGAGTGGTCGCTATTCGGTCGCTTTACCCTTCTGTAAAAATGTAACTGAGTTAGGTAACTCACGCTGCGTAGCACAACGTCGCTTACTTTCTTTAGAAAGAAAATTTAGAGCTGATCCTTCATTGCGCCAGGATTATAATCAAGTTATTAATGAATATATTCAACGAGGTTATTTGTCTGAGGTCCCAGAACCTGAAAATACGGATGAGGGATATTACATTCCGCATCACGCTGTTATTCGCCCTGACAAAAGTTCAAGTCGCTTAAGAATTGTAATAGACGCATCCGCTAAAACACTAAATAAAAATATTTCATTGAACGATATTTTACATACTGGGCCCAATTTACAGGCAGATTTGTTTTTATTACTTTTAAATTTTCGCTTATTTCCTATCGCAATGACCGCTGATATAAAACAAATGTATATGCAGATAGAAACTTTACCTCGCGATCGCAAGTTTCTGAAAATTCTTTTTCGCTTTAATGACAGTGAGAAAATACGCACCTTCCAATTCAACAGGGTTCCATTCGGGTTAAAGTCCAGTCCCTATCTAGCCATGCGGTCCGTCCGACAGCTATGTCAGGATGAAGGGAATCGGTTCCCAGAGGCAGCTAAGATAGCGAAGACGCAGCTATACATGGACGATCTCGTTCATTCAGCATTTGACGAGTCGACCGCTAAATCCTTATCTAAGGAGTTGATCGCATTATTTAAATCTGGCGCGTTTGACCTAGTGAAATGGACTAGTAACTCTGTCTCACTGTTAGATAGTCTTCCAGACACGCATCGTTCTTCGGTTAATTTTTCCGATAATAACAACACCGCGAAGGTGTTAGGTCTCTCTTGGGAGCCTAACGAGGATACTTTTTATTTTACCGTTTCTGAGATCGCTGACAAGTGTACAAAACGCACCATTTTATCGCTCGTTGCAAGATTATTTGACGTTTTAGGACTTGTTGCTCCAATCATTTTATACGCAAAACTTTTGATTAAAGAGCTCTGGCTCAATAAAATTGATTGGGATGACACACCTTCGCAAGATATTGTTAATCGTTTCTTGGCTTTGGTTCACGACTTTTCGATTTTTCCAAATTTGAAAATACCGCGCCACACAGGTGTTACTGAAGGGTGTAAAACAAATATTGTCGCCTTTTGTGATGCGAGCCTTCAAGGTTATGGATGTGTCATTTACTTACATGTCACAGACACCTTTGGTAACATTGGTGTTAAGTTGTTGTGTTCGAAGTCAAAAGTCTCGCCAACAAAAATAACCACGCTCGCGAGATTAGAACTATGTGCCGCACTCCTAATGTCAAAATTGATCAAAGTCGTAACGAATACTTATTCTCCTCGCATTCCTATTGAAGGAATTTATGCTTTTTCGGATTCGACTATAGCACTGTCTTGGATAAAATCCTCACCTCATAGGTGGAATACCTTTGTAAGTAACCGCGTCGCACAGTGTCAAGAAAATTTAGACCCGAAACATTTTTATCATGTTTCTGGGATTGAAAATCCGAGTGATTGCTTGTCACGTGGTGTCCTGCCATCACAATTATTGTCGCATCCCCTTTGGTGGAATGGCCCGGAATGGCTACGTAAGTCGCCTTCTGATTGGCCAATTAATGAATTTTCGCCTACGTCTGTTGATTTGCTACCTGAGTTCAAATCAAAGACTTTAATAACCACGCATGTTCAATGTGAACAACCCACGCTTTACGTTTTATCTAAACGCTTTTCCTCCTGGGAAAAATTAATTCGCTCCGCTTACTTTGTTTTACGCTTCGCACATATTCTTCCTTCTACTGAAGAAGTTAACAAACTCAGATTTGCTGAAAACGCTATAATAAAGGATATTCAAACGGTTCACTTCAGTGACGAAATAACGCGATTAAAAAATAATCAGTTACCTTCGAAGAAACTATTGAAGCTAGCAGTGTTCCTAGACGATGAAGGAATTTTGCGTATCGGAGGTAGACTGTCTAACGCAGATTTACCTTATGAAGCTAAATATCCCGCCTTACTACCAAAACATGATCACGCAGTTGATTTAATCATCGATCACTATCATGTTCGCAACTGCCATACTGGACCTAGTCTTTTAATCTCACTTATTCGCCAACGCTACTGGATTCTAGACGCTAGGACGGTTATTAGGTCTAGAGTACACAAATGTAATATTTGTTTTCGTTTGAAACCCGTGCATCCTACGCCAATAATGGCCGACCTTCCTTCTTGTCGCCTTCAAGAAGCTAAGGCTTTCCTTCACACTGGTGTGGATCACGCGGGTCCGCTCCGCATTACGCCTACGCGACGCCGCGGTTATCAGTCGCAAAAAGCTTATCTTTGCTTATTCGTATGTCTTGTGACGAAAGCCGTTCACATAGAACTGTCATCGGACTTAACAGCTGACTCGTTTATTATGGCAGTGAAAAGATTTTTGTCACGCAAAGGTCCGATTTCTTGTTTTTACACTGATAACTCTGGAACTTTTATTAAAGCCAGGTCTCAATTAAATGAGGTTTATTCACTTTTATGTAGTTCAGATTATAAAAATAAATTAAGCCTCGAATTGCAAAACAGCCGCATAGAATGGAAAATGATTCCTCCTCGCTCTCCACACTTTGGAGGGATGTGGGAGTCTAACATTAAAAGTTTTAAAACGCATCTGTATCGAGTTATCGGCAACCAACTTCTGACATACGAAGAATTATTAACCGTACTCACACAAATTGAATGCATCTTAAACTCGCGCCCGCTTTGTTTACTTTCGTCAGATCCGCATCCTGAAATTCTAACGCCGGCCCATTTTTTAATGACAACTCCGTTACAATATTTTCCCGCAACTCCTTTGCCTAGCGAACGCGTAAACTTAGTTAACCGCAAAAAGTTGCTCGACAATTTAGTACAGTCGTATTGGAAAAAATGGCGCTTAGAATATTTACACACCTTGCAAGTTAGGCAGAAATGGTGTACGCCTGATAATCCGGTTACAGTAGGTACTGTCGTATTACTCGGCTGTGATGACCTACCGCCATTACAATGGCCGCTAGGAGTTATAACAAAGGTTTATCCAGGGGCTGATAATGTGGTTCGCGTTGCTTTAGTTAAAACTGAATCTGGCGAATTTAAACGTCCAGTTGTAAAACTTTATCCGCTACCAACGCAATAACTTTTTTTAAATAAATTTTCTTTTTTTACGCTAAGTAGTATTTAACGCTAATTTAATTTTTCTTTTTGTTTATTTAATTAATTTAATAGACCGCCTTTCGCTATTAATTTAGATATATATATATTTTTTTTTTTTTTTAACTATTTTTTCGCATATATTTCGTAAGACTCATTACTTATTAATGAGATCTTGGACTTCGTCAAGGCCGGGGAGTATGGTTGCGCGAAGAAACGCTCACATTTCTGGAATAATATATTGTGTAGAAATGCCTGCCATTATTTATTAGCAATTCACGCACCGCCGCCTCAAAGAGTCCATAGAAGGCTCTGTGGACCCGCTGATTAGAAATACCTACCTAATTAGCCAACGCTTCAGTCTGCATTAAGCACCCACGCAAAACGCCGCGTCCGCGCACAAGCATTACGCTTGAAATATACGCCTAAGTATCCACGCATGCTCCAACGCTGTACTCCAGATCTGAACGTGCCGTGCCGCCTCTCACTAATCCAGCTGGATATCAGGAAGACTCCGCGAGGCCAGGTTAGTGATTTTTCTAATATATAATGGTATTTTTCTGCACCATACATTGTTCTGGTCTGTGAGTCGTTTTTTCAAACCGCAGTCTTTATTGGCTATTTTCTATTTTTCAACGCCACGCAAAGTAGTTCAGCTATTTACACGCTGGACTACCAGATGTGATCTTGCCTTTTCTTATTTCGACAAAAATAGAACCCGGGATGACTACCACTGAAAATGAATTAATCCTCGAGCAACGTTCACTAAATTAAAAACTATTAAACACTATATTAAAAATATAAAAGCGTGTTTATTATAGTTTATTATGCATGGGTAATTGAGGCCTTGCAGACTTGCAGGGTGGCATAAGCTTCCTTTTATTCTAGAAAAAGGATGAGGAAGGATAAACCTTACTCAACACAGACGAAGTTGCGGACAAAAGCTAGTACTATATAAGTTTGTACTAATATTATACAAGCGAAAGTAATTCTTCTGTCTGTCTGCCTATTACTTATTCACATTTGCACTAATAAGAATATTAGGCAACCTGAAGTTGATTAATATCTTCATATCATGATTTCGACCAAACTTGCCAAGGAGATAGCTCGCGTTCTGAGAATGAATATCAGATAGGTAATTTTTATCTCGGGAAATCAAAAAGTTCAGACGGAGTTGCGGGCATGAGCTAGTAAAGAATAATCTTTGTTTCAAGTTTTAGAAGGACACTAAAACAAGTTGAAATTAATAAAAGTCGTGATAAAATTTTGTATTGTCACCGATATTTAATTAAAATGACTTACATTCAGTTTCAGCGCATTGTTGAAATTAAAAATTTTACAAGTTACTGGTTTCACTGCAGCGCTGCCATTTGTGAAATTGGATAATAAAGTAACAAACTTATTATTTTAAGAACGAAATCTTTGATCTCGGATGCGCGCCAAACTATTTTCACAAACTTACGACGACGACGCCGATCGACCATTTGGTAGTTAATTTTCGCTTTTAGACAGAGAAATGTAGCTGAAATAAATGTCAGGACAAAGAACGAATATTGAATATGTAATTCTTCCGTAAAGTGCTATTTCAAAAGCTCTTTCTTCCGCCCGTGAAATAACTATTACAGACTAAACGACGCCATCTATTTCCCTTAGCTTTGGCCGTAATGCCGACATCTCGTGAACCCGCAGCGTAAATCAATGGAGACTGGAGAGCTCTATACCTAAGATAAGTAGATATGTGAAACTAATACTCTCCATGTTCTCAATAATCACCCACTACGATGATAGAAAACTTTCTGAAAAATAATAACTAGGTAAACCTATAAAGGTAAATCAAGGCTCAAACCATTGGTTTATTTAAAAATCTTTACTGCGTACATAAATACAGAGCTATAGGTATATGAAACATGTTTAAATACTTCATGCAAAAGTTTAATCAAACAAGTATTACTGAGGTTCACTCGTATTATAAACTTAATATTCCCGTGACAGAACAGTAAATAAGTTAGCAACTCGTACAATAGAGCCTGCTGTGTGTTAGTCGCTGCTAGTGCGTTCAATGTAAACTTAGATAGATAGATAGATAAAAACTTTATTGCACACCAGAAAGAAACAAAAATTAATACAACTTAAAACTAAACATGCAATGGCTAAATGAAGTGCTCGTATCTGTAGGCGTCATAAAGTTGCCTTTCCAAGTGTGCATGAATGCTTAGCGAGGGAGTGTGTGACACACAATGGGATCGCCCCATTTTCACAGCTTACCCCTTTTTGCCAGCGTTAAGAAGTGCTTACCTGCGAAAATAGTATTATCCTATTCAACCATCGCACAATCCCTCGCACATCCCCCGTGGAAAGCAGCCTAAAGTTCTTACATTTAGCGTATACTCATCCGTTATCTGCGAAGTTATAATAAGATGTCACAAACAATACGAGTACTATAACGGTGGCAGTGTAGCAACGAGGACTGTCGGAGAGGTTGTGTTGAACAATGGGCGTAATGTTCCGAGAGAATTTATATTTGAAGCGCAGGCTTGTACCGGAATTTAAAATTAACCATAATGAATGTGTATTTGAATAAAATTTGTTTCTACTTATAATATCTCAAAGTTTAGGTATCAATACAGCAGAGCTGCTTACCTCTATCTAGTTACTTGAAACCGTCATTACTTGTAAAACGGTAAGTAATTCTGTAATGTCGTACATACCGTAATGAACCGAAATCCTTTGCGGAGTTGAGTATTTGATTTTGTAACATGATACCGAAAGATAGTTGTATATAGCAAAAAGATTATTTTTAAGTCAAAGTTATTATCCGAGCATTGGATTTGCACACAAAATAGCTTTACATAATATGTACCTATTTCATTATGTTTAAGAGTTAATAACAAAAAATTAGGTTATTATAAAAGTGTAAAACAAATCGAATAAATCTATTAGTATACTTAAGTAAATAAATAAAGCAAATATCACCGTTAAAATGCTTGTAATGTTTTGACCTGATAAAACCCCCAAATGCCGCACGGTTTCACTCCAAAAGCAATAATGCGCGAAATGCAGGCTTACGTGTATTACGGTGACATGCAAACGCAATATTGGCCGAAACGTGCAATGTGCAATCCCGCCCGGCGCGGCGTTATGAACACTCCGTGACTCACCAATTCCTCCAATCCATCGACAGTAATGCTTTAGCAGAGCCATTTAATGTATTAATGTCCAGTGTTAACAGATATAACGAAATAATAAATCATCAATCCTTTTCACCACAAGATCGTGTAATAACTTTGTATCATGTATTAACTTTTCATTGAGATAGGTCCGGTTTGGATCGTTTAAGGATGTTCCGAATCCCTGAGTAGCTTGTTTCATAATATATTGATAGCAGTCAAGCGTCAACCGGTGACGAAGGAGAAACACGTAAAAGGAAGCGTGAAAATGACGAAGTAAAGTGTGGCTTGTCCCCGCCGACCTCGACCCTCGGCGACGGCTGTGGCCGGCAGTGGGCACGGGGCGGGTGGGTAGGTATGTGTAATCGGTATAAGTATAAGTCGTCGGGGAAAGGTCTATTGTTAGGGTTCCAGATCCAAAGGGTGCCAACGGGACCCTGTTATTAGGCCTCCGCTGTCTGTCCGTCTGTCTGTCAGCGGGCTTTATCTCATGAACCAAATAGGTAGCCGGTAGATACTTGAATTTTTCTTATTATTAATTTATTTCGTATTGCCACTATTACAACAAATAATAAAAAAAAATAAAGGTAGAGGAATGATACGTGCTTTTTCGGCGTATTTTGTTCGACCTTAACAATCACTGTTACGATGATGGTAAGGAACCATTCGTGTGTTTTTTACAAAATACCTACTATAAGTACCAATTATTATTATTTTTTTCATATAAAGTATCTGCGTATGTTTACGTAAAGACGGTGACGGTACTCGCCGGGAGCATTGATGTTTTGTTCGCGGACGAACATGCTCGCGTAACAAACCCTGACGATGATGTTCGCGGAGCGAATGCTGCAGGTGAGTGAGTACCGTCCTCAATTCATACATTAGTCCAGCCCTGTAAGAATAAAAAGGAAAAACTGGCAGGTTCTCGTGTACGTTACATTTAACCCGGTTTCCAATCTAGTGAGACATAAATAATGGTAAATAATAAATATCGCGTTCAATTTTTCCGAACAACTCGGTTCTCCGCGCCCGCGCCCGTGCAGCGATACTTCTTATCACGTCGGCCATTACGGCGGCTCACCTGCGCCCGGCCGGCAGCCGCCGCCGCGCCGGAGCCGCGAGCCGCGAGCCGCGAGCCGCGAGCCGCGAGCCGCGCGCCGCATATCATTTACAAACATTTTATTCCACGGCGGCGCCCGAAGCGGTCACGTCACTTATCTGTACAATTTATCTTTGATAGTTATAAATCTTACTGTACCATTTTTTATTACCAGTACAAGCGAAATCTTAAGCGATTGTAAAATAGTAGCGAATAATTTTTGCACGCGACTTAGTGTAATCAGATTTTTAAATATCTCTCGAAAACTTTTTGTTTTTCCGGGATAAAAAAAAAAAGTAGCCTACGTCACTCTGTAAGTCCTCGACTATAAAGCCAATTTACATTATGAAACTATTTTCATACATGTTGAGATTAATTTCGTGCAACTAATTTCAACACACCTGAAAGTTGTTTCAAGTAAAATTTTGTGTCGCGAATCGACAGTATCACTGAGGTCATGACTCAGGGCACCGTCAGCGTCAAAGCTGATGCTAACTTATAGAATCAAAAAAAGAATGTAGCCACTTAGAAAACTCCTAGTAGGAAAGTCGATTTTTAATACGTAAGAATTGTCTCCTCACGTCCATTTGCACGCGTCTGCACGATATAAACGCTTGCACGTCGCGTTTATACAATGAAATTACTTAGTTGCATGAGACTAGTTCAATCCAAAAATCGTGCGAAACACAAAACTATTTTCTTTTATGAAATTAATGCATGCATTATAAAATTAGAAGTTTACGTGAAATTGTTGATGAAACTAATATCATGATAGTTTCATTTCACGCCACTAATTTGCACTAAGGCAAAAAATTAAGTGAATTCATAACTCGGTTGCGACAAGATTTAAGGACAAACTAACAAACAGTTATGCGCTGGACCTGTAATATTAGTATGTAGGATTAACTAAATCCAAGAGGAGGTCGATTAGTTCACACGATATGAGGTATTAGCATTAGGTACCCTAATCTCCGGCTACCCAGCTGCTAAGGACTCTTTTTATCAATGGAAGTGACTCAATGACGGTGCGGGGAACATTAGGAGCTTACTTCTATATGCGTCGTTTTATAAACGAGTCTTATGATGTTAGAAAAAATAATAAACTTTACGAGTACATCAACTACGCGCCCCCGGGTACAGTTACCTGCCTTACTGAGACCTAGTAACTAAGTTATCTAGAGCCAAAAAATATTACAAGTCTATAATGTTCTTCGAAAAGTCATAGAAACTTTCAATAAGTACTTAAACTGGAGATACAAACGAAATAACAATAGCAGGGTCTAGACGAACGTGCTCCGTGTCCAACTTAACTCACGAGTGTCGTCTTAACTTTATTGTCTATCACAAGATCAAATTGAACACCAGTTCAAATGGAATTAGAGTGCAGTATCACCGTCTACGCCGTCACATCGAGACGTTTGTTGAAGTTATATTGCTGTACAGTGACTCCCCTCGGTGAGCGCATAATGCAATGTAATCGAAAGATTTGCCCGCCAAATCATTTCTAGGTCCTTTGTTCAATGTTATTTGAACGGGGCTGTGGCCAAAGCCAAAAACAATCCTTAATCTATACTATTATAATAAAGAGAGAGCGCGAATTTTGTGAGTTTGTATGTATGTCCGGAGCAAACTTTGGAACCACCGCACCTATTACAATAATTCTTTTACCATTTCAAAGGTACATTATTCCAGATGGTTATAGGCTATAATTATGTTAATAAATGTATTATGGCTAGATATTATGTGCAAATTTGTTAAAGAAGGCGGAATTTTTTTTGACTCTTAAACGTTTTCAAGGCGTGCGCTGGGTCATATAGTGTTATTGGATAAAAATGATGTATGGGTGAATTGTTCCTCTTAAAGAGTTCTAAAAAAAAGTCCGCGATAGCATATGTCTATATTCTAAGGATAACTTACAGTAACCATTTCGATCTTTCAAATTTTGATTAAAAATAATGAATTATTTTCGAAGCTTCTTTAACCGATGTGATGTCAATCTATATCTAAATAAATATGTTTATTATTGTAAGTATTTAATTTAGAACATATTTGCCCTTTACACTATACAATTTAAATAAATAGCTTAGGAGTTATCGGAAAATTAATATTTCCGCGCGACAAAATAATAAAATGGTGCCGGCTGGCACGGCGGGGCATGGTGGCGGGTATCGGTGCGGGATATTCGTGTGGTTCCTGTGGTGATCTTATTGACAATCGTCTCCTATAAGAAGCTCACAAGAACAAATTTAATTATCAACCCGGACGAAGTCGGCGCGGGCTTCTAGTTTGAATATAAATGCGAAAGTTTATTTGTCGGTTTGTTCCTCAATCACGCTGTAACAGGGTTACAAATCTGCCTGATTATAGGTATAGCTGAGGATCTGAAGAGTGATATATCTAAATTCCTTTTTATCCCGGAAGAGAGGTAGTATACAATAATAATATATTATATCTTCCGATACAGTTTCGAATTCCGTCCAACTTTCGGTAGCTTGCGTTGTCTAAGTTCACAAAGTGAAATCTCGCTCGGGAAAAAGTTCAATAAGATATAGTTAGTTGAAAGTTAAGCGCTTTCCTAGACTACAACACTCGAATCAGCTGTGTATTGCTTCTCTATGATTGAATGTAACTCGTCATTTCAATAATCATCGGGATCTGTGCCCTGCGACCGTTTGCGACTTTTCACAAAATTGAAGAAACTGGAATCCTATTGAAATTGTAAACTAGTTAAATATACTCTCGTGCACAAAGTTGTACTCGATCGAAACAAAGTTTTCTAGCGCAGGTGAAGTTAGGGCGGGGACATAGAGCGAGGCGCAGTGTTCAATTTATCAGTCGATAAACTATCAGATAATGATAGGGATTATCCGACGTTGAGCCAGGTCCCCTCCGCTCCCCGCCGCCCCCCGCCCCCCGCCCCGCCGCCCCGCCCCTGTGCTAATTGATTGACCAAACGTAATCTGAACAATCAGAGAACACTTTACATAACCTAATGTAACAAAAATTAATACAATTAATTAGAACTAAATCTTTCAGCTTTCATGGTGCTCTTATGATTGGGCGAGTGATGACTTTGTTTCTAGGTCCACAAAGTTTCGAAGACTTCCAATCCCGGGTATGAGCTTTCTCCGTTCCGTTACCAAATGCTTCGTTTCATGCCAAATCGGGTCATTCGTTGTGGCGTAAAGGACAGTAACAAACACACACCAAACGAACTTTAGCCATTATAACATTAGTGTGATGTGATATGATACCTGCTAGAAAATAACTGAGATAGTCGCCCAGAAGCAGACTTTACAAATAAGAATAAACAGCTAAGATTGTGGAAAGAATTTCTCATAAAGCCTGCTTCCGCCGTCTCCTCGCCGCAGTAATGTGAAGGCATTCCAAATCTCATCGCTATCGCTAGAAACCCGCAAAGCAACATGTACCTATACGAGTATGAACACTTCATAAGTAATAATATTATGTTGAGGGATGCCTCGTACTGTACTGTGCTTTATATATGTATAGCTAAATAAAACGGTTTTTAATATCCCACAACCGAATACCTACAAGGTAAGATTTTTTTTAGAATAAGTATAAGGGTTCGAGCAAAACGGGCGGATATCGCCTACTTGCGCTAACAAATTCCTCCTCCAGATCCATCTTGATTGTTGAGGAATACGACGTATTCCTTCTTGCCATAAACGGTATCGTAAAAATAATGGATTGGTTGTGAAAAGTTTTTCATAAACAATATATCAATCCGTGCAGCCATTACAGAACGCATCAGCCGTACTCGCGTACTCGTATCGACAAACTTAGCCAATAAAACTTATCATTGCGACTGCTACAACATGTGCGAGCGTCGCGCTCGCGGCCGCCCGCGCGCAGCTCGGCGACTGGCCGCCGTCGCCGACACACTAACTGCAATAAAACTTTACCCGCCTCCGAACGACGCCACTAATATCAGCGCGATCGCAACTGTGCCGCGATGGCACCGTGCACGTGCAGTACACAGACCGACGTACCTGCGGATTCTGATGAAACAGCCAGTTTTGTAAATATTCATAAATGCTATGATTTATGCCGCGACTTACGACTGTGCTGTGCCTTAAGGCTGCAGACAAAATGTAAGTAACTGTATTTCTCACGGTCTGAATCCGAAAGTCTGTAAGAAATATTTAAACGTGGTTATTTTGCATTATCTACGTCATTTATAATTAACCCGGAGACCTCTTAGCCCACATAATAAATGCATGCCTACTTATGATTGAACTGTAATTTTTCATCTAAATAACTAGGAAACCCCCAACTTTATAAACATCTATAAAGTATGTATACCTATCCGTCTTTATCGCGTGTCAGTCTGGCCGAGAGGCTGCGGCAACATGGACACAATGAGGCTCCTCCGTCAGCGCCGCAGCCTGCGCAGCTGACGGCCCTCAGTGAGCCGATGAGCCACTTGCCCCACTTACTGTCAATATCTAACAACCTAATATTGAGTTACAATACCTACATTTGCTTTAAATTTCGTCGAAGTGTCTGAACCCTTATCGAACGACACACGAATGTCAAGTCCGCCTCGTTAAGATAAAGTTTGATTCTCAATTGTATACAATTTGTGGAGTCTACGGTCTCCACAGAGAATGTTCAGCCGGCTGGCTGGTTGATTGACTGGCTGGTTTTATCTCCTTTATTAAACTCAATAAAATTTTGCTGACACACTCTAGCAGCTAACATTTCTGTCTACGCCACGGAGTGATTACATTCTCTTGGTCTACGCCGTAGACTCTACGGTTTGTCAAAATTCAACATGAAAATAAAACTAAAATATTAGGCAGCCTCAAAGTAATGTGATTAAATGGTAAATTACAGACACGAATATTCTTGTTTCTAGAACGTGTCTTAAATTCATTGGATTTAATTGTAAAAAAAATAGAATAGAATAGAATAGAAATATTTTTTATTCAAATAAACTTTTACAAGCACTTTTGAATCGTCAATGAATTTAATAATAAGAATCAAATTTCGTAATGGGATACCCTCTTAAGCACCCAAAGGAAACTTCTTTGTTTGCGCCTTCACAACACAGCAGCCCGCCTGTGCTGCACCTACTGTGTCCCTCGCATGGCGCGTGAGCGACAAGCTTATAATAAAGGCATGACCGAAATTACCTACCCAGAGCCAGCTTCCGTGTTTCCTACCACATATAATTTGAGTACCTTCAAGAGAAGAGTAAATAGGCATCTTCTAGGCAAGCGCGTTCTCACTTAGACCTCATTATTCTCTTGCATATAGAAAAAATTGTGATTGTGGCAGTTATTAGCACTGTAATTCCGCAGTGCATCACGTGGCAACACTCTTATATTTTGAACTTATAATAACTACCATTACAAACACTTCAATAAAACTTTGGCTTTTGATGGATAAAATATGCTATTCGCAATTATAATGATCGTAACCGCCGCTCATTATAACACTACACCAGTCTCAAATAAAGAGCTTTTTTCCATTGCAATATTCATACCATTAAAAAGTGTCCTATTTTTTTTTTAATAGAATCCTGCAGTGTTAACAGTTCAAACTTGCAAAAAATTCTTTTGTTTTAATCACATTTATTTTGATTTAAAAGCCAACGATATTACTGAATAAGAGAATAAGCATACGTCACAGTCACCCCAGAAGTTAGGTAGGGAGATACTTTCACATTTTCTGCATTGTAATGTTGTTTCAATTAGCCTCAATAGCCCAACGGTTAAAGGCGCGGACTGAAAACTGTAAGGTCGCAGGATCGAATCCCACCCGTTGCACTATTGTCGTACCCACTCCTAACACAAGCTTTCCGCTTATTTGGAGGGGATAGGAGAATATTAGTCAACTTCAGGTTGGCTAATATCCTTTTAAAAAAAAATTAAAAAAAAACATCAACAAGATTGTGAAACAGCGTATTTTAATATTGTTGTGCAAACCTCCTAGGTACGTACCCGGAACTTTTCGGAGTTACGTGCGTTTTAAGCAATTAAATATGTATACCCACGAGATGCCCACGAGAATATCAGTTGTTTGAACGGTAAAGAAAAACATCGTGAGGAACGGATCAACGTTCATTCAAAACAAGGCAGTTATTGTTAGATTTACTTGACGATTCAAAAGCATTTTACTAAAGTTCATTTGAATAAAAAATTATTCCATTTCTACTAATGTTAAACTAGTCCAGTCATTACGTACATTCAAAAAAGAAAATGAATTTGCGCTTCTAATTTTTTAATATGTTGTAGGGGATACCTAGAAAAGCTTAACTTGAGATTGTCGACCAAGCTTTCCTAGGAGCTTTCGCCGCCATGTTGAAAAAAGGGGTAAAATTTGTTTTTCGGCAATAACTCGGCTATCCGATGAGATTTCGAAAATTTTTGTAGGATACTTTTTGTAGCTTTCTTTGTGCTCTACAATAACGCCCGAATCATTTTTAGCGTATCATGCATCGTTATCGAGATATCGATCGATAAAGTCAAAAATTTACGACACAATTTTTGTTTTTTGCTTTTTTTTTCTTTGGGTCTTAATAAATATGAAAAATTGTGGAATTCAAACTTGTAGAGCATATTCAGACCTACAATTTCCTTCTTGGATTTTTTTATGTTGGACAAAAATTACGATCTCCAGCGCGCCGCAAAGTCGGTGAATCCACACTCAGCGTCGAGCGAGCTGCTCGCTCGGTTGTGTCTGGATGTCGAATCGAATGGGAAATTGTTCAGGAAATTGATGGGATAAAAAATAAGTACATAGAGCAACAAATTAAGGATCACACAATAGTAATTTATTAAACAAATAATTTGTTTGTGCAGTAAAAAATATTATTTTTTTACAATACAAAATAAAGAAAACAAAATAAACGGAAAGAAAAATATTTTTTTCTGCACTCGAGACACGAACGATGGACTTTTTTCATGTCTTTTTTCGCTTGGATGGTCCAGGCTGATGATCTTCGTCCTCCGTAAACTCTTCGAGTTGTTGTGTCTGTTGAAACGTTGGAAATGATGCTGATTCGATGAGAGCATCGTCATCATCATCGTTACAGACATCGTCGTCGTCGTCAAGCAAAATATCGACTCTGGCGACGTTACTGCATGTTTGTCCACTGCAGTGCATGCAAATAACGGAGCAACTGATTCCCGCTTTTCTGCACCCACAGGCGGCCTCACAATTTCCTTTACACTTACAGGAAATGAGCTTTAATAGTTCAGGCGGAGCGGGTTCGGCGGTGCTGGTGATTGGTTCGAGCCCTCGATTGGTCTGTCGCCAACCCCATCCTTGTGGATCCTTGAAAAATCCGAGCCAGGTTTGAACTTGGAGATACGTCCGGAAAATGTGTTGACGCACAGCGCTTTTGGTTGGCGGGAGTAGTGAGAGGTGATTCACTTTATTCGCTGTCATTGATTTTGCGAAGCGATGGAATCGCAAAATATTTATGGACTTCTCGTGCTTCGAAAGGCTCGAGGCAACTAACCGAGATGCTACGAAAAGAAGAACACGTTTCAACACGTAGACCCTAACAAAAGGGTCCCTTTATACCTGACCCCTCCAACTCCAACGGACGCTCTATGCGGGCACTCCGTTATAACGAGTTTACAGCCAACTAGATATCGAAATTTTTGCCCAGAATATCGGAACCCTCGATTTACACTACGCACAGCAAAAACTCAACACGATACGATATACTAACTTGAGCGCGCTCGACGCTGAGCGTGGATTCACCGACTTTGCGGCGCGCTGGAGATCGTAATTTTTGTCCAACATAAAAAAATCCAAGAAGGAAATTGTAGGTCTGAATATGCTCTACAAGTTTGAATTCCACAATTTTTCATATTTATTAAGACCCAAAGAAAAAAAAAGCAAAAAACAAAAATTGTGTCCTAAATTTTTGACTTTATCGATCGATATCTCGATAACGATGCATGATACGCTAAAAATGATTCGGGCGTTATTGTAGAGCACAAAGAAAGCTACAAAAAGTGTCCTACAAAAATTTTCGAAATCTCATCGGATAGCCGAGTTATTGCCGAAAAACAAATTTTACCCCTTTTTTCAACATGGCGGCGAAAGCTCCTAGGAAAGCTTGGTCGACAATCTCAAGTTAAGCTTTTCTAGGTATCCCCTACAACATATTAAAAAATTAGAAGCGCAAATTCATTTTCTTTTATTTGCCTTTTTTTCGGACGAAATGACTGGACTAAACAGAAATCCTTATAAAAGCTAGAATCCGCGGCGGTCCCGCGGTGCGTACCGGTACGTGCGGCCCGTTGTCATCGGGGTAATTTGTTCGCAGAAAAGCCCTCGTGCCCGGCTTCGATGCAGCAATTTATGGCCCCTCGCCTTATCGCCGTAACGCAGATCCATTGCGCTTAGTGCATTACAGCGCCGGGATAGCGGCATATTGTTAGCTTTTGAACTGATTTGTACACTCGCTTTATAAGTGGCTATCGCCGCTGCAGAGCACACACTAAGAAATAGAACTTTAAGTTTTAATGCAGAACGAAATACCAAGAATCAAAGATTTTCCTATATGTCAAGGTTAGTTATAGTTATGAACCGATTTGGCTATTTAGAATGGAGATAGCTCATACCCAGGATCAACACATAGATTATAATTTATCCCGGAAAATTACAGAGGACCCGCAGGAGTTAAAAACCTAAATCGACGAAGTCCAACACGAGTAAGTTCTTTCAATTAGCGAGACATAACGAAAGAAAAATTAAAACCAGGTATGCGTTATGTTACGACAAACTCAGAAAAAATAAAACTCCCTTGCCTATTACGAGTTATTGTACAATAAGAAAAACAATATTAAAATTATCCTCGGCGGAGTCGGACGCATTTTTAATCTATCAAAGCCAAGGACGTTTTTGTTTTCGAGGAAACGAATGAACGTATTAATTAAATGGTTAATGTTAAGAGATTGCAGTCGAATTGTCTGGAGGTCGTGGGAAAAATATTGCTTTGAGACACTGAAAAAAAATATTAGACCAATAATTTCAATAAACTAAAATTGACATAATATCAGTCAGTGGGTATACTTTGATTCACAGCTTTAAACAATAATGTACAAAATAATAGGCAGTTCCATACAAAATCATCTGAAAAAGTGAAAATTATTTCTCGCCTAGGAGGAATATGTGAAAATTCCGTCAAACTTCTTTAAATCTAATGTCGCTTAAAGTTGCTTAAACATACGTTTGTCAACTTACTGTCTAATAGCTAACCGTTAGGTTTGGGTTAGGTTTGGGTTAGGTTTGGGTTAGGTTATAGATCGCTAATTTCGGCACTGAAAGGTCTCTCTCTGGGCTAGTGTAAGGCCTCTCTCTGGGCTAGTGTAAGGCCTCTCTCTAGGCTAGTGTAAGGCCTCTCTCTGGGCTAGTGTAAGGCCTCTCTCTGGGCTAGTGTAAGGCCTCTCTCTGGGCTAGTGTAAGGCCTCTCTCTGGGCTAGTGTAAGGCCTCTCTCTGGGCTAGTGTAAGGCCTCTCTCTGGGCTAGTGTAAGGCCTCTCTCTGGGCTAGATTCCCAAGAGATATGGGTTCGATCGCCGCCGGCTTCCTATTTTTTGATTAGAAAAAATATCGGAAACTTCTTTAAGCCCTATACAGCAAACATTTAGTCTACTATTTTACTTCCTACACTTAGTCACTATTTTCATAACTTTTAAGAGCACACTGTACATAGACTGTATTTTGGTTTTCTGACTGAATATTGGTATCTACATTAAATCAGGATAATATGACGTTGAGGTGAGAACTTGTTTTTGATGGTTGATGGCATTTATTCATCTTACAGATGAACTAGAGAAAAACTTTTATCCAAGGAAACACACCACAGGTTAGTTATTTATTTAATTGAACGAGCGAAGCGAGTTCTCTGAGTCAACTAGGGCGCTTGTCTGTACTGGACAGAGAAGTGTGTACGTCCAAATGTCTGTCAGAGCCCTATAACTTCTGAATTACTGAACGTAATTACTTCAAATTTAAATATAATATGTAAACTGATGGCCTTCAGCCGAACATTGTATAAAAAAATATAAAAAGCTTTATTTCAGGGGGGCTCTCATAGAAGCGTGTTTGAAGTAAAATTTTGTTTGTTGCGTTACATAGACTTGCAATATATCTTTTTAAAGACAACTTTGATCAGAGTACAAAAATATTTTTTTTTTAATTTTCCCTTAAAATTGACGAAATTCAAAGTGGAGATTTTAATTTGAGCCATATGTCAAGAATTACTGAATATTAGAACGTGAAATTTGGTTGAAAATTCAGTTATATCCTGTACTTGAACAACAAATACTAAAATTAGATAAATGTTATAAAGAAACGAAATTATTTAATTTTAAATGGGATATAATAAGTCGACCAACAAAATTTATTTTTTGGCATCAAAACCTAGCTTCTAATTTAATAACTCAGCAACGGGAAAATGATGAAGCTGTGGAGTCTAGCGGTCTCCACGAAGAGCTTACTGTTGCTGGCTGGTTATGAGCTGGCCACTATCTATCACTTTTATTTTCATATTCGAAGGCATTCAAACTTGGAATGCAATTTGAATGTTGTTTGGAATGTAAGTTTGAACAGGCGTCGTAATGCATTATTCTATCAGCCACCGACCGAGCCGGAGGCCTAGAACAGTAATATTCTCAATTCTCGTCCACACCGGACGCTCACAACGCCTGTTCATCCAGTTTAAGTTTATCTTGTTACATTATTTTATTGCTGGATAAATACAAGTGTTCAATAACCAGGTGACACGGTTTTCATTTAGATAGGGCTTCATTTCCCCTATATTGGTGACTCCCGACCCGTACAATTTTATGGGTTGCCCGGACAAGTTGTGTGCATAATTGATGGACAGCCGTAAGAAATATTATTTATTATTGGAAAATGTGAAACGTAACGTCATCGTATCGTAGAAGCGGAAATACGCAGCGAAACCTCATTCGAACTATTGGAACATCATATTTCGAAACAATTTGACAAACGTCGTCGTCGTCCGTCATTAGTGAAAAAAGTGAAGGTTTAAAGAAAATTTTGGGACTCTAAGTTTAATAATTTTATCCTTCTTTTTCAGCTTTATTAATTGAATTTTATTTTAGAATAATTATTAATACCATTTTTATACACGTTTATTTAGTATGGAGGAACAATTTAATAAATTACGGGATGAGAACCAAATGCTCAAACAAAAATTGATGGAACTAACTGATGCTATTATCCCGGCGCTATTGGAAGGAAATAAATCACTTCGGGATCAACTAGCCAGTTCACTTGATGTTCAGTCGCCATCGACGACCCCCAGGGAGACATTTAGCGTAACACCTCAAATTTCTCCACAGGTTTTAGCTCCTCCTTCTCCTCCTCCTCTTTCTCCTCCTCTTCCTCCTTCTCCTTCTTCATTTAGTGGTTCAGCGAAACCAAATTTAGCTCCAATTTTGGCTCGCTTGGATCATTTATTCAAGGAAGTTGCAGAAATAAAAAAATCTAATCGGGAAGAATGTCGTAATCAAAGAAACAGGTCAAGCAGTTCTGGAAATCAGCATTTCTCATCCCCATCCTCAAGTAAGTCAAGTAAGAATAAATTTTGTTGGTATCACAGAAATTTTGCGTCGCGTGCTGCCAGATGCATAAAGCCGTGTTCGTTTAAGGAACACCGGAACGCGACCGACAAATCAGTGGAGGCGGTCCCTGATTTTTCATCACGTAGCCGCCGTCTATTTATTACCGATGTCAAGTCGAAAAAACGATTTTTGATTGACACCGGTTCAGACATTTCATGCTTTCCGGTTTCATGGATGGAAAGCCGTCCGAAAGTGGATGATTTTTCCATGCGCGCCGCAAATGGAAGCGAAATCAAAACTTATGGAACCATTATTTTATCGTTGGATTTTAAATTGAGGCGGGATTTTAAATGGCATTTTGTTATTTGTGACGTGACAACTGCAATTATTGGCGCTGATTTTCTCGCGCATTTCTGCTTATTACCCGACTGCAGGTCAGGTCGAGTTCTTGATAGTTCGACTGGCCTGTCGGTTATTGCATCAGTTGTATGTCACGACCAAGTTAGCATCAAAACTGTAATTTCAGAGCATGATATTCTAGCTGAATTCCCCGCATTAGTGCGCCCGCCGGGTCCGGTTCGTTTAATCAAACATAGTACCGTGCATTACATACGGACAACAGACGGTCCGCCGGTTTGTTGCCGTCCGCGCCGCCTTGGTCCGTCAAAATTAGCTGTTGCCAGGAAGGAATTCGATAATATGTTAGCTTCTGGCACCGCAAGGCCTTCAGATAGTGCGTGGTCGTCGGCGCTTCACTTAGCCCCGAAGGGTGAATCTGATTGGCGTCCGTGCGGCGACTACCGTGCTTTGAATGCGCGCACGATTCCAGATAGATATCCAGTGCGTCATATCGGAGATTTCAACCAAAACTTGGTTGGTTCGACGATTTTTAGCACAATAGATTTGGTTAAAGCTTACCATCAAATTCCAGTAGCGAAGGAAGATATATGTAAGACTGCTATTATTACTCCATTTGGTCTTTTTGAATTTCCTTATATGACCTTTGGACTTAGGAACGCAGGGCAAACATTTCAAAGGTTTATCGATGAAGTTGTCCGCGGTTTAGATTTTTGTTTCGCTTATGTTGATGATATTTTGGTCTTTTCCAAAGATCAACAACAACATTTGGAACATTTACGTATCCTTTTTAAAAGATTAGAGGAATACGGGATTGTTATTAATGAGAAAAAATCTCATTTTAATCTTACAGAAGTTCGTTTCCTGGGATACACCATAAGCGCTGCTGGGATTAGTCCTCCTACGGACAGGATTAGGAACCTTCAAGAGTTTCCTTTGCCTAAAACAGTGCAAGGTGTACGTCGTTTTCTTGGTATGGTGAATTTTTATCGTAAATTTCTCCCTAGTATTGCGCGCTATCAAGCTCCGCTCATTGATGCTCTATCAGCGATTCAAGGTAAGGGTGCAAAGCCATTTACTTGGACTCCTGACTTAGAGCGTAGTTTTATTATTTGTAAAGAAAGTTTAGCTAACGCGACTCTGTTAGCACACCCAGTCGCTGATGCTCGGCTAGGTTTATTTACAGATGCATCGAGCTCTCATGTCGGTGCATGTCTGCAGCAAGAGGTCAGACAGGGTTGGCAGCCTATTGCATTTTTTAGTAAGAAACTTAATTCTAAGCAATCAACGTGGCCTGCCTACTATCGTGAATTATTAGCTATTTACGAAAGTGTGCAACATTTTAAGCACATTCTTGAAGCACAAGTGGCAACGATATATACTGATCATAAGCCGTTGCTTTACGTGTTTACACAAAGACGGGAAAAACTTCCGCCCGTTCAATTAAATCAATTAATTTTTATTTCTCAGTATACCACGGACATTCAACACGTTAAGGGAGCTGAGAACGTTGTGGCTGATGCATTCTCGCGCGTCGAGAGCGTCGCTGCCCAAGATATTCTGGTTGAGCTTGCGAAGTCGCAAGCAGCTGATGAGGAATTAAAGGCGCTGAGTGACTCAACGTCGATGACGTTGGCTCGGGTCACAATTCCAGACACCAGGTTAAAAATTACATGCGATGTGTCAACAGGTAAACCACGTCCTTATGTAACTCCGCAGTTTAGGAAGAGTATTTTTGAAAGTTTTCACAATCTCTCTCATCCCGGGGTCCGTGCGACTAATAAATTAATTTCGGAACGTTTTGTTTGGCCATCTATGAAAAGAGACTGTCGTGCATGGACACAGGCTTGTCAGGGGTGTCAGTTGTCAAAAGTAACGCGGCACACTAGTGCACCTTTCTCTAAGTTTGCTCTCCCATCGGAGAGATTTGCATATATCCACATGGATATTATAGGCCCATTACCTTATTCTTCGGGAATGAGGTATTGCTTAACTATCGTGGATAGATTTACTCGTTGGCCAGAGGTATTGCCCATGCCAGATATTACAGCGGAAACTTGCGTGGCAACTTTCGTTTCTGGCTGGCTATCAAGATTCGGTTCAGCACGGGTTATTTTAACAGATCGAGGATCTCAATTTGGCTCGCATTTGTTTCAGAAGATAGCTGCGGTTGTAGGTGCTCAACACCAGACGACAACCGCATATCATCCTCAAGCAAACGGGATGGTCGAAAGATTTCACCGGCAGCTCAAGGCAGCGATCATGTGCCATGCGAATCCAAGGTGGACTGAGGTTCTCCCGTTGGTACTTCTAGGGATCAGGAGTGCCTGGAAGGAAGACCTCGGCACTTCCTGCGCAGAGCTTGTCTACGGGGAGCCGCTACGTCTACCAGGTGAATTTTTCGACCCTAAAAATTATATTAAGGACCCAACATATTTAGTGGACAGACTCAGGTCTCATTTCTCAAATTTATCCCCCTCCCCCGCGTCAGACCATAATAGTAGGAAGATATTTCACATTCCAAAGGATTTAGCTTCGTCGGAATACGTTTTCATCCGTAGAGGTCCGTTTCAAAAAGCCTTAGAGCAACCCTACGTAGGCCCTTTCAAGGTTCTAAGTAGGGAAGGGAAACATTATAAGATAGAAATGAAAGGCAAAGAAGAAAAAATTTCAATCGACAGATTGAAACCTGCCTATGTCTTGGAGGAATTGGACGAGCTAGGAAAACCTGTTGTAAGGACTCGTTCAGGACGTAGAGTTCAATTTAAATTAACATAATTAATTAATCATTTTTTTTTTCCTTACATTTCATGTCTTCCTGGGGGAGTGATGTGGAGTCTAGCGGTCTCCACGAAGAGCTTACTGTTGCTGGCTGGTTATGAGCTGGCCACTATCTATCACTTTTATTTTCATATTCGAAGGCATTCAAACTTGGAATGCAATTTGAATGTTGTTTGGAATGTAAGTTTGAACAGGCGTCGTAATGCATTATTCTATCAGCCACCGACCGAGCCGGAGGCCTAGAACAGTAATATTCTCAATTCTCGTCCACACCGGACGCTCACAACGCCTGTTCATCCAGTTTAAGTTTATCTTGTTACATTATTTTATTGCTGGATAAATACAAGTGTTCAATAACCAGGTGACACGGTTTTCATTTAGATAGGGCTTCATTTCCCCTATAAAGCTTCTAATATACTAACTCGGCTTCTTCACAATGGCCACAAAATATTCCAAAGAAAGCATCAAATAAAGAGCCACTATTTTTATTATTGTCCACTGCCACTGCACGATTTGGTGCGAGTGAGATGGATACGACTGGCCATTTGCACGATCTCGTTGGTGCGAGTGAGACGGATGCGACTGGCAATTTGCACGATCTCGTTGGTTATGGCTATTTGCACCAATCAGAGAGCGCCATTCAAAACATGCATTTGTTTTTTTGTTGTTCTGTTGTTAGTGTGTTAATATTGCAATTATTTTTGTATAATTTTTTCTTTAAACTAAAGTTAGGTTAGGTTAGGGTTATACATGAATATTCAGGTGCCCGGCCGAAGGCCGGGCACTTAGGTTCTGTTGGGATCGTAAACCTACCTAAAACTAAAAAAAAAGTTGAAAAAAAATTGATTTTTTTTTTCAAAAATGTTATAATGTCTTGAGTTAAATTTAAAAACAATCATTTTTTTTATATCATTTTATCAAAAAAAAAAACGTTTTTTTATTTAGGTAGAAACATTTTTTTATTTCATATTTCTCACAAAAAAAAAATTAAAAATGTGGTTGAAGATTTGGTGTATTATTTGATGCTAATATTTAAGTATTTTAGGAGTTCACGGTTTGAAGCTAAGTTATAAATATAGATGCTAAAATTATATTTTTTAGAGGCTCACTAGTTGAAGCTGACTTAGTAATTTAGAAGCCAATAATGGTATTAAATAGAAGCTCGTTTAATTACATGCCATTTTAAATTCTAATAGCTTCACAATAATGCTAATAGATGGCGCTGTGTCAGTAAAACAGTTTTATGTCAACTATTATTATTTTTATTGCGTCTAATGTTAAAAGTTAATTATTACAATATATAATTAAAACTTTTGGGAATTATGGGATATCGCGAGGTCTCAGTTCGGGGCGAACCACTAGTTATTTAATGATCTTAATGAGCTGTACTGTGACATGCTCCGCGTCAGCTCCGAGCCACTCAAATATTCGATCACCAACCAACTTATTGTGAATTCATCTCACGAATAATAAATACACGAATGAAGGCAATTTACGGCATGTATTGTGTTTTAATCGCTTTTTATTTCATGTTCTTATACAGAAGCCGTATTTAAATTAATACTGTATACACGGCGAGTGACTGTAAACATCAACTGCTATCCATTAAACTTGAATGAGTACATAATTTTAAAAAGCGATTTGTTAATATTTAAAATTAGCACGCAAATATTTAATGGATTTAAGTTTGTGAGTGAAACTCTCTATGCTGCTAAATACAAATGACAATAGCAACCAGACGTAAATCTCTTGCAAAGATCGCCACAGAACCCGATCTCATGCCGCTGGTGGCCAGCGGCTTCCTGCCATTCGCTTTAAATTGTCTACTACTACACCTGAAGCATGTTTCAACGCTGTGTTTCCCGAAGCGAAGTCGCCATTTGAGTGGACAGCTTCGGTACTCCAACGTCTATCGATTCTTCGTTATGTAGGTTATTGAAGTAGTGAGTGTCAATAATAGGTATAATATATCATACTGCTCACATTTTAGATGGATTGCCATTAAAGTGTTATGTGGGCTGATGATGATGATGATTAAAGTGTTGTAAGGTGACTTGAGTAAGTAACTTCTAAATCTGTATATTATTGTAGCTAAGACAACGCGCCGCATTTGTTGGTTATTCGTAGATTTGCTAAAGTATACTTTATACGATGTAACTATTGATAAAGTTATTTCGAGAGCACGATCATGCTGTGGAGTTAGGTAACGTCGGCGTTAACGGAATGATTGCATTGGCCAGCACGTGACCGACATGCTATATCGAAGCAGCACCTTCGCACCGTTTACTACAAGTTTTCAACAAGAAAATGTGAGTAAAGTCGAGTACTCCCGGTACCGGCTATAAAATAACGTAACGTTTTATCCCCGCGTGAATAACGTCGTAGCTACGTTATTCGATAGCAATATACGTCGGCTCAGCGGGCTTAGCGGCGGGCGGGGTCGGGCGGCGCGCGCTAGCGGGCGGTGCATAATCCGGCACGTGCGTGGAGGAGCTCATGAATATTCAGCGGCTGTAGCGCCGCGGTACGTGAGCGATCAGCGCGGCGATCGGCGCGCGGCTGCACGCGGCGGAGTGCACGCCGCGTGTGTGTCTGTGTGCGCTACACGGGCTACACGTGCGCTGTGAGTCCGCGCGATCCGAGCACGTGCGCCGGAGGGTTCTCATAGCGAGTGACCGATTAGATGAGCATCGATAAAATATGTACTCGTATCAGCACTGCACGACGAACGCCGGGAGTCGGGAATCACTTCTCTCCTTTGGTCTACGCTCTAAATTATTATAATAATGTATGCTGCAGATGTAAGCAGCATTAGCATATACAAAAACCAAGGTAGTACTTTTTTCGACCAGACCCGGCTTCATCAAACATATCTACTTATTCTTGGTACCTGGAAATTTAAATACTCTCCCTATTTACTGCTGGCAATCATAGTAGTGATTTAATTGAATCTAATCCCAAATTATGGCTTACATTTAATAAATCATTTTGAATTTTCTATGTCAATTAAATAGGACTATAAATTATTGAAATGAAGTAAAGAAACATTGTACGGAAACTTGAACTTGAGTATAAGCCACGAGATCTGTCTAGAACAAACGTCGAAATTCGAAACGCAAGTTTCCAAAATTCAAGCCGGTAAAATGATATCCTTTTTTTAAACACGAAAAAATGGCCACTGGTTCAGGTGAGATTTGTGGAAAAGAAATACTAGATTATTAGGTACTTTTCACATAATGAAAAAGGTCGACTCGGCAACTCCTCCGTTGACTTAGGATCGCTCGCTGTACGTGACACACTTCTCAAGTTCCAACACACAACAACACACGCACGCCTGACTGATGATGTACCGTATTAAGACTTTCGGCGTCGTAACCAACCACTACGTACATATTTAACAACGATGGCTGTTTATTTACTTGCCTCACGTAAACACGATTCTCAAAAAAAAGCAATAGTTGCTAGGACTGTCTGCGCATAACTTTTTCTTAGTAACTTAGGACTCCTCTCGAATTAAAGGTTTCGGCTCGGAGTCCTTCACGCTAACCAAATTAGGGGTATGGGTTGAATTTACACTGCCATACCCCTTCCAATGTAGCCCGCTACCATGTAAGACTGCATCGTCACTTACCATCAGGTGAGATCGCAATCAAGGACTAGCTTGTCATAGAATTAAATAAAAAGACGTGACACACCTTTGAGAGCATTATAGAGAACTCACAGATTTCCACACGGTGTCTTCCTTGGCCGTTAAAAGGAGATGTGTTAAATTGGGCCCAACTCGGGGTTTCGCACAGTTATATAAAAATATGAAGAAAATAAGTCGATAAATTACTTACATAATTGAATGGTTTTTATTTATGTACAGCTCAGGAAAATCATACAAAACAATTTTTTTTAACTAAGTACGAAACCTAATGCTTTTTCTTTAGTAGAAACGGAACGTTTTCATGAATGTCAGTTTAATTAACCACAGACTAATATAGTACTAATGCAACTGTGGGTTCTGGTGTGGGCTCTGGCCTTTTGGTACCTACCCAAATAGTTTATCTTTATAAAATCAGTAATCTAGAAATACTAGTAATCTTGTAAAACATTTTGTATTAAATAATATACTCATTTACAAGGGAAAATTCTTTAAATATTTATAATAAAAAAATTGTGCATCATGAATATTTTTTTTTATCACAAAAAAGCAAGAACCCAGAGCCGAAAAAAAGATGTCTTGAGAGACGGTTTGTTTTGTCATTCTCTGTGTCTTGCGCTTTGTGAATATTATTTTACTGTTTGAACAGTTTTCGTGGATTATTTCATATTATTTAATATTACCTACAAAAGTAAAAGAAACATGCATCCAAACATCTTCCCGTAATACTTTTTCCATTTATTTAAACAATTCTTCTTAAAAGAATTTTAAATATTGAACGTCTTTTTCACATAACTTACAAATCTAAAACGATAAATAAAACAAAACTCCCAAGGTCTGCAGAAGTACGAGTTTTTGAGTAAATAGCAAGCATCTAAATCTTCAAAATAAAGCATGTTTCATCCTTGTTCAGTGTTGGGCCCAAGCTTGTATGGACCACAATCATCTCCTTTAAACAGTCTTACTCATTAAAACGCATTATAATTTCGTTAAGTCGAACTGACTGCCTGGGAGCGAATTTCAGACCCCTAAAAAGGAGTCCGACGTCTGGGCAGCTGGGCTAGCGGCGCTCTAAAGCTAGTAGTGAAATGTAGGTAGACATCTAGACTTATCCTGACTGATTGACTAATTAATCAACGCACAGCTTAAACATAGACATTTTCTAAAACATGATTTTTGAAATTCCACCCCCGAGGGGGTTAAATACGGGATGAAAATTTTTAAGAATGTTCGTCACTTTTCAATTTATATCCATGAAACTTGGTATTTTGGCTTTCGATTAAAAATAAAGGGGGTACGTGTTTCACGGTTTTTGAAATTTCTACTCCACAACTTAATTCCACGCGGACGAAGTCGCGGGTGCAAAAACTAGTACTTACCACTTTCACAACAATATCCTCTACAAAGTCAGTTTCAATCCCACTGGCATCTGTGCGCTGAGTGGCGCGGGCGGCGCGGTTGCGGCACGTTTGTTGTCTCTTGACTTTACTTTGTTCCACCAACTTGTGCACAACGTACAAACACCACTAATACGTATAAACATAAAGCCAATAAAAAGCTAAAAAAATAAAAAGATCAAGCGTGGTGCACAGTTTTGAAACCACGAGGTCACCGAGAACCGGGTTCGGTTCGGATATTTTTGATTTTGCACTGTCTTCTGTTTACTCTACTGGGAACTCGGTTGCGGCTTGTTACTGAACCGAGCCGAGTAATTTTGTACCACCAAGTGACTCAGAATTCCGATAGGACGAAGATATACATGATAAATGCCGCAGGTAATTCTCTCGCATCAGACAATCATATTTGAGAAATATATCTCGAAAGAAAATCTGCAATAAAACTATCTACACACACGCCACATACTTACATACGTACATAAATACATTACCCTCCATTTCCTCGCGCAGTTGGGTAAAAAAGGTACCGCTACAAAGATGCAAAGATAAAAAATACAAAAGGTCATCACAAAATATCTAAGTATGATATTTTTCAGGTCACCTGTACTTAAAAACTGTACATAATATAATAAAATAATGTACCTCAAATATTATAAAATACATATATCGTATGCTACATTTACTAAATTAATGTTGTTCTTTCTTAACAAAATAATAAATGATCTTTGAACGATTCTGAGGTGCCGTGAAATGTTAATACAGCACACGCGTGAGCTGCCGAGCCCGCGCCGCTCCGCGCCGCTCCCCGCCGCTCCGCGCCGCTCTGCTCCGCTCCCCGCCGCTCCCCGCGCCGACAGCGCGACGCGGTGCAATTGCTAATGCCCACGCTCTCTAGCCGACAAGGATACCCAAGTTTTACAGCAGCAGGAATAAGTTCATAAGACGCAATATTATCAGTGCGCGATGAAAACTGAAAGGTCGGTTTAATTCGCACCCGTCACACTATTGTAAACTTTCATTCCGAGGGGAGAAGGGAAATTTAGTCAAGTTCAGATTGGCTAATATTATATTATTCTTAATGAAAACCTAAAGGCCAGTCGCACAACAGGTGGCTGAAGTAATGTCAGTATGAAATATGAGCATATGTCGTCAATTTGGATCGCTCAAGTCAGGGTTCAGAAAATTATAACCGAACCATTTTCTTGACCGTACAAATAACTAGTGGTTCGCCCCGAACTGAGACCTCGCGATATCCCATAATTCCCAAAAGTTTTAATTATATATTGTAATAATTAACTTTTAACATTAGACGCAATAAAAAAAAAATAGTTGACATAAAACTGTTTTACTGACACAGCGCCATCTATTAGCATTATAAGCTTCACAATAATGCTAATAGATGGCGCATTAAAATTAAATAATTTCGTTTCTTTATAACATATTTTATCTAATTTTAGTATTTGTTGTTCAAGTACAGGATATAACTGAATTTTCAACCAAGTTTCACGTTCTAATATTCAGTAATTCAGAAGTTATAGGGCTCTGACAGACATTTAGACGGACACACTTCTCTGTCTAGTAGGCAAGCGCCCTAGTTGACTCAGAGAACTTCGCTTCGCTCGTTCAATAAAAATACTTGTAAAATCTACATTGCTTCAATATTTTAATAAAAAATTTCACCTTTAATAGACCCTACTTCAATCGCCTGAAGTACAAATGATTCGTAGTGGACATGGTTTCAGTAAATTACGTAAAATCCTACTTAAATCCTAATAAATTGTTCACTTGGGCTATCTCAAGTAGATACTTCTCTATTTTGCCACATAAAAAGTAATGTTGGAGCAGCTCTGGAGCGTTCGACCAGTAATGCTACTGTTATGACAGCCCTCTACCTCGTTCTGTTAATAATAAATACGATTTATTGCGGTACCTCCAAATCCAGCAAGTTTTCACGATGACAGGCCTATATTATCTAGCGTTCAAGTCTAGAATAATCGGTCAAATGCGAGTTTGACTCGCATACAAAGGGTTCCATACCAAAAAACGCCAAAAACACCTTTCTAGTAGGGAAGCCCCTTTAATTTTAATTTATTTTTATTTTTTGTTATAGCGGCAACAGAAATACACATTCTCTGAAAATTTCAATTGTCTACCTGTTACGGATCATGAGATACAGCCCGCTGACAGACAGACGGACGGATGGACGGACAGTGGAGTTAACATTTTAACAATTATAATTGTAATATTTTGTGAGTACCGATGGGGCTGACATGAAGGTCACCTTCAAAAGTCCCTTATTAAAAATGAGAATAAAAAAAATAAAAAAAAACTACGCCATCTAGGCCTACGCGATGTTGCTACGAAGTGTGCTACGAAGTGTGCTACGCTGAAGTGCTACGAGTATCACTAGAGTTGTGTTGCATTGTATTGTATTGTATTGTATTGTTTATTTCTTCGATTTAGACTTACAAAAGCGCTTACGAATGTCAACAAATTTTACATCAATAAGTACAAAATACTTAATAAAAATAAAAATAAATTAATTAAATGTCAAAAGAAAAAATTATGTACTACTTATGTCAAGGGTCAAAATATAATAATAATGTGATGTCATTAAACATAACAAATATGATTAAAAAATAAATAGGTACTCAAGTACATAATTTTTATGTCAGAAAAAAAAGAAAAGATATATAATGGCTTGTGCACACTTAGATTTTCCAGGCGTTTTTATCTTCTATATAATCATTTATTTTATAATATGCCTTTTTTATTAGAATATATTTTATTTTTGCTTTAAATTGTATGTCAGAAAGATTTGTAATGTCCTTTGGAATTTTATTGTAAAAGCGTATAGAGTTTCCTATAAAAGACTTACTTGTTTTCGATAACCTGCATTTCTGCACGGCCAACTGAACATGCGAATGTCGCAAATTATAACTATGACAGACGGTGTTCTTTATTAGAGATGGAAGATGTTTTCTAGCATACATAATATTTTCAAAGATATAAAGTGATGGCATAGTCAATATACTGATATCTTTAAAAAAGGCTCTAAGAGAATCTCTGGGTTTCATTTTATATATTGCACGGATAGCCCTTTTTTGGAGTATAAAAACTGTTTTCCAATCAGCAGCAGAACCCCATAACAATATTCCATATGACATCAAACTTTGAAAATATGCAAAATATACTATTCTAGCAGTTTCTATGTCTGTTAATTGCCTTATTTTGCGAATTGCAAAAACTGCTGAACTTAACTTGTTTGCTAAAATGTTAATATGTTCCTTCCATTGTAATTTAGAATCAATGGTAAGGCCTAAGAAAAGAACATTATCAACGATGTCTAATTTTACATTGTTGAGTAATATATCAACGTTTCTATCGCCACGAAAGTTAGAAGTTGCAAAATATACACATTTAGTTTTATTACTGTTAAGTGCTAGGTTATTTACAGAAAACCAGTGTGAAAGCATGGAGAGCGCTTTGTTAAGGTTGCCTAAATCACATATTTTCCTATCTATTTTGAATACGAGAGAGGTGTCATCTGCAAATAAAACGATGTTTGCCAGTTGTTTAACTACACCAGGAAGATCATTAATATAGACGAGGAATAAAAATGGACCAAGAATGGATCCTTGTGGAACTCCTAATTCAATTTCAGTTCCCATAGACGTCCCTTTATTGACACACACTCTCATTTGTCGATTACTTAGATAAGATGAAATCAGATCTAGGGCTGTATCGGTGACTCCGTAGAATCTCAGTTTTCGAATTAGAATTTTATGATCTACGCAATCAAAAGCTTTAGAAAGATCGCAGAAAATGCCAATAGCATTTTGCGATTCTTCCCAGGCCATAAGAATATGCTTTATTAAGTCAGCTCCTGCATGAGTTGTGGATCTTCCTTTTGTAAACCCAAATTGTTGTTTATGTAGTAATTCATTGGCGTTAAAGTGATAACTTAATTGAGTTAAAAGAAGTTTTTCAAAGATTTTACTAAATACAGGCAGTACCGACACAGGTCTATAGTTAGTTGGATCGCAATTACTACCAGATTTGTAAATTGGTACTACTTTGCTAAGTTTCATTAAATCCGGGAATGAACCTTCGTCAATACTACTATTGAATATATGCGCCATAATAGGAGCAATTTCATTAATAATTGGTTTGATAGATTTGACTGACATTCCCCACAAATCTTCACTTTTTTTAACATTAATTGATTTAAAGGTTTTAGTTATTTCACTATGGGAAATGTGTTTGAATTTAAAAATAGGTGCTGAAATTTCAATATTAGATTTTAAAAGAATCTCTGCTTCATCAGGCGATGATATCAAATTTTTCGTAGTCTCAGTAGGAATACGAGAAAATGTAGATTGAAAAGTATTTGCAACGTTCAGACTGTGTGACGTTATCTGTCCATTAACTTTTAGATAAATTAAGTCACTAGGTTTATTTTTAACTTTTCCTGTTTCACTATTTATGATTTGCCAAGTTGTTTTTATTTTATTACTAGATTTCTTAATTTTATTGCTAATGTAAATTCGCTTTGCATTAATACAAACAAGTTTAAATATTTTAGAATATTTTTTTACATAGTTGTCAAATTCTTTACTTTTATCTATGGATTTATTTTTATATAGTTCATACATTTTGTCTCTACTAATCCTGATACTTTTAGTGGCCCAATCACTGAAATGAAGTTTAGGTGTAGTTGTAATTGTTCGTTTTGTAAATACTTTATCATACTGATTAAAAACGGTATCAAAAAATGTTGTGTACATGGTATTTATATTATTCTCTGAGAGACTTATTGTAGAAAGTTTATTTTTTATGTTATTTTTAAATAGTTCTTCTCTCTTTTTTGTGATAGGCCTGTATTCTATTTTATTCTCTATATTCTTGATTTTAAATTCAATGTTTACCATTTGAGCTGTATGATCCGAACGAATACCACTAATAATTTCTTTGTTTCGTATTGGACTATTTGTAAATATGTTATCGATACAAGTAGCAGAGGAAACGGTTATCCTTGTTGGCACTGTAAATAAACCAATTAAATTAAAAGATCCTAGGAGAGAGACTAAAATTATTTTTTCTTGTGATTCCTTCAAAAGATCTATATTAAAATCACCACATACTAGTAAAGTCTTACTACTGTTGGTTAACTTGATTAGCGCACTTTCTAAACATTTTGTAAATAAGTCAAAATTCGCACTAGGTGGCCTGTAAATACATAAGATTATTATGTTATCTAATTCTGCACATGCCATTTCACAATTTCGATCAATTGAGCACGATGTTACATCTTTACGTTCCTTAAATTTTATGTTATCTTTACACAGAATTATTGTTCCTCCACCGTCTGAAGAAGTTCTATTGTATAGGCTTGCAATTGAGAAATTATTAACATTAAATGACATTTTTGAGGGCTTAAGCCATGTTTCAGAAAAACATAAAATTTGAGGACTATATTTATCTATCAATAATTCTATGTCAAGTATTTTGCCAGAGAAGCGATTTATATTTTGATGAATTAATTTCAAGTAAGGGTTATTTCGCTTCTCTGTTGTCAAATTCACTTGTTTAAATGTAGATTTTCATTTATGTCTGTATCATCTCTGTTACAATTTATTTTGTCTATTTTCAATACAATGTTGTTTCTATTACTATATATAGGATTTATTATATTAAAAGCTATTAAATCAACAAGTAGTTTCGCAGCTTTTTTAGGCATGTATAATTCGTGCCTATTACATTTAAAACCATAAATAAATTTATTAATGTCAAGATATGCCAGGTTTTGGTTACTGCAACATGATAATGTATGTATTAAATTATTTAAATAATAAATAGACTTATTACGTTTTTCGCTAAATGATCGAGAATATGGAAGCGAACAAATAATTACATTGGCAATATCTAGCTTATTCAGTACATCAAATCCTCTAATAATATCTTTTTTTTCAATTTTTAAGCTATTTCCAAACAATATTACAATGGTGCTGTTCTTACTACAGGTAGTAGAGCCTATTTTATTTATTAATTGATCAAACGTTACATGAGGCATGCAGTAGTTTATTACAGAGTGTGGTAGTTTATTATATAAAAGAGATCCAAAACCAGATCCTAATTTATCGGAAAATACCAAAGTGTTATTACTATTCGTGTTAAGATTCGGCATGATATTGTCAGGTTGTGTCAACTCCTCTAATTGACACTCCGTCGTATTTATAGCCTTACTCGCACAATAACATTTTGTATTTAACGATTCTTGTAATTCTTTTATCTTGAGGTTTAGGCATTCTATGTTTTTATCGTATTGCTCTTTGCATTCTTGAAAGTTCTGAGTATAATTGTCAATTTCCTGAACTAGGTCCATATTTTGTTTTCTTAATTTTGTAGTTTTATATGAAATTTTGTGTTTTTTTATCAATTTTTGTGTTCTACAAATGTATCTTTTAATTTTTATATATTTCTTTATTTTCTTGTGAGTAAACCCGTTCACTTTTCCTGGTCTAATATGTCGACCTGACTCATTCTTAGTTAGATCGATGATACTCCCTTTCGACGAAGTTGCCATATTTATTTCAACATGTTTCTGAAATAAGTCAGAATCGTCATTTTGGATAGCGTCACATTTTAATTTAAGAGATTGTATTTTTTGATTTGCTCTTTCTAGTTGTCTTTCAACATCCCTGCTTCGCGTAATCTCGTCTTCATAAGTTTTAACACATTCTTGTAAAGTTGTAACTGCATATTCATATAAATTTTTTTGTTCCATAATGTCTTCATATTTAACATACAATTCAGCTAGTTCACTTTTTAGTTCAGTATTTTTTTTAATGATATTTTGAATTTCTATCTCGCTCTCTTCTCTTTCTTTAAGTAATTGATCATTTAAGTTTTTACTCTTCTTGAGCTCCTGCAGAGTTAATTTTAATTTATTCGAGTCTTCTAAAGCAGCAGCAGCTCTTCTGGTTAGCATTGTTCAGAAAGAGAGAGAGAAAAAAAAAAAAAAGAAAAGAAAAAAAAAAATTGTTCTCGGGACTGGGTCTTGAACACGGGTTCCGATCTGATAGTCAAAGTGTAAGGCAGACGTTGTTACACTCGGCTATCGAAGCTCATACGTGTTAACGCTAATTTAGTCACCACAATGTTACTTGTTACGTAGGCATTGACCTAGAAACTGGTTCGGTCATTCAACTGATAGCTATGACACTTCACGGCTATTCGTTTGCACAAATCCAATTTTGAATTACGTTAACGATCACTGGTAAAATAATTTCTTTAACTACACTTTTCACACTTAATTTTGGCTTTATTAAGTTTTATTACTTCATACACAGTATTTCAAATTAGTATTTGTATAGTTTATTTGGTGTTTGTTTATTTTAATGTGATTATAACTGTTATTGTTGATCTAACGATATTACGATTTATGCACTATTTACGGTAGAAATCTTTACACAAACACTGTCACAGAGTTATTGCATATTGTATTACATTATTTATCAGTTGAAACCTTAAAATATTTACTTTAAATATTTTTTTATATATCAAACTACGGGACTGCGTCTGCACCGGACGACTCGAGCGCCCCTCCTCCCGCGTATTTGCTTTGTGATTTGGTCAATTACTATCGATATGGGTACTATTGGCTTGAAATAGAATAATCATTAATTCATTTCCACAGTGATCGTATCTAATCTTTCTTGGATATACTCAAAAAAATCATAATTCTTGTGCGAATCCAATTTCTATTAGGTATGTAACCGACGCGACGCGCTGGCGTGTCATCCAAATCTCGTAATCCAGACAGTAGAGCGTGCGGCAATAACTCAGGGTGCCGACAGCGCGGCGCGCGGCGCGCGGCTCGCGGCTCTATGCGCGGGATTAGCGGCTGCGATAAACCACGCGACGTAGCGCCGGGCTAGCGGGGCTTATATCCGCATTATACACCGTCGTGCACTAGTTGCACTACACATACACACATTCTTATGCTACACATAATAACAAATAATTCTCCATTCTCAGTCATAGAACTCTGCGTTTGAAAGACATTATCTGTAGGTAGAAATGAATATCCCATATGCGTTCCTGTACACTGTTCGTCCAATTGCAATGAGTATAGCACGGAAATATTTCGCATTTTGGAGACGGTTATGACATACTTTTCATCTCGGAAAATGAAATCTCATGTATCTACTAATTCAGTTTAAAAATATATTTGCTTACATTCTGTATTTTATTACATCTAAATGAAGTCTAAATTAACACCATTTAATAACCTATGTATTCATAAGCTCCTTGTAATAAATATGAAATAAATGATATTTTTTTTATACTGAGTTACATTTTCATACGAGTGAAGCAAATTATTTAAACGTTTTGTACCTGTACGTATTCAGTATGCGTACCGTATGTTCAAGCTATGTAAATGAGTAATTCACAATTTAAATGTACGTTAGATGAACGACGAATTGTTTAATGTCGTTACTTCCGAGCACACAAACAAGTTAACAAAGTCCTCTTCGGCCGCGCGCGGTGTGCCAGAGTTGCACGGCTGTGTGGCCGCAGATGGGCGTCGAGTTATTCCAATATTTATGATCATTCGAATGATGATTGTTCATTATTCGAAAGAAAACTTGATGAAAACTTGATGAATATTAAAAGGTCAACTGCTTAGTTTCTTACAAGTTCTTCTCAGAATAATCTTCTTTTCGGACCGTGGTAGAGTCTAGACTTGACATACGAGTCACAGATTAGTCCATATGACATAAATAATCTCAAATGGAACATTTGAAAGTTCGTTTGCGAGTTTACCTTTATGAAATAATATCACTTTTTTTTCAATTTTGTTTTATACATGTAATAAATACTGATAAGACTCTTATAAAATAAGAATACATTTGTCCCTTTAAGGGCTGTGATATTTTATAAGCATAGAGTCACATTTAAAAAACATTAAAAAGTAATTTAAAAGTAATGTTAAGTTTATATAGATAATTTGAATTTAAATTGTTATAGTTATGTTGGTTGATGAACAAAAACTATCATAATAGGTATTACATTGTGTACACACGTTGCAGGCCGCGTATGAGAGGCTCTGAGTTTGATCAATGCGATGCTGATATACAACTGATTCTTTCGAATGATTATTTAACTTCTAACGATACTTTAATTCACAATCGGATAATTCAATAGCGCTATTGTAACGACGCTCCACATTCGGCCCTCCCTGGCAGCAACAGTCGGGCACGTCCACTGGCTCACGAGCCGCGACGTTACTCGTTAGGAGCGGCGCGGAACCCGCAATCACATTAGACCCCCGCGCTGTTTACATACACGAAAACATCGGTCATTAATTTGTAAACGGAAAGTAAAAGGTGTAATTTATTTCGTCACCGGGCAATCGAGTCAAAGCCGTACAGCGGTGCGAGCTGTATCACGGGTAGGCTGACCGTTCAGTTTAATTTTTTGCTTCGAAGCTCGATCGCTGAATTGCCCTTTAGTTCTAATTTCCTTAGACATAGCATAGTCTCTCTTAATCAGGGTTTCTGCACCACTGCTCACCTTTCGCGGAAAACTAATAGTATTGGTACGAATCTGAAGTGGGCTCTTAGTTTAGGTACTTATGAAAGCGATTAAACTGTTGAAATACGATCGAAAGGACTGGATGGATGAAATAAGATCGGAAGGACTGTATCGGGAGGATGGCTACTTAGTTAATATTCCCGCAGCAGCACGCCGGCCGGTGGGTTTCAAACCACTTCATTTGATTCCTTACAGCGCTCTCCCGAGATGCACCCACCGTTACACCGAACCGGAACATAAAGGCGAAGAATGAAAGATTGGAATTTTGGATTGAATTGGATTGTTAAATTTTAGATGGGAAAGTTCATTTGTCTTTATGAAATGACATATTGAAAATCTACTACGTGCCATATTTTAAATGAATTCTTTTATACAGTAATAGGAACAGTGATTAAGTAATTATGATATCTTTGATTGCAAGCGATTTGTTAAATATATAATAAAAACTCGATCGTAAAAATTCGATCGTACCTACCAGCACAATCCAAGCTGTATTTAGGAAGAGTAAAGATGGCGCAGTTAGCGATGGTAATTTATTCCGCTTCATTGAAAGACCTATTCCTCCCGAAGAATTTCAATATCCGCTTTGTGCTCAGCCCCGCAGCACCGGCCGCGGCTGTGCGAGTATTATTACATATCGTATTGGGCACAAACAAAAGCTACAAGAAATTATACCTAGCCTATAGTTTATATATAGCCTATAGTGTCCGGCATCCTTGGTGTGCACCTAATAAGTTTCTACACTCGCTCCGCGGAGTTCTCAATAAACAGAGTTACTTGTCTTACAGTTTCCTAGTAGGTACAACCTCGTCGTCACTTACGGGTATTTTTGTGTTCAGCTTCCGAGGAGCGTTGACTTTACAACGAAACGAATTCAAAAATCTCTTATAGTTAATATCTTGCAGTTTAAACTTTATTTAACTGAAGTGTTAATTACATACACAGAGGTCGACGGCCGTGCCGCACTTGGCGTCGACTCTAATCCTGCGCTCGTTTGAACAAAAACGACACTAAATTGCCTTTGTCTGAGCTACCTACGGGGCAGTACGTATTGTGGCATACGCCGCGAGCTCGTGCTGGCTGACTCCGGACATTTGTTAATTAAGCCCACTGTTACGTAATGTTTTGCGATCGAAACACAATTTAGTTTATTGTTTGAAGACTTTTGACTTCGGTTTATTAGTTAAATACTCTTATAACAGATCAAGCCACAAACAGAGTAAGCGAGTTAGAAAGTTGAAAAATAAATTACTTATAGGTATCTTATTATGTTTTCATTATTCACTTTACTACAATCACACCTGCTGTAAAGTGATCATGGACGTAAACATGGGACGCGCTCGCTTCGAGAAGGCATGAATCATGTTTCAATGGCACCAGGATTTAAATCAACAATAAAATTGAATATATAAAACGCTTCTGAAATTTGTGCGAGTTGGATAGTGTGAATGAGATTTTAACTCAACCAATGATTTCTAAGTTGCCTACCTTAAATTCGTAAGTAGGCAGGCAATATCGGAGTCATCGTATCTGCTCCGCTAAGTAATGTAAACTAAGCAGGCGCAATATTGCCGCACGCCGAGCGCGGCCGCGCCCGTAAAGGATTATGCCGAGAGCTCGGCGGTCGATTCACAAAAGTTAGTATTATCTCGGATATCGGCTTTCGTTCCGCGATTCCATTTCGCGCAAACGATAATTCCACTATAATAATACGAGTATTAGGATTTCCCGCGCCTCGTATTGGAGCTCCTTTGTCGGCGGCTCCCGCCCGTGTCGCTATTTTACTTATATTTTACCTTACGACAACGGGTCGTAGGGGATTTGAGAGTTGAAAATACTTTCGAAAGTTTTACTCATATTATTCGAAAGTAGGATTCTTTAGTGTTCATATTCAAAGACAATGCTTGATTCAAGATGTAATCAATAATCATCGAAAGCTTGTAAAAGCATTTAGCCAATAGTAAAATGCTCTAAAAGCAATGTTATCACGCCACAGATTGGTATTTATTATTATATGTATCTGTACGGTCTATGTCGAAACCGTCGCTCAGTCATCATTCACACATTATTATAAATACGCCTGTCGTCTACTCATACGTCAGTGCACATACCATCGCGTCGTGCTCACATTACTGCAATTAGGTTATTGTCCTAGTAGGGGCCAATGAACTTAAACCTATACTTCGAGCAGTTGTATTACTGTGCGCTGCTGGACCGTACAGATTTATAATCTATACTAATATTATAAAGCTGAAGAGTTTGTTTGTTTGAACGCACTAATCTCAGGAACTACTTCTTTTTGTGCTGGATAGTCCATTTATCGAGAAAGGCTTTAGGCTATATAACATCACACTGCGACCAATAGGAGCGAAGCATCAGTGAAAAATGTTGCAAAAACGGGGAAAATTATCCATATTTAAAATATATTCTTTTAAAAACTTCTTAATCGCGATCATAATAACAGAAATTGACGCGAAGTCGCAGGCAACAGCTAGTATTATTATATGTCAGAGCTCAACTGAATGAACACTATTCAATCCTAAAGCCTAATACAACAAACGCAAGAAGTAAAATGCAAAATAGCCTGCTTTTCAAACTGCGGAAAGTGGCGAATTAAATTCTTGTAAGTCTACCTTTGAAAACTTTTGCGTTTAAATTAACAAGAAGATTCGGAACGCACACTTCGTGCCGTTAGACGACAGGGCGGCCGAGGCATACTAAAATGATTTTTCATGTAAATCTTTTCCGAAGAAGTGGCTAAGCTGCGGCCGCGGCTGCAATATTAATGATATTCACACCGCCGGCCGCCGCCCGCTCCGTGCCGTATCTCGCCCGCGCCGCGCCGGCCCGGCTCGTAAATCACGCGCGTCACTGTCACCTGCAGGCAGTGCAGGCCGCGCGTGCAGGTGCGGCCCCGCCCCGCCCCGCCCCGCCGCCCAAGTGATAACCCACTTCAGTTGTTTTAGTTCGTACTTAAAATATCTCAACAGCGCTACAGTAGGACCTCCAAAGTACAAATTCCGTCCGTCACCCTGTCGCCGTACCTACTCATACTTTCGCACAAACTTCACCATTAGAAGGAAAAGGCGAATATTAGTCACGTTCGGCGTGCTTAATATTATTTTACAAAACCGCATCCTAATGTTGTATTTTTGAACGAACGGGTTAGGCAAAGCTGAACGATCAAAAGGTGAGACGCACAGTTCGCAGACTCGTTAGACGCGGTATCTACGTTGTGACTCGCACTGGAACTCGCAGAGATGGTAGAACTTCCGCTATGGGTACAACTGGACGCGGCGCCGGGGCCGGCCGCACACCAGCCACGCAAGCACAACCGCAGCAAGTGGAAGGCTGTACAAATGGCATCAGGAGACGTCTTTTCGCGGCGATTACAACAGTAGAACGATATAACAAGATCGGCCTATACATAGGTACATAGAACACCTCAGACACTCTTTGTACGCATCGAGGAGATGTAACGACATCATATTTACGTTATTATGGCGTCACTTTTCGTATTGAGGCAATCATTACGCTTATCGGTCGCTCGTCAGTCGCCATTTTGTTAATTAATCTGGAGGCTAATCGCGGCTTATCGCCGAATATTCGCTATAACTTATTAGAGCGGGACGGATTTTAGTGGCTCCTGATGCCACATTATAGAGGTTAAATTGAGATTTATTCTGCGCACATTATAACATTATAGTCGACTTAATATCACTCTTCAACGATCGGCCTCCGGTCCTCTCTCCCTCTACGACCGTCGACGGTGCGCTGCCGTCACTGCTACAGAGAGCTCCGCCAGCTCATAGACATCCCTCCGTGGGGTCTACGTCCGGCAGTGCACGTCCAATGTTATAACTAAAATAATCAAAAATTAAAAAGATAAAATCACGTGAAACATTTTTACGTAATTCACGAAAGAGTCATCGATGAGAAGCAAACGTTCGACCGCACAGCGGTGTTTAACAGGATTCGAAACCGGGAGCCACGATGCAAACACACCGACTTTTTCTCAAAATAGTGTCATTCTGTACCAACAATTTCATTATTCAAAGCAAAATAAAATCATCATGTGCTCAAAATAAAATGTTCACGCCTTCCTTCGTGTCTTTGAGTATTTAGCTTCGCGTAGTGGCTTTTCTGAAGACGCCAGGTTCTGAACAGATTTTTCAAGTGTGAATTATTCGATGTTTGGGCCAAACACATTTAGTTTTTAATAAACTAATTTACTAACTATAACTAACTACACATTAGTCCTTAAAAAGTCTTTGTTTTACTACTACTACTTTCCAACACCGGATTCAGATGAATAATAAATTGAATTATATTTATGTTAAAACTATAAGAGCGACTGCAGACATACAATTCCAAGTCGGCCGGCTGTCGAACAACTAAATTGCGTACTTTCACAATTTATTTGGCCAACTTGTGCTGTGTGCATAATCGGAAGGAAGTTTTAATTGGTTTTAATTCTGATACGACCGGTGTCCAATTACATAGTTGTGTCACTTGTAATGTGCGGGCTACCATAAATCACTTGGCCTAAATATACTCTGCGATTTAGTTGTCCAACTTGAAATTGAAAGTCTGCGAGTACTGTAATATTCATGTACATGTTGTGTCACCACTCAGTGAGTCAAGGTTAAACATTTATTCCCCTGTTATTCCACTCGGCGTCTCCGCAAGTGGCACATTATTGTGTGAATGGGTCCCCGCCCCCGCCGCGCCGCGCCCGCCCGCTCCCCTCCGCTCCCCTCCGCTTCCCTCCGCTCCCCTCCGCTCCCCTCTCGGTAGGTATTCACAATGGAACCTTTGAAGCCGCACCTAATTGACAACCGTCGACGGCTGCCACCCATTGCCTCGCATGTTTGAGCAGATTACCCTCAGTATTGATTCGTGGACCTTTTGTGCTCAGTACTCCATGTTCCTTGCCCCGTCCCGCCGCGGAGACCTATGGGTAGATCATCACTTTTGGGACCCGGCTTTGTTTCGACAAATCGGTACAAATGCGAGTACAGAACAAAAACAGTGCCTGCCGATACCTACTTGTTTTAATATAATCGACGTTACACGTTATATTACACAGCTCGCAACCTTTTCTAAAAATAGTAGGTATTCCTGCCACCGAAGTGAATGCGGCGAGATTGAATTTGCACGTGCACCCTTCCGGATTCTAGTCCGCTTCTTATGCCGCTAAGCTGCTGAAGGTCCTTATTTAATTTTGTTGGAGCGTGTTACTGTGTCAAAGAAAATGTTCTATTCAAGTCTATCCGAATAAATCTCAATGCTACGAATATACCTACGTATATTCGTAGCATTATTCCATGAAACTCAAACAGCACAAGAAAGATTCAGGAGTTCAGATTTATCACTTAGCAAACGGAATGTAGGTAGTGTGTTCTTAACGGACAAAACTGCACAAGAGCAAAATATCTACGATTAGAGCCATCGCAGGTGAATATTGATTGTATTGTGCATCGCCGCCACCGCGAGCAGCGAGCAGCGGGCAGCGGGCAGCGGGCAGCGGGCAGCAGGCAGCGGGCTCTATTTGCGTCGGATTGACTCGACTCCTAATTAGTTGCTCCATGCATCTACATTAGCCCCTACATTAGACCTACATACATAGTCTTTGGCGTAAAGACTAAGATTATATCAATAAAAAGCTTTTACCCAGGGCTAGCTCACGTTAAGTATGATTTTTTAAACTTTTAAAAATTATTTTTTAGCGGATACCTACGTCACAATGGCGACTGCATGCCTTTCAGTCCAGTGGTTCGAGCTGTGCGCTGATACATCAGTCAATCAGCCAATCACCTTTTCCTTCTATACATTATGTTATTAATGTTACGAGTAGGTATGTTGTAAGCCGCTTAACGTGTTCAAAATTCAAAATTTATTTCATCTAGGCCAACTTGTAGCTCTTATGACACGTCATGATTCTACCACCGGTTCGGACTTGACGGTGTTTACTCTGCAATCACAATGTTCATAACTTACTCATTACTTTTAAAATTTCGTGGATACTTTTTACGTTCTGTTGCAAACGTCAGTATAACAATAATTGTTTTTGTTTGAGCACTTATTTATTTTTTTTTTCTTTTTTTTTTTTTTTTTTTTTTTTTTTTTTTTTTTTTTTTTTTTTTTTTTTTTGTCTGAGCTAAGTTGAAGTCAGACGAGCGACGCGTTGGTCTCATTGTTTTCTTGTTCTATTTTAAAGTTTTAAATTAAATAACTCTACTCTTCCTAAGAGCCAAAGAACTGCTTAAAATTTTGTAGATGATTTTAATATTTTTACTTTCAGAATTTAAAAATAAGCACAAATAAGCATTTTTAATTTGAAGCATCTCTCGAACGATAATTTCGAAAAGCCGTGGAAAATTCGAGATGTTGCTTTAAAAATCTAATTATACTATACAGGTTCCACAAATATCTAGAGGTGTTTGTGTTATGACTCGCAGGTGGGCAACTGATACTGTGGACCCGCAGAGTGGACATCGCCCGTCGCTCCGAGCGTCGACTATGAAGTGAAGGGAACATTTTCGCAGGAGATCGGGAGCCTGAGTTGTTTGTAAACATAGTTTGAGAGCGCTTCAAATGATGTACATCAAACTACTTACATACTTGCGAACTTGCCGAATACTGTTTCAGTTATTTACTAAACATGTTGAGATTAATACACACACAATATATTCATGTACTTTAAGCTTTGTTTACATATTCGTCTGGCCATATTACTCGGATCTCAAACACCCACTAATATTTTTAAGCGAACAATCTCTATAAATGAAGCTTAAAAAAATTGTATTTTTATGTCAATTAGCGGGTCTCTAATAAACCTAACATCTACTCTTTCTTAAAGTCGGTCGAACAAACAGGCGTTAGCAATAAACTTTTATAAAATGTACAGAAAATAAATAAATAAAGAACAAAGGAAGTAAGAACAACTGTCCCGGTCAGCAAGTTGCTTTCCTGTTGCAACAGATAGCTACACTGGATATGTACGTGCCGATGTCTTTTGTTGTGCACATGTTGTGTACCAAAAGACATTGCTACCTTTTACTGCAGCAAGGAACTGCTGTCTCCGGTATGAGCTCTCGTCCAACGTCGCATCTTATAAAATAACTAGCTGTTGCCCTCGACTTTGTCCGCGTCAATTTCTGTTATTGAAGTTTTTAAAATAATATATTTTAAATATGGATAATTTTCCCCGTTTTGGCAACATTTTTCACTGATGCTTCGCTCCTATTTGTCGCAGCGTGATGTAAAATAGCCTAAAGCCTTCCTCGATAAATGGACTATCCAACACAAAAAGAATTTTTCAATTCGAATCAGTAGTTTCTGAGATTAGCGCGTTCAAACAAACAAACTTTTCAACTTTATATGTAAGTATAGAGTATAGATAAAGAACGAGTAAGGTTTTTTTTTTTCAATTTATTGTCAACTAGATGCCACAACTTTATCCGAGTGATTTTTTTCAAAAATTAACTACACTCGGAAAAGACAAAGTAACAAATAAATAGACTTTCGCATTTAATATAGAATTGACTTTGACCTGGGTCGAACTTTTAAAATCACGTGCTATTCAACTTCTTCCCAATTATTTAACAGAATTCTAGATTACTGGACTCATTTACTGGATTCTTTTTCAATTTTTATTTACAAAGTCAGAATTTTGATTTTTTAAATTTATTTAAATTTAATATTTTACTTTGTGTTGTCTCGTTCATGTCTTGGGTGGTCAGTAATCACGTGATGGGTTTGATCGCGCCAGTGAGAAGGAAGCGTATTAAATTGAAACTCTATAACTTTCGCTCTATTTAGTTTCGATACATAAGCTCAATGAAGTCTAGCAGCTGTGAAGTTACAGTGACGCCGATACTATGTGCTCCAGGGGCAAGCTTCACACCTCGCGGCAATATCGGCATCGGCATTGGTGTTGTATTCACAGACACATGTTTTTTTAATTAATGTTAAAATCTCAATATCGTTTGATATGACGTTCATTTCATTCAAACCTCAAGCCAAAATACGCACTGTAACCTCTGCAGGCCTCGGTGTTGGCCGCTTGAATCCAGCGGCTCCCTGCGACTCGTCTTATGTCGTCGGTCGTGCGTTGTCGAGGTGCTTATATTGGTGTATAATACATACATATTTAGCCCTTATATGTATTGTAAGGCTGCTGCTACACAAAAACTAACAGCAATTAGACCCCAAACACCATAAGTGTATACATAAGACCTTCAAAAGACGGTTCGTTAGTGCGCGGCCGCAGCGCTACAAGTTCGCCAGTAAAAGCTAATGTCCGCGCACTTCACGCAACATTTGCTCTTCCGCAGCAGCACCGAGCGGCGCCTCGTTGGTTTTCATTTCACAGCCTCGTTACTATCCCGCGACCTCCCGGCTCCCGCAGTCGTAGCAAAACTTATTGCACAGTCTTCCTTAACGTTACGCTACGCTCCGATATTACTTTTATAGGCAGCTTAATTTTTAGATCTCCATATTTTGCAAATATCTATACAACTTACTTAGTTCTGATCCCAGAACCGAAGTACTACTAAATATCCTGCTTTGAGTTTAATAAAAATATAGACATAGAGCAGATCCAGAAAAACGACTCGCATGGATATTTTAAGAAAGTTGTAATGTATACCCGTAAATAGTATCATCAGTGACTGACTGACAACGCAAAGCCTAAACTGGTAGACATTCCGAAGGAAATATTCCTCAATATTATGAAGTGCACTAAAGGAGTTTTCATTGCTAAAGAGTTAAAAAATAACTGGTGAAAGACGTAGTAAGGTTTAGTGAGAAGAATCATTTTTTAAAATATTAGTACGCGCTACCGAAGTGGTATCCATTAGGTAGTCCTCGTATAAATAACATCATAGAACTAATCCAAACTTAGTTCCATGCTTATATAATAATAATAATAATAATATAGCCTTTTATTTACTGAAAAATGATATTTACAAAACTATAGCTAATCCTATCCTTAACCTATTTAACACTTTAAATTATGTTATAAACTTTTTTTTTTCCTTATTCTAAACTAACGATAATTTTTTTTTTTTTTTTTTTTATTATTTTTTTTTTTTTTTATTTTATTTTTTTTTTTTTTCAGTACGCCCTTTGGACGAAGGCCTCCTCCAGTCTTTTCCACCTTTCTCTACTGTTTGCCAATCTTCGCCATGTTACTCCAATCATCTTTAAAAAGTCGTCGCTCCACCTAATTCTTTGTCTAGTTCCATGCTTAGTCCAGTAATAATTGCAAAATTGTCTCAGCGAGTGGCGGCGCGGGCGGCCCTTCGACCCGTTCCCGGCGAGCGCGGTCTCAGTTAAAAATCATAAGTGTGTTGGCGAGCGATGAATATTCACGCCGCGCTCCAGGAGCTAACTAGCTCGCCCCCCTCGGGAAGGGCTGTGGAGGGGGTCGGCCACTGCCTCGCTGAGCACCGCGGAGTTGCGGAGATCCAACAAACAACTTTGCTATACTTACTCGCTTAGCGCTTCGAGCTCCCTGAGTCGGAACCAATATCAGATGGACGAGCGGGTGATATCTACCGGAGGAACTGTACTCACAATTCGCGGTGTAACCGTTCTACAAATCAAACTTGATTACTTGCAGAGACTTTCTAAATTCTAATAAAGAAATCTTATCTGTGTTACCTAATTATTTTACACTTATCTTACGCTGAGGAAATCGGTTACTATAAAACAATGAATTTTAGAATTCAGAAATTGGAGTTCACCGAGTTAGCATTGCAAAGAAACCTCTACGTTGGCAACTTGCTCAAACTACTCACTTGCTGTAATTGTCGATTCGATTCTAATATTAACTGTAACATCAAGTCCACTTATCGTCCTTGCAGAATTAGTCTTTATTTTCCTGTACACGAGTATACTACACAACGGGTAAAGTGGGAACTATTTACTAAAAATGTTTAGAAAGAAACTTTGAAAACCCAGGCCGAAAATTGTTTCATAAAAATCGGTCGAATGATTTTTCATGAAAATAGTAACATTGTAACAAAATAAAAACATAATTGCAGCGCGCCCTAAAACATTTATGAACCTACCCAGAAGAGATGGGATATCGATGCAAAAGAACCGCATTAAAATTTGCTAAGTTGTTCTCAGGAAGGAGGCACTAACAATCGCGAAACCTCAAACGTCAAACACAAGTATCGACTCCGTTCTGTAATGGGTAATTAATTATTTATCTGAGTGTAAAGAAATTGAAATCTTACTAAAGAAGATCTTATCGCTCCAGCATCGACTTTACATTAAGCTCCTTGTAAGAAATGCGGTCACAGTCGCAAAGATAAAGCGAGCCATTTGCTTATTACCCTGGCGGCCGGTGGGCGGGCAGCTTACAAAGAAGAATTTCAAACTTTGTAGTGTACGGCGGCGGCCGAAGAAAGCACAAAGGCCCTTCGGACTACGACCGCGGCGAGGGAGGCCTGAGCATAAACAGGTCTTCATTTTACTTTGCCATGATCTTGTGGTCTGCAACTTTAAGTAGATACTCGCACGACGCACTACAGATACTATCTTAAGTTTAAGATGGCACAAAATTAATACATACTATAGTATACAATACCTAAGCGTATACTGTACAATATTATGAATGCTAAAGTAACTTTTTTCGTCTGTCTACACGTTGCCTTTAGGGGTACTCATTCTTACTGTTTGATACGATGACAGCCGTAACCAGTAGGTTCCTGCTTCTAAGGGAGGTATAAAAATGAGTGCTACAGTTTACGATTTCCTCGTAGGTGCGGACATTTCCTCGCTATCGGCTTAAAGTATCGTTGCAGCCTTTCTTTTTAGCCTTCAATCTTCTTTTTCGAGACACTCTACTTTGTCATAGATTTATCAGATTCATGAATCGCGAGCCGACGATGGCAGAACACTATGATAGCGCTCTCGCACGCAGCTGGAATGTTTTAAACGTGAAAAATAAAACCTGTCATTCCTCGCGAAGATCGGAGCGGGGTCGCGAGCGGCGCGGAACACGCGGCGCGGAACACGCGGCGCGGAACACGCGGCGCGGAACACGCGGCGCGGATACACGCGGCCCTGGTTCACTGTTTTTTGACTTCACAGAGAGCTTAGCCTATTAGGAGCACTTTTGACTTTCCATCTATGTTTCGAGCTCGTCGAGTCTCGTCCCGCATCCTGCGCGTCTGTATTCCGTATCAAAAGCTGAACAAATTTCAAAACACGACTACAAAGTCGAGCTATGGCGGAGGACGATTTAAAAATTCTCTCTATCTATACTCGAAACCGTGAAGTGAATCTTTCTAAATTCAGGTACATATACTCGTATGGACGTGAGTTATACCTATTCAAAGCCAATGTGTTGTAGTGAAATACATCGTTTTTCAAATCAAAACAGAAATAGCAATTTCATTCCTTTCAGAAAAATCTCTTAAAATTTTAGTATACACGGTAGACACGGTACGTGAGGTTATAAATTATAAAAAAAATTAACAATACTGATAATCAGGGGGCCACCACAAACACTCAAAGTAGTAGGTAGTTATTTTAATATTGTTTTCATTATACGAGCATATATATATACATATATACATTAATAACGAGCTTAAGCTAAGGATCATATGACGTCATTGAATGACATTTCAAACACTTTTTTTATTCCGAGTAAGCTACGATAAAAAACTAAGATGTGAGCGGAAAAGGCGGAATTACTAGGAAAGTGTATGCAATTGTAATTAAAATTCTTCTACTCGGCCAAGAATGCTAAATCTCTTGGTATCACGTCTTTGTCAATAGAACGATAACTAGCCAAAATCACCTACCAGACCAGATAAGAAATAACTAACAGTTAAAATTACCAAATTGTCCCTAGAATTGAACCTCAGACTTAAGTGGGAGCTCCAACTTAAGTCGTCAAATTAAAACTAATTTTCTGCACCTTTTTTGAGAGAAGGTCTGCGCCCAACAGTAAGTCAGCGATGGGTTGGGATGATTTAACAATTATCCAAAGTGTTAAATGTTCCGCTCTGAACACACTTTTCATATTAAGAATATTATTATGTAGCAAGATGTAGCGCTGCTACGCGCGTAGCAACTCTGTAGCAACTGTAGCATTGCTTGCTTTGTAGCTACGCGCGTAGCAACTCTGTAGCAACTGCAGTAGCATTGCTTGCTTTGTAGACCTATCGTAACTTTTTAAATCAAAATACCTATAGAATATCGAATTAACTAAAAGTTATAACCCAGTATCATCTCTTAAGAATTAAGATAAATTAAGCTAAAGTCAGCGAATATTTGTCGTTGTTAAATTTTAACTTTAGTAGAAAGAATAGGCTCCAACACAAGGCATTTAATTGGGAAATATTTCCCACTTTATATCATATCTCCTATATATCTCCCGGAAATAACGCGACGGTCGTTGTGAAACGGCGAATGGTATTTTAAGCTGCTTCAAATGAGGCCCGCGCCGCGAGCGCGCAGAAGCCGCGCCTGCTAACTGCTGGTTTATGACTTGCAGCGAAAGAGCCCGACAACTTTGCACTTTTTCTCACTCATTAAATAAAGCTTTCATACTATACGGATACGTCTAGCTGATGCCCGCGACTAGATCTCCAGGGAACTCTTTCCTTGATGGAAATAGTACCTATCCAACGGACACCTTCCTTGAAATACAAGAATTCTATTCCTAGAATATTCTTATATATACATAAGTTTCTTATTCAAATAAAGTTTTACAAAGTGCTTTCGAGCACTCGCTTTCCTTTTATCGGAATCAGTGCAGCGGTTTAGACATGAAAGGATAAAGATTAAAGAATAAAATTTATTGTCATAGAAATAAAATTTACCATTATACTTTACGAGTAGGTACTATACCCGAATTGATAAGAATAATTTTACAACAAAAATTATTTACTCGTATGTTTTAAAAATATTCTGGGAGTGAAAAGTATTACAGTGCCGTCTCCGACAAGCGAGCTTCTTTTTCGTCAAGCACAGTTCAACCGTCGAACTTCTCAACTTCAGCTCCTGTGTCAACCGACACACTCTTTTGCATTTACAATGTTGGTACGGATTTTCAACGACTATAACTATATTTTCAAAAGATTTCTTATTCTATCGCCGCCGTCGCCCGTCGTCACACGTTCAACATCTTTGTGAAGCTTAAAACGAATACACATAACTCAGATATACACTCTTAAGAAGCGGATTACACATATAGAGCTCGTTGGTACGGAACGATGGGGATTCATACAGTGAACGCACGACAGTCAGTGAGCTCTGCACCACTTGGCGGTAATCTGCGCAACTCGGTCGAGCTCATGCAGCCGTGAGCGGACGAGTGCTTCGCTGCACAATGAGGCGGAGTGTCGCACAGGCACCGGCCATCGTCGCATCGCACGTGCACGCACTGACAGTTAACACGCGAGTCCGTCGCAGCGCGGCGCAGGCCGAATCTCGTGCGCGCCAAAACCCTCTCGCCAAAAAGTTTGTATTTCATAGAACCTGAGCCCGCGTTCAGCGTTTCCCTCACGGCGGCAGAGAATAGTAACTGTCTACAGTTTTTGCGGCCTAAAGTATTACAACTCACCTCGGTAACTTAAGTTACTCGCACACGAAGTTTTATCGTATAAGTACGATAAGGACCAACTATAGTCAAAATAGATTCATCATCCGAACTTGTGACACATATAATAAGAAATATCTAAACTTGGACCAATTTAAATATAAGTGTGGGGCGTTCGTCTCTGCCATCAAGAAATGCACATAGCATAAGGCTCGATGGCAGGGGGTGAACCTATCTCGTTTACGGTACATACCTAATAATAATCTTCTGTTATATTTTTCTACTCATGAGTAACTTAGAACTCCCATCTCAAATATTGTATTTAAAATTGTGAAAACTTAATTGGCTTTTGTTTTATTTTAGCATACTATATTAACTTTGTTTTTTTTACTTCAGCTGTTTGTTTTCCTAATAAATAAATAAAAAAGTACTTAAGAATTAAATTAATGCAGTAACTGCCGCGCTCAGGGACATTCATTCGATTATATTATTAATATAATAATATGTAACGATGCACTTATTTTTCAAAAATTAAAACATATGAATGAAAAGATATTATGTAGTATGGCTATGAATACGAGTTGAACGTGAAAGAGGATCTCTTACATTAGAGAGGTTACGATGTACCCGCGAGTAGGTAGGAGTGCTTCGAAAGGAAATTAGAGCACGCTATCTCGAATTAAATATTCCCAAAAGCACATTATAACATGTAATAAATTTCAAATAGGTCCCTACTCCCTCTCTGGACCGGGCGTGGGGGGAGAGTCTCGCTGCGAGATTATCTCGCTTCCTTTGACTGGCCATTCGATTCGAGTAATTAAATATTTTTGAATTAAACATAATATCAGAAATTTTAAGTTAGAGTCATTTTAATTTTTTACGACGTATGGACGAAGGCTCCGGCTATAAGTAATCAAAGGTCTCGGTTGAACAATTATTCATGCGACTGTTTTTATTCTTATACCTTCGTTTCGTAGCTGCACTTTGAATATTTTAATATTAATGAAGTAGACACTCACCCGGGCCGGCCTAGCGACGGGGCGCGCGGGGCGCGCGGGGCGGGCGGCGCGCGCGGCGCGGGCGGGGCGGGCGGTGCGCGCCGGCAGCGTGGCGCTGGCGCTGCGCGGCGCCGGCGTGCGACAGCGCCGCGCGCCCGTCTCTGCGCACACACACTACAGCTGTTATGTGCATTTACACCTCGGATTGACACACTGGTCTTCACTTGCACGAGTTCGTTCGACAAGCTGCACGAGAAGACGCAGTAATTTAATCATTTTGATGAAAAGTTAGAGTGAACATGGGGGGAACTAATAAAATTGTATGTCTCATTTGGCACTTATATGGTAAAAAAAATTAGCTTAGGTAGCTTTTTTTTATTTTGTAAGGAACGATGTGGCAGCCGGGGCACGGGCGGATCCGGCGTGTTATTTTAATTGTAATTACTTATTTTATTTCTCAGGTAACCGCACTGATTTCAGAGGAGCTCCATTGACAGCTATCGACATGAACAAAATTGCGAGGAGTTACTAGCAGTTATGCATACAATTATGTTGAAATTAAATGAGATAGTTCAGCCGGTACTGGGTAGGTATATTATCTAATAAACATCGGGTGGAACACGCGGCCGTGCGGCGGGGCGCGCGCAGTACGCACCGTGTCTGGCGGGCGGCGGCGGGTCGGGCGTGCGGCTGCGGCGCGGCGCCTCGGGCAGCGCCAGCAGCTGCCGGTACAGCTCCAGCTCGTGGTAGAACTCGGGCGAGGCGGGCCGCGCGCTCGCCGCGCCCGCCGCCCCCGGGGCGCCCGCCGCGCCCGCGTCGCCGCCCGACACCTCCGCCGTGAGCCCGTTGAGCACGAGGCGGCGCGCCGCCATCGCGCGCGCGCCGCCGCATCCGGCCACTCACTGCACTCTCTCCGTCGCTCCACTCCACTCTAACACACAGCGGGAGATACTCTCCGAACACTCATTTCTCCGTCCGAAGTTTGCGCGTCAAATTATGTAACGAGAAAAAAAGAAAAGAAGGGCTGCGATGGGAGGATACGAGGAGCGATGCGATTAGTGTTCGATGTCCCGAGGAAGGGAAGAGGAGGAAGCGCCGGCGGACCGAACGACTCGGGGCAGAGCGCGACCAGAACATGCAGAAAGTTGGAAACTCGGAAAAGATCAAAATAGAAAACACTAGATGGTGCCCGCGACTTCGTCCGCGAGGTTAAAGATTTTTTAATTACTGCGGAAACTCTTTCGTTTTCCAGGATAAAATGTAAACTATGTGTCAATCCTAGGTAGGTGTGAGCTATCTCCGTTCCCAGTCAAATCGATTCAATCGTTGTGGCGTGAAGGACTAACAAACATACACACATACAAACTTTCGCCTTTTTAATATTAGTGTGATTGTGTTAAACCCTTGTTATCGGGTAGGGGCTCAATAAATAAATCAATTTAGTTTTGTCGTTATAAGAATCAAAGTTTTACAAACCTAACAATAATAATTATTGCTCCATAAAGTACCTAATTAATCGAATGTTTTTGCGATTGTCGTAATCACAGACCAGTAACACCATTTGATCTATTCAGAGCGGTCGTTTAGGCCGATGCGATGCCACGTGGTCGCGCCCGCGCCGGCCCACCGCCGGCCTCTCCCACCAGTGAGTAGGTATTTCCCCGCTGACCCACTACCTATAATATACTTAATTGAGTGTAAGTACCTTCTGTGATTTCCAAATAACTGCCTCGTATATTTAATATTATTATGATTTAGTAAGTAGGTACATAATTATTTTATTTATTTGAACAATAGCATAACCCAGACATATGTTTTAAAAATCTGACTGAATCCTCGAATCAGTTAAACAATCAGTTAAGAAAGTTCGCCTAAATCATCATTTCGGCGAACTTTCGCAGGCAGCTTAGACTTAATTATTTATCCAAGTTATAAGAACCTGCATTATTTAAATGCTTTACATACATACAGAGGAAGTTCAAAATTTACTTTTGTCCTTTGCAGGGTTCCGAAAAAAACGAAGCGTTATAGGATCGCTCCGTGTTCCGTCTATGTGTTCGCGTGTCGAGGCCCTTTTTCTCAAAAACGGCTCGAGGGAAGTAGGGTGACTTCGCCGGTTACGCGACCAGGGTCAGTTACGCGACCACTAACAGGACCTACGGCATTAAAACGAAAATAATAAGAATTCTATTCTTCTTTTCCAAATGAAATTCACTTAAGTAAAGAGGGGGATAGACCTATTAGTTTTACCTACAATAGTTGGCAGCTTTGTGTTTACCCGAAAGCAAACAAATCTTAGTTCAATCCGCCGCTCATACTTTCGGCGCGTACACGTTCCCAAAACAACGAAAAAAATAGTGAGTAAGTGATGCGTTCGAGGTAAGTAGATCGTGATGTATTTATTTGAGTCAATTTTTTAATGTTCTATTAAGTGGATATATATATGTTTTACGTTATTTGTACATTTATTACATGTAATATACAAAATCAGGTAAAAAAATTGAATGGTCGCTAACTGAAATTGGAATTAGCCAATAACTTCAGTTGGCGACCACCTGGCCGCCAATAGACATTTAGAAAGAAAAACATTTATTTTTATTTTTTATAGACTACAAATCTAATTCGGAATTTAATCACTTTCAATTTAATTTGTTTATTTTTATCCGTGTATCTTTTAGTTTACGACCACCAAATTATTATTATAAAACATCTTAAAATGTATGGGTATCAAGTGGTCGCCAACTAAAAATGAGCAAATTAATATGTGGGTTTACGACCATTTGCAATCACTACTTATAATCTTATCTGTTTTTTGCATAATGTAGGTGTTTAATATATAATATTTTCATTACAGATGTCCTCCACAAACCGTATTAGAAAATAACACCGGCTTATGCCCAAAGAGATCTGGAATGTGCTTTAAAAATATAAGAGAAGGAGGACACGGTATTAGAAAGAAATGTAAAATGTATAACATCCCGAGATCTGATGATCTGATGATTTGATTCTAAACTTTTGTAATTGTTGTTTAAAGTGATATTTTTAATTTTGTACTTGTGTAGGAAAATGTATTCTACTTGCTAAGATTCATTTAAGCTTAAGCTTGAATATTAAAGTGTACCTTTGATCTCATGAAAAAATGTGTTTTAATAATTTATTATAATGTATGAATAATAAAGCATGAATAATAATTATTTTTTAAACATTAACACGTTCATATTTTTTATTTTTAATTAATCAAATTTAGTTTTCCCTAGCAAATCGAGAGGTCGCCAACTAGATAAGGGGGCAGTCGTCAACTAGCAAAAGTGGTCGCCAACTAGCATTTCACATAGTTTTTAAGATTTATTCAATTTAAAATGTTTTCACAACTGTAATTCTTATTTTTTTACTTTTAAATATAACTTGACAATATCTAGGACCCCGTCATATAACTTTAATACATGTGCTATGGGTGCAACATACTTAAATATTGACGTAAAGTTGAATATCCCGCTAATCGGTCGCCAACCGGCGAAATCACCCTACTAAGTTGATACTGAATTCAAAGATCAATGGTCTCTTAATGCTACGAAAAAAGTTTCTAATGCAGCTCAATGAAAAGTTACAGCATTTCAAAGCGTATTTCCCTTGTATTTCTATAAAGAATTTTCAGTGACGTTTTTGCCATTAATTTAAATCTAAGCGTTTTATGTTAAATCGTTATGGTTTTGGAATGTTATTTTAAACTGTAACAAAAATTACATATTATGCACTCCCTTTTAATGATGTGTACAGTGACGGGCAACTACACTACGGAACCCTGCCCCGCGTGCGGCCTCACATGCATTTGACCGCTCGTTTTCTATATTCAGTTTAAAAACTACACGTTACGATAAATGAAATTCTTTTTAATGCAATCCAAAATTAAGCAAAAACTCATCCAAATCTAAACCATTATAATAATCAATACCTAATCATACAACAATGAAGAAGTATGGATATAAAATGAGTGTGTAAATAAAGTTTTACGCCACTAAAAGTTTCGTGTACTTAGATGCCGTATTCGGACGTTTCGCCGGAGGCACGAGCGCGGGGCGACCTCCGCGGCCGGCGCGAGTGCGACACTGCCGCCTGCCGCCTGCCGGCCGTCGGACTCGGTGCCGCGCCGCCCCACGCTACCCCACGCTACCCCACGCTACCCCGCGCTACCTCACGCTACCCCTCCCGGTGAGCGGTGACTCTTGCAAGTTTTAACGTACTCCTACTCCTAGTAGTTATGTTAAATAACTCCTAACTCCTAGACCAATAAATACCTAGATCATGATTTAATGTTAGCCGTTTTATTATTTATCCTTTCTAAATTTTAATAAAACTGTAACTTGCCGATTACTGTTCATGAAGTTATTTTATTTTATTTTATTTTAAAAGAAATAACTTACAGCTTATTAGAAAAATTAATCAATAAATACAGAAGAAGAATTAAAGCTAATAATTACAAGTTTTCACGAATAGAATTTACATATGAAAAAGAATAAATACTCAACTGGGAGAAAGAAAAATAATAAGGAACACAGGGAAAAAAATGTAAATAGAAAAAATAAATTAATAAAAAGCCATACAATGAGGGGTAAAAAAGAGCAAAACTCGAAAAGTGGCCAACGAGTTTCTTAACGAGGTTAACGAAAGGTAAATAATTGAACGAGCGAAGCAAGTTCTCTGAGTCTACTTGAGTGAATTTGCACTTGTCCGTTCGTCCGTCTGTCAGAGCCTTATAACTTCTGAATTACTGAACGTAATTACTTCAAACTTAAGTATAAAATGTAAATTGATATATATTTATAGTTTTGAACAGAGTACAAAAATATATTTTTTTTAATTTTTCCCTTAAAATTGACGAAATGGGGGGCTTTCAAAGTGGAGATTTAATTTGAGCCATATGTCAAACACTATGATATATTAGAAACTGAAACTTGTTTGTAAATTCTGTTATATCCTGTACTTGAACAACAAATACTAAAATTAGATAAATATTATAAAGAAACGAAATTATTTAACTTTAATGCTAATAGATTCTATAGCTTCACAATAATGCTAATAGATGGCGCTGTATTTGCCATCGGTAAAACAGAATTATGGGATACCGCGAGGTCTCAGTTCGGAGCAAACCACTAGTTATATTTTGTTAAAATAATCGGAGGACATTTTACTATTTGATAGGGAGGCCAAAACTATATTTTTTTAAATTTTGTCTGTATATGCGCCCATAACGTTCAAGCGACTATTCTCTATCTTAGTAACGCGAAATATATTTTGCTAATTTAATTACATTTATTTCAAAAATATTACTTGTCAAAAATAGAGAACGCCCGCAGTAATATCAGCGTGCTGTTAGAAAACAAACAACGGAGTGATTTCGGTCGTAATATTATATTTTTATTATTGTAGTCACACATCAACACTCATCTTTTACTCATTACACACGCGGGTATATTATTTAGGCGGCGCGGCGGCTACAGCGCGGACAGCAGCGGCAGCAGGCGGCGCGGGTCGAGCGCGTGCGCGGCGCGCGCGGCGGCCAGCGCGGCCGCGGCCGGCCAGCGGTGCGCCAGCAGCGCTAGCAGCGCCGTGGCGGCGCACAGCGCGGCGGCCAGCGGCAGCAGCGCGGGCGCGCGCCGCCGCGGGAACACGGACAGCGCGTGGTGCGCGGGCAGCAGCTCGCGGTCGGCGCACTGCACGCACGCGCCGCCGCGCGCCCCGCCCCACGCGCCGCGCGACGCCGCGCGCTCCGCCGCCGCCCACGCCGCGCCCAGCAGCCGCAGCGCGCCGTCCGCCGCGCGCCAGTGCCGCAGGTGCCAGAACGCGTAGGCCACGGCCTCGCTGTCGCCGCGCCGCAGCACGTGCTCGGGCGGGAACGTGAGCGGCCGCAGCTCCAGCAGGTACTCGGGCACGTGCGGGTTGTAGGCGATGGCGCGCCGCAGCGCCTCCAGCGCGTGCGCCTCGGCGGCCGGCGTGGCGGCGCCGCGCGCGCGCAGCAGCGCCGCGCCGTACGCCACGGCGGCGGAGCGCGGCGCGGGCGCGTCGTCCAGCTTGGCGAGCAGCGCGTGCGCGTCGGCGAAGGCGCGCTGCTCCAGCAGCACCTCGAGCAGGTTCTCGTGCAGCTGCAGCGCCGCCAGCGCGGGGTGCGCGTCGCGCGCCAGCTCGCGGAACAGGCGCGCCGCGTCGCGCAGCCGGCCCAGGCGCCGCGCGCACATGGCCGCGCGCCGCTTCACGTGCGCCAGCACGGCCGCCTCGCGCCGCGCGCCCGCCGCCGCGCCCGCCGCCGCCAGCGCGCGCCACGCCGCCTCGCCGCTGCGCCAGGCGCGCCGCAGCACGCGCTCCGCCTCCGCCACCGTGCCCGCCTCCTCCTCGGCCAGCAGCAGCAGCGCCGCCGCGCACTCGGGCCGCAGCGCCAGCGCCGCGCGCGCGCACGCCACGCGCGCCGCCGGCTCGCGCTCGCGCCACGCGCGCGCCAGCGCCTCGTCCGCGCCCTCCGCCGCGCCGCCCGCGCCCCCCGCGCCCGTCCCGAACCACGCCTGGTGCTCCTGCGGGAAACATCTGCTAACAACATATTCTGGCAAGCTTGTCATGCAAAAACATCGGTTTCATGCACAAAGCACGATGTCCTGAGGCCATAAATATACCCCGCAGTTTCAGTCAGTATTCAGTCACGGTGCGGACCGAGTGTGCGGACACAGAACAGAAAAACTCTGATCGGTATGCTCCTAGGTAGGTAGCTACATGATCTAAATGATTCAAATAAGTGTTCCACTGATTCAAATCTTTGAACTGATTCAAACACAAATGATCCATACTTATCAAAGATGTGTTTTGCCACCTCTATTATATCTATTAATTGTATTGATAGTGTCTTTTACACATGGCACACTGTGGACATGCCACTATCGCTATGGTCGGTGGCTGCATCGTGCAGTAGGTGTACCTGTGCGGAGAGGTTCATGTCATAGTAGGTGAGCGGAGCGCGCCGCGCCGCGCTCCACAGCCGCCCGTACTCCGCGCCCCGCAGCAGCGACATGGGGTTGCGCCACACCTTGCACTCGCCGCTCTCCGGCTCCAGGCTCGCCGCGCCCGCGCCGCTCAGCCACGGCCCCAGGTGCGTCAGAGACACCTGCGCGATGCACGACACTCTCTGAACACACCGGCTATGCTCCAACTAGCTGTGATCTGACCTACAGGCTGCACAAAACCGTGTTGCTTCAAAAGCACCCTGCCATATTCGCAAATGCTATTATCAACTAACACTATTGATCGTGAAGTGTTTCTTTTTACTAGAATGGAAAATGTACGAGTCGTTGCCCGAAGTTCTAATAAGCTGGTTTCGGACAGGACTGACCTGCTCGATGAAGGAGGTGCCATACTTGCGGAAGTACCACCACTCGAAGATGAGGATGAGTCCGGAGATGAGGGACGAGGTGCCGGTCAGAGCGACGTAGAACTTTGGCGTCAGCGCGCCCAAGAACGTCGACGAGTCCCACATTGCACCGCAGCGGCAGAACCCTCAGTGTGCGCGAAACAGAGCCGACTTGACTTCTACCAGTATATCACACGGTAAAACTGCATTTCACTGCTCTTTCTCAGTCATAAACATATTAAACATTAATCAATAAACAAAATCTAGGTACCTATATGTAAGCCTTAAGAAAAACCAAAACATCAAAAGTCAAAACCCTACGTCAAAAGCAAAACCACAGAAACGGACTTAGGGATGGTGATTTGAAATCGATTCATCAAAGAATCGAATTTTCGGGCCAAATAAATCGATTTTTTAAATCGATATGCAACACTATCCAACCGAATCAAATCCATTCAGTGAATCGATATTTCACCCTAGAGAATCGTAATTCAATTTTTTCTCAGAAAAAATCGTAATTCAATTTTTTCTCAGAAAAAATCGAATTACGATTCTCTAGGAAATCGCTATCAATGATACCAGCCGATTCGGCTGGTATCGTTGATAGCGGGATTTAGTTTAGTTATTTTTAACACCACGAATTCTGGTCAAATATACAGGTACAAAAAATAAAAGTCAATGCCACCAATACGTAGTTATTAAAATAAAGTTTCAAAACCCGTTATCGATACCAATAACGATAAAGGGTTTTGTTATTATAAAAACCCGCAACGACGCACCTCTATTATATACAAACCAGCAGCCACCACAGATTACTATAGATACCTACTACGTATCCAGCCCATGGTAGGTAGGAAATACCTAATATAATTATGGAGATGCTCTACTTACGAAAATAGGGTGCATAGGTACTTCCAGAATGCTGTAGCATAAAATGGCCGCCCATTAGGGAGTGTGCTTCAAAACTATCCACATCGATAAAAAGTGAAACAGTAATCAAGCATTAATGAAAAGAAACACTCTCTTTTTGGGTAATATTTTCTGTAACTTACAATTTTTTTTATCACCTGAACTTTATATTAAAATAAAGTTTATATCTTCAAGTATATAAATACATTGACAATTTGTCGGAATCTGGAACTTTTTTTTTCGAGTGTATGAGGGGCGGATTTTCGGCCTTATCAACCCACCTCCTTTTAGTCAAACCGGTTTAGTAATTGCGGTGTGATTGAGTTACAAATATCCATCGATACATCCAAACTGTCGCATTTAAATTATTAGTAGAACATCATTTGCTACTCATTAAAATAATTATTATTAATAAGTAAGTAATAATAATTACGTAGTTCCTGTTATAAACATTATTAAGTACTCTATCATACATGTACCTATGATTATTAATTGTGATGGTGTGACGTACGTGGGTTTAGGTTTTTTAGAGATCTGGGAATTTCTTAAAAGTTTCGTTGACAGCCCGATTGTGAGATTAGTTCAGATATATAAAGAAGTACTCTGTGTTGGATGCAAAACTGACTTTTCAGGCCGTTAAGATTTTAATTCGTCGGCGTCTACAAAGCCCGCTGACAGACCGACGGTTGTTGTTTTGTTTGTGCCGACCCCACATGCGAAACGTACACATGCGAATATAACGTGCGAAAAGGATAGAATAAGAAGCAATAAGAAGACTCGTAAACGTTGGGCCATTGACACCCAGTTGCACAAACGATGATTTAATTTTAAAGACGTCATTAAACACTAATTTTTCATTATGTCATTGCACAAAACAAAATTTTTAGTTATTTTAATGCCCCTTTAAATTTATCTAATGAAACGTCAAACTATCCTTTTAAACAGATTTTGCGTTGCACGTAACGTCATTAACGTCAATTAGCATCTAAAGGGCCATTAGTTTAACAGTTAGGGGTACGAATTTTTAATGGGTCAAGAAACGTCCATTAAATCGATAATTTAGTGTTTTCATAGGTAATTTGTGAAAAAATTAGTGATAAAAATGTCTTTATCAAGTCTTTCATCATTGTCTGACATAGAAGAAGTTCCCCTCCGCCAAATCCCAGATAGGGAAAATTTATTTACAAAACACGATGGAGAGGAGTTTCGTGTAAGGTACAGAATTTCGAAGAACGCAGTTCTTCAAATTCTAAACTTACTTAAATTAGAACCAGTGACCCAAAGAAATAAGGCCATTGATGGTGTCACACAGCTCCTCATTTGTTTGAGGTTCTTTGCCACAGGATCTTTCCAGCAAGTTCTTGGTGATCTAGTCAACATTCACAAATCAACAGTTTGTCGAATTGTTCAAAAAGTTACTCGTGAATTGGCAAAATTAAGTTGCATTTATATTAAAATGCCGGACAGAGAAGAGCTACGAAGAACTGCACAAGGTTTTTATGAAATTGATGGATTTCCACGTGTCGCAGGTGCCTTGGACTGCACACATGTTAAAATAATAAGTAGAGGAGGTGTACTTTCAGAACTTTATAGATGCAGAAAAGGATTTTTTTCAATAAATGTTCAAGTGGTGTGTGATGCATCTTTGAAAATAAGAGACATCATTGCTCGCTGGCCTGGATCTGTCCATGACTGCACAATTTTTAATAATTCCCACTTGTGTGCAGATTTTGAAATGGGCAGATATAGTAGCTACCATTTGTTGGGGGACAGTGGTTATTATAATAAGAATTTTTTACTTACCCCTTTTTTGCAACCTCGGACATATGCAGAAGAGGCTTATAATAAGAGTCATATTGCTACCCGAAATACTGTAGAGAGATGTTTTGGAGTATGGAAGCGGCGCTGCCCATGTTTGGAAAAAGGAATTACACTAAATAAAACATCTACTGTTTTACAAGTTATAATAGCAAGTGCAGTGCTGCACAACATATGTATAGAGTTGGATGAGGTTGAACCTCCAAATGACTTTCATTTTAATGATGACTCAAATGAGAACTCTTTAATTAACATACATACTCAAAATATTGAGACATCTGTGCGAACTGCTCTTGTAAATACAGTATTTTCTTAAGTTGATTGTTGTTTTATTCTTATTCCAGCAAAGCCTTATTACAATTAATACTTATGAATTTTTACCATACTTTATAGTCTAATCCCCTTAATATTAGTCAAAATGTAGCTATAGAGGTGGATCAGACATCAAACGAGTCACAGGGAGCCGCTGGATTCAGGCGGCGCAAGACCGATACCTGTGAAAGTACATGCAAGAAACCTTTGTCCAGCTGTGGAGTTCTGTTGGTGTCGGTTGACAAAAAAGAAACAAGAGAGTAAGAACTCAAATTGTCTATAAGAGTGTCAAGATAATTTCAAAAAAATAGTGACCTTAGGAAAAACTTAAGATAGTTAGGTAGGTATAGTAATTAAAAAGCTTAATTTATTGGTTTATATTTTTATTTAATTTCTTTTTTAAAATCAACATTTTTAAATTGTGCTGTTGTTTTTCATGCAAAATTTCTTGCATGAGTTTTTTTTTTTCTAAGTAGGCATTTTCGCATTTCTTTTTGAAGTAAATTCTTTTTAAAGATTCTGCTGTTTTTGGTTTTATAATTCTTTTCCTCAATGTGGCTGCTGAAATATTAATAAATGAACATATTTAAAGACTATAGTAGGTATAATAAACGTGTCGCAGGGAGCCGCAGGATTCAGGCGGCGCAAGACCGAGTTCTGTAGAAGTCCATGCAAAAGACCTTTGTCCAGCAATGTATGTCTGTCGGTTGACAAAGAAGAAGATAGTATAATAGTTAACAATTACATTTATAGTTTAATAGTTTTGATATTTTATATATGTAATTAAATTAGGTACTGTACAGAAAATTTTCAATACAAAAGTAAATAGTAATAATCTAGTACTATATATTTTTATAAAAAACTATGTCCACGCTAGATTTAATTACATCACACACCTCAACAATATTTCATATCCCTCCTTGGGCAAAAAAATTGGGTAATATCCACCACTACCAACCACCATCACTTTCTATTTAAAACTGGCAAATTCGATTACACATTTTTAATATTGCTATGCATAGTTACCATCTCTATTCTTCACAAATTTCCTCCGAGCTGGAGTAAGTACCCTTGAAGGCGTAGAAGTTAATATTACTTGGCTAGGGGCTTGTTGGTCTTGAACTGAAACATTTAGGTAAACAGCATTACTTTCACATATGCACATTAGAGTAAAAACATAAATAACTTGAACTTACCTGATGAAGTAATTTCAATTCTTTGTGTGGGAACAGATAATGATTCATAATCCATGTCAACTACAGGTCCATTTAACAGGTCCAGTTCTGAAATATGAAAATTTATCATTATACTTATTTTAAAAAATAAATTAATTGTGTATAAATACAATTTACACATTATGCTCACCCAATTCTTTAGAGACATCATTTGTCTGTATCATATTGACATCTATTGTTGGTGATTCCAGATCCTGGGCCTCAAATTCGATTGTCTCAGTTATCTCAATATTGGCACTATCTGGCGAAAAAAAAATTAAATAAAATCATTAAATACCCAATAAATTGTGTTCAAATGGAATACTATAAAACATACCTTACCTTTAAAGTATACAGCTCCACTATCATATGGATTTGAGAGTGGTTCTATTTGGTCTTGTATGATAGCTAAAACTTTGGCATCATTGTCTGTGACTTTAGGTTTCCAGAAACCACCACCCGTCTTGTGTATCTGCACCTAAAGTCATTTAAATAATATGAGGCATATAACAGCAAAAATTGTAAAACTAGAAATATAATATTAATATTGTACATAAAAATAATAACCTTGTCTTCTTTTACATGTTCCAAGGCTCGAGACAGGTCATCCTTCGTTACAAATTCATTGTTGTTATTGATGTATTCCATTTTCTGAGAATGAAATTAAATCAATTTAATACAATATGTTATCCATTGATTTTGTATTTAGTTATCTAATAGGTATGCAACATTGTACGACTCATGAATGTTACTTTCCTTTAAACTTACATTTTTTTCTCCAACATTCTTTCGAGTTTTCTGCTTCATATTATCATATAAAGCTTTAAGCTGGTCCGTTTGCCTAGGACCTGTGGTGCAATTACTATTATATATTGTTGTTATTGCCTTCCAAGCTTCTTTTTTTTTTATTAATAAGTGACCTCCTGTTCTTTTGTCTTCGATTATATATTTATATCTGAAAATTAAAGGTACAAAAGTTGAAATAAGGTATACGTTCTTAAATTGTCACGTACCTACTTCCTAGTTCCTGTTTTATTAATTTTATGATATGAAAATATTCTTAAATAACATGTGCAATTATTCCACATGTTATTTATTATTACTTACTTTGTAATAAGGTCAGCCAACATTGCTTTTTCTTCGGGAGAGTAATTTGCTCCACGTTCCCGTTTTTTCGTTTTTTCGGACATAATCATTAGCAAAGAGAATATAATCACTCCGTTTTATTATTAGTTGTAAAATTTCACAACACTCGCTTTAATAATCGTTATTTTGTTGATCATTTGAATTTGAAACTGACACTTGACAGTGACAAATGACAATTTTAACAAATTTGCGTTTTGTTTATGCAAAACATGCAAAACTATTAGTAAAAATGCAATAACAAAACGTTTAAGTTCATTCCTTTTTTTTTCAGTCCTTTTAATGTCGTCTTTAGTTAACGGAACATTAGCAAGGCTTAATGTTGCTCGTAAAAGTTTTGTGCAACGTCATTAGATTAAAGATTTCATTAGTACTAAAGCTGCTTTTAAGTAATGAAGTGTTAATGAAGAGCTTTGTGCAACTGGGTGTGAGGCTTATAATGTTAATAAATCTGTGGTTGGTAAAACATAAGATACAATAAACTGTGTAAAAAGAAGTCCAATATAGAATAAGTAGAAAGGTTGTGTTAGGAGTCGGTATGACAATAGTGCGATTGGTGGTGATCGAACCTGCGACCTTTCAGTTTTCAGTCCGCAACTTTAACCGTTGGGCTAATGAGACTTATATTATGTTGAGGCTTAGATGTTGGTAAGACATAAGATATTATAATAAACTTCGTACTTTGCCCGTGTATATAGGTAAAGTCACGTTTATAGTGTTTATACCCTTACACTACAAGGCCCACATCACATTTTTTTTTCAAAGGAATCACTAAAAGTACCTTATATAATAGGTTTCTAGTTACTCAATTACTTGACAGCTGAAGTACCACCAAAAAGCATCGCAGAACATGTCCAATAGGCACCCGTCATGTCTATGATAGGTTAAAATAGGTACCTAAGTAGGTACCTAATAACTTCATGGACCATCACAGACCAGAAAAAAATGTGTCAAGTGTCACTGTCAATGACAAGTGTCAACTGCGAGGTGGAACTTGCTTCGAAATCGAAGGAAGATTTTCGTAAAATTTTTACGTAACATCTTTCATTTTGGTCAGCGTTTGAAATCACAAAAACAATTCGCGATGCTTGGCAGACTGGGCAAGAAACAGATGGAGGTGGCGGCGAGCTTCGCGACGTCCGCGGCCGGGTTCGGCGGTTGCGCGTTCCTGGCGCTGCTGTACGTGACCGACTGGAAGGTGTTCGTCACCAAGATCCCATACTACGGCAGCCAGTTCAAGGATCTGCCGCCCAGCGAGTAGCGAGTGGTGCTCCGCCCGCCGGGACCGAGTATTTCTGTTAATTTAACTACCTACTTTAGTGTTTAATATAAGTTCTAGTTCAAGTTCTTGCGATTGATTTTTTCATTTTCTTCAGATTCCATCTCTCTTAGTATGTAAGTTACGGCGGCCTCATTTAATGCGTAATTTCTATCAGAAAATTTTTGAATCAAAAGTTATGAACAGAGGTGGGTACCTATCTCTATTCATACATTTTGATTTAGATACACACCAGAATTATGCTGCGATATAAGTGGTATATTGTAGGTCCTCATCTAATGCTTGCCAGATCTTTGAAACAAAGTTTTTTATCCCATTTATTTCTGATAATAATCAGTCCTGTAATGAACCAGTTAGCTTAGTTTATTATAAATCTTTTAAAATAAATAGGTAAATTTTTCATTAAGTACTTAAATGAAATTCAAATAATTCTTTTAAGGTATTTCTTAAGTACCTAAGCCCTTTACAAGAAGAACCCTTCGTAAATACTGTAAATACATACTTAAGTCATCAAGGCTAATAGCCCAACAGTTAAAGGAGCAAACTGAAAGCTGGAAGATTTCAGGTTCGATCCCTACCCGTTGCACTGCGTACCCACTCCTAACAAGCTTTTCACTTATTTTGAAAGGAGAGAAGAATATAAGCTCAGCTTGGCTAGTGTCCTTTTTTAAAAAAGTAAGTCTACTGCTGCATAAACATCTCTTGTAAGGACTTCCACACCTGCAATTTTGCCCCCTGCAACTTGATGTTATCTGTCACCACTGGGTGTCTGCCATGGTGGGGTGGCCCCTCCATCACTTTGGAACATCGACATCTGTCAGTTGTTTGAACTGCACTTCAACATCACAATCATTTGAGCTACATTGATAACTGGTTTTTTCTGTAAGTATACTGTCTCAATTCTGATGTTGCCCACTGAGTGACTGAACTTTCCTATGAAGCCTCATTATGAAGCCTCCTATGAAGCATCATTTAGCAGTCTCAGAACATTAATTTTGATAACACTGAATAATTTAATCTTCAGGTACCAAGGTAGAATAAATTCAATTTAATTGTTTTATAAAGGGTATAAGACAGTTTTTTGTTATGTAGACATGTTGTGAAATACAAAATTTTTATTGGACTGGTAAAAGGATCATATTTTCATAACCTTGTCACACACTTTAAAAAGATATATATCGCAAGTCTATGTAACGCAACAAAAATTATTTTACTTCACACACGCTTCTATGAGAGCCCCCTAATATAGAATAAAGATTTTTATATTTTTTTTGTGCAATATTCGGCTGAAGGCCATCAGTTTATATATTATATTTAAATTTGAAGTAATTAAGTTCAGTAATTCAAAAGTTATAAGGCTCTGACAGACGGACGGACGGACAAGTGCAAATTCACTCAAGTAGACTCAGAGACCTCGCTTCGCTCAGTTAAAAATCAATTCAAAAAGGCCTATGACCATTGCAACAGATTCAACCCCAGTGTGGGTGCAAAGACAATTCCTGTACCATGGAGTTATTATTATTGTATGTAGTTAACGAAGATGAGTATAATTTTATTATTTTATTGATAATTTTTGTATTCTTTACAATTTTTTCCCTGTATTCGTTATTATTTTTCTTTCTCCCAGTTGAGTGTTTTTTCTTTTTCGTATGTAAATTCTATCTGTGAAAACTTGTAATTACTTAGCTTTAATTCTTCTTCTGTATTTATTGACTAATTTTTCTAATAAGCTGAAAGTTTTCTTTTAAAATAAAATAAAAATAAAATAATTCACTAAAACAACATGGGAATTTATTTATTTATTTAAATTAAACTAGTGAGATTTAAAAAAGTGCAAATAACCTTTGATCACGATATCAATCTTTGATCATGTTATCGTTTTTACATATTGTTTCATTACTACATCACATTACAATATATTTAGTTCAAATTCACTGTTAATCGTTTACTGTAGCTGTAATAGAATCCGATGAAATAGATCAGAGTGCACACAAACACACTACGACTTTCCAGAATATTACAATATGCTATATCTAGATTATGGACTATCAATACGAAACATTCATAAGCCCGTTACATAGGTTCATTTTATACTATGAAATATTCTTCTGTTAGGTAGGTATTATTGGTTACACTCTATCCTTAACTAATAAAGGCTCCCCATGTCTACTTAACATTATGCTATCTTACATAACCATTCAAGAGTCATACTGCAATCACCCGTACGTCGCACGAGCCGTGCACGAGCCGCGCACGAGCCCGGCCGACTCGCAACACTTCTACGTCGTATGAGATCTCGTCAAAGTATTTCCTAAATCCACACTAAGCAGTCACTAGTTTTAGGTAGGTACAACTATTGCCAAAGATTTTTATTTCAAAATTTTAATATGAAAATATTCTCCCATAATCTTTTATCATTATCAAAGTCTGTAACATTAAATAAAATATAATAGGCCTGTACGTCAACGACTTAATTACTTTGACTCTTATCAATACTTTAGTTAGACAAATAAGTAAATGAACCGCATCCCTCTAGAACTTCTACTGAGACTACCACGGTGACGTCACTCGGCAGCCAGGCAGGCAGCTGGTGTCTGGCAAGTATTGGATGAAAGCAACACGATGTACCTATTATGTAAATGAATTTTATATTCTATGGGGTTACGTCGAAGACTGCACGCCGCTGTCGCATCCCAGGCGATGGACGGCGGTACCTGCAAAATAGGAGACAAAGTAATAAATGGGAAACTTTGTAATACACATATGCGTGTCCGAGAAGGAAGCCTGAACGGAGTTGCTAGTGCATAATGTGACTTCTATTTAATTCTTAGAGCATTTAGGTACATTTAATCTGATTAATTGCCTTTTATAATTCTGTAAAACCTCATTGATTAATTACTTTTTAATAATGTGTAAAACCTCATTCGTTTATTAAAAGTGAAGATGTTACGTCCAATCGGAGCAGAGGGCGGGCCTCGAGCGAGGTCGAGGTGCCATCTTGACGTTCGCTAGCCAAGCGCCAACCGAGAGAATATAATCACTTCGTTTTTTCTCTAGGCAGACTAAGTTCACGTAGATATCTTGGAGTCAGTTATGATGAGAAGTGAGTTTATCGAGGTAATCATTGTGAGCATACATTGATGTAAATAATAATAATAATTAATAATAGGCTATTTTACTCTTTTTGAAAAGTATCTTTATTTAATCCTAAGGTGATAATTTAATACTAGAAAATTTATTAAAATTTTATTCAATCAATAAGTACCTACCAAAACAATGCATTTAAATTTTTAATTTTTTTCGCGCGTAAATTAACGAAAACACTAAATGACGTCATCTCGACAGTAAACACACTGAGTAGGTAGTTTAAGTACCTATCACAGTGACAGATGACAATAGCTAATAACACTAACTTACGAGGTGTTAAATGAAAGATTCTTTAGCCAGGCAATACACGTCAGGTTTTTTCATCCGATTGTCTGATCCGGTAGCCTGATCAGGCTACCGGAAGGCGTTGAAGCCATTACTTTGTATGAACAGTCAATACACGTCCGATCCGGTGACCGGATCGGACGTCCGAGTCGGAAACGGGCGCGAGGCGTTTCCGATTTTACTGTCGGTCCGATTGTCTGAAGGCGCGGTCTACATACTTCTAGTATGAGACAAAATAGACATCCGGTTACTCCTTCCGATTTTGCCAGTCAGGGTTCCCAACTTAGGGCTTTTAGCCCCAAATTTAGGGCGGAATTTTGCTTATTGGGATTTTTAGGGCCCAAAAAATCTAGCGCTGACACTGTGTGGACGCATCGTTGTGGTTCGAATAATGGGCGAAAATTATGAAAAAAAATAATAAAAAAAAATAATTCATAATAATAAAATTATTGTCTATCATTTATTTTTAAACACATTTATCTTATTATTTTTAAAAATGATTACAAATATACATTATACAAATATAAATATAAAAACATCATTAAAAACAATAAAATAAATGGGTCCCACTTGCTGCGGGATAGGGACCCAAGCAGCCAGTGGTCAGGGCTCCAGAGTGAGGAACCTCCTCACAATGCGTGCCGTCTCAAGGAGTACCGCCTTCTGTATCTTGCTCTTGATCCAAGTATTAAGCGAAAGTTTCTTAAGATGTTGATCGAAACTTTTCGCTATGAGACCATTGACCGAAACGACCATCGGCACTACAATCGTTGAATCAACATTCCACATGGCGGTAATCTCGTGGGCAAGGTCTAAATATTTTGATAATTTTTCTTTTTCCGCCTTCACCAGATTATCATCATGTGGAATTGTGATATCGACAATTATCGCTCGACGCACTGATCGGTCAACTAGCACTATATCAGGTCTATTGGCTACAATATACCTATCAGTGATAATTGACCGATCCCAGTAGAGCAGGGCACTACTATTCTCGAGAACTGACACTGGGTCATACCTATAGTATGGCATTTCATCTTCTACAAGACCGTATTGAAGAGCAAGTTGTTGATGGATTATCCTGGCTACTTGGTTATGTCTGTGCAAGTACTCGCCGTTAGCAAGATAAGAACAACCGGAGACGATATGCCTGAGGGACTCCCCAGGACGATGGCACGCTCGACATATGTCAAGAGTACCATCTTTCATAATGTGTCTCCGGTAGTTATTAGTCCAAAGAGAATGTAATCACTCTGTATTAGTCTTGATAACTTCATCCATAATTGCACATACAAAACCCTCAGTTTCCCCAAATAGGTCACCGAATTGTAACCAGGATACAGAGGCATTTTGATCTACATCCGGCCTAGTTAACGCCTTGTAGAACCTGCCATGTAACTCCTTACTCTCCCACACAGCCCTGCGATCCGAAATGCTCAATACTATGGGCTTGCGCCAGTTCTCTTTGCCTAAGGCAAGCGGGGTAAGACCCTTATCAACTGCGACAACATCCCTATGCATACTCACACTCATCTTGAGAAAGTAAACTCTAAGATTGCACACCTCACGATTGTGGAGGTTCTTGGCATTCAGAAAACCACGTCCCCCACACTTGCGTGGGATGTATAATCTCATAACAGATGAACGCGGGTGATGCATACGGTATGTTGTCAACAGTTTTCGGACCTTTCGATCCAAGGCGTCCAGTTCAGTTTGAGTCCACTTTAGAATGCCAAAGGTATATATGAGTAAGGGCATGACCCATCCATTAAAGGCACGTACCTTGTTACCCTCTGATAAAAGACTATATAAATAATAAAATTATTATTATTATGAATTATTTTGGATGTTTTAAATAGAAATGACTCTCAGTAAGTCTTGTCAAATTGATTGGATGAATCCAAAATAGCGACATTTTTTCTTCTTTCTCTTTCGTCTCTTTAAAGTTTCTGTGGTGGTGTCGTGTGGTGCGGGTTGTTACGTTCCCTCAAATATGGTTGAGCGAAGCAATGGCTGGATCCTGCGTCATGCTCATGAACGGGTGCCACCAACGGGAATGGGTCTGCTTTTGCCTGCCTGTCTTAACATGCATTGGATTGTTTTGCATTTTTGAAACTTTATTGTGGAAACACTGTATACATAGCATAGTTTTGTTACCTATTGTAAAAAAAAATTTTTTTGAAAAGAGCGACCGCCGAGTTTATTGCTGGCTCTTCTTGGCAGGAACGGCATTCCGAACCAGTGGTAAATTCAGTGACGATTCAAAAGTACTTGTAAAAGTTTATTTGAATAAAAAAATATTTCCATTTCTATTAACTCGTCATCCATCTTCTTTTCTTCTGCTTTGCTCCAAACGCAAGCACTCGGGATGATAGCTCGGGAACGACTGAGTTCAGAAAAAGCCTGACGGAAAAATCGGATGTGTATCGAGTAAATACGATCCGGTTGCCTGATCAGACAATCGGAAACAAAATCGGACGTCTATTGCCAGGCTTATTTGCAGACATTATGACGTAGTGTTATGGCGGGTGCCATTTCGCATATTTGTAGCACAGATAAAAAAACTGAAAACTTTGAAATAAAATATAAAATTTATTTTACAATTTTGCGTACTGAAACTAACATTTCCCGATTCGTAATTACCTAAACTACCTAATTTATACATTTTCAGAGTATTTCTTAGTAGGAGTAAAATACCCTATTGCAATGCACATTTAACAGCGCGGTCGCACTCGCCCGTACTGCTGGCACACGGGGCGCGGCTCACCTGGCGCGGCCGGGCAGCGCTCAGAAGCGCAGCTCGTTGTCAGCGTTGTCGTCGTCGTCGCCGTCGCCGCTGCCGCCCAGATCCTCGTCGTCGTCGGGCCCGCGCCCGTCGCCCGTCGCGTCGGGTCCGCGCCCGTCGCCCGTCACGTCGCTTTCTCGCTCGTCCGTCGCGTCGCTTATGCTGTTGTCCGTCTCATTCTCTCCTGAAAATGTATTATATTGATGTTAAAAAAAACATCTACTGACCGGGGCAGAGCAGCGCGCCCTTGGTGCGCGAGCCGGGCCGCTCCACGCACCAGCACACGCCCAGCGCCGCGTGGCACTGCCGGGCACGATACCAGCCGCGCGCGTCGCACGCCGGCACGCACGGCGCCACTACACATACTGACCGGGGCAGAGCGGCGCGCCCTTGGTGCGCGAGCCGGGCCGCTCCACGCCGTGCGCGTCCACGCACCAGCACACGCCCAGCGCCGCGTGGCACTGCCGGGCACGATACCAGCCGCGCGCGTCGCACGCCGGCACGCACGGCGCCACTACACATACTGACCGGGGCAGAGCGGCGCGCCCTTGGTGCGCGAGCCGGGCCGCTCCACGCCGTGCGCGTCCACGCACCAGCACACGCCCAGCGCCGCGTGGCACTGCCGGGCACGATACCAGCCGCGCGCGTCGCACGCCGGCACGCACGGCGCCACTACACATACTGACCGGGGCAGAGCGGCGCGCCCTTGGTGCGCGAGCCGGGCCGCTCCACGCCGTGCGCGTCCACGCACCAGCACACGCCCAGCGCCGCGTGGCACTGCCGGGCACGATACCAGCCGCGCGCGTCGCACGCCGGCACGCACGGCGCCACTACACATACTGACCGGGGCAGAGCGGCGCGCCCTTGGTGCGCGAGCCGGGCCGCTCCACGCCGTGCGCGTCCACGCACCAGCACACGCCCAGCGCCGCGTGGCACTGCCGGGCACGATACCAGCCGCGCGCGTCGCACGCCGGCACGCACGGCGCCACTACACATACTGACCGGGGCAGAGCGGCGCGCCCTTGGTGCGCGAGCCGGGCCGCTCCACGCCGTGCGCGTCCACGCACCAGCACACGCCCAGCGCCGCGTGGCACTGCCGGGCACGATACCAGCCGCGCGCGTCGCACGCCGGCACGCACGGCGCCACTACACATACTGACCGGGGCAGAGCGGCGCGCCCTTGGTGCGCGAGCCGGGCCGCTCCACGCCGTGCGCGTCCACGCACCAGCACACGCCCAGCGCCGCGTGGCACTGCCGGGCACGATACCAGCCGCGCGCGTCGCACGCCGGCACGTACGCGCCTGCGTGTGACACGATAACTATGAACTAATATTCGAACGGATATGCTAGGTATAACTATCGCGTGAGGCCCTATCGTCCACGAAATGAGGAGCACGTAATATGGATTTAATGTTCAAATGAGAGCACACAAATTAAAATTTTGAACTTTTCGAAAACCGAGTACAGCTCACGACAACCATTGCGGCGACGCCGAGAACGGAGGCACGAGGAAAGGGGAGGCAGACGGGGCTCGTGGCGGACGGGGCTCGCGGCGGACGGGCTCGCGGCGGACGGGCTCGCGGCGGACGGGGCTCGCGGCGGACGGGGCTCGCGGCGGACGGGGCTCTCGGCGAACGGGCTCGCGGCGGACGGGGCTCGCGGTGTGCGACGTACCGGGCGGCGGCGCGGGGTGCGCGCGTGCGAGCGCGGCGCAGGGGCGCGCGGCGCGGCGCAGACAGCCGCACCAGGCCGCGCGCGTCACGCCGCGCCCGCGAGCGCCGCGCGACGCGCCACACGTCGCCAGGAACGGCCGCAGGCAGCGCTCGCGCTCGTCGTGCCCTGAGAACGTTGCGATCGACCGCTGCGATTTACTTGCGAAGATACGGTTCGTGTCGCGTCAGCGCGAACGGAACGGCGGCTACGTACGCAGCGCGTAGAGGTCGGCGGGCGACAGCAGGCCGTCGCGGCCGGCGTCCAGGTGCGCGAACATCCAGCGCACCTCGGGCTTGCAGTCGCGCGGGAAGCCGGCCGGCGGCGGCGCCCGCGCGCCCGCGTCGTCCATGAGCACGGCGAACCAGTCCAGCAGCCGGTCGGCCATCTTGTCGAGCGCGCAGCCCGCCGCGTCGGCCGGCCGCCGCGCGCGGGGCTCGGGCCGCCGCCGGCGCCGCTCCTGGAACGCGACGTGCGGTCAGAGCGAGGCAAATAATATAGTCGTCGGAGCCGCACAGGCGGCAGTACTCACCTCGTCGTAGACGGCGCGGCGCGCGGGCGAGGGCGGCGCGGGCGGCGCGGACGGCGCGGCGGGGTCGCGGCACGGGCAGAAGCCGCGGCAGGCGAGGCGCACGGGCGGCGCGGCGCGGCGCACGCAGTTGTGCAGGTCGAGGCGGCACAGCGACGAGTACGTGCGGTTGTCGGAGCCGCACAGGAAGGCGCCGCGCGCCGCGCCCGCGCATCCTACGCACCTGTCGACGAAGCGACATAGGAGTTCACGTTAAACACAACTCGGCCAATTCGGTGTCAGCTTCAGCCCACGCGCATTGGAGGGTTCCGTAGTTGCCTGTGTACCTACCTATACATATACCTATGTAATTCTACATCATATCGATGTCAAAAAAGTCACGAGTAGATATTTTATATGAGTAACTGCCCCTCCGGTTGTATAAATGTACCCCACATTCTCGTCTTCCAATGGCACCCACCCGACTTCAACAAAAGTGTACAAACTAAAATTATTTTTATACTTCGTAGTGGCGTAAGAAGAATTTTTATTAATAAAACGATCAACCACTGAATTTCTGGCTGGTTCGTCTCTATTCTAAAACTCGTGTGAGACTGCTTCGTAGTAGGAGCGAGCACTGCCCTACCTGTCGGGCGAGGCGCGCTCGGCGGCCGCGGCGCGCGCCTCGTAGAACACGTCCTCGTCGTCGCCGCGCTCCCAGCCGCCCCCGCCGCCCGCGCCGCCCCCGCCGCCGCCGCCGCCCGCCACTATCGTGTCCCTGCGCGAACAACGTGCTGGTAAGAAGTGCTGATAACGTGAACGACGGCTCGACGAGTCCTCCGAGGCCCAGAGGCACAGTCGGTCACCCTTCGAGTTCCCGACCGCGCTAACGTCGCGTCGCTTCGCAGGCGTGATCGTCGGGCGGCCGTCGTTTCTGACGCTGCTGCGCAAATAGGTTGAAGAGCTATGATTCGTATACGTCGATAGCGGTATGTATTTGAAGCTCGCTGTCACAGCGAAGCGACCGACGGGCGGTGTAGCGGTGTAGCGGTGTAGTGTGTGTGGCGGGTTACCCTCGGCTGCGCACGTCCTTCTTGTTGGCGCACAGCGCGGTGAAGGCGTCCCTCATCAGGCACACCTCGCGCTTCTTGCACACCAGAGCGCGGCACATCGGGTCTGCGGACACAGCACACACGTCCGTTACCTATTTTGTTCATATTACTTTAACTTATCGACAGGAAACGTGGTCGCTTAACTCTCGAGGAGGCTCAGGCGGGCGAGAGAGCTACGCGAACACGCCGCGGGAGAACCGGAGTCTCAACGAGTGAAGCCGGAGTGAAGGCCACATAGTGAGTGCACCGGATTAAGTGGCCGCCGGAGACGGGCAGCGCGAGAGCGCAGCGCGTGGGACTCCGTGCTGGAGATGTGTCCAGAAAATCACAGCAACTGAGAACGAGGGACAGGAAAGTGCAAATATTACGCTTTCGAAACTTCCATTAGGCACGAGCCGCGTCTTCTCAGTCGAAGCCCTTCAAAGCGATCATTTGTGTGAACTAGCTACGTAGGCGCAGGGGGCGGGCGAGAGGCGCGCCGGCCTCACAAAGCAAGCTATGTGCTAATGTCGCTCGCGTGTTACGCCCTTTGTTTAGACTCGAGAGTCGAGTCGCATTTCGCAGTTCTTTATTCATGAGTCGCGAGGTTCACGACTGTTTTGTGTGTCAGCGTTTGTGATGTTTTGGGATATCGAGGGCACCGGCGCACCGACGTCGAACACGTTTTGAAACTAAAAGTAAAACGACTTCACTTCACGAACTCGTTCACAGCAACCGAGAATTCATTGCGGAGATTAGTGCGGAGATCTCGATCTGTGTTTTGGGCCAAGTTGAGACTAAATGAACTATGCTGGTGGTGTTGTGGTGTGGTGGTGGGGTGGTAGTAGTGGTAGTGGTGGTGGTGGTGGTGTGGTGGTAGTGGTGGTGGTGTTGATGGTGGTGGTGTTGATGGTGGTAGTGATGGTGGTGATGGCGTGGTGTTGTGGCGATGGTGGTAGTGGTGGTGGTGTTGATGGTGGGTCTTGTGGTGGTGGTGGTGGTCTTGTGGTGGTGGTGATGGTGTGGTGGTAGTGGTGGTGGGTGTTGTGGTGTGGTGGTGGTGGTGGTGTTGGGTGCTGTGGTGTGGTGGTGGGCGGTGGTGGGCGGCGCGGTACTCACTGTCAGGGTCGTACACGTAGCGGCGCGGGCGGCGCGCGTGCGTCGACGGCGCCTCCTGCAACAGGCGCGTACAACACTCAGTGGCTAGCGATGCGGTGAGTTGGTAGGATGCAATTTCCAAACTAGATGAGCTATTTTGAGGCTTCGATGCAAATAAAAAACATTTTTTTTTATTCGATGACAAGATAGCCCTTGACTGCGATCTCACCTGATGGTAAGTAACGATGTAGTCTAAGATGGTAGGGGGCTAACTGTCTGATTTCAAAATAGCTGCCCGATATCAAAACCCAAAGCACAATTTTGTACCTGCCTGTTTTACGGAAGTTCAATACTTTTTCTGACTGAGTGAGCAAAAACGACTTTTGCTCACTGGTTTTAGACAGCAAAGGCGCCCTTTTAGAACTATTTATTTACTAGCGGACGCCCGTGACTTTGTCCGCTTCTTCAATTCACAATTGACAGTTCCTAAATCCCCGCAGTTTTAGTGGGCAGAACCCCTGCCCACTAAAACTGTGTGCAACAGTGCAGCATCAGAATTGATCCGTGATACGCGATGCTCGCCCGATTTCAATAAACGTGTCTCTTATTTGTCACCATAAGATAAGCGTCGCGCATCGATTTCATCGTTTCTAGTTAAGCCCGCCCGACTTCAACAAACGTGTACAAAATAAAATTATTTTTATACTTTGTAGTGGCGTTTGAAGTCGGTTTTTTGAAAAGAATTTTTATTTTAAGCTTTTTAGTGTAGCTTGTTCCTGCTCTCTTTCTCCCCTCCCTCCAACGCTACGGTACTAACTACTAATGTAGTTCTACACTTGGTACCTACAGTACTTATTAACAATACACAAGAGCTAGGACTAGGAGCTCCATTATGTAGTCCATTATATAGTCCATGCTTGGTACCAACAATATCAATTCGTAAACGACAGTTCCTAAATCCTCACAGTTTAGGTAAGCAGTACCCCTGCAGCATCAGTATTGAAGAGCAAGGACCTTGAATTCCACGATGTAGAATATGCTTGATACAATATCAATTCGCAAGCGAAAGTTCCTGAATCCTCATAGTTTAAGTGGGCAGTACCCTGCAGGAGATCCAGATTGAGGAGCTAGAACCTAGACCTCGATGGAGTAGAATATGCTTATTACATACAATAACAATTCATGATTAACAGTTCCTAAATCTCTACAATTTAGGTGGGCAGTACCCTGCAGCATCAGGATTGAGGAGCTAGAACCTAGACCTCGATGGTGTAGTATATGCTTATTACATACAATAACAATTCATGATTAGCAGTTCCTACATCCCTATAATTTAGGTGGGCAGTACCCTGCAGCATCAGGATTGAAAAGTAGGACCTGGAGCTCTATGATCTAGTATATGCTTAGGGCAAGCATACCAATTCGTAAACGACGGTTCCTAAAGTCCCATAATTTAGGGGGGAAATACCCCTGCAGCATCAGGCTTGAGGAGTTGAAGGTAAAAATTTTTATGGGACCATTTCGCGAGCTTCCTCTGTCGATTAAAAAAAATCTCGTGAATCGGTCCAGAAACCTCGGAGTAATCGGTGGACATACATAGAAAAAAAAAAAAAAGATACCGGCCGAATTGATAACCTCCTCCTTTTTGGAAGTCGGTTAAAACACAACTCCTTCTCCTCCTTTTTCTAAAGTCGGTTAAAAAAGTAAGTATGCCCCATAATATCAGCTATCTACCAGTGAAAGTCCCGTCAAAACCGTTCCAGCCGTTCCCGAGATTAGCGGCAACAAACACAGACAAAAATTTTAAAAATTGTTTTCTGGTTATATACCTAATTAATTAAGTTCCGTATTTACTTTAGTATGCAGTTAGTAAAAAGCTGTTCGTTTGATATTACAAACAGACACTTCAATTTTTCAACTTCAAAATTCAACTGCCCTAGGACGACACTACTGGCGGGCGGCGGTAAGCGGGCTGCCGGGGATTACTCCACTGGGAAGCTTGGGTTATCTACCTAACCTATGATAACTATCTGAAGACGGTAGATAGAATCACCTAGTTAGGGAGGTATAGGCACAGTAACATCTACCTAATTATATGGTATGCCGTATAACCTAGATCGAGATAGCGACGAGCCGAGCTCTGCAGGGCTCATGAGTGACACCCGACAATCGATAGCGATACCTTCGCGAAACAAATGACACTCGATGCGGACCGACCATTACTCGCGTTTACAATATTAGTTACTGGTAAACCCAACATAAAAGTGATCATTGTGAAACAAGCTATTCGCAATTCTATAAGTAGGTACACTAAAAGCCGACACCGATTAAGTGAAAGGTTCGGTCTGCGTTCCTGTTCCGACCCACGGGCGAGCCGTGAGCGGGCGAGGTGCGGGCGAGGTGCGTGCGGGGTCGGTACCGGCGCATCGTCGAACTCGAAGTCCTGGTCGAGGCGGCGCGGCGAGGCGGCGGCCAGCGTCGCGAGCGCGGCCAGCGCCAGCAGCGCGCGCGTGGCGGACACCATGGCGAGGCGAGGCGGGCTGGGCTGCGGTCGGCGCGACACTGCCGCCGCGCGCCGCCGCCGCCGCCCGCGCCCCGCCCCCCGCCGCCGCCGCCCGCCGCCGCCCGCCGCGCAGACGAGACGAGCGAATCGCTACGTGAGTTCCTACCTACCGTTTAATCTCTCTAATTCTACAGATTAAACTTCGAAAATTCGTTCGGAATAAGAGTTTACCCACCGATAGCTGGTAGATATGCATTTAATACCAGCTCCTACGAACAGACGGGATGATAACGTAAACGCAAAAATTGACCTCATCGATGATGATTGAAGAGTCACTAAGGTCCAACCACCAACCAGCCTAAATATATTTAAGTTAAATTTTCTAAACCATCCTTTTTTTTGTTCACTTTGAACTAAAGCCAAAGTGACAACATTACAAAATACATTACAACATTAAGCAAACACGATGAAACAGATTGGTGCATATATTATTAATCCCAGTGATTTATGATGCGCAGTGATAGGTCAGTCGGCCATTTTGTAATTTGTATAGGTAAAAAGTGGTTCCTTGTATTACAAAACTGCATAATTAGTGCTGCGTAGTAAGTATATAACTCCCTCGCCGGTTACAATTTTTTAAATTCCTAGCACAGACTAGGTAGGTAAGGTAGGTGGACGTGCGAGAGTGGCGGGCGGCGGCGCCGCGTCTGCGACGGGACGCATCTTTGCCGCAGGCAGGCGGAGGAGGCTCGGCCGGACCGGCCCGGTGTCCCGCGCCCCGCGCAGCCTGCGGCGGGCGGCGGCGGGGCGGGGCGCGGCGCGCGATCGATGCCGCGGCCCGCGAGGCGCCGCCGAGTCGCCGTCGAGCCGCCGCCGCCGCCGCACAGTCTCAACTCTCGACGTCGTCTCGCAATTATCTACTGAGCATCACCAGTCGAAGAATAACTGCACCTTGCAACATCTACCGTGCTCGCCTTACATAATTATTATGTACGGTCGGGGACTAAATATGTTTACCACTTTTCAAATTAGATTCTTCGTAACCCTGCGTTCAGTAAGGTCTATAATGCTATATCAAGGCATTTGTTACGTTATAAAAATTTCATGCATCGTTTTATCAAAAAAAGTATTAATGACTTTTCTATACAAATATTAGTAATAAAACTCATTTCCTAAATTCAAGTTTGACACATTAGATCATTGCACTTGTAAAAGTGACAATTAATTATCAAAAATATTAGATTTGTTATTTGAAATTTAAATATACAAAATAAATACAAAATGGAAGCTTAATCATAATTCTAATGGTGAAGTTCATATTGTGCATTGAATTATAATGATTATGATAGCATCCACAGTCAAAAACAGTCAAAAGGAGGTGGATGAGCTACGGTGATGCGTGGTGTTTCTGCAGCATTTTACATTGATCTGACATTGATGTTCTGCAGCAAAATTCCGACAACCTAAGTTCAAGATAATGCGCTGAGCTACTATTCCATGGTTCAATCTGCACCGTGGCAGTCATCTCCTTCAATAGCCCGCTCGATCTGCTGATTTGAAACTGAAAATTTATGGGGCTTAGTGATTCAAAGGTGGGACTGTCAGAATCAAAGAAATCCTCAAAGTCTTAGATCACATTGCACTGGGGTATGGGATGATATGAACTGACTTATCGCCTTGTCGCGTCTATGCGAGAGTCTACGTGTTGTCATAGCAGCGAATGGAAGCTAATTAAGCTAATTTTTTATTTATACTAATATTGTTTAGTTTCTCAATAATAAAATTAAGAAATAAAGATTCTTTGAAATTTCATTAGATTATTACTTCCGTTTTCTCATTTTGGTAACTCGTGTCCTGTGCTCGTGTCTATATGAGATGATATCTATTTATTAAAATTACTAGCTTTTGCCCGTGACTTCGTCCGCGTGAAGTTAGGATTCTAAAATTTCCATGGGAACCCTCTATTTTTCTGGGATAAATGTCGCTATCCAAATCCTCAACTATATCCATGCAAAAAATCATGTGGATCTATTGCTCCGTAGCTGTGTGATGGAAGGACAAACCAACAACGAACAAACAAACACATTATTTTATAACATTAGTAAAGATTTTTTGTTCCAAAAAAGGTTTTCTACATCTAAACTATTTAGCAGTCACCTACTAAAGAGACCGCTAAAGGACTGTCTAAGCACCGCTACATGTTAAAAAGTCTATGATCTATGGCTGATCAAATCACATATCGACCTTCTGACACAGATGTGTGCATACAATTATGAATCTTAAGGTGGTAAACATTTTCTGTCCGCGACTGTACATTATGTATGTGTGTTACATTAGTCGGACGTGGGTTAGCAAAAAAATCCAATGCACAAAACTTTCCAATAAAAAGTAATCATCATCATTTGTTATAAGTACCGCGTAGGTTCTACTAAGCTTGAGAATGGATAGGAACTAAAATAGAAAGTTATTCTTTTATTTAATTTTGACAAGTGTATTGATCCTTTTTAGGGTTCCGTACCCAACGCCCAACGGGTACCAACGGGCCCTGCGGTGTGACCGTGATGAGTGATGACCCATATTATATCAAATGCTTTTACGAAGGATTACTAATTATTATTATTTCCAAGATAAAACATAGCCTAAGTTACTCCTTGTGCAATTATTTTCTACTTTACCTGATTACGAAAATTTTATAAAAGTGTATTAAAAAAATATCTATAACGGGCAGTTATGTAGGTATTTCGTAATCGTAGACAAGATACCTACTTCAGAAATATCACTTATTTATTTGGAACATATCACTATCACGTGGAAATTAAAAAATAACATCATTTCCGAAGTTTTTCGGGTTTTGCTGATAGCGAAAGTAGATAAAATTCAAGACAGCGGCGACACGTTACTTTGAATTTTAAAAGTAATCTGTCGCTGTGGTGAGTAACGTTTGCGGCCAAACATAAAAATATATTCATTTGAAATCTGAGATGGCGGACTTGATGAATGGCGGAAGAAAAAGCATCCAGCTTTTGTTCATTTACCGTGTCTTATGGAATAGAAAATAAAAGGCTGTTTACAAAAATAGTTTACATTTAATAACTTAAATAAGTTAACAACTTTGTAACGTCAACATCACTCGCTGGATATGAGACCTTCCGCACGCAATACTTCTACAATCTGTCGCTTCAAACGGCCGTCGCATCACCGCCGCCCCGCGCCGCGCGCCCCGCGCCCCCGCTACAGGCTCGACACGAAGTGCCACTTGTCAACTGCAACACAAACCGACATTCGGTTACTTGTTAGCTTGTTACTGTATACCATAGTAACGGATAAGTTCTCTCGATTAGATAAAGGATAATGCTACAAATTGCTTATCAGATTCAGATATTATTTATCCGCTTACTGATGATATCTTTGAACGTGGGACCACGATAGATAATTAGCGAATAATTTGAATGACAATCTTCACCTTGAACTTTACGAATTTTGACACCTTGTGAGCATTTCTAAATTGATCTTGGTCATGGACCGGTGGAAGGCTTTGGCCGAGGCTAGTTTCCATATTCTACCGCCATAGACGTGAGGTTAAGCTCCGATACAAAGCTGCTAAAATCATTAGTGGTTTGGGTTTTAATTGTTAAATTACCATTTCTCTTCCCAGTTTTCCCGTTTTCATCTTAGATCGCATCGGCAGTTGCCAGCAGATCAGAGTTAGGGATACTGTGAGCCGAGCAGACGCTATAGCGCGTTGCGTCGAATCAAATCCTAGTATGAGCTGCTATTATGACCAGAATCGTACAACTTGCGTGGAACTCGACACGGGGTGATGGGCGTTTTGATCGGTCCTCCGTCTCAGGCCGGCCTCCACCTGTCGGAATCTGAATCGGTAAGGGTCACTAGTCCCTTACCAAAGAACTTAACTTACCGCAATGTGGGGCTTAAAACCTTGATTGTTATCAACATTTGAGTCTGAATTGAGATAGTGATCCCGGATATCAGCGGAAGGCGTACTGACCGTGCGGCGGCGGCGCCTGCGGCAGCGAGGCGGGCGGCGCGGCGGCCAGCAAGCGCGCCGCCTCCGCGCGCTCCACGCGCGCCGCGCTGCCCTCCACCGACACGTTCGTCCTGCGCACACACCGCACCGCTCACTCGACATCGCAACATCGGCCTCAACACACACACACACACACACAATATTACAGTCGAAGGTTAAGTGCTTAAAATGTGCCCATGATGGCGGTAAGCAACTAACAGTTTCGGGATTCCAAAAAAACACTTTTCCATTTTTGATATTCTCGGAGGTAGACGCCGACGCCGACGCCGTCGGTCGGTAGGTCGGGGGTCGGGGGTCGGGAACCGGGGGTCGGGGATCACTCACTTGCAAATGTCCGCGGCGTCGGCCACCTGGCCGGCGACGAGCGCGCGCCAGAAGCCGTGCACCTCGTCCACGACGCGGTGCGCGAAGGCGGCGTCCTTCACCTCGGCGTCGAAGGCGAAGGCGTTGGGCGGCTTGCCGTCGGGCACCTTGTACAGGCGGAACCACTCCACCGTGGCGCGCAGCAGGCCCGGGAAGCGCGCCTCCACGTCGGCCGGGCCGCGCAGCGCGTCGGCGGCCGGGTCGCGCGCGTCCACGGCCAGCAGCTTCCAGTCCGTCTCGCCCTCGTCGATGAGCGCCAGCGTGCCCAGGATCTTGACCTGCAGCACGTCGCCGCGCGCCGCCACGCGCTGCCCGATCTCGATCACGTCGACGGGGTCGTTGTCGCCGCGCGCCTGCGTGCCCGCGTCCACGTGCTGCGGGTTCTCCCACGTCTGCGGCAGCGCGCCGTAGTTCCAGATGTAGCCGTGGTGCGGGAACACGTTGGCCACGTAGCGCAGCGCGCCCTTCTTCACGTCCTGCCGGATGGGGTTGAGCGGCTCGGCCAGGCTGATCTCCATCTTGGCGTTGGTCCAGCGCGGCACCTCCACCACCATGTGCGCCAGGCGCGCGCCGCGGTCCGCCCACAGCGGGATGTCGTGCATGGGCGAGATGGGCCCGCTCTCGTCCTCTGCGACACGACGCAACTTATACCATTAAGGTCGTAGCCGATTTACACGACTCCGCTCCCACCCAACCAAAGTATGAGCATTCAAATATGGACTTAATATCGTGCTCTGGAGGTGCACTTTACAGTAACAACACCGCGGTACGGTAACGGCATCGCGCGCTGTTTTCTATTTTGTGTTGGTTGGGTAGGAGCGGAGTCGTGTAAATCGGCTACGACCTTTACGAGTTACGACCGAGTATTGAGCCGACAAAACACTGTCAAAAAACGACTCGACCAGTGACTATTTTCTTTGCCAAAGTAAGCACATCAAGATTCATGAAAACGTTGCCGCAGTACATGCACGTACAGTACCCAAGTATAATGTACGTACAACTACTACTCAACTCGACTCAAAGCTCAACTCATGATTATTGATGTTAGAATGAAAGTTTTTCATTTCTAAAGTTGTATAAACTTTGTATTTGGGCTTTCGATTAAAAATAAAGAAATACGTGTTTCACAGATTTAGAAAAATCCACCCCCAAAGGCACCTAATAGGGCATGAATGTTAGTATGAAAATTTTAAAGTTGTAGGTATAAACTTTGTATTTAGGCTTTCGATTAAAAATAAATAAAATATATGTGTCACAGATTTTGATAAATCTACCACAAAAGGCATCATCTAAATCTAAATATATAGAAGGCAAAGGTGACTGTCTGACTGACTGATTGATCTATCACCGCACAGCTTAAACCACTTTGCATACATATGGCTATGATGACGTAGTCATCCGCTAAGAAAGGATTTTCCAAAATTCAACCCCGAAGGAGGTAAAATAGGAGTTTAAAAAATCGAACCTGACGTGAGCGAAGCCGCGGGTTAAAGCTAGTTACTTATAATTATGTATTAAATTAATATAAAAAATATGTATAACGTACATAACTGTACATAAATTAATAATTAATTGCATATTAATAACTAGTTGACCCGCCCCAGCTTTGCACGGGTACAAACAGCTGGAGCCTCCAGTTCAATGTTTAATGTGTTGAGTAAGTAGTGCAAACCAACAGCACAAGACTATTGTAGTGTTTGTTATTGTTAAGTTACTAACTTTCAACAAAAGACAAATAACTTAACTTCATTTTCAGTAAAACCTATTACTATACAACAAACAGCATCAATTCATGCTCTAAATTGATATCACAAAAAGAGGTCAAGGTCAGAATGAAAAGCAACTTTAGTTTTTGCATAACTTGTTATATAAAGTTATAGCTGTCTGCTCTACACGTTGCAAAATATTGTTAGCTACCATCTCACTCCACCTGGGTGCTGGGACGGGGCGTGTTGAACTGTGACCTCTTATGCTCATACTAACATCTATTATTTCTTTACAGGATCAACTATAGAAAACACTCAAGGTTTCACGTTTGTTACATAACATACTCTAGTAAGTGTAGGTAAATAATGAGATTGTATAAAAAAACAGCAATAAAAGCTATTTAATAATATTCAATTTATCATAATATGAGGTATTATGTTCACATTGATACAGTGATAACTGATAATGTTTATCACATTATAAGACATATTATATAATGATTCCTAAAAAACTGTAAGTACATAGTACCCTCTGCAAATGTTTATACAACAACCTACTCATAATAAAATTATTGTTTGCCTTCTCACAAGCACTCCTAAAACATTTTTATGAGATTAAATAGTATTGAGTGTAGTAAGAAATTACACATGTAATTCTTATTAAGTAATTGCTGTTCATCATCATCAGCAACACAAAGTGGCCTATACATTAGGCTAAATTCAGCTGACAGATTTACATTAGCAGTGACGCTCTGATTGTCTAATTAGTGTGTCTTACTGTCTGAGTCTTTACACTTGTCTATATTTAGTCTTTTTCATTTAGTGCACTGAATTTAGCCAAATATAAAGGCAGCTTGATTGCAAATAAGTGATATTAATTTGATTGAGAGTAATGAGAATGAGCATACACCACTCCTTAACCCAGAAAGTGACCGGGCAGGCACCGATAGCACCGACAGTTCCTGAGCTGTGCACCAAACGTGGGTTCATGGACAAATTGTTAGTAAGTAAGTATATTATGTAAGTATACCAAAATATGGGCAAACATAACCAATGTAAAAACAGACCCAAATATCTAGACAAAGCAGAATCTGCTTGCCAAACCAGTGGTAGTTTTCACTTCCTAAAAGAGCCACTGGCTGGCCTACCTGAAATAAATAATTTTAAATTTTCTACATTGAGGCAAACTTAGTACAGTTTCGGTACACTAACAAAATACACTTGAGAGGCAGGGATCAGGAACAGAATAGAATAATTTTTTATTCAAATAAACTTTTACAAAGTGCTTTCGAATCGTCAAATGAATCTACAGCTGGTTCGGGGATGGAAGTTACCTCTGCAGAGTGTGCGAGGAGGGTGATGACACAGGAATGTGTAATGCTTTAATTTAAAGGTGTATCAGTAGTAAAGTACACAAAATATATATTGGCACCCCACCAACAATACCGGAAGTCCTCAACCTGGAGGCCTGCTTGGATTCTGGGGTAAACATGGCCGACTAGAGTGGCCCAGCAGAGCTGCACCGGTGGCTTTACGAGTACAGAAGGAAAGAAAGAAAAGTTTTGTCAGGATGTTGTTTTCCATATGGACTGAAAATGATATTTCTGCAGCGGTCTCTGCGACTACCTTGGTTCGCTCGTATTGTTTATGCAATCGGCGCGCGGGTCAGGGGTCCTGCGGCGCGACACCGACGCGGAAGTGCCTGCGGCGCGTGCATCGACGAGTGACGCTGACGTGACGTGCGACACTCGGTATCGGGAGTCGGTACTCACTGAAGTAGACGCGGTAGTCCGGCGAGTAGGGCGAGCCTCGCTCCTCGGCGATGTACATCCTGGTGGCGGCGGGCTTGTCGGCTGCTGAGGTGACACACGAGCGCACAGGAATCGCGACCGACGCGCACAGCTGCTGCACGAGTGACAGGCCGCGCGACGGCGCCGCGGCGCACAGGCGTGCCGCTGACATTTCACTTACTGCCAGGGTTACCCACTCTGCGGAAAAAGTTACCTTAAAAATAAAAATTAAAAACTAAAATAAATAATGAATAATCCCCAACAAAAGTTACGTTTTTTAACTTTTTACCCGACTGCGTGACGCAAACAAGTGTAATGTGTTAATCATTCGATATATGTGTGTATGTATATATGTTTGTGGCGCTTTGGAGAACAAACGCGTGTGCGGAATGCGGATTTTCTTGATTGTTACGTCAAACGATTTGTGTTAATCTTAGAAATGTCACTAAAGATATGGCAATAATCAAAATACAATATGGCGACCATTAGACGCCATATTGTGAAATAGAAAAAAAATGAAAATTAATAAACTAAATGTGATTTGGGGTATTATTGAATAGGTATTTGAAAGTCATTGTTAGGTTTCTTTTATCATTTTTCTGTTTGAATTACAGATTACCATCCTCAATTTTGGGCAAAAAGCCTTAAGTTGGCAGCACTGTTGAGAGTGATGAGACGGAGGTACCACTGATCTCTATAAATATAAATAAAATCCAGTGTTAATCATAGATTGACCTCTATAATTAATCTATGAAATCATACAATAATAACAATCAATCTATATTCTATACTAATATTATATTTCGTCGCTTCATTCTTCAGATATAAAAACACGTAGTCCTTTTACCCCACAGGCAACATATCGCACATTTATAAGTAGATAGTTTAAGATTTTTATTTCTTGTAGGTAGGCTCTGTGACAAGTCCTCATTCTTTTTCCGTGCGAGGCAACGAGCGCACGCTTCTAAACGAAGCTCGAAGTGCTGAGGAAAAATAAAATATTACAGTGAAAAAATAAAAAATAAAAAATTAAATAAATAAATAAATGAGAAAATCATCGACGCATAATCATGTACTCATCGTCGGATTCCGAAGAAAATGTGGGTAAGCACTTTAACAATACGTTACAGTGTGTGATTATTTGATGTGCGTAAAGTGTCTAGTAGGCTTTCCTGCGGGTTAACTGCGAGTTAACAAGCAGGACAAGCGAGACGCTAAAAATCAACCCAATGGTTGAGCGCGTGTGCATGGGCGTACCCAGCATTTACTTAGGGGTGGGGCAAAAGTAAGGAAACTCGACAAATAATAGAAATTTAAAATATTTTTTATTTATATCCTTATTTCAACAATAACCTGCGAGGATTCTGGCCAAATCTGTTTAAAATTTCGATTTCAAACTTATTTTGTGCTTCTAAAACCCTCTTCCTATGCACACTCATCATGCAGAGGCCGACAAGTCGATTTTCTGTCATAGTTGACCGTAACCAAGTTTTCACTCTGCGTAAAGTGCTGAAGGACCTTTCGATAGTGCACGTTGTGCAGGGCTGTGCGAGTGAAATATGAAGCGCATGTTTTATGGCTGGATAAAACAGCTGTGTTTCTTTAACTAGCGCAACCAATTCCATTTCCTTCAGTTCGCTCTGTGCCATATTTTTTTGTTCCCACATATTATACCACACTGCATTGTCTCGCGCGGTAAATTTGAATTTATACTGATGAATAATTAATTTTGTAACTTCACTTAATTAGCTTTATGTACAGAATTTCTTCAAGTCAGAGGGTGGGGCAAGTGCCCCACCTTGCCCCACCGTGGGTACGCCCATGCGCGTGTGTGATTATTTGATGTGCATAAAGTGTCTAGTAGGCTTTCCTGCGGGTTAACTGCGAGTTAACAAGCAGGACAAGCGAGACGCTAAAAATCAAGCCAATCTACACAAGTTTAAGAAATCAATTAAATCTGCTCTCATGAAAAAAGCATATTATACAATTGAAGACTATGTAAATGATAAAAAAGCGTGGATATAATTCGCTCCAGTGATTCATAAGACAGTTATAACTATCCTGTGTAACATGATTTTATTGTATTCTGTTCCACGGTGTTTCCACTATATTTGTCTCAGTCATGTCTTAAAATGAGTAGTTTAATATTAGTATTCAATTCGATGCCTTAACATGGGTAGCCTAAGTATGTCATGCTCTCTTTAAAGTTTCTGTGGTGGTGTCGTGTGGTGCGGGTTGTTACGTTCCCTCAAATATGGTTGAGCGAAGCAATGGCTGGATCATGCGTCATGCTCGTGAACGGGTGCCACCAACGGGAATGGGTCTGCTTTTGCCTGCCTGTGTTGACATGTATTGAATTGTATTTATTTGTATTTGTATTGTATTTATTTTTACTTGTATTGTACTCAGGAAAATTCATCGTGGAAGCACTGAATACATAGCATAGTTTCAATAACAATTGTAAAAAAATTTATTTTTTTGAAAAGAGCAACCGCCGAGTTTCTTGCTGGCTCTTCTCGGCAGGAAAGGCATTCCGAACCAGTGGTAGATTCATTGACGATTCAAAAGTGCTTGTAAAAAGTTTATTTGAATAAAAAATATTTCTATTTCTATTTCTATTTCTATTTCAATGGTCGAGCGCGGGTCGGCCTAACCTAAAATGTAAAGGTCCTACTGGAACCAGTTGATGTCAAGAAAACTAAACACCTGTTTGTTTTCGAATCTTTAATTGTACATTCGTATGACCATCGCGCTCCAAACTGCATTTGCTTTTCGAGCGCGCACGTCCACGCAAATAGTAACATTTTTTAATTTTTAAAATAATATTTCTTCAAGTGCAGTGACAATTAAATACTCTACAGAGAGCGTAAGTGGCTTGAAAGATAAAACATCATTATTATAAATGGTGTAGTGAAGGTTTGCGTTCATACGAGTACCTTAAGAATGTTTTTATTCGTACCCACAAGACGCGGGTAGTAATGATTTCAATGATGCAGAATGACTGCAGATTTCTTTCTAAAAGGCTGCAAAACGCCATTACTGTGAATTGTTTAGTGAAGGTAACTACCTTCTAAAAGATTTTTCTCCATACCCGCCTAACACGAATAGTGATAATATGAAAATCTGGAGTATTGTGTAAATGTATCTGTATAAACGTTTTATAAAGCTTCGAGTCAATACGGGATATTGACCAACAGCAAAATATAACATGATCTAATACGGGATATTAGGCTGTAAATGTTTTTTAGAGCTTCGAGTCAATACGCGATATTGACCGATAGCCAAATATGAAATGATTCCTTTTCGTGGTCTCTGGCGTGTTTGGCGCATTCTACATGTACATGTTATTGGTTGTGAACTCCGTGAATCGCTAACTTTCATCGGAGAAAACCGAAGCATGCGGTGTGGTGACGCCATCACCGTTCTTTGCGGCTAAAGCAACTGAATCCAAAGACATCAGCTGAATTGTCAGACTAAGCGAACTGAAGGGAACCCATCTTTGAAGATGGATCTTTAAAGGAAGGATTAATCCAAATACGTTTGGTAGGATTAATCCAAATACGTTTTGGTTTTGTTGCTCGTAGTCGATTTTATTCAAATAATGAATGTTTTATCTAATCTAAGACACGTGATAAAAATTATCAAGTACATTTTATACTATAAATTATAAAAAAAAAAAAAAAAACAAGAAACTTCACATCTAAACTGATTTCTATGCTTCTTCCTCTTGCTGGAAGAAATAATCGGTTGTTCTTGGAATCATGATGAACGTAATCAACTGATTACATTTTAGAAAACGTCCAAATATAAGATTTAATATGGACGATTTGTAATATATTCATTTGGAAAAGTAACGTTTTGTTGGAAGTTTATGGAATTATAAACCTTTTGTTGGCATTAGTTTGGAAATGTCACATTTTCTCATGCAGGAAAATAATAATTTATAGAGGTTTAAAAGTAAATTTTAATTATTGTTCTTATTAAATACGAAGACATTTAGTCTCGAATGTCAAAAACTTTTGTACCTAGGTACTGCACCTAATTATTTCTCTAAGGAGATTGCTCTGGCAATTCATGTTTAATTATTTATATGGGAACACAATTACCAGTTTATTTGATGCAATTAAGTGTTGCAAGTGTGAAAAAAAAAAAAAAAAGAAATGACTTAAGTCAAAAATGGAATTGTGACCTTTTGTTCGCTAACTCTTCAATTGTATTATTAAAATACTTGCAGTATTCATTCTTCAGCTTAGTTTTTTGCTGACAAGTGTGATCATTGCCATATATTTTATTTATTAATTTTTTGCTTAGAACACTATACACACTATGCGTGGCAGTTGTCTACAGAAGCAAAAATTGGTGGAGTACCTACCATACCCAATCTTAAATAATATTTCTCGAAAAATTTAGGTTTAGTGAGAACAATGTGAAATATTATAATTTATTGCTATTAATATTATAATTTAATTATAATTGCAAAAATATCGATATTCGCTGGGAATTACACTCCATTACATATCCTCGTAGATTTATTGTTATAAGGGTAGGCAAAGCCCGAAAATTGCTTCGTGAGTAAACACAAAATGCAATTAATACTTTCCTACATTTCTTTGAAAAGAAATTCTCTCATAACGCGGACGTTTTTACAATAAAATAAGATATACAGTTTTTTTTTTTCTTTACATTAAAGTCAGTGTAAAGTAATTAAATCAAGCTGTATTCCACGTGTAACCAAGTTCAGTTCCAGTTCCCAAGTTGGTAACTGTGTTTTTCCTTTTTCGGTTTACGACATTGAATTTAATTTGAAAACTCAAATCAAGAATGTACTCGTTTATTTATAACTTGCCGTGATTATGATAGTACCTAATTGTAAACCGCCCCAAAAAACTATTCCTTCTTAAAAACAATAGTTCGCCCTTTGTGTTGATAGGTCCGCACCATTTTAGCACCTCCAAAGTGGGCCATCCAGGTTATGAGCATTGTATTATAATGTATATTATTATATGTATGTAGAATCTCTTGTGGAATCTTTCGTCTAATTTTAAGGAAATTTTTACCAATGTTTTGGCCCGATGGCGAGTGTATTATCTGACAAGGTTTCACCTGGCAGCGAGTACATCCTTCAGCAAATATTGCAATATCTTGCATCCTTGCCGAACAGTTCCAGTAGGTAAATTTCAATCTTTAAACTATAGGAACTAGTACACTGCGATACCAAACCACATATAAATTAAAAATATATTTGGAATCTAAACCTTTTAAAACATTAGTTGCATACTAAATATTTACATCCGTATGATACCTATTTGAGTTTGTTAAATGATAAACATTCTAGTAAATCAATTATTTAAGCAGAGGTTCCTCATATTAATCACCGTTCAGTTTTATCCATAATTTGATATAAGGCAAAATAATGAACGATAAGGGCCTTCAAAAATATAGATGTTTTCAAAAACAAATCTATCTTTCCCAAGTGGGTAATACGTGGAAATTGAGATTCAAATGTAGTGCTTAATTAATTTGCAAATAGGTATTCTAATATCTAAATAAGAGTATATACTTTGAATGCACTAAGAAGTTGATCATTTTATTGGCCTTGCCCACTTGAAAAAATGCTAACTGCGTATTATCATTGATTACGATTCCAAATATTAAGTAAGAGATAAATGAACTTAATATCTATTGCCGATGTCATTAAAGCTTCAGATATAGGCTCATGTAAACCGGGGCTTGAACTTTCTTAGTTAATAGCAAATTCCTAGAAAACCGGCAATGCTTTGGTTGTGCTCTGGTGCTACAAATGTTCATGAGTAATGTAATCACTTAACATCGGGTGTTCCGCCTGCTCGTTTGCTGGCTAAAAATAAAAAATAATATATATATGTTATAAACGTTTATGTAGGTACCTAAACGTTTCATTTCCAAAGGATCAGCTGATATCTCACATGAGATTAATCCCATACGTTAGATCCAGCCACGATTGTTTTACCAACATTCCCTTATAGGCTACCTAAGTCAAGTTAGGTGACGCTTTCTGTTAAATTCATTTTCACGAACTTTTATAAATCATCTAAAAGTGGAAATGTTTTTGGTTAAGGGCATTGTACTTAGGAACTGCCTACATAAAACGTGAAAACAGGCATTAGATCGTCTGTTAAAACAGCCACAATATAAATTTACTATTAGATAGACTGCTGACTGTCTGATTTTCATTACAGACTATTATTATTATTTTTTATAATCTGTTTTAGGATTAATATGATTTATTCAGCTGAACTTATTTTTTCACTTTTACAAAATTTTCCTCTCTAAACATCTACGTGTTTTTATATCTGAAGAATGAAGCGACGAAATATAATATATGATCAAACGAACTTGCAAAGTGAAGTTCGATCGATATTATATGAGTACGCTTCATTCGAAGATATAGACTCCCTCCCACCCGAACCCTTATAAAGAAAATTTTGGTTCTTGTGGTTATAAACTTACTCTAAAGAATGAGGACTTGTCACAGAGCCTACCTACAAGAAATAAAAATCTTAAACTATCTACTTATAAATGTGCGATATGTTGCCTGTGGGGTAAAAGGACTACGTGTTTTTATATCTTCGAATGAAGCGTACTCATATAATATCGATCGAACTTCACTTTGCAAGTTCGTTTGATCATATATTATAAAGCAGAAGAGTTTGTTTGTTTGAACGCGCTAATCTCAGGAACATTGAAGAGGTTCTGGTTCAGGGTCAGGTTCGAATTGACAAATTCTTTTTGTGGATAGTCGAGGAAGGCTTTAGGCTACCTATATAACATCACGCTACGAGTTACGTCCAATAGGAGCGAAGCATCAGTGAAAAATGTTGCAAAAACGGGGAAAATTATTATCCATATCTAAAATATATTCTTTTAAAAACTTCTTAATCGCGATAATAATAACAGAAATTGACGCGGACGAAGTCGCAGGCAACAGCTAGTTAATTATAAAGGTCGGTGCGCCATTTGTTATTTTTAAAGACCTATTCAAAAGAGAAGGCCTTCGTGTAGAAACACGATCGAAACCACAGATCGAAACCAACCACCAACAGTGACGTCACCTTGCCTTGGAGGCATCAACCAAATTGGATTTCAGTCTAACGTTAACAGCTGTGTAGGTATGGTTTATGTGAGGAAGGAAAACAAAGAAACGATGGATAAAGGAAAGAAAAGGATTGAATCACATAAACATTTTAAAAATACTCGACTTATAACTTCCTTAGAATGGACGAAAAGTTCTTTAGGGAATTATTATTAGAAATGTTATGCCGATTATATTTTATATTATTGATCATTATGGTATAAGTAGATATCAAAAAAGCAAACGACCTTGTTCCTTGCTCCTTGCTCCTCCGGCGCAAAGGCCCTGTCAGCCTTTGGCCACTATTGTAGGATATGCAATAATTGCTTTCCAAATAGAACAGGCGTTTGTCTACATAAAATAATCATTCGTTTGTCCAGTCTACCGTCAACTAACAAACATTTCGATGGTCGTCAGTTTTAGGTATTTTGTTGCAAGCACGCGGCCGCAAGGCTCACGCACTCATAGCTATCGCAATTATGCAAATTTTAATGGTATTATAGTGCGACTAACACAATATTCTGATAGGTACTTTATTGAAAGTACCTATCAGAATATTGTGTTGTGTTTGTATATTGATAAGCATTCGAAACATTTACGGAACCTTTCATATTTAAGCAAGTGCATCTGCAATAACCAGCACAGGTGACACGGAATTTTAAGATATCCAGATACCTACCTAGAAGATTGATTTTTTTAAAGACTTTTTAAGATCCGAAGATTTTTCTGAAGTTAGTCTTTTATTTGCCTCATTTTGTGCCTAAACAGACATAGGTACTGGTGGCCTACGAGGGGATTTAATAAAGCAGCGTAAGTCAGCGGTACTCGTACAGTGGAGATAAGTAATTATAATATTACCGCAATACGATTCGCGAAGATAAAACTACGAGAAAATTACAATATAGTATCCTTTCTTTGGGTAGGTAACATTTTTTATATCTAATTCCCCAAAATATCGTCCAAGGTTTTTACTAGTTGCATTTGATTTTTGGAAAAGAAGTAAGTAAATATTCTTTTAAGTGCAAATTAGAGAGATTTGACGTACCTACTTAAATTATTATCAACAAAAATCAAGATTGTAAAAAAGTTTAAAAAGTACTTACTTAGGTACCTAAGTAGGTACATATTGAGAACTTAAATAATTAAATTGCCCAACATCTAAGTATTTTTATTAAATTGTATTACATTCTATTCTGCAGCATGGAATTCAACGATGTAGTCTTTACTTGGTACCTACAATAACTATTTAATTGAAGCCTCAATAGCCCAACGGTTAAAGGTGCGGACTGAAGACTGAAAGGTCGCAGGTTTGAATCCCACCCGTTGCACTATTGTCGTACCCCCTCCTAACACAAGTTTTCACTTATTTGGAGGGGAGAGGAGAACTTCAGTCAAGTTCAGCTTGGCTGATATTCTTTAAAAAAAAACATAATCGACAGTTCCTAAATCCCAACAGTTTAGGGGGGCAATACCCCTGCAGCATCAGGATTGAGGAGTTGGAACCCGAAATTTTTATGGAAAGATTTTGCAAAGTTTTTGTATCGATTAAAGAAGATTCACGCAAATCGGTTTAGAAATCTCGGAGATATCGATGTACCTACATAGGTACAAAAACACAACTCCTCCTTTTTCGAAAGTCGGTTACAAAAGTAGCCTATGTTACTCACGGTATCATCAGCTATCTATCAGTGAAAGTCCTCTCAAAATCGGTCCATCCGTTCGCAAGATTAGCGGCAACAAGCAAACAGACAGACAAAAGTTTTAAAAATTGTTTTTTTTGTCGTTATCAAATTAGGTTTACATAGCATTTGACGAAGTTATGGAGCAAAAGTAACATTTTTCATCCCCTATCCCGGAAAAACCTTATTGTTTATCAGGATAAAAAATATCCTATATATTAACTCAGAGTATCAACTACCAGTTACTAAATTTCATTCAAATCCGTTCAGTAGTTTTCGCGTGATGCGCGCACAGACAGACAGACAGACACAATTTTATCATTTAAGTAAGTACCTATACATTGTGTACTTATATAAATATTTTGTCCAATTTTTAAAAACTATGTTAGTAGACATAAAATCATTTCATATATCGTCCCTCTCTGAAATACTGAGAATGTATGTGCATGTTCCATTTATTAAGCTTTTTTTCTTTTTCTCTTGCCTATTAATGTAAATGAACTATAGACTACATTAGTAACGCTACGCTGCGATACCTACTATAGGTGCTTCATACTTATTATCAATCTACAATTCCTAATCTGACAGTTTAGGTGGGCAATATCCTT